>JAOXXN010000265.1:59520480-59544428 GCA_026770055.1 Myrmophylax atrothorax | reverse complement strand
CACTCCCCTGTGCCTGGTGGCTGTGCCAATCCCCTGTGCCTGGTGGCTGTGCCTTTGCACCATGGGGCTCTGACAAATGGCTCTGGTGGGAAGGGGCTGGTTGGGACCATGTCCTGTGCATGTTTTCTGCTGGTCAACCACAGGGGTCGGGACCTTTAAAAACCTGCTTGCTCTAAACTAACCGTAAATTGATTTAATTTAGCAGAAACTGGGAGAAAACTCTATTTGGAATGATGAGCTTCAAATATGGGCCTTGTTTCAGACGTGTTTTCAAGTAATTACATTCATTTCCAAGAACACATTTTCTTTTTTCATTGCTGAATCACATGGAATCTGCCAAAGTTCTTGAACCTTTGTGTCTTCCACCAAAGCTCTTTTGTCCTCCTCCAAAGCTCACCAGAATATCTTCCTGGAGGTTTGATGTATGTGTAATGAAATATTACATTAACTATTCTGTGCAGACACAGGGCAGTGTAGTTGATGTGTTTGCCCAGATTTCTCACAGTGAGCTGGGGGCAAAGGCACTTCCATTTGATTGGATAATCATTGTTCTGAGTGGGCATTTGGAGCCCCTTTATCAGCTTTGGGTGTAGAAACACCTTGTGACCAGAGAAGCAGTTTAATATCATTCAGCCCAATTTCCAGCTCTTCAGTTAATTACAGACTCACAGACTATTGAGTTGGAAGGGACTCACAAGGCTCACATAGTCCAAGTCTTAAGTCAGTGGCCCATACAGGGGATTGAACCCGTCATCTTGGCATTATTACAACCAAGTTTTAATCAACTGAGCTGATGTCAGGGTAATAGCTGTGTGCAGCTGAGCCCTGGGCTGTTTGTCCCTGCTGGTGAGCTGTCCCCCTTATGCAGGGTGACCCCCTGGCTGTGTCACCCAGTCCGGTGAGCTGCCTGGCCCGGGCTGTGTGTGCAGGCTCAGCTGTAGCTGCTGTCCCTCTGTCCCTGCTGGTGAACTCTGTCCCCCTCATGCAGGGTGACCCCCTGGCTGTGTCACCCAGCCTGGTGAGCTGTGTGTGCATGCCCAGCTGCAGCCGCTGTCCCTGTGTTGCCCCGGGCTGTGTGTGCATGCCCAGCTGTAGACACTGTCCCTGTGTTGCCCCAGGCTGTGTGTGCAGGCCCTGCTGCAGCTGTTGTCCCTGTGCTCTCTCCGCAGGACGTGCCTGTCGCACGGTGACGAGCGGGTGGTGTCGCACGGCTGCACGGTGCTGTTCAGCTGCCTGGCCCCGGGCAGGGTGCGGGCCCTGCTGCAGCCGGGCGGGCTGCCCGTGGCTCTGCGCGTCCTCGGGCTCTGCAGGGAGCTGCGCCAGCCGGACTGGGCGTGCGTATCGCCGGGCTTGGGGTGGGTTAACGAAAATCGAGGTATTGGTGGTAAAGCACAATTTTAGTACAGCTTGGCCGTGGCTGCAGACACGCGGGGAGCTCGTGCGCCAAAGTGCGTGTCTACCGCGTACGAAAATGGAGTGTCTTTATACAGGTAGCTTCAAATATGATCTGTTTCAGGCACTTGTTACATTGACATATGTTTTGTAATATAAGATGGTACATAATATCAATGTAAACATACACTCTTCTAGTCTTCTACCCAGGTTTCTACCCTCCTGCTGTGTTTATGACAAGGTGCTAAACTGGCCTTCTCTTACAGTCTTATTCAAGCAAACCCCTAATTCTCCCTTAGGTCAGTTGTCTACACTTAAGGCACACCCAAGTCCTTTTCACTTTGCCTGCTAGTTACTTTTTGCAAAGTCACATCGTTACAAATTTTTATGCTATAATTGTTGTCCCTGTTTCAGGGTGTTCTGCTGTACAGCCCTGCATGGACATGTCTGTCTGTGACACTGCTTTGTGGGGAAATGGAGATCTATTTACAAATTGGCCACTTAAAGAAAATTTTCATCATAATTCCAGTGACTGGAGTGTTTTCTAAAATAACACTACATTTTTTGCTGAGGATATATAACACAATTTTCAAACCATGGCCTGTTTTTTGATGTAGTGGTGTTGTAGAATACAACCTAATTTACATTTGCATGCTGTTTGTGGAGATGTTTCAAAGTCAGCACAGACAGGTCCTGCTGGAAGACTGGTATGGGTAGTGAGCTACACCAAACCTGGGGGGTTTCTTTTCTTTTTCTGTGTTAACAGTCCTGTTGTCCAGTGCAACATGCCATCATTTTTATACCAAAACAGAAGTCTGTGATTCTGTGAATCTTTATTTTCATACTGTAAGAGCACCTTATCAGTGGTTTTATTCTACTGAGCTTTTGTATTTTTTTGCTAATGGCCATTCTTGTAAATATCGTTAGTTATGCACTTAATCAATGTTCCGCCTTGCATGGCCAGGATACACATTCAGCTCATTGCTACATGGTTTATTCCAGGGGGTAAAATTGTATGGGTGTTTTTGCAGCATTCTTTTGAAGGCCATGTTTAAATTCAAAACTTAATTAGGAAGAATTACTGGGGTTTTAGGAGGTGTTTGGAAAGACTCTAAGCAGAGTTAAGGTAATTGAATGAAAATCAAATATTGTTTAATAGTTTGCTTTTGTGCTGAAAAAATAACTTCAAATTTGTTTATGGCTGGGCTATTTTATGACAATGTCAATTTGCTTAGGATATAAATAGTTTTCAGAAAGCAAACTGAATTTCAGGGTGACAAGACTTGTATTGCAAAAGTGACAAACCGAGCCTAAGTCTGTCATCTGTCAATAAGGTCAAAGTTGGTTTGCAGATAATTATCCTGATAATCCTTAATTTTCTTTACGTATTGAAGGGAGGCTGAAATGTGTTTTGACTGAGAGAGGAAAGTTGTGGTGGTAAATTTATGTTTTGGAGGCAGTTATAGAGTAAGTGCAGCACGAGAGCCAATGCTGAGGGATCCAGTTCCCTGAACTCTCCAGTCTGAAGTGCATTCTGTGAACGTTACTAAGAAAATGTTTTACCAGCACTGTGGATGTTTGATGGGGGTGGAAAACTGTTTCTCTTCAGGGCAGTCTTGAAGTTAAAAGGGGTAAACTTGTATACAAGGTAGAAGAGCCTGATGAAGGAAAACACAGGAGTGGAAAAGAGTGATCCTGGCCCTGCCATAAGGCAGTTGCAAAATGTTTGCCCTCTAATTGCTGTCAGGATCCTGAGTTCCCCATACAGGGGAAAGCGTTGGAATTTCTTCCAGCCCTTAAGACAATTAAATAGATTTGGTTTTCTTTCCTAGTGCTTTATTGGCTTGTAAAGTCTCAGAGCATGTTATCAGGTTGTCCAATTGAAGGAAACAGTGATGAGTTTGTAGTATGTTTCTTGGCATTTTGTGCAGTCTGAATTATAAATGGAAATCTTTCAGGAGTGTTGGCTCTGTTTTCAAGTCAACATGGGTCAGGTGCATTCACAAGTGCAAAATCTGGACCAAAAAATGCATTGCACCAGTGCAACCCCAAACACTGAGCAGGTATTCAAACAGCCTTGCCTTGAAAGGAAAAAAGCACCCTTTGGTCTGAAGGGGCTGACTTTTCTGAATCTTAGTAGTTCTAAAGCCTTTTTGTGATTCATCTTGTACTTATTCCCCCCATTTCTTGATCTTCATTTGTTGTTCTAATACTGCATTTCAGGGGCAGGTAATGATCAATAACTTCCAGCTTGCTGTGCTCATGATCAGTTCTGGGATTAGCATTCCCTCCAAAATGCTTTCTTGGACATGGGACATTTTTAAACCTCTTACTTCAGTTCTGTTGTTTCCACTCCTTTTAGATCTTTTTTCTTTTCCCTTTTCTTTCAGTGTCAGTTAGTTCCCAAAAGCAGCAGAAGGCACCAGAGGTGTCCTGTGTCCTGCTGCACTGTGGTGGAAAGCCTTGCCAGGCACTGCCACTGCAGCTGATTTGTCAATAAAAGCTGGGTGTTTAAATATATACACAGCTGTGCCTCAGGCTCTGCAAAACCCTGGGGCCTTTACAAGGTGTTTTCTCTGCCTTCCCCCAGACTCCACTGCCACTCCCTCTGGGGTTTGCATGCAGTGACAAAGTGTGTCACACCACACAGAAGAGAAACAAGCACAGAATGCCACCTGAGATCTATTTTAGAATCTTGAACCTGCAAGCATAGGTGTTTTGTGGAATAATCAGGAAAGAGTAGTACAACGCTATAATTTATAAAATTAAAATTTATAAAATTGTTATTTCTCCTAACTGAGACCAATGTGTACTCTAAAAGCTGTTTATTTTAGAAGTACTTTGGTGGCTCCATTAGAGATGAGAGTATACCTTGTGTCATCAGTTTTTCCAAGTGTGTGCATGGGGCAGTGCAGCTGATCAGGAAGGGAGGAACAGATTAGTTTGATTCCTGAAGAGCAAGAAACAAAATCCTCCATTTTAAAGTAAGAGGCATAGTGTGCCTTTTGGCTTCCAGAAGAGAGGTATTAAGAGTGTGGTCAGCTGTTTGCCGTTGGTTTGTTCCTTCTTTTGCACAGTTTAGGATGTCCCCCCTCCTTCTCCTCCCCAGAAAGTCATTCTGTTTATTAATTCCAGGAAAGCTGGAGTTATGTTGCAGGTTTCCAAGTTCAGCTGTGGTTTTAAATAGTACTGACAATTGGGAAAAGTTTCCTTAATTGTAGAGATCTGGGTAGCTTCTCCTTTCTATTTGCAGTAGCAGTGAAGGGGCTCAGATTTCCTCAGCCTTTCAAAGCCCAGCCTCACACATTCCATGATCTTGTCACCTCTTCCTTGTGCACATTGTGGGAGAGGAGCAGGAAGGGCTTTTAGCACAGAGGGCTGTTAGCTATTGCTCATCATCTCCCACTTTTTTCTTGGTAGCTCTTCAGACAAAATGATTCCAACTTCACATATAAGTAAAAATAAATCTCTTCTGAGTGCCTTTCAGAGCTATCAAACTGAATGGGAGTGTCTTCTGAAGGAGAAAACTGTTGCACATGGTGTGACCTCTCTGCCAGAGCTGAGGTGACAGGTGGGCACTGCCATGGCCCGTGGGGAGGGCGCTGTCACTGGGAGTGGCTCTGGGAGCTGCAGGGTACGGGCACAGCACACAGGGGACAGGGCCTGGGATGGCTGAGCCTTAAATGTGGGCCTTGTTCTTCTCCTGAGCGAGCAGTGCTGCTGGTGGGGTGAGTGCATGGCCTTGTTCACAGAGGTGTTATGGCAGCACATGTTCCATTTGTTATTAAGAACTTTAGACTTGTAATTCCACATGTTCCATTTGTTATTAATAACTTTAGACTTGTAATTCGTTTTTTTCAATGTTTTTGGTAGGGTTCCTTTCTTGTGCAAGGACAAAATATGGTTCTGAAATATGCTCTGGTTCCAAACAGTTCCTCATGAGCCATATTGCTTTCTAAGCATCTGAAAAGGCTTTGGAAGGTTAGCTCTCTGAATTTTCTACTTTTTTCCTTCAGCATTTGGGTCATTTGTTAATTTGTTTGTTAAATTGCAGTAAAAATATAGCTGTTTACTTACTGAATATTTTGGATAGTGGCATTATTGTAGAGTGATGAAAAATGCTTTTGGTTTTGAGATTGAAAGAGCAAGTTGCTGATCAAGTCGAGAATTGCCATGGCTTGTTCTCTGTACTTTGAAAAGATTTGTGAGGGTTCTGTTGCTCATTTTCTGAGGCTGAGGAGGCTGTTCTCTAACCTTGCTAATGGGATCAGATCAGCTTAGTGTGGAGCATGACACTGATGGTGAGGCTGATTCCTCAGACTGGGGATATCCTGAGTGCAGATGCAGCTCATACCACTTCTTCTTGGCTGCCTCTCAACTGCAGTCTGGTACAATACAGCCCTTGTGCTGGTACAAAGCCTCTGAGCATCTCCTCCTGTATTTATCTGCTCTGGAAGCACTGGCTGTTGTTAGGATGTTAGCCAAACAATTTTTAAGAAGTCAAGAAAATTGGCCTATTTGACACTGTTCATTTGTTCCTGTGTTACACTTGCATAACAGCATCAATTTTCACCATTTCCTTGACTAAATTACAGTGGTCCTCAGTTTATCCCAGTGGTTCTGCTGTTGGCCCCCAAGGAGGGTTTCCATGTCCTCCCAAAGCTTTTATGTGCATCTGACATGCCATGTTCGTTCAGTAACCCAAACCTGAACGTCTTCATTGCAGGCTTGGGGATGGGCTTACTTTTCATCTTTTCTCCTGCCCCAAATGAGAAACAGGAGAGTGAGGACTGTAGAGACTGGGTTGAGTTTGCCCTGTCCTTGCTTGGCTGCCTCCAGAATCTCTGGGCGTGGTAGGAAGAGTTCAAAGTGCTTTCCTCAAGTACTAATTCTTCTGTTAGCTCTTGGTGGTCTGTAAAATGTGCTTGTGCTCTCTTCTTCATGGTAGGGTAGTGCAGGAAGTGGATCAGGTAAAAGAGATGTTTAAATACAGAAGCAGACACTTCATAGAATCACAGACTGGTTTGGGTGGGAAGGGACCTTAGAACTCACCCAGTGCCATGGGCAGGGACACCTCCCACCAGCCCAGGGTGCTCCAAGCCCTGTCCAACCTGGCCTGGGACACTCCAGGGATGGGGCAGCCACAGCTGCCCATTTCTGAGGTGTTACATCATGTCCTGAAATTAGAAGGGTAAGAAGCAGAAACTTTAGTCTGAAATACTCCAAGCTCCTCAGCAGGAGAGTTCTAGTCCACAGAATGTGAAAAATATGTGGAAGTAAAAACAGGAGTGCAGAGCCAAGGACTGACTAAACTGCAGCCCTTGCACTGTGCAACAGTGATCAGAGATGTGCTCCCTGGTAACATTACATCTTTTCCATAATAATTATCAAACACTTTTTAATTATGAGGAAAACTGTGAAGAAAATTTCCTCAAAATAATGCTAAACATGAAAATTGGGATTTTAATTCATAGTCCCTACTGCAGAAAAAAATTGGGCTTCAGGCTCTCTCCTTAAATGCACTTTGACTCTCCTGAATTGCCAGCTGGGATTTGTACAGTGAGGCAAAGTTCTGTCCTGCAGAGCGTGGAGTGTTGTGCTGTTTTCTTTCCCACCTCCAGATCAAGCCTGAGCTTCTGCTTAAATCTGAAAGGTACAGTCAGGTGTTCCCATGTGAGGGTTGAAGGTGTGTGGCTGTGAGCTGTGGGGCAGGGCTGTGGCAGTGTCCCCCCTGGCCTCCCTGCTGGGGCTGGGCTCAGGGGAAACACCTCTGTGCTCTTCCCTCTGGGGGAGCCTTGTTGTTTCCAAGTCTGTTCAGAAGCTCCTCGGTGAGTTCTGCACTCCTCAGCGTGCCAGTTCTAACCTGATGAGTCCCTGTGCCTCTGCTGTGGGGTTTTTTTCCATTAAGGCATGTACAAATATCAGTAATAAAAAGTACAGTATGAAATAGGGTTTTTCCTCCCCTTCTTAAAAATGTGCTTTACAGTAATGACCCAGTCCACAATTACTGTTAGCAATGGAGTAGCTATTGATGCTTTGGAGCTCCTATTCTCCAGTTTGCCCAGTTGTCATTGAGCACTCATCCAAACCATGCTTTGTGCAGTGTGATCTTCCTGTTAGCTGTGTTGTGGATAAGGATGCACAGAGTAAAGGCTGTCAGCAAAGGCAAAGCTGGGGAGGAGGTGGAGGGAATATTGACATCCCTTGGGTTTAATATTATTTTAGTTATTCTTTCCCTGTGGCTTCACTAGCCCAGAGGATGCTCTGAGACTTGCCCTGTAATTATTGTGTATTTAGTGGCCAGACAAGCTGCTTTAAAGTTGCCTCATTTAGTTTTGTGTGTACCTGTGCAGAATAAATAGCACTGTCAGTGCTCTGAGCAGTGTAATTTGAAGAGATAAATATTTTTACTTTGTTTTTTTGAGACAGAAAACTCAAATATGATGAAATACCTAAATGGAAGAGGAAAGTGCTGAAAGAAAAAGCAGAGCTTGATAACTCATTACTCACTAAGAATATACTTAGTATATTTTGCCTGGTAAGGTGCTGGAGTTCAAGCTGGGGTTGTCCTGTGCAGGGCCAGGAGTTGAGCTCAAGGACCCTTGTGTGGCCCTTTCAACTCTGATTCTATTCCCACCTGCCTTGTGTAGAGCAAGGAGTTAGAATTGGTTCCCAGTTTAGGTCTCTGTTACACAAAGAGGGTGTGTTTCCAAAGTTGAGATAAGTGTTTTCCTGCCTTGCATTTGACAAAGAAGTTTTGCTTTGATGCTTTGTTAGATTACTTTTTTAAACAAAGATAAATAAATTATTTGGGCACTTGTTTCACTGTTTGGGCTTACAGATGGTGTTGTGATGAGAAGAATAATAGTTTTGGATCTTGACCTTTGGCTTTTTGCTGAAATGCATCAAGGATTGGATGAGTGTTTTCTTGTTTGAGTTGTGGTGTGACTTCTGTATAACTGGCTGAAGACTCTGCCCAGCTTTCCTTCAGGCCTGTGAGTGCAGGTGTGCTGACCTGTTGGGAATGGTCATTGCTGTGTTAGGGGCTGCAGAGCAGTGCACAGCTATTTGTGACAGTTGGTGTCTGTCAGCAAACAGCACCCCAAACGTGTGCCCTGGTCATCTGCAGTAAAACTCACCAGCACTGTGTGGAACAACTGTCCATGCTGCTCTTGCAGCACCAGTAACACTTGGCTTTTTTCCCCTCAGGTTCCTGATTGTTACAGAACATTTGCTGCGATGTCCAGAGCTGGTAAAAGCCCTCTATGCCAAACTGAGCAATCAAGAAAGGTAACCCCAAAACCCAGTGTGGCTTTGAGTATTTAGCATTCCTTATAGAGTATCCTGTTCACATGATTGAAAAACTGTGTGGTTTCAGAGTTGGCACAAAATCTCTAAATACATGTTTCTATGTCAGTAATGGTTTTAAATTGGTTGGTTAACATTACAGCTCAGCCACAACTGGCAGTGATTTATGGAGGTTGCAGAATCCAGGTTGGCGCCATTCCTTGGTAAAGAAATCCTGCACACACAGAAAAGGACAGGATTTCATGCCCGGGGCTGGATTTCAGAGGAGCACCACACCCTGCAGGGTTTTACAGCTCCACTGGAAACATCCTCAGCTCTTCCTGCATCTGCAGTAGTGACACGTTAAAAGGAAGCCTTTACTGAAGCTGGAAGTGAGTGTGTGTAATACGGGTTAGCAGAGCCTACAGAAACCTTGGTTACTTAATCTTTTAATATTTCCACTCTTGAAAAGCTTTAATAAACCTTCACCTTGAGGAAGCGTAGCTGGTTTTCCTTCAAGTGTTTCAGTGAATGTGTACTGAATTGATAGGAAACAGCCAATGTTATAGTGGGAAAGTGCTCTTTTACAGTTACTTTAGTAGAGAATTGGGGGAGATAAAAGTACTATTTTAGGATAATCAACTTTGGGAAACCTGTACTGGAATTCTACAGCTCCTCCAAGTGCTGGAACATCTTGTGGTGTGGTTTGTGTGTTCAGCACGGCTGCTGTGCTCCCCTCTGCCCAGGGAGGCTGGAAGTGCCCCTTGCATGGGTTTTGCAGGTCAGAGACAGAGCACTAAACAAACTGTGCCTTAATGTGTTTCCTTTTGGGGTTTGTCCTGTTTCCCGTGCTGTTACAGTGAGGGTACAGGCACAGCTTGGAGAGTACAGGGGGAAACAAAAGGAATAGCAGGCAAAGAAAGAGTGTGTGATGGGTTTGAACCATAGATATCATTAATGTAGGTGGATGAGATGGGCATGGTAAGGAGGGAAATACTGCCTGCCTCCATAATTGAGGATGGCCAAATGGGAACAAATCTGAGCTGTGTGCTCACCGTGCTGGAGCTGGGGGGTCATCAACCACCTGATGGCAAAGACTGATTTCAGTGAACAAGGTGGGTTTAATTCTCTTGGGGAAGACCATGAAGGGCAGTTTGTTTGCATGTTTTCATATTGCCCTTGAGTCAGTCAGGGCACATTCACTGCCTTTATTATCAGTCCCAAGAGTTCTGCCAATCAAGTAAATTCCATTGAGTTTTTCAAAGACACAATCACAGCACAATGTGTTGAGTTTAATACTGCTTAATTTACTGACAAACATGTGGAAGTGGTGTAGAAAATAGACCTTTTGCAGCTGAACCTGCCCTGGCATTTTCCCAGGTAGTGCTGGTATTTTTAAGAACGCATTAAGGAATCACAGAATATGCTGGATTGGAAGGGACCCACAGGGCTCACCGAGTTCAGCCCTGCACAGGACCATCCCCAGGAGTCACAGCACGTGCATGAAGAAAGAAATCCATTTCAGATACAAACATTCTGATTCTTGGATTCCTTAGCAGATTTGAGATTTCCCTGCACGTGTGTGCAGGTATTTGGCAGAAGTATTTAGAGAAAGCCTGGTTTGCTTTCATCCAAGTTAGCCTTGAGCATGGACAGTGTAAGTTAATGCCTTGATTGTCTTAATTGCATTGTAAGATGTTCAGAGTGAGTACATCTGTGTTGCCCCTTTCAAGAAGGGGTTTTACTTTAATTATCAGCAAGAAAAATGCAGTGGAATAGCTTCAGGTGTTTTTAAGATGCTGAACCATTACAGCTGTAGGTTTGGTTTCTGGGGAGTGCCCTCAGTGAGGGATGGATGGAACTGTCCCCTGGAAGGGGACACTGCAGTCCCCTGGGTGGCACCGTGTCTGCTCCTGGCAGTGCTCACAGGCACAGAGCAGCACTGAATTAGAGTTGCTCACAAATGTACCATTTTTCATTTAACACAATGCTTGCAAGTGTCATGGGAAGATGAAAGAAGTGGAGGTTTTGGGGAAGGACCTAATTTGTCTCAGGGAACCTTTGCTGTCAGGGAGGTGTTTCAGCAAAGAGGAGCCCCAGTCAGAGGAACAATGTCCCAAGTGGCTGACACTTGGTTATAAACCGAGTACACTTCGGGATGATCGTAAAATCAATAGCATTTTGCACTGTTAATTTTAGGCTTAGTAAGACAGCATTTTATTTTGTGAAAATGAGCTTCTGGATTTAAATTGCACTTGAATGCTGTGGTTTGTTTGCAGGCCATAGGAGACAGAAGTTTGTGTTACTGATGATTGCAAATACTTTATTGTAGCTGCTCTCAGTTCATACCAACTTAGTCAGCGTTGAGAAGAACTGGTTTAAATTTGGCTGGGGAAAAAAAGGCAAAAGAGTGACAAAAAGTCTTCCTCAGTGGTGCCTAAAGACACAGGAAGATGACATGGCCTGATTATTTCCAAATAGAAATATAATCATAAATATAGTATACAGAATTCCATTTTAGATACCAAACTGAATGGGACAAATTCAGCTGGTACCAACAGTGGTCGTATTCGTATTTAGCTCCAGGCAAAGTAGGAACAAACCCTGTCATCTGAATGGCTGAACAGTCGTGAGATCATCTCAAGGAAGTGGGCAAATTGCATTGTGTGGGAGAACTAACTTGGAAAAGTTAGGGTGAGTCTTGGAAGAGAACTGAGAGACTCAATAGAAGAAAGGAATGTAAGGGAACTTGCACCCGAACAAAGCAGGCCCCTCTCAGGAAATTAGTGCCTGAATGGCAAGGCTTGCTTGAAATTCAGGGCAAGATGGGCATGTCCTGAATGACTGTGCCTGGAAGAAAACTCAGGAAAACAGTTTGACTTGAATGGCTAAAGAGAACAGACAACTTTAAAAGCAGTTACATGCAGGTGATTTTTTTTTTTTTTTTTTAATGTCACTCCTGTTTCTCTGGAAGGATTATGGTTGTGGAAAAGGGCACCCAATTATATTGCAAGAGGAAGAGTCATGCAAAGCCTTTCCCTCCTGGCAACCATTTAATCTGTTTAATGGAGTTTGTGGTGACCCTCCAGCTCGTTCACAGAAGGATTGCCTGTCACTTCCTCACGGGTGTTGTGTGCATCACTGGTGCAGGAAGAGCTGAGCAGAGCCCAGCCAAGCAGAAGATGGTGCTCCACTGAAATATTCCTGTGCTCAGGAAGGCTGTGAGTGGGCTGTGTTCTTAGCTGGGCACAGGCTTGGCAGGCTCTGACCTGGGTGCACACTGACCTGCCAAGCCCAGCCCTGCCTTGCCTGGGCGTGAAGGCACATCCAGGACTTGGGGTGTGTGTCCTGGGCCAAGGGAAAAGCCCTTGGGGACTGTGTGAGCTGGGGGTGCCTGGGGGGACCTGCAGGGCAGGAGCAGGCACAGGCTGGGAGAGGGCTCAGCCTGCAGAGCCTGCCCTGGCCCAGAGGGCTGGGAGCCTTTCTGTGTGCCCTGCTGAAAAGCTTTTTGTGCTCCCCCAGATAATGGTTTGGTGCAGCTGTGCTGGTGACACTGAGGGCTGAGCTGAGCAAGCACTGAGTAGCTGTTTCATGATTAATAGGGCTGGGTTCCTGGAGGTTAATAAAGCAGTGACCGAGCTTTTTCCACAGAAAAAGACATTTCTCTTCCCCTCCTGACAACCTGCTTGGTAAATTTAAAAGAAAAATCATTTGAGCTATTCCACATGTTTCAATGTCAGTCCTTCCATCTGAATTGCAAAGAATGGAATTTCTTCAGTGAAAGAAAACCCTGAGGCTGCTCCTGAATGTGTTCAATAAGCAGCGCCCTTTGAGGCTGAGCGAGTGGCAGTGGAGCTGCAGGGCAGCCTCTGCCTCCCAAGGGGCTGCCCCCCCGAGGGCTCCCAGGCTGCCCTGACAGCCTCAAGGGATACTGAAATCCAGTGACGTTGGTGCTGTCCAGAAAAGTGACCCAAGTATGTTTTATAGAGCAGCTTCTTTATCTGTCCCCTTCCTTCCTGGGTTAATAGGCAGAGTAATTCTTACTGAGTATACAAGTAATTAACTTGGATTTGCTTAGGCTATTTAGTGGCAATTATGAAACTGTAACAAACAGAATATGCATATGAATTTTTATTTTCCCTGTCTCTGAAGTGGTTTGGGGTCATGGGGCAGAGTTATTGAAGGAATGGGGACAAGGCAAGGGCTGTGAAAAGCTGTTGTTTTCAAACAGAGACTGACAAATAGTCTGTGTTTGTTTTGCTGAATTTAACAACATCTTTTAAGAGCTGTTTTGGTGGAAACTGTATGCATGGGCAATATGCAGTCACAGTAACATTGTGTTAGCACACAAGAAATGAGAAATTCCAATAGACTTGAGAAAAATATTGGCTGTCTGGCCAGGTAGTATTAATTGAATGATGAATTAAGTTAATAGTGGGCTTAACTAACCCAGCAGACAGAAACTGATTGCTGGTATTCCTGAGACTTCCTGATTTTTAAAAATCCCTTCTGTTATTAACACTCTGTTTGTAACATTTGAACAAGTGTATCTGCTCATTGCACTGATGTTTGTGTGGGTCAGTGACTGTGGTTAACAAAGTTTCTGTTGCAGAGTGACTCTGTTGGAGCTGATGCTGGCGGCGGTGAGTGAGGGCAGCTCTGCCAGCAGGGAGGAGCAGGAGGTGTGGGGGAGCCACGCTGCCTTCCTGGCAGGCTGTTTCCAGGAGAGCTGTGGAGCTGTGCTCAGGATGGCTGCTGCAGCAGGGGCACAGGATGAGGTAGGACGGACTCCAGGTGGGGACTCCCCATTGCCACTGCTGCCCAGGGGGCACTTGTGTTCCCAGTTTATATTGGGATGGCAGTGGCAAAGTGCACAGTAGGGTCTGTAATGGGGGATGGCAGAGAGTATGGGACTTGGAAATAAATGTACCCCAGTGTTAAATATCTCAGAATTTAAAAATTCATGCTTGGATGTTTTATGATAATCTAAGATCACTAATTCATTTGCCTGTGAATTGTAATTTATTCCAATTTATAGGAGCATGTAGTGACAGGACAAGGGGAATGGCTTCAAACTGACAGGGAGTAGGTTTAGATTAGGTATTAGAGAGAAATTATTTACCATGAGGGTGGGCAGGCCCTGGCACAGGGTGCCCAGAGAAGCTGTGGCTGCCCCAGCCCTGGCAGTGTCCCAGGTCAGGCTGGACAGGGCTTGGAGCAACCTGGGACAGTGGGAGGTGTCCCTGCCCATGGCAGGGGTGTCACTGGGTGGGCTTTGAGGTCCCTTCCCACCCAAACCAGTCTCTGATTGTAAGAAAACAAAGAGCCTTTAGTAAAATACAGAATTAGTTAATCACGGATTCTTACTGATTAATCATGCTTAGTTTTAGAGGTGTAATTAGTATATTTCCTTAGAAGACATTTTACAAGTCACAGCTAGCTCCTTTCTTGCCGAGTGACCCCAGGGGTGTGTTGAAATTTTGTTGCCTATACACACATAGGCAGAATCATTTTATTAATACAAAATTACTGTGTAAATGTTTCCTTTGAAGAAACTTAAGTAGGAGCGTAATAAACAATTTATTACCAAAGGGAAAAAACATTGCTCTTAAATGCTTTTATATGATAATGTTAAACAGTGTTGTACTTGCTGATTTTTTTTGTTTGTTTAAATAGGCACAAAAATTCAAGTTGAGAGCTATTATGAAAAGATACTAAAAATCACTTTATGGGGAGGTGATAGTTGGATGTGTTAAAAAAAACAAAACAGAAACCAACAACCACACAGAACTCTCTCCTTATCACAGCCTTCCCCCACTGCCCCAACTGCTTTGTACAAGTTGTCTTAGAAAACTTCATTAGCTGCTTCTGGAACAGGTACCAGCTTGGCAGTAACGGGACATGCACTCCCCCCATTTTTTAAAATCGTTTGTGGTTACTTTCCAAGTGTTGTGTGGTTTTACTTCTTGTAAAAACCCCTTTGTTTGCACCCAGCAGAAGGAGGTCTCTGTCCAGCCTGACAGGTGCTGGGACAGCAGCATTGTGAACATTTTGTTATCCTTCTCTCACATCAGCCTGAGGTGAGAGTGTCCCTGTTGGGTGGGAATGGGGCTGATGGAATGACCACAGACTGCGAGTGCTGAGAGCTGCATAAACAGAGGGCAGTCTGTGTGCCTGCATGTTGTGTGGGACAGTCCTCCATAACATGTGCCTGCCAGGGAGGAGAGCAATTCCAGCCTAAATCCATGAAGCTGTTTCTTCTAAGAAATTATCAAGAGTTGCACCAGTTTCTCTGGGTTGTGTCAGTATTTTGGTGTTTGTCTATGAGCTGTATGTGACTGCAGAAGGGCAGTTGTGCAGTGAGGTGTGTCACGAGCAGTGCTTTGGGCAGTGTGTGTCCCTGGACTGGGCTGCTCCCTGCCCTGCCCTGACTCCACAGGGCTGCCTGGGGGTCCCATCCACTGCTGAATTTATTATTTGTGCACACTGCCTTTTTGGCTTGGGGAACCTCAGCTCTTGTAGCTTCCATCTTCAACCCATGAGGAGTTAACCAGATGCTCTTATGTGCTTAAACCCATGTTTAAATTAGCTTTTCCATTCTGAGCCGGACTGCAGCATCACTTTGCTTGCATTAACTCAGAGCTGTGCTTGCAAAATAAAACCAAAACCCTTCCCTGGACTTCAAGTTCTTCTTTGATCTCATTATAAGGAATATCTTTTCTGTGTCTCTCTCAAAAGATGTGTATTTTGAAACTGTTCTATTATTTCGTTATTTGCTTTTCAGATTATATCCATATCAAGATGGCTCTGGGATTTCCAAATATTTGGGGGGTTTGAACTTCAAAAGGGAGTATTTTCCTTTACTTGCCTTCCTTTTGTACAGGTGGAAGGCAAAAAACTTGGTTTATAGCAGGGCAAGGAAACCAGAGATGTTTAAACAGTTTCCTGAATTTACCCAATTTCAAATGTAGGTAAGAGTCTGGGAGTTTGTGGTTTTCAAATCATCTGTTCCTCTTAAAAATTGTAGACAGCTGATTACTGTCTCTGAAACACAGTTGGGGTGTTCTTACTTTGTAACAGGGTAATGACTGATGTATTTACAGTCTGGTTGTGTGCTGTTGAAGGCAAGTTACTGAATAATTTAGGGCAAGATTTGCACTATCCTGTACCTGTGTGAGGAAAAAAGGGGAGACAGAAATACAGCTTTAGGACCTGGACCCTGTAGCAATTTGATGCCTTCAAGGAGCAAAGCATGGATATAATTGTAGTACTTAATTACTCAGCAGTATTGTTGATGATTTGAATGGCATTATGTTGATTATATGGATTCAAAAATACACTGCTGGTAGGAAAACCTCTTTGTCCTGGAGCACACAAGGCAGGAATAGTTCCTGTGACCTTTCCCTGAACCCTTTCATGGCTCCTTGCAGTTGATGTACCACACCTTGAGCGGGATCATCTTGCAGTCCCAGCCTGGCTCCTGAGCAGCGTGTGGTGTCCCAGATTCCACCACGAGCTCTTAAGGTAGTTTCTGTGAGTGTTGGCTTGTCATTAGGAGCAGCATCAACATATTCTGTGAGCAAAAACAGTTCTCTGGCTGGAGGAATAATCTGCAAATGAGTGGTGTGTCTTATAGCTCACCAAAAAGCTGCATCTCTGCTCCCAGTGCTGTTTGCCCAAGAATAATGTCAATTCTCACAGCAGAGCTGGTATGACCACAGACCTTTGCAGGATTCCTGTGGGTCACAAATGGTGTCTTGCAGGCAGTGTGTGTGTCTTTAAAGTGGGACACTCGACTGAATGAACTCAAAGAAAACATTTATTCAGAAATAATTTTCTCAGCTAGCAATTTTCTGTAGTTCTGCTTTTGGAAGCTACTGTGTTTTTGTTAAAACCTTATCCCTTATGGCTCTGTTTTGGTTTCCCCATGATTTTTCAGGCACATATAACACTGTAGAAAAGAAGTTATTGCAGTGTAATACATTATTGTTCTTTTAGCAAGATGTCCTCACTTTACATGAGTTTATCCTTGGCAGTCTGAGACCTGCACAGGCCCCGAGTTGCTGGGAGTCCTGTCCCCTGTTCATCTCCTGGGTTTGTGTTTGTGCTGCTCCTGCTCAGCCCGTTCAGAAATGCCCTTTCCATTGCAGGAAGCGCTGGTGGCAATTCGGCTGCTGGATGTGCTGTGTGCCCTGAGCTCCACCCCTGGGCAGCTGGAACAGCTGCAGGCCCTGCCTGGGCTGCTGGACACGGCCGTAGGTGAGCTGGTGGGTCTTCCTGGCAGTTTGTGCCTGTCCCCTTGCTGTGCTGACCTGGCTGAGGTGTCACAGCGTGCTGGTCACACACAGTGCTGGGGCAGCACAGCTGCTTCTCTGCCCTTCCACTGCTCACTGTGGGCAACAACTCCCTCCAGAAGTGCCAACAGGGCTTTCCCTCCATGTCTGTTCCCTTCTGTCCCCCAAATTTGTGACAACTGAAACTGAGGTGCGGTTTGATTGGTACTAACCAAATTCAGTGGCTTTTGAAGTGTGCAAGAAGTGTGACAGAAGGGAGGTAAAGAACCAGGATGTTCCAGAGAGGCTCTGGATAGTCAGGGAGGGATGAGGGTGAGGAGGAGGGTGCACATGACCTGCCCTGTGCTTTCCTAAATCTGAGCACCTTCTGAGGCTGAGCAATGCCACCATTCAGGGAGAAAATGGCAGAAGTTCATGGATTGTAAAGAGAAACGCTTAAAAACCAAACCAATTGTTTTTAGCAATGTATTTGTGATGCCAGTCCTCAACAGCCTCCAGATCCTGACTCTTCAGATGGAGATGGAGAGCAGCAGCCTTCAGACTGCATGTCTGAACTATGTCAGTGTGGAAAACGAGTGCACAAATACCCCCTTGGGGTGGTCCCTCATGGTTGTACTGCCAGAAATGATGAAATAAAGCACAATTTCCAGGTTCTTCTGACACAGGGCTGAGCATCCGAAGCTGTTGGTTGACTTTGAGCTCAGCCATTACCAATGAAGCTCTGTGCCAAGGGATACTGATTTCCATGTGGTGATGAACTGCAATGTTTTTGTTCCCTGCAGATACTCTGAGACGGACTCAGCATGCTGGGAAGGAGGCTGTGAATGTGTTCAGTGCCACCCAGGCTGTGACAGGGCAGGAGGAGATCACACACCCCACCGTGGGCTTCAAGTCTCACCTCATCCGCCTGGTTGGCAATCTGTGCTACAGAAACAAGGCCAACCAGGACAAGGTGAGTTGCAGGAGTTTCTGGCTGACCTGGACATGAAATGCAGTGTTGGCCTAGAAACAGAGGCTGGAATTGATGGTGTAAAGGAGGCAGATGGTTTTTCAGTGTCTTTGAAGTGCTATCACAATTACGCTGTTCTTTTAACAGCACTGCAGTGTTTGCCTGCCTGCCTTCCTTCTGCTTCAGCCCTACAGAATGCAAACCAGTGCCTAATTCCTTTGGGGTTTTCACTTTGGCCCTTTCTTTAAGAGGTCTGAGGCTAAATTTCAACTTGACATTGAAAGCAAATGGATGGGAATTGCTACATCAGCTTAATTTTTTTATCTTTGAATTAGTTTCTCCTTTTTTCATGTAACTTTGCTTCTGTCAAATCACTTGGAACCCTTTATTTTATAATTCCTGTATGGAAAATCAGTTTTGTTGGCACCATGAGGAAAAGGTTGAAATGGCAGCAAGCTTTAAATATGAAAGTTTTTTCTTTGAGGGCTAAAAGATGTGACTTTGCTCCAGGATTTGTTAGACTAACTTAATTTCAGCAAGAAGAGCAGTGCCAGAAGTGTCTGTGTCTGACAAATTCTAATAGCATGGTCCTCTAAATGGGGAATATGGAAATCATCTGCCACTTGCCCGTTCATATTAGAGTATATAATAATAATTTTTAATATTTTTGAGAAGTATTATTAATCCTGTTAATCACTCTTGCATAGCTCTGTCTCTGACCTGTTATGATGTAATATGTGTTTGTGGAAGTGAGATACATTTTTGTGTAATATCCAGTGATAGTGGAGGGGAGGGTGTTGCTTTCCTTCTGAAAGGGCTGATTTGCTGCTTATTGTTCTCCTTTGCTGAGATTTCCAAAAGCCCCTGGAGCAATTAAACAGGCTTAGTGTTTTCAGTGGAGGTTGGGCATTAACTTGCTATGAACTGCCTGAAAGTGTTACTGCCTTTTTAGTGCCTTGAGAATTGCATGGGTTCCTGTGTGGGAGATGATGGAACACTGTTGGAGTGCCATTCAGACCTCAGTGATGTCCTGGCTGCACCTTCCCTTTATTCCATGCATTTAAATTGGTTCAGATAAACACGCTGGGGATTTCTAAGGCAGTCTGAGCAGCTGTGGCTGCCCCATCCCTGGGACTGTCCCAGGCCAGGTTGGAGCACCCTGGGACAGTGGGAGATGTTCCTGCTGTGGCAGGGGTGGCACTGGGTGGCCTTTGAGGTCCCTCCCACCCCAAACCAGTCTGTGATGAGGATGAGCTTCATCTGCAGAAGATAAATTTTCTTCACGAACTAAACTAAGTATTGGGTTGCTCTCTGGGGTTTGTGTGTGCTTTAGCACTACAGTCAGCTGTGGTTTGACATTCATCTCACCTATGACAAAATAAGGAGGATTTAGTTTTTGGCCCAGCAGTTACTGTTTTAGAGCACTATTATGGAGCTCACTGAGTTCATATTGAAGTTGGCAACATGTGCCGAGTTTTTATAGGGTAGATCATAATATTTACCTTCAAATGCTTTTTTTCCTGTCCTTTTAGAAAATGAGGGGTGCTGTCCATGGAGCTGTTTAGGGCTTGCAGGTTTCCACAGGACAGTTTCCAACTTCTCTGAAAGTCTTTCAGCTTTGAGTCCAGCAAATTTAACATTGTGTATTTGGTTTTGGAAATACTGAAGGGCTTTATTTGGAAATATTGAAGGGTTTTATCTCAGGCACTTGTTCAGGATTGTAGCTAAAAAAAAAAAAAAAAAAAAGAAAAAAGTGTTTTGCCTGCAAACCAAAATTGAGAAGTTCCATGAAAATTAATAATACCTTGGTAAGTTCCCTTGACCTTGCATGTAACTCATTCCCTTGTTCTTGGGTGTCACTCCCTTGGTGTTTTGCAGCCAGGGCTGTTGAGTTGTCTCAGCTCTGCCTGAATTTTTTAAAAACTTTTCTGATTTTTATGACTGCATTTATTTTGGTACAAATGTCACCTCCTGAAGTGTTCCCTCCAGCTCTGTCCTTAGGTGGTCTGTGTTTTTCACTGAAGAGCTGCTGTGCCTGGGTAGGTTTCCTTTAATAAAGTTTGGTAACATGGTGTACATGTATTTAATGTGGAGTAATGAAACTGCCTTGAAACAAGAATTCTTTCTAGTTCTCAGTTAGAACCTGCAGCCTTGCCTTGATATGCACAGACCTGTAATCCAATTAGTGATCTGTTGCAAGAAAGGAAATAACAGTAAACAAACCCCCAACATTTAAAGGTTTATAAACAGTTGGCTCAGTGCTTGCATGTATATAAGCCCATGCCTTGTTTTGCACAGGAATATTTTCAGGTAAGTTGACCATAGGAAAAGGTGCATTTGTTATGGAGTTCTTGAAAGCAATTTGAACAACATCTTTACAAATTTCAAGACTTAGAATTTTGTTCATTGTGGATCTGTGAGTTCAGCCAGAAGCTGGGAATTTTACTTTGATAGTACCTGCAGTTATTACCAGACTACAAGCCATTTAGAGACAAATACTCAGAAAACCCTCTGGTAGTTGTAATTTAGAGGTAAATTAAGCAGCTGCTCTGCAGCCTCCCTGTATACAGAGTCATGTACCATCACGCTCAGGGGCCTGAGGCACTGGCAGCTCAGCAGCAAATTTAGTGCATACCTGAGTTCCTGTGGATCGTGCACACTGAATATATGGCTTTTATAGACATATAAATCACAACATCAGCAGTCTTGGTTTCTGAATGTAAAGTTGATCTTAATCTCAGCAAGGTGGCTAAATTTATCTTAGTAAGAGAATCTGATCCTGTGCAAAGGTTGTGCTTGGTGGATGATTGAAAGAAAATGTGTGTTCTTAGAATCTCAGGTAAGTGCAGAGAACAATTGCTCAGCTTTCTGTAGGTCTGGATTGTCATCCGAGAGGCACTGTCAGTGTCCCAGTGCAGGGATTTCTGTGCTCCCTGTGGGTGACAGCTGAGGGGGCACAACTGCCCTTGTCACTGCTGTCCCCTCAGTGTCACTTCTGAGCCCCTGTGGCCTGGCAGTTTGGGGCTTCCAAAAACTATAATGGAAATGTAAGGACAACTTGATGCCTCCAGAATCACACTTTGTGGGGATTGTCGTTGGGAAAACTCCCAGCAGTCATTTCCATCTGCAGTTACATTAGCAAAAGGGGTGGGAAGTGTCAAAATCACGGGCAGTTGTTAAAAGAGGAGCAGTTCAGGTTTGCTACTGGCAAATCCTGCAATCACTGAGGGTTTGATCCTGGTTGTATAAAAGCTGTAAAAAGACCTCAAACCCAAGTAAAACCTCTGTGCTCTGCAGTGTGAGGAACACGAAATGCCTCAAGTGTTCATGCACGGGGATCTCCCCCACTTCTTAGCCAAGCTGCTCAGAGAATCACAGCCTCAGGATGGTTGGGGTTGCAGCTCTGAAAGGCTCCTCTTTTCTTCTAATTTTTGGTTTCAGCATGTGAGAAGTTACTTAGTCTGTCTGGGAAATTCTGGTTTCAGGAGACTATCTTCTTCAGACCAAGTTCTGATCAATGAGGGGGTTTTATTTATAAAATGTGTGGCACTTGTTGTCTCAGTAAAATTATTGCTGAAGTACTTTGTGGCATTATTTCAGTTATGAGAAATTAATTTCTGGCTGAATCATAGAATAGGTCATGAGTTGGAAGGGAGCCACAAGGATCATGGAGTCCATCTCCTGGATCTGACTTGTGAAAAATGCAAAAGTGAATCAAAATTTATTCTGTTCATTTTATAATCAGTCCTTTCCTGGAACACTTTGTTTTACTGTGCTTTAACCTACTGAAAAATGGAGTTATCTTTGGGGCTGGTTTTATGCTCAGTGTGTAACAGAGTGCATGTCCTTTACACTTGTACTGGAAAATTAATGGTTGGTTCTTTGACCTGTCACTGACGTCTTGGAAGCTCTGCCTGCAGGACACCGTGGAAGCAGAGCCTTGGGAATGCCATTAACAGATGTCTGTGTGCTGTTCCCAATCTTCCATCTGCAAACTCTCTCCTGTTCTTCTCTCCTCCCACCCTGCCTTGGCCCTGAGGTTTGGTGGGATATAAATATACTCAGTGACTTACTCTTTACAGCTCCTTAAAAAAATGCCTTCAGCAGTGCTCAAGTCCCTTCCCAGTTGCAGTAGGAGACTGTGAGGAATTACAGGAAGCTGCCCCTGCTTTGCCCTCAGTGTGGGGCTGTCAGAGGGTCAGTGCTGCTTTGTTGAGCTGCAGCATTTCACCAGGGAATGCAGGAACCACTGCCACAAATCCCTGCACCACTGGAAGTCATCCTGGGCATTTTCACACACATTGTCTTCAGCATCTGAGCATTTGCCACAGATGAAATTATATATCTGGCATTGATTTTTTTTTTTAATTCTTGTTTTAAAGTGAAACAAAATGAGAGTGCTAAGTACTTCTGGACAGAACAAAAGTCACCATGAGAGCGTGGAACGTGTGACTGGTGTTTCTTTGTGCTTGCTGAGCTCACAGATCTGCAGTGAGAGCTGCAGTCCTTGGTGCTGGGAGTGGAGGCAGTTTGGGAGCACAGGGTGATTGATGTGTGAGGTGTGGCCTCCGAGGGTTTGGGTGCAGAAAAAGGGGATCCAAACAGGGTGTGAGTTTGGATTGCTGTTGCTCCTTGTGCATTCCCACTGGCTCTGGCTGGCCAGGGTTCCAGGGAGCAGCAGGGCAGGTGTGTGCAGGGACAGTGAGGGGAGTACCAGAAATGGCAGGAGGAAAGAGCAGAGAGTGGGGCTGAGTCACAGGCTGTGTGCTGAGCTTTGGCTGGAACTCTGAGATCATGTGGAGAACACCAAGGAGGAAACTTCAACAGGAAAGGTCTGGGGTAATGTACATTTCTGTGTCAGTGATTTCCAGGATTGGGATTTTTATTGGAATGCCTGGAATTTTGTTCCAGAAGAAAAGCTATCCCACTGCAATTGAAAATGTGAAACAGGAAAAAAACCAACTTAGAAACAAATGAACAAAAGCCAAAACAAAAACACCCACCCAAAAATCACAAGCCACTACATGCAACCAACAAAACAAAGTCCCTTGTTTTAATTGAGATTTTCATAAAGTACTTCCTAAAGCTTGACAGGGAAGACAAAAATACCATACCCACCAAAACAGTGGCAGCTTGCCAGAGTGAGCTGGAACTTCCTATTGCAGTGGTGATTACAGTATCTGAAAGGAATTGTGACTCAGGCAACCTTTGTCCTTGTATTTTTTCAGAACTTTAAAGTAATTTGAAGTCTGGTTCTCACTCTGCTTTGGAACCAAATATAATTTTGGGATTTTGATGATCTTGTACATGTTGTGTTTAGTCACAGAGCTGATTCTTGCCCTTAATTTCCTTTAGCTTTCTTTTTGTTTTGGTGACAGAAAGAGCTTGGTGCTGTCAGCTGTGCCACAGAGCTGGCAGCCTGGCAAAGAGACAAGGAAGGAGCCGAGTCCCTAAAAATGTGCCTGGTTTGTTGCTCCCAGAAACCTCTTAAGTTCCATAATGTGAATTGAAATTGAATACTCTGGAGCTAAACATGATTGGAGACAGACTTTTTGTCTGGTAGGAAACTGCTGATCCGTAATGAGTGTTGTATCTGGAGGTTTTCCATGGCAATGGTTCCTGCTTGTTCCCGGGGTTTGACTCATTTCTAGAGTACGTGTTTCCTGCCCTAGACCTCTTTGTCACCTAGAAATTGTCTTCCTCTTTCTCTGTGCTTATCAGTGGTGATTAAAGAGGAGAGCACGTGTTAGCCTGGAGTGCTCAGACTGTGACTCGTCCCCTGCTGTCTCTGAGAGTGCACTTCCTTTTGCTTATCTGTAGCGTGGCCAAACTCGCCTTCTAAGAAACAGGAGTATTTCTGTGCATGAAACAGAGACCTTTCTTATGCTGCTTCATGAATTGCAGGCTGAAAATCGGTCACATTCTGGTGGAAGAGTCGTTTGTGTTCTACCTGTTGTTATCTGAAGGCACAGAAGTTCTTTTTGTGCAATAGTACCCTTAGGAGCGTTGGTAATCTCTCTAATTAC
>JAOXXN010000265.1:59452968-59466943 GCA_026770055.1 Myrmophylax atrothorax | reverse complement strand
TGAACAGGCTGTCCGGGGAGGGTGTGGAGTCTCCTCCCTGGGGACATTCCAGAGCCCTCTGGACACAACCCTGTGCCATGTGCTCTGGGATGAGCAGGGAGGTGGCACCAGGTGTGAGCCCTTCCAGCCTGACCCAGCCTGTGGTTCTGTGTAAAAAGAGTAAAAATTTAATTTCTCTGTCTGAGTAAGGAAGAAAGTGCAGCTCATTTCTAGTAGTGCAGATGTAATTACGGCAATGCAGTTTGTGCCAGCGCCAAGACCTTCTGTTGCTGGAAGCAGAATTTTAATGAAGAGACAAGGGAAAAGCTGTGGTGTGGTAGGTGAGGGAACTCCCCAAGGCCATGAGGAATGCTTAGGATTGTTTTATACCGAGGCAGAAGCCACCTCCTGTGGTATGCGGGGCAGTGTGTCGTGGTGCCCGGCCAGAGGCCTGAGGGTGCTGCCCCAGGGCACACGTGCCCTGTCCGTGCCTCGCCCTGGCACAGGGGATGGGAGCAGGGGCTGTGAAACCAAACACGCTCTCAAAGAGCCCTTGTGCTCCAGGGTTTCCACTTCAGGAAGGATATTCAATTTCAAAGCATGTTTACAAATTTACTGTAACACTTCCCAGAGCAGGTTTTTTCAAAGGTTATAGCAACATCTGTTTGCCTTTGATGGGGACAGTTCCTCTTGCTTATGTTCTCCATACTGTTGAACTCCTGAATGTTACAGAAATGAGCATTTTAAATTGTCTAAATGTTTCCTAGTATTTTGGTGTAAGGGGTTAGAAGCCCGTTGGCTGCAGAGCATTCCTAGCTGGAAGGAACAGCAGAGCAGAGTGCTGTGCAGAGCTCTGAGCTGTGCTCAGCAGTGTGGACACTTGCTGGCCCCAAGGCAGGCGCAGCCTGGCTGTGGCTGTGGCTCCTGCCGGGCTGTGTGGGGGGCACAGCAGCACAAAGGGGGATGGAGTTTGCTGGTTACTTCCTCCACAGCCACATGGAAGAAATCCTACAATCCAACAGCTTTGTGAGTCCTTTGTGGGATCTTCAGTGTTCAGGAGTCAAGTAATGATATGATTGGATTAAAAATGTGAAATGCCCAGTAGGAAAGGGGAGGGTTGAGCCTTGCACACAAGCACTGGTTACACTTTCTAGCTGTTTTTTGCAGCCACCTGGTTCGGCAGCACGTTTTTCTTTAAAATTGACAAGCCCTTTTTCCCAGTGCCTGTAAAATTTATCAGCCTCAAATACTGTGAGATATATCAGTGCAACTCAATAGAAACGGGTTAATTTTGCTTGTTTGACTGTCAGCTATGCAGTGTGTGTTCACCTGAATGTAAAGCACTTTATAATAATTCATTGGAGTGTGCTAATGTGACAGGTGCTGTTTCTGTGGGATTCCAAACGAGTTACCATAACAGTAGCCTCTCAAAATATGAACTATTTTCAAATCTGTTAATGAAAAGTGAAGGCATCCTTCTAACCTTCCCCTCAGCTGCTGTGTGTTTTGTTGATACCTGAGCTTTGGGAAAGCTGCTGTTCATGTTGCTCCCACACCTCCCAGTCTGTGTGTGCCTCTGAAACTGGCTGGCAACTGGAAGGAGATGTGGCAAAGCACCAGGATGTTCTTTGGGGAATTACAGAAGGACACAGTAGATAAAGCTGGACAAGTTTGGTCCAGCAATAAAAGAAATAAAAATAGCACCATCTCCTTTCAGCATCCATAAAACTGTAGATAAGTTTTCCAGGTTGGGCTTGAGGGGTCTGTCAGGCAAGGAAGAGAGGCAGGCTGGGAGAGGGTCCGGGATCTTTGGGAATGTGTCTGGTCTGGCAGCACATGCACAGCTCTAGGACAGCTGTTCTTTCATGTAGAGGAGCAGCAAGAATTAGAGAAATGTGAGTCCTGGTCCCAGCTCTGACTGTAACTGCAGGTGCCCAGAGCAGGGGCTGGGGCTCTGCTCTTCACTTGGAACAAGGAAACCACGGCATAGAAGTGTAAAGCACATTCACAATTCCTAGAGCTGTCCCAGCTTTAAAAAGCACGTGCCTGCCAGACCTCCTCACTCTCCTGGTTTGGTCCTCAGGGAAGTGGGAAAAGATGTAAATGTTTTGTTTATTTGTTTGACAAATGCTTTCAGTGAACATAGAGCAATGTAGAAACTGGAACTCCCTTGAAGGGAGTACAGGTGATCCTGTGGCTTCTAAAGAGCTGAAACAGCCAACAGCTGAGTTTGGCTGGGCTCCTTTTTCTTTGTAATCACCTTTCTCTTCTAAAAATAATGACGAGGAGAAGCCATTTTTTGTGATATCTGAAGGATGAAGATGGTTTGGTGCAGCAAAAGTTCTTGGTCCCACAGCTGCAATTATTTTAAATAAACAAAACCTTGTGGGTTTGTCCCATAGAAAGAATTTCTATTCTTTTCTATATGTTGTTAAACCATGTCATTTGAATTATATTGGGCATTAGCTTGGGAAATGTTATGCAAATGACTCATTTTTTTAAATTTTATTTTAATAGATCAAAACAGATCAAACAGCTTATGAAAGCCTTTTTCCCATAATTGATATTATTCCTTCTTTTTCTTCTGAGTCCTTAGAGGATTGTGAATGTCAGTATTAGAATAAAAGCAAGATTGCTTTAGATAATTTTATGTGCAGGGCTCCATTCCAAAGGAACCAAACTCACATGGGGATCTTTGAGAACACTGTTCAAGGGACATGATGAGAGTGAGGTGGGGGTGAAGGAAACCAAAGTGAGGGAGGGATAGGAAGAAAAATCTACAAATGAGACTCAGCAGAGGCTTCAGTACAACTGCCATTCTGCACTCTTGGTCATTGCAATCCATCTGGAGCGTCCTGATGCTGTGGGGTCACACTGATCCAAGGTTATTTCCCGCCTTGTGGGAAGCTTTGCAGTAACTGGAGTGCCATGATGTTGCCCTGGGTTAACCCAGGCCGTGGTGTGGGGAGCTGGAGCCGTGGGGTCCGTGTCCCTGCGCCGCTGCTTCTGCCTCTGCAGCAGAGGGTGCTCCTCTGGGCACGGTTCTTGGTGTGTGTATGTTACTGCAGCTCCCCCAGGAGAGGGTGTTACCCTGGCACAGAGCTGGCCTGCTGGCAAACCTCTCACCCACAGCCAGAGCAGGAGAGAGCCAGGGCTCTTTGCAAACAGAAGAACAAAGAGTAACTATGCTTTCCTCGAGATGAAATGCAGTATGGTTTGAAATCACTCCTCCCATCAAAATCGATGGGCAGTGAGCCTGTAGGACATCCTTTGTCATTACTTTGAGTGGACATGTGGGCAATGTCCTACACTTGTACACTCACCCTGCAGGGTTGTGTTGGCAGGCAGTGATGGAGATTAAGGGCTTTTCCAGTTTTTTAGTGCATGGGCTGTAGCTACCTTAGAGTAACAAGCAGAGAGGTAGGGATGTGAAGCAAATCTAGACTTCAGGGAGTTTTCCTTGTGTCCCTGGTAGAAATTGTGCAGCAGGACCGTGGGGAGGCCAAGCCTGTGTCTGGGGTCAGTCAGCAGCCCAGAGCGCTGGGAGTGCCTCTCGGCGGCCGTCCCTGCTGAGGCTCTGCCTGGTGGCTCAGCTCTGCTGGAGCTGCAGCCCTGGGTGGCAGGAATTGGTGTTGTGCAGGGATGGGCTTGGGGAAGGCCAGATCACAAGTCAGGACTCTGGCTGGGAAGTGAAATAGCTGGTCTCCGGTCTCAGCTCCCTTAGGAATTGTTCTGCAAGCACAAGGGTCCTGATCGTGTGCAGCAGTCACTGACGGCAGCAGAGTGAGCCCGGGAAAAGCTGACCCCAAAGCATGGAGCCCAGCAGGGCATCCCCCAGGAAGGGAAGGCTTTGGGCCACTACTGCTCTGTGGGTCCTGGGCATGTCTTACTTCCCCTTGGGCTGAGGTGCTTTTTCCTAGCTATCCATGGAGCAGATTGTGGCTAAATATGCTGATTTAGCCACTGGAGATGTGAACCAGCAAAGCCACTGGCTTTAGAAGCTGGAGAGCTGGCAGTGCAGAAAAGCAGTGAGGTTTGTTCCACAGCCACAGTAAAAATCCAGGCTGAATCTAAAAGTTCATGTCTCACAGAGTTAAGGTTAAATACATGACACATTTTAAAATAGATCATTATGATGGTGGGACTTGCATATAGAGGATGAATGAAAGTTTGGAATCCCTTTCTAAAGCAATATGCTGCTGTCCAGAAATAGTTAGAAAGTGGCTGAGGTTATGGGACTGTGATGTGGCACTCACCTACTTCTGGTACCATTTAGAGGTCTTGTACGTCTGTCTGTTAGACCCAGCTTTGTGCCATGTGGACACCTTTTAACATTTGGATCCTGCACCATCTGGTTTTACCCAGCAAATTATGTGACTGGTGCAGATTTAAACAGTTCATGACAACTTGAGCAATCACTGCCAAATGATGTGGAATTATAATCCAGTGGATAGGCATTCCTGTCAGGAGCTTTGAGACCACAAATGAAAACCTGTAATTCTAATTTGCTATTTAGGAACATGAAAACAAGATCTGTGTTTTCCATAAAGCTGCACCTGATACCTCCTGTCAGAAGATGCCTTATACTCCAAATCTTTCAAAACCAAAACCAATTACCCAAGTGCTCAAATAAGAGTTTAGGAAAGGAGAATTAGGCACCACTTTGGGAAATTTCATCTCTGAACAGACTGAGCTTGGTATAAACCCACTGTGACAATGACACAGTAGAGTGTTTCCCAAAAGCAGCGAAGGCTGGCATGGCAGCTGGCCAGGGTGAGATCAAAGCAGCCATGGCAAGGCTGGAGAGAAGTCAGCTGCAGATGAAAAGCAGAGATAAAGAACTTGGCATGTTTGTGTCTGAAGCCCTGTGAGTTTGTATTCATGTGGGTGAGTATCACTGATTTTATAATGAGTCACTGGAGCACTTGAGGGAAATGATTAAATGAAGAATAATTACGTGTTGCAACAAGAGTCTAAAGGAAGTGGTGTGTCCCAGTGTGCTGGTGTCTGCAGGCAAAGCCCCTGTGGAAGGTGAGCTCTGACACAGAGGTCACCAGCTCTGGTGCAGAGCAGCTGAGGGGTATTGGCTTGTCTCACAGGGGAGGTCCAAACCTTGGGACCTGAGGGGCTCTCCAGGGAGGAGGTGACTTGTATCATGGTTCTGGTGCAGTGTTAGCCCTTGGTGCCTCTGCTGCCTGGCAGGAGGAGGGACCAGAGGCCAGATCAGGGAGAGCAACAGCAAGGAGAACCCTCTGGCTGTGGCACCGAGGGCTGCCCAATACCCACCGTACTGCTTGTTTGGCTCTAAGGGAGCTTTGTCTCGCTGGCCTTGTCCACACAGCTCTTTCACAAGTTTTCTGGTCATAGAGCACACTCAGGGAGACTGTTAAAAACATGAACTGGACATTTTCCAAAGCCATGATTGGATTAAAATTCTCCAGGAATGCCCTACTAGGTTGTGAGGACTCCCTCCCTCCCACCTTTACCTGGGCCATGGTGACTCGGGGCAGCGTCACAGGGTTGTTTGTGTGCCCCCTGCTTTGCTGGATCAGAGCATAAGTGACTTCTGCAAATCTGTCAGAACGTGGCACAGAAGACAGAGTATCTCACAGTCTGCACTTAGCACATCCCACTGGTCAAATTGCTTCCCATTTTCTTCAGTCGCTGTATTTATTTCCGGGTGGTTTTGCAGCAGTTGGACTGGTCTGTAGTTCTGTATGTGCAGTTCTTCAGTGGAACGCAGCCCTAAGTAGCATCACTCACAATAATGATGAATAATCCTAAATAATTTACGGTTCCCTCATGACTGCAGCTTAACACACAGGGAGGACTGGATAAATCCACAGGGTTCTGGGTGGTAGGAGGTTTTGTTTTATGTGCAGCTTTCAATAAATTAGAAATGCAATTCATTTAAGGGCTTTTTCATCTCTTGTTACTGAATGGTGAGATTCATTTCAGCAACTGGCAAAACTTAGATTGAGTGCCACCATGTAGATTTTCAGTTGGACAAAATGATGCTATTGCCTTGTATATTATTATAAAAGACCACATCAAACTCTGCAAGTGTCCTCTAATGTCATGATTACAGAGTAAGACTCGGACCAGTTGAAAAATCTGACTAATTGAGTATCAGAGTATTCCTTCAATGATATGTTTGGCTGTCCACACAGTCCAGGCAGTCTGTTCAGACGCTCTGTCCGTTGGTGCTGTGTGGAGCTTGGCAGGTTTCCTGCGAGGGAAGGGGAGCCTGAAGTGCAGCCTCTGTGTGCTGTGGTGTCCCCTGATGCTGCCGTGGCATCAGGGCCTGCTCGGGGAGAGCCACGGGGGGAAAGGCCCAGGGAACACCCGGGCAGGGCTGGAAGGCGCTGCTGGTCCCCAGGGCCAGGCTGCTCCTGCTGCTGTGGCACCGAGGGCAGCCTGGGGCAAGGGGGCCTGGTGGGATGAGGGGAGAAGCCAAGGAGCACGGCACAGCCTCTCTGAGTGTCTGCTGGTCACAGAATCCTTTCGGTTGGGAAAGACCTCTGAAATCATGGGCTCCAACCTTGACCCCAGCACTGCCAACCATATCCCTCAGTGCCCCATCTACACAATTTTGGAACACCTCCAGGGACAGGGATTCCACCACTTCATGGGCAGTCCATTCCAGTGCTTGATAACTCTTTCAGTGAAGAAATTTTTCTGATATCCAACCTAAACCTCCCCTGGTGCAACTTGAGGCCACTTCCTCTTGTTCTGTCACTTGTTACCTGGAGGAGGAGCCCAACCTGCACGCTGCTCCAGCCTCCTTCAGACCCCTCTGCAGAGCCTTCCTGCCCTCCAGCAGGCAGCACTCCCACCCAGCTGGGGGGAGCCTGTGACCTGACCAGAGTGCTCTCAGTCCCCTCATCCAGGCCATCAAAAGAACATGATTTCTGCTGCCAGATTGCAGGCTCTGTATTTGTACTCTGGTTGCCTTGAGTACTCCTGCAATTTCAATTGAACTCACAAATAAATAATAAATAAATAACATGCTTTAAAAATGCTAACTGGGCAGGATAGCAGGAGGCATAGGAGTGTTGCCATAGGGGTTGTAAAAGCATTTTATTTTTTGATACTTCTGCCTAAAATAGCCTCATATTTTCGGGTCAGCTTATGGCCAAGAAAAACACAAATCACACCAAAGCCCACAGGAAACTGTAGCAGCCCTAACAAAGGCCAGTGAATGAAGGGTGTAGAAAAATCACTGTGAATGATATCATTGACCACTGGCAGTGGGAAAGTCTGAGTACTTGTAGCTGCTTAATGAAGAGGGATTGGGGAAATGAAATGTTAAAATATTCTGGATTTTTATTTATTTGTCTTCTGTTTTCTAAGAATCCTGGGAAACCCAGCTCCGTTATGATTGCCACCCATGGCTTTCTGACTTGTAAGGTCCCATGGATGCAATTTATGCCTCTGAGTTGCTACAGATACAGGGGACAAAATCTGTTCCTGGCCTTGCTAGAGTTGCTGGGAGTTTTGCCTTTCAGTAGGGAACAGATTTCACCACAGATTTTCAGTGGCACCATCTTAGTTTGTTACAAATACAGAATAAGTCAAAACTGCCACTTCAAAGAGCAACACTTTGCAAAGGGAAGGAGCCCCGTGTAACTGTTGAAGGGTTAGAGTGGCTGCTGTGCCTTCACTGGCACTGCTTGTGCTGGCACAGTGTGAGTGAAGGGTGGGCTGAGAATCTCTGCTCCATGGGAAGCAGCTCTCTCAGGTGCTGATGTGCACATAATACTGGAAAGCAAAAGTGAGGAAGCACAGAAGCAAATTCAGAGTGCTTCAGGTGGATATTGAGCTGCACTTACTAGATCACAATCATCTTCTGATGCCACAAAAGGGCTTTGTGTTCAAGTATCTTAATACGACCGGCCCTGATCTTTTGTCCGTGCATCTGAATGCCCTGGTTTGTGGGCTGGGGTTGTGTTGCTCTGCTCCCCTGTCTGTCAGAGACTTGGTTTCACTCGTGTGGCAGCCTGCACTTTCACACAAGGCTTGTCTCACAGATCACCTTTCCTGCTGTTTCTGAGCGCAGATTGTGCTGCTGTGGGATCTGTTGCAATGATTGTCATTGAAACACGGTGCTGGGAAGGCAGGACAGGTATTGCATGTCAGCACCTCGTGGTTGCCTCTGCTCAGAAGTCAAGGAGCAAGTGCCATGTCACAAGGCAGTTCCCAGCAGAGCACACCCTGGAGTGGAGCAGCACTGCCCTGAGGCTGTCCCGGTGGGAAAGGAAAGGGATCTCCGGCTTCGGAGCCGGCCTGTGCTGCACCCAAGGGTGGCACAGGCAGGTGTTGGTGGGGCTCAGCTCACACACAGAGTGGAGGGACTGCATTTCATGACCCAGTTTGCTCTTTGCCGGCCTTCCCCAAACAGGCCAAAATACTTCTGCATTAAAGCAGGCTCTGCAATGCAACTGAGACCACCCAGAAGTGACCCTGGATACTGCAGCAATCTCTCCAAGGAGAGAGGCTGAAATTACTTGCAGGTCACTGCCCACAGGGCATATTCTGGGCTGGATTTATGCACGCAGGCAGTGCTCAGGGGACCCGTCTCAGAGCACTCTGTTTCTGCTGCACTTTGTTTGCATTTGTGTAATGGAACCATTTAAAAAATAAATAGCAGTTTAAAAATAAGTGAATGATCCTCACAGTTAATGTTTATCTAGGATAACTGCATCCATGTCCATGTTAAAAATCCTTTACTGGCTTTATGAATCTGTTTATGTATTTCAAAAGAGGTTTATAATACTTGCAAGTAAAGTAGCACAATTGCTTTTATCAAGACAGTTTCTTCCCTATGTATTTAATTCTATGCTGAAAAGAGAAAGCTGTGCTTTATAACCAAGCTTACAATTACATCGGTCAGTCTCAGTACCACAAGTTGCCCTCGTGTAGGTTTGCTTTGCCTTAGAGTCTTCCATCATAGTCTCCAGACTTGGTGTAAGATCAAGTCAAGAGCCTGGTTACTTGAAATAATTTATTATTTTGTTCAGCTGTATCTAAAAAACAAGTGTGTGTGGGTATCATCAGAGGACATTAAAGGGAGTTTTGTGTGTGATTTTGAAATGAAATACAAATGATTTCCCGCTTGTTGATTCTGCGTGTGCAGCTTTATGGTCCAAGCCATGGGGATTGTCAGAGGAGGGTTAATAATGAATTGAGAGGATCAGAAGACTCGAGACACACCCCTTTAGCACCAGCCTGTTTTGTGTGTCTCTGTATGGCTTGTCCCTCGATTTTACATTCATCATCGTCACCATGGCCAGGCTTTGCGAACGAAGATTTGGGAAGGGCCCTACCCAGGCTTGCTGCTGGTGGCTGAAAGGGCCGATAGGGACAGGCAGGTCCGGTCACTAAGGCACAGCAGAACGTCTCTTTGGGTGATGCTGGCGAGGAGCAGTTCTGTCTGCGTTGTCTTTTTTCCTCAGTCATGTGACAGATTGGCCATATTGTCCCCCGTGTTCCCTTCCCCAGTGGAACTGGCTCCATCCACAGCCCCTTCTGGGCTGTGAGTGTTAAATGTCCTCCTGCTGCAATAGTGCTGGTGCTCATTTCAGCCCTGTTAGCTGGTGTCCATGGTGCTAATATGAAACACAACAACACATGTGATGTAATTTAATTACCTAAAGCCACTTTGACAAAGCTTGGATCCCTCCTAACCAGCCCTAGTGTGAGTTACTTTGGAGTGAGCTTGCTGAGGGGATTTGAAGGGCAGCACAGGGATCAGACACCGAGTTCATAACCAGCAAAAGGAACAGAAGAATTACAATGCTCAGTGCAGCTTTGATTAACTGTCTCCAGAGAAAATACAACCTCTGGAAACAAAGGGTTTCTCTCACACCAGGCCCCAGAACTGGCAACTTTAGCACATTCTCTTTGTTCACCTCCAGGATGGCTGGCAGGTTCAGCCAAAGGAGAGGGCCTGTAAATTACAACAGAGAGGGAATTAGGAGCTGTTATTTCACTCAGCTCCCGGGTGAGCTGGCTGTGGGGCTCAGGCTGGCAGTGGTGGGTCCTCCAGCACGGCCTGGCTGGGTGAGCAGGCAGGTCCCTCTGTCCCTGTGTCCCTGCACTGCTCCTGGCGTGGCTCCTGCACTCTGCCCTCTGCACAGGCAGGTCCTGTGTCCCTGCTCGTGGCATGGCTGCTGCCCTCTGCACAGGCAGGTCCTGTGTCCCTGCTCCTGGCATGGCTGCTGCCCTCTGCACAGGCAGGTCCTGTGTCCCTGTGTCCCTGCTCCTGGTGTGGCTGCTGCCCTCTGCACGGGCAGGCCCTGTGTCCCTGTGTCCCTGCACTGCTCCTGGCGTGGCTGCTGCCCTCTGCACGGGCAGGCCCTGTGTCCCTGCTCCTGGCATGGCTGCTGCCCTCTGCACGGGCAGGCCGTGTCCCTGCACTGCCCCTGGCGTGGTAGGCAGGGAGGCTGGATTGGTAGAGCCAGGACAGCAGCAAAGCATGACCTACTCTGTAGGCCACAGAGAGTCCAGCCCCGGCCCAAACAGGGCAGGGCATCCCTGCCAGGAGCTACTGCTGAATTATTAACTTCCACCCAAACCCCTGCACTATTTTAAACTCTGCCCTTGTTCTTATAGAAAAATGCAAAATCTCAGAACGTTCCTTGTGCTGTGCTTTGTGTTGTCAGAGCTAAGATCTCACTGTTAATTACTGCATTCAGTTTCCTGCTCTGCCATGGCTCTCCCATGGAGGCAAGCTGAATTTCCTTGCAGTATTTCAAGTGAGACATTTACTACCAGTGCTAACCAAAGAAAGGATTTTTAAATGCTCCCTTATTTTGAATTATTTTCCCTTTTGACTGTGTCCTCCTTCACACTCACTCTCCCTAGGCTCCAAACAGCTCTCAGCAAAAGAGACCTGTCTTTCCCACAGCAAAGTTCAAGAGTTGTCCCCCAGAGTCTGTTCCTGAGAGTTGGCATGTGTGAAGCAAAACCAGGCTGCAGGATTGGATTTCTTGCTGGATTTTTCAATACCTGCCATTATTTACCAGAAAAGTAGGTTCTCCCTTGAGCATTGCCATGGCACAGTTGGCAGCTCCGTGAGCAAGAGGCATCAGGACTAACAGTGCCATACTTAACAACAGAGCTGCATAAAATTGCCAGTTGTGAATCTTTTTAACATGATCGTTTATGGGGCAGCAGTAGTCTCCTAAATGTTTCTGTGCAGCTTAAAGGAGTGGTAACATGACTGTTTGAACCTTCCATGTGGGGAGGAGAAACTGGTGGGGCAAGTCGGGAACATTCTTTGGTGCAGGGCTGTGTATCTGGGGAGAGGGGGCGTGCAGCCCTGACTTCCAGGGGAAGGTGCACCATGGCCAGAGGGGTCTGCAGTGCCTCACTCCTTTTTCTAAAAGCTCTGCCTTGTCTGCTTAGGGCAATCTCCACGTTTGTGTCTCTGTCATCCGCTCCCTTTTCCTAACACCACTGACACATGTGCGTGCCACGTTCCTTGTGCCCAGTGCCACCAGGCAAGGGGAGCTGTGCTTCACAAGATTCAGCTCTGAGGCAGCTGTGCCCTGCAGCCCTGAGTGCATCACCCCCTCCTGGTGCCCGCCCTGCAGGAAGCCCTTCAGTCAGAGCTGGCAGCCCAACAGCCCCTCGTGTGTGTGCTCAGGTGTCCTGGAGCCCCCGCGTGGGGCTGTGCTCGTGCAGACCTGGGGTGTGCCTGGGCAGGGTTTGGGGCTTGGCAGCTTCTCTGCTCGCTGCTCCAAACACAGCAGGAGTCTTTCCCCTGCCTGGTCTCTCAGGGCTGTCTAGAGAAAGTCTTCAGAAGTCCTACTAGTTTTGTTGGACTGTGCTGAACCCACTGCCTGATGAAGGCTGGGGCTGCTTGGCCTGCCCACTGGTTTGTCCTTCAGCACCTTGGAGCCAGGCCACCCCTTGGCAGGGCAGGGGGCTGAGGCATTAGGAACTCTTGTTTTGCCACCTCATTACTTACCTGGACAGCCATCTCTTGCAGCATATGGTTTGTTATTGCTGGCATCAGCTAGAATAAAAATACTATAGGAAAGAAAACACCCACATAAAGAGAAAACCCAAACCAGAATTCAAGGTTGTTCCTTAAGTTTGTGACTTTCTGTTCCTTGCATGGGGGAAGTTAGGGACTTGGGTTTGTTCCCTCCCCCTTAGGTCTTCTTCCATTTTCTACTTTCTTCTGGTTCCATTCCCTTTCTCTCCCAGCTGCAGTTCTCTCATCTTCAGCCTGCAGTAAGTCAGAGCCAGGGCTGCCTGTTCGTCACACCTTGGGGACCTCTCTAGCCCTACATCTTGGTGCAGTTTTGTATGGATGATTGCAGTGTGTGGGGGTCCTTTCCCCTCTCCCTCTCAGCTGTTTATGAGGCTGTGAGCCCTCTTCTTCTGCAAGCCTTGCTGCCATGGTTTTCTCTCCAGTGGTTTGGGTGCTGAGGTCAGTGTTAGTGCCAGTGCATATTCCTTGTTTTCAGCAGCACTGAGGGACTGTTCACCTTTTTTCCTGACTGGGATCTGATCTCACAGTGGGTTATCTCTGCTGTTCCAGCCATCCTGGAGGAGCTGTGGGATCCTGTGGATGCTGGGCTGCTGCTCGTACCAGCTTTGTGCTGCCTTCTGTGCCATCTTGGAGAGCTCATGCTGGATGCAGTTTTCAAAAGCACTGTGCAAGTAAGTGAGATTTCTGCTCCTAGACTGCTCCTTCAGCCTCTCCGCCTGTTGTTTGCCCTCTGTCTGTGCTGCCCCCTGTCCTTGCTCAGGCTGCCAGCCCCACGGAGGACGCTGCTCGTGGCTGCTGTTCTGGGTGTGTGCCTGTGGCCTAATGCCCAGGTGGGACCCTGGTCACAGCCTGCAGTGACAAAGGAGTGCAGGACCAGAGTGGAGCTCACTGGGAGTGAATCCAAAATCTGAGCTGGACAGACCCGACCAGGGGGTGTTGGTATTCAGTGTTGTGTTAATTGGTTCCCTATGGGTGTGTGCAGGGCTGGGTGAGCTGTGTGGCACCCGGGGGTGTCCCTGCAGGCAGGAGCTCAGGCAGTGGGTGTGCAGGAACCAGGGGCCTGCAGCGAGCCCAGGGGGGTGTGTGGGGTGCCCGCCCCTGGGGGCAGGGCAGAGGCTGCTCCTCGGGGCCTGCAGGTGCCACACACCCAGCTCCATCCGTGCCCTGAGCCGGGCTGGAGCGGCCTGGGAGCCACAGCAACGAGGGGACAGCAAAACCCTTGGGCTGCCCGGGGTAAACCTGGGCCCAGCTGTGCCACAAAGGTGCACAAGTGTGGGTGACACTGGGGGCTAACAGATTTATGTCTTTTATTCTCATTTTATTGAGGAAATAGAAAACTGCTATGTAAAATATGACAAAACATTATTTATTTTTTGAAATCTATAGAAATAAAAAAATAAATATTTATAACTTGAAAGTTATACTAAAACGTAAAACTGGGCAGCCTGATTTTCTCTTTTCACTTTAAACAGACAAGAGCAGCCCCACAAGTGCATGCTAGTCCCTTCTGTGGAGCTTTTCTCTCAGCCATTTCTTAGAGGCTTTGCTCTTTTAACCAGGGACATAACTGGCTGAATGCACATGAAACACCTTGCTACTCATGCAAGTACTTTCAAATGAGGAGCTGTCTGTGCTGTATTTTACAGAACCTATTTCAGTGTTAGCCAGGACCCAAAAGCTGCAGGTACTGCAGGTCTGGCAAGACAGAAATGCAGCCCTGGTTTAAAGGAGCAATGTCTTGTGAGAGCCTGGCTGGCCTTTGGGAGCAGTTCTGGCAGACGAAGGTTTTAAGCTAATTAACACTGTAAGTCAGGCAGGTGTTTTGGTGGCTGTTGTCCGTGCTGAATGAACATAAAACTGTCCCAGTAGGGCTGGGCTGAGGCAGAGGGTCTGCTCAGAGCAGGAAACAAGGGGGACATCTCTGTGTTGTGGCTCCTGGGTACCCCCCACATGTCCAGGGGTGCCAGGGGAGCGTGGCACCGGAATCCGGGA
>JAOXXN010000265.1:59436319-59452868 GCA_026770055.1 Myrmophylax atrothorax | reverse complement strand
ATCCGGGATGGATGGCTGCCTGCTCATAGGCGTGGGTGGGACCCTGGGCATTCAGTGCCGTGCCCTCCTCTGGTAAACTGATGGCAGTAGGATATCTCTGCAGGATCTCACAGGGTATCCTGTGCAGGATCACTGGCTCATCACATCAGTGTAATTCCCAAGTAATCCTCATTGTGTTGGTTCTTTAATCCAAAATTTTCTTAACTAAGTCATCCCAACTCTTTAAAGTATTTGTTTCACTGCTGCTCTAAAAATAGCTGAATCTCTTCTTCCTTGCTCTTTTTAAACTTCTAAGCTGTAGCTCGACTTTGTTTTAAAGCCCTTTTTGCCAAGTTTTTGTCTTAAGCACCGGTGACAAGAATATGAAAGGAATTAGAAAATTATTATGGGATTAAGACAGAGTCCTGCTCCTGTGCAAAGGACATGTTGATTCCTTGTCCTCCAAAGAGAGCAGTGTCAGTCCTGCAGGTAAGCCTGAATACAGGAGGGGCTCGTGCAGCAGTGTAAGTGGTAGGTAGGAAAGTAATGTGTGGAACAATCTTTGATTTAAAAAAAGAACACCCCTGAAAACAGCCTATAAGGGAATAGCCAGAAATCTCTTTCCATTTTCAGTGAACTGAATAAAACTGTTCTTCACTTCTGTTTGCAAAGAAATGGTTGTTTCTGTCTATGGGGAGCAGCAAAGCGAGTGCCCTTCTGCCTTACTGATTTTGTGGTACGTTATTTCTGTCCCCTCAGCACAGAGATGCTTTGCTGTATGGACAGGCATTTTTCTAATTCCGTGTTAATTTTCCATATTGAGTAGAATTAGATTCGATGCAAAGATCCACACCTAATTTCCAGCAAATGGAAATGCTCCCATTCATATCCTCCTCCTTGTAACCTTGCATATGCACACTGGTTTCATAACAATGTGTATATGAGAAGGAAAATTACATACGGCTCTCGGGGTTTCTGTTTGTTACAAGATCTGACCAAAAATAATTATTCTCATGGTCAGTGTTCAACAATGAGCTCTGAGCTTAGTCCTTGGAAGCCTTGAAGGTGCTGTCCCTGGGAGCGTTGCCTCAGTGAGGCTGCAGGATGTGGCTGTGTGCGCCGCCCCGGACCTCCCAGTTCCTGTTTGCCTCTCCCTCTGAAAGCCCCGTTTGAAGGGGCTGCTCAAGCTCCGCAGTTGTTGAGCTGAAAGTGCCGGGCGTGAGTCACAGAGCCCTCGGCCGTCAGTGCTGGCCAGAACTGCGCTGTTCCCTCCTCATCCCTGCTCAGCCCCTAACCGAGGGCAGCCGTGAGTCATCCTGGAAAGGACGGGATTTGCTTTTGCTGTGAGTCAACAGCCCAGTCAGGGTCAGGCAACAGCATCAAACAGGCCTTCAGAAAGGGGAGGGAGCACAAGTACAGACACAGATTCTGCTCTTGAAAAGTCCAACGATGGGTTATGCTGGGTGGGCAACCCCCTCGTACAGATTCTGCAAATGTTTGAAGAAGTCAATGTGTGTTAAAATATCCTGTGTTCCAAGCAAATCAAAGGCTCGTTTCTTTTTCAAACATCCCTGCCAAGGAAACATTTCTGCCTTCTGTTTTTTTTCTTTACAGTAATCTTTGTGCTAGACTCTCTACAGGTGAGCAAAAGGAGATGAAAAAGTCTCCCTTAAGAAATCCTTTTAGGAATGCACTTAGAGGGTACAAATCTCATCTTTATTTTAGACCTAAGTAATTATGTGCTTACCTGCTATTGATGTCTCGAGGCATTAATCACCTCTTTATACAGTTAAGCATATTTATGAATTACTTTCCTCCACTGAGGTCTAAATGCACAAAGCAGGGGAGAAGTCTAAGGAGGGATCAGGACCAAATGGCTATAATAAATCTTGCAAGTCTAGAAAGTTACTTCAGGGATCTTGAACTCCTCCTGTTGCCCAGCTTGGCTGAGCAGCACAGCTGAGCAGCAGCAGGCACTGCAGGGCACTGCATCCCACGGTCCTGGGGCAGTTTCCCATGGAGCAAACTATATTCCTACTGTAAATATTGCCAGTCTCTCACCCTCTCGTTTTCAGTTTGCCCAGAAGATGTCCTGTTCCTCTGAACTGTGTTGAAAGAGGATGCTGGAGGACATGGAAATGGAAATTTTTAATAGTGTACTGAAGGAATTAGTATGTGTGTCTTAACATTCAACTTCTGCTGCTCCCTCTTCCCATCTGCCACCATCAGAGTGTGCCTGAACTGTGAGTTCTGTGAGGCTCCTCTTGTGTTTTCAGTTGGTGGCCAAAATACTCACCTGGCATTTTCCAAGGAAGCTGAGAGCAGACAGGGGGATGGCTCCCTGAGCAAAGCCAGGCTGCTCACAGTAATAGCTGCTAACTAAAACAAGGTCTTGGACCTCACTGAGGCCTTTCATTTCTCCACGAAGGTGGGGAGAAAGTCCCAGTGATGGTGCAGAAAATTCCTCATAGCTGCCCATCGGGCTCTGAGCTGTTGTGCCCTTACCTGTAGCTCTTCACAACATTGTTTTCAGTTCTTACCCACTCCACATCTAGTCTGCTCTGATTTGCGTCTGGGAGCCTCAGGATGTTTGTCTGTCCTCTCTCTTTTGTGCAGGTTTAAGGTGGGCACTATTTGTGTGGACTCGTAGTAATCTCCTCAGAAAAATGAACAAACTAGTTTTACAGGACACAAGGGATTTTCATAACTGTGTCTGCTGTCAGATACCTTCTGTGTGTTACTGTGTGCTTGAGAAGGTTCTAAGCCATGTGATACAGTGTATATTCTGCCTCAGTTTCGTTCAGTATATTTATAAAAATGTACCTAAGTGCATTCATAGCGTCCATCATTGCTTCTCCAAGGCAAGTGACTGCTGTGAAAGCAGAGATCTTTTGTGTGGGGCTACAGGTTTCCTGGTTGCATACTCTAATGGTGGTATTTCTGAAAATTAGGGATAACCATAGAATGACAGAATAGTTGCTCACCTGTGTGTGTACACCTGTAAGCATCAAATGTGCTCTCTGGTCTTACTCTGTTTGTTTAAAATTCCGGTGTCTCCCCAGAGCCTCCCCAGTTTCTCAACATCCCTATTTTTGACATTATTACTACAGTTGTGTTAAGGGAGTTTTCTTCCTAAATCTGCATTAATTTTCAACCAAATGCCACGTGTTTTTAACCAGTGTCCACTCCTGGTGTCCACACTCCTTTCATGTACTCACTTTTGTATTTCCTGTGTTGATCTAGACCCTCTTTGTAGAGCACCATCTGCCATTTGAATTTCTCCCCCAAAGCTGGGCAAAGGAGCAGGTTTACACTCAGCAGCCCAGCCAGCCCTGATTGCTGGCATTGCCTTTTGGAGAGTCTCATTTTTGTGTTACGGTCTCTTGCAGTGACAGAGCCATCCTGTGAGACCCAGAGAGCTTTCCTGAACCTCTTCACATGAACAGCATCAGACTGTGCTGCTTGCACTCCCTCTCTTCTATTGGAAACACAGACAGGGTGTCTGCTGACACGAGGTCTTTTCCAGGGTGGTATTCCAGCTGTAAATCATCCATAATAACTCTTGTCTCCACACTGGCCTGAGTGGTTTGGGTGTGCAGGTGAGGAGCTGGGGCCGTGCCTGCACGGGCACTGGGAGCTTCCCCTTCTCCTGGCCATTGTCCTGGCCTCAGCTTCCCCTTCTCCTGGCATTGTCCTGGCCTCAGCTTCCCATTCTCCTGCCATTGTCCTGGCCTCAGCCTCCCCTGGGCCTCCTGCAGCTCTCCCTGCAGGCTCTGCTGGTTCTCATCCCTGCAAAGTGTTGCTGCAAGGCCTCACACGGCGGGTCCAGCTGAGGATTTTGTACAGCAATTACCATCAAAGGAAGGGCATCTTCTTCATAAGCTGTTCTTAGGCTAATTGTTGTGATTAGTGTCTTTCAGAAACATTTTTTGCAGATTAAAGTTTTTAGACAACAATTACGGCAGTTGAAATGCAGAGATTTTTTCCAGCCCAATTTATCATTCATGTGTACTTTGCTTCTCTGCAAGTAAAGAAATATTGCTAAGCATCTGTAACCCCCAAGGCCTAGCAGGGCCCCTGGATCAGTCCTGCTTTCCCTGCAGGAGTTAATGATTCACTCCTGCATTCACACTGCTGTCTGTTATGTTCCAGGCTTACACCACCAGCTCTGTGTCCATGACACCATTCCGTTCTTCATTCTTACAGCAAAAAAGCCTCAGTAAACTTCAGTACATTGCCATACTTCAGGATTGGAATATCCTTTGGGATATCCTTTTGGGAAACCATACAGGTGCATAGCCTAAAGGGTGGAGTGAAGCACTGTGTTCAGAGGGTGCAAGTGAAAAGGGCACAGGCCTCCCACCAGCCCAGGTTCCTCCAACCTGGCCTTGGACACCTCCAGGGATGGGGCAGGCACAGCTGCTCTGGGCACCTGTGCCAGGGGAGAATTCCTTCCCAATATCTGTCTGACCCTGCTCTCTGTCAGTGTGAAGCCATTCCCTGTGTCCTGTCACTCCAGACCCCTGTAAAAAGTCCCTCTCCATCTTTCTTGCAGGCTGAAGATGTAAGTAAAGGGTTTCCCCTTCCTCTTCTGGAGCTGAGAGATGGAAGAGCCTTCTAAAGCTGCATCAGTTCTCTCTGGATTCAAAGCAGTAAGTCTAATTTCTTCCTTAAGTTTTCATCTAAATATGTTTCTAAGTATGTGTTGGCACGCCCGTAACAGGGAAATTGAATTCTGTTAACTTTATTTTGTATTCCACTGATAGCTGTTCTATGCCATTAAAAACATCTGAGAATATATTTTTGAGCTTTTAATGGCTTCTGTCTTCCTACTGTATTCACTTTCTTAACAGCCTAATATCTGGCATTTGCACCCCTTGAGTAAGTATTCCTTTTCCTGAAAATGTTTGATAAGAAAATAGTTACCAATGTTATTTCTTCAAGGTTTCGTTACACTTTCACATGCAGTTCATATCCACACAGAATGGTTTGATTTCACTCTAGTGCCACCAAATAAAGCTTTTATCAGTCTCTTCCTATAAAATAGGGGTTTTTTCAAAACAGTGTTGGTAACTTCAGCTGACGAGTAGCCTGTACACACTCCCTGGGTGCGAGAATAACTTGTGCACCCAACCTAACCTATAAAAACACATAACTGTATGTGAAGAGAGTCCCACACCATTTTGCTCTCTCACTGCATTGGCACACACACTCTGTTGCTTTCAGTGCTGGGTCTGCCCATGGCAGAGCCTTGCTAAGGCCAAGGTGTACAACGAGCTTTGCCCTCCCCTCTGCCCCTGCCCACGGGACTGGTCACCATGTCAGAGAAGGCAGGAGTTGGTCCCTGTCCCTTGGCTCGGGGTCCCACTGGCTGCTGCAGTCCCTGTCCCCCCCTGCCCGTGCCTGCAAGCAGCTGCTGACAGGGTTTGCTCCATGGAGGGACTCACGTGAGGCTGGCTGGCCTGGGCCTTCCTCCTTCCAAAGGTACGTGGGGCTTGTCTTTTTGCAGCGAGCAGGAATCTCCTCCAGCTAGCAGGACCTCCTGAAGAGTTCAGGGAGCAGCCTCACAGTGCTGCTGGGCTGCTCCTGCAGCTGTAAGGAGCCTTTCCCACAGTAACAGAGCTGTGAAAAGAGGGAATTAGGGTTCACCACACAGCCAGTGAGAAATCCAGGGGCAGGATGAAACGAAATGCTTCTCACCCCTGGGGTGGCTGGTTCTCTTGCAGCCTGTCCTCCTTTGTGCTGACCCACAGAAACATCACCCTCACAGGAGCAATAACATGGGCTTCTTTTTAATCATGTTCCAGTTGCTCTTGTGCTCGATCTGGAAAGGAAAATACCCGAGTCCAGTACTTGGCAAACTCTTTTTGTGTAGCGCTTAAGAATGGATGTACCACTGATCAAATAATCAGAGAAAATTTATATCCAAAACTGTCTCTGAAAATATGTATTCATTTTTTGAAAATGTGTCCAAACTTAGTTGCCTTGTACAATATTTCAAAGAAACTGTGTTAATTCAGGTTTCTGTGTGAACCATCTTCCTCTCTGAGGAGTCCACAGACATTCATTGAAGGTACTGGTGCTTGGGATGACATTCTGCTCTTTGGCAGACACTGCTGCTTTAACAGGATTATTTATGGTGCATGGATTGTATTTTTAATGGTTTTGGTACGTACATTCTGAAAATTATTTCAGTAATCAAGCTTTTGGAAATTCATCTTTTCCCAATACACTTAGTTGAAGGACAAAAATGAATCATAAACAAAATTGAGCAAACCCCAATTTCTAGTGCATTATTTCCTGACCATCTCACTGACTTCTGCAGTGGAGAAAGGAGGAGGCACTGACAGGTGAGAGCTGAGAGGCTGTAACTCATCTTTTATTTGTACAGGATAATCCAATGTCACAGTTTCAGAGGAGAGTGACACAGGATGGATTTTGCAGAGGTTGTAGAGCCAGACTGATTTTTAAGTCAAATAAATATAGAGGAGAGCAGGCTGAAGAGAGGGATCAGTAAAACTTGAAAAGGTTTCTGCATCAGAGGATGATTCAGGTTTTACAGTGTGTATCTGTTCTGATGGCTGTGGAGTTATGCACATGCCCATATCTGGTTGGGTCTTGCATTTTCACTTTAAAGTTGACAGGAAAGCGTTGATTTATTTAAGTACCCCAAAGTTAAACTCATAGCCTGAAAAATGCCAGGTGAAATAACACCTTTCAGTGGTCACAGCTGATTTTGCTGTTCTGGAGCAGTGTAACTCTAAGCCAGTGTGTCAGAGTGCATGAGGCTCCTGTGAGACACAGGCAGGATGTATCCTGGAGGATTCTTAGGGAGCATGCAGTATAAAAATGGACCCCAAACTTGCATTTGGTTAGGCCTGTGAGATGTCCACAGTGAAAGCAGAAACTGCACGAGACTTGTTTAGTGTAAGGATTTGTTTAGAAATTCAGCATAAAACCGTGTTTGTCTGAAGTTTCACTCAAGTTCACTTAGTTCACTGACTCTAAATGAATTTTCACATAAATCTGGGCTGTTTTATAAACTGGTACCAAAATCACACTGAACTTGTGGTTTCCAGTGGTTGAAACTGGCCATGCTGTAAAACTGAGGTAGCACTGGGTGGTTTGGCTGGGTTTGGGTGTTGGGCTGTTTTGAGTTCCTTGGAGCCCCAGGCTCCAGGTGAAGAGCCCGGAGGTGCCAGGCCTGTCCCCAGGAGCCTCTGACAGGGCAGCTGGTGCCAGGCCTGTACCCTTGTCCACCAGGAGCCTCTGGCAGGGCAGCTGGGGCTGACAGGGCAGCTGGGGCTGAGAGGGCAGCTGGGGCCAGGCCTGCCCCTCTCCTGGGAGCCTCGGGCAGGGCAGCTGGGGCAGCTGCTGCAGGAGCAGCACGGTAAGGGAAGGAAGGGAGCTGTGTGTCCCTGTGCAGCAGAGGTGCTGCTGTGCTCAGGCAGAGGGTGAAACGTGTGTGTGTGTGTGCAGAGAGCTGATTTGGGCAGTCAGCATTCTGGCAGAGCAGAAACCACTGCAAGTTCAGGACTCATTTATGCAGTTGGGAGTGCAGTGCTTCTGCTCGTGTTATTATGTCTACTCCTATTAACCTCCTCCTTCAACTCACGCCAGATTTTATCAGGGATATGTGCTTGGAGAGACAACCAGCTATTTTTGGAATGGGGCTTGTGTTTCCCTGACCACTGTTTGCATCTGTCTTGGGGGATTCGGGAGCAAATTCATCCACTTGTCTTCTCTGAAGTAGAACCCGCTGTGCTTCTCCTCTTTTGTGCATGATTTCACATATTAAATTTACTTCTTGAGCTGTGTTTATTTTAAAACTTTATTCAGTCGTGTCTCTCCGCACATTTAAAGGGAGCCACAAATATTTATGAGGCAGTTTTAACACTTAGCAATTACTTTTGTGGGCTTGGTGCTTTAATAGCTGTAGTTGTATCAACCTCGGCTGATATTTCCTAATTATTCATATCCTGAAGTGTTATCAGCCATCACAGAGCGTTACCAGCATCATTTAAGCTCTCTTCACCTTCTTCAGTCTGGGTTTTATTTGAAAAGCAGACATGCAGTCCCCAGTGAGAATTAAAGTAGAAGCATTAGCTTGCAAAATATATGCCAATGACCTAATGATTCTGACATTTCCACAATACAAGCTTTACAAGAAGGCATGCAGACAGCAAAGTCTGTTTTTCTATCTCATATTTTTTTAATGGCTAAATGTTTGGAGGAAACAAAATGGATTTATTCTGCTCAATCCAGGGTATAATATCAGGACTTATCCGGTTCCGGGCCCCAGGGCTTCAGACAACTAACAAAACACATCTTACTTCTGCTCTGCTAGTTCCCTGTTATGCTTTTCACACGCAGGAAGAAAGAGTAAAAGCATAACCCAACTGAATAAAGCAGCGTGGCCTGCTGTTCTTTGCTTATGAAGCATCACATGATAGACACCAAATTAAGAAGAGCCCCCACCTGTGGCTCAGTGTGTGTGCAACTGTCAGGCTGTTTGATGCAGCAGGGAGGGAGTTCCACCATCCCCTGCACACGCTACACATGTTAATGCCTCACCAAAGCAGCCTTCATTATTTTATAGTAATCCAGTGGGTTTACATCATTTACATGAAAATCAAAGATGCTGCTCCCCAGTCTGTTTTGAAGTGCTCCTGCCTTTCAAATCCTTTGCTCTGATAGATGGAAAGAAAACTAATCTGTGGTGGTTCTCCTTGTAGAGTTTAAGTTGCAATTTGTTTTTTGGCTATTCAGCCTCTGTTTATGTAAGGATGTATTGGGATAGGGCTGTCTGCCATGACATGGTAAAAAAAATAACATCTTTTCTAATAAAAATAAGATGCTATGTAAGCAAGAGGTTAAAGGAAATCTATCCTCTCTGTTGACCTTTCAGACTGTGGTAAGCATAGAATGTACAGTGCCAATTTTATGACACAGTCACATCAAATAGATTGTATGTGACATATTCCAGTTGTGATTTCAAAGAAGGTTTAGATGTAAGAGAAGAGTCAGGAGGGAAAACTCATTCAAAAGTGTTCTTGTTCCTTTCTGTACAGTGACTTCATGGACCAACCACCTAATGACTAAGACATGCCATATGCACGAACATTCCCTTAACCACGGGGTTTTCTGGTTCATTGGTTTGGAGTACTCCAAATTTTTCCTGTCGTTGCCCTCAGAAGTCACAGGCAAATCTGATGGTGATGTCAAAGTCCCGGAGATGCCTGGCATCCGTTTGGATCCTGGGCTGGCAATTTCCTGCCTTGTGTTTTCCTGCCCAGGTGCTGGGGTGGCTGCAGGGGGGTCTCACACCTACACGTGTTGGGGTCCCTGCAGCAAAGGGGGTCAGTGTCAGGGCTGGCCTGTGTGCAGTCACACCCCGCAGACCGGGCTGTGTCCTGTGGGGCAGCGCTCACTGCGTGGGCAGGGAGGGCAGCGCTGCCAATTCAGCAGGGGGTCTGCCCTCCCACAGCTGTCCCTGCCAAGGGCTGTGACAGGAATACTGCAAACACCTGGCTACAGACCAGGGAAATGCAGGGTGCAGAAGTGCCTTGTGCTGAGTGGGAAAACCCACGCCTTGCTGAGCATTAGAATCATGAGTTGCCCCGGGGATTTAGCCTGGAATTAACGTGACTCCTTATCTCCCAGCCTTTCTTCCCTGCACTTGCTGATGCTCTCTGTGCACGAGAGGAAGAGCATTGCCAGGGCCATCATTAGCTCTTTTCTTTTCACATGGGCTTCTCTTTGCTGCAGAGGGGAAAGCTGTGGAAGCCTTTTGCCTTTGAAGAACTACTTCAGATGAAATGGTTCTGAAGTGCATTTAAGGGTGTTTACTTTAGGCACTTTATTTTTTCTTTATTTTTATTCCTATTGGAACTGGCTAATGTTATTCATTAAACTAACAGTTTTTCCCCTGCCTGTTCTTAAGTGTGACTTGTGACCTTGCAATCTGTGTATTTTGTCATCACAATGTGTTACCATGGAACTGATTTTGATGTCATGAATAAGGGCATTGTGAGCTTCCACGTTCCCAAGCGTATTTGAGACATAGGTTTGGAAACAAAAATGACTTCACCAGTTAAATATTGTTAGATCCTATAGTATATCAAAGGTAAGAACACTTGTGCCCTATATTCCTTTACATAGAAGAATCTGAGGTTAGGAATTTCAAAGCAGGTATATACAAGAATGACACTACAAAAAGCATTTCACAAGATTAAATATTTTGTAAGAGTATTGAACTCTAACCCCTTTATGTTACTGCAGACAAAAATCTTTCATATTGTTCATGGAGACTTCTCAGACTGTCTGGTAGGGATTCTGTGTACAGAGGAGGAAATCAGTGGGCAGCAGTGTGCTGGGATGCTGCTGGGGCTTAACCCCTTCAGGCCCAGCGTGGCCTACAAGGGGATTTCGTGCCCCGGATGGCAGGCGGGCAGGCAGAGGGCAATGGAACACTGCTGAGGCTGAGAGCAGCAGGGACTGGTCAGGGCAGCCCTCACCGAGCACAAAGGGGGATTATACTCCCGTTGTGCCCCACACTGCATCTATGGCATGCCTGAAATTTAACAGAAAGCCAGTGCCCTCAGCAATCCACCTACCCACATGAGGTTAAAGGAGTTTAATTGAATCTCTTGTCAGGCTCTTCCCCAGGGTGTTTAATTCATCACAGTTAAAGAGTTGATAATATTTTGTTATAATGAAAAAAGTTTGAAAAGCCTCAAGTGAGGTTAAAATCCCGGATTGGCAGAAGTTCTAGTTTAACAGGAACCTCAGATACAGTTCTTCATTTGATCTGCTGGCTTTTGTCCAGATGAGACTTACCCATCCATTGCGTTTTACAATCTAGCTCTGTACCATTTTCCTCCTGGCACCAGGCAAATATGTCCTCATTAAGTAAAATTTATGCTAATACCATTCTGATTAGCTAGCAGTCATTGATATTCACTCTCATTAGCTAAATTGGTTCTCTGGAAGATGTCCCGTCGAGGATTTTTTTCTATTTTAAATGGAATATAAAATGTATGTATTCACAGAGAAGGCAGATGATGATAATTATACCCTGTGTTTACTCAAGCAAGTTTTTTATCCTGAAGGGTCCCAAAGTACTTTGCAGAATTTTCATCTGCAAGGAGGGAGAAGCCATTTCATCCCCTTGTGAGAGGAAAACCTCTGTCAGAAATAGAGAAGCCATTCTGGTTTCATGTTATTAGGACAGAGTGCACAAAGGAATGTTCCATTCTGAATTCAGGAGCACTTTTGGATGGGAAGAAATGCAGGACACTTCATAGGAAATATATAGCTGGGGAATAAGCTCAAATCTTGCAGTAATGGAACTTTGTACATACAGTCTTTCTGGAGTAACCTTGTGGCTCTGACTTAACATCTCTAGAGCTTTCACTGCAGTGGGATTGCAAAATGAGCCTCAGTGTGAACCTTCCATCAAAAGCACAGCAATCCTCTCTGCTCATCCTTGCACATCTTGGTTGAGAGGATGATAGTTACAACTGAGAGATCTATTTTGTTTTCTTACGTTAAAACGTGTATGATCACTTCAAGCCGTGGTTTAGCACAGTCTGGTGTGAGGATGCTGGCATGAATTCCCATCTGTTTTCGTATACCTCTCCTGAAGGGCTGTTGTTAGGCAGATATGCCCAGCAGGGAGCTGTTCTTGCCAAGGTGTGACAATCCGGGCATTAGCACTGGTGGGTGCACCAATGTGTGTCTGTGGCACAGCCCCCAGTTCCAGCGCAGACAGCAAGCAGTGCTGTCAGTGCCTCATGCTCTTCCTTGCGTTAACAAAGCCTCAGCTGATGGCTCTGTCTGCAAGCAGAGCTGTCCCTCACAGACTCTGTGCTCTCCTCTACCTTTACATAGTGCCACTGTGTATGCTCTGTTCTCTTTAAAGGACAAAGCATTTCTCTGCTCCATTCAGTCCTTGACCTCGCTGGCAGGATTATGAACAAGGATGTCTCTTCTTGCTAATTTTTTTATCTTTTGAATCTGTAATCAATACTGTGGTTCATCAAGGCTGCCCAGCAGCAAACAGTGACCATCAGCAGTGGCAGGATGGGAAACTCTGACAACAGTGACCTTTGGCTGGGCTTGAAATTCCTCCGTTTGGCTTTGAATCCCCACCACTGAATAGGTCACAGCACTCCCGTGCAATAATTGCAGTGTTGTCACATGTGCTCTTCTGTTTCAAGTCATCTCACTCTTAGATTGATCTAATTTTTTCTTCAGTAATCAAAACTAATTTCACATCCAAAGGATGCTTTGGAGGGGAGATCAGTGACCACAGGCAGTAATGTGAAACCACCCAGATGCAGATAAATTGCCATTCTCCATCACTGCACAGAGAAATCCTGCCCTAATGGTGTGGCAATTACTGTGTTTCCATGGTGATGTGTGTGTGAGCTGTATAAATAATGTTTGATGTTTTTAAACAACTCAGTTTATACTGAATTATACACACTATTTGTATGCTAATATCTGGGATGCACTTACAGTTATTTCACAGCAATAGAACAGCAAACAGGTGAAAGTTTGGGGAGCACTGCAATGAACCATGTGATTATAGTTTTTTTTAATATGTGTATGTGCAAAGGAAAAACTTCATGAGCTGAATCTATTTCCTTCTTGTAATGTATACACTTAATGATGGAAAAAATGCTGGAAAGAAAAACTCAGAGAACTGGCAGATTTTTTGCTGCCTATCATCATTACTATGCTAGGGGGTTTGTCCAAGAATGTAGAAAACACTTAGATTACAATTAGCAAACTGTTTCTGTGCATGTTCATTTTTAAGCCTGTAAACTGACGAAGTATCTTAGTTTGATGTTTTAAAATTGCTTTCCTCACCCCCCGTTATTGTGTAACAGCAAATTATTTTCTATGGTTTTGGTTTGGCCATGAAATTTCACTAATTTTCACCATACCAACAAAAAGCCATCAGTATTTGCTCTAATAAGGCGATAAATTCACCGCAGCAGCAGCAGCAGCAGCTGGTTTGCCGGTCACAAGTAGCTGAGGGGGAAATGGAGCTGCTGCTGCTGTTTGCTGTGGTCGCAAAAATGGTGCAGTGGAGCAGCTTCCCAGGGCAGGGCAGGCACGGGATGTCCATGGGCAGGGGAGGAGGCAGGGGCAGGGGAGCCGAGGAGCTGGTGATGCCAACACACGTGGGCACAAGTCCCTGGCCCTGCCTCCCGCAGCTCCTGCCCTCCCTCCTGCGGGGCTGGGGAAGTGCAGCATCCTCATCCAGCTCCTGCCCTCCCTCCTGCCTTCCCTCCTGCAGCTCCTGCCCTCCCTCCTGCCCTGCTGGCCCGCGGCCAGCGCGATGGCAGCGCTGCCCCCAAGCTCGGCAGCTCTAATTGCTGCTGCACACGCTGTTTGCACTTGCTGGGCCGGGAATCTCCGATAGGCTTGAGCAGCCAGGCTGGGAGAGGGAAGCAAACAGCGGGAACAAACCCGTGCTAACAGGCGGGGAGTGCCCCCGGTGCACGGCACCTGTGGGCAGACACGTAGGCAGCGCTGGGCACGCCACTGGAACAGCCACAGAGGGCCACTGCCCCATTGTTTGGGGGCAGATGGAATACACTGCGTTGCATTTGTCCCTTGGCAGCCGTCCCCGCAGAACTGCCGTGCTGCTTGGCTGTGCACGCCCCTGTATTTACATTAAAATAGTTTGGAAAATTTTGCCTTTATTCATGCCCTGAGTATGCAAACACTGAGCAAGTGAGCCGTGCTCAGGCTGGGCTGGTGCCCCTCCAGCTCCTCAGCGCTGGCTGCTCGCTGGGCACAGGGTGGGCTCCCAAGGGCCTTTGGTCTCCTCACACAAGCACAGCCAAAATGACATGGATGGAGTATTTGCTTTGTCATCTGGGTGGGAGTGTTTGTTTGTTTGCCTCATCCACACGTAGTGAGTCCTCAGCCTGTGCTGAAGGTGTGTGACAGCACGCTCCAAGGGCAGCATGTCTGTTTTGACAGTGTTGGTACTTGCACTAAATGTGTTTCATGCAGACATGACTTGCTCACATAGAATCAAAAACTGTAAAAGTGGTTCAAATACTGCTACAGGGTATTTGATTTACTAAATCTTAAGTTCCACTTGAGGAAACCATCCCCAAAGGGGTGTAGGACTGTCTGGTTGTAAAATGCAAAGAATGACAAAGAGTACTGCTTCTCACTTCAAAAGTAATATGATTTGAAAAATATACACTGATTAAAAATAACCATTATCATTTAAATATTAAATTGTCAAATACAGTGAAAGCACAGAGTAGCACCAGCAGGGATTGTTTATGGCTCATTGAGTGCTCCTCCAGGTCTGTGGGACTGAAAGGTGATATTTACAGAGAGAGGGAGATAGATAGATAGATAGATAGATAGATAGATAGATAGATAGATAGATAGATAGATAGATAGATCGATCCATCCATCCATCCATCCATCCATCCATACATACATACATATATAGACTTATATCTCTCTAAAATGGGATTACCTCTGGACAAGCTAATGGGAGCATTATAAACTCATCTGAAGCTAGAGAAGCTACATTTGAAGAAGGTCCTTGGCAACAAGGACATGTGGTGTTCTGAGCTGATGTCTGTGTCTTTTTGCTACAGTTTTTTCCTTTTATAAAATTAATTTGATAACTTTACTGGACATCACAGGAAAGGCTTCGAGCACAGAGTATCTGAACTAGTGCAAAGGGTTTGGAGATGTAGAGTGCTAGGAGTGTAATTAACCAAAATTAGCGTGGCTGAGAAAAATCCGGGATGTTCAGCCTCTGTAAAAAGACCTTCCACCAGAATAAAAGAACAGAGGCTTATACAAGAATATTAATGCTTAGGAGTGGCTCTGTTTGACTAAGAAAATGCCATTAGAACCAAGTATTTATGACTGAACACACTTGAATAGAAAACATGCAGAGAAAATTCTTGGTGGTTCATTTGTCAAAAGCTGGCTGAACTGTAGGCCTGTAATAATTATGTACTGGATATCACAGCCAGAGAAGTGGTAACCACAGACTGACTTCCTCATTCCTTCCCCTTCCTCCAGGAGTGGTTTGGATTAGGTAGTCAGCTGAAATTTCCAAAGCACATACTTTCTTACCGTGCTGCTGCGACCCATCTCCAGGTACTTCCTGCTTAGATTCCCACTAAATACCTTTTTTGCCCCCTTTTTCATGGAATGAAAAGTTTATTAACGCACTGACTTAGTTAAATCCTTGCCAAGTGCATGTGCACACATGCACAGAGAGGAGAACAACCTCTGCACTGAAAAAGGACAACTGGGCACTGTTGAGTGGAATCCAACAACCCTGCGGTTCCTTGTGCTGAGCAGCAGATACTCTGTATCACCCAATATTAACAAACAAGAGCCTTTTTCCCACGCCATTATATATTTACATTAGCCTACTCTTCAGGCTCGGCGTGTTGGCTTCCTAAGCCTATTTGATCCCAGATTGAGCTCTGCCAGAGCTGCTGGAACAAAATGCAGTGGGTGGACAAACCTGTCCTGCTGCATTGCTTGTGGCCTGCTGAAAACAGCCAGCATTTGTGTGAGTCATTGCTGTGCTCCCAGAGCACCCCGTGGTGCTTCTCCCACTGCTCCGGGGTGAGCAGGGTGCACTGCAAGCGCCTATCATGACACATTTGCTGCTATCAGCCAGGGGCAAACATTAGGGAGCTTATCTTTTGAAGAGGGAGATAAGGAAGAAGTGCTGTGAGGAGCTTGCCAATAAAGGGATATCCATCACAGCTGTCGCTCAATGTGCTGCAGGAGCCGTGCCGGGTACCCGACTGCGCCCCAGGGCATTGGAGCTGGGCTGGGCTGGGCTGGGCTGGGCTGGGCTTCTGCTGGGCCTTGGAAAGGGGGTTAGAGCTAAATTAGGCTGCCTCTTTCCCGGGTGGAGGGGACTGAGGTGTCACATCTCCCCTCTTTGGTGCTGCAAAGTGATAAAATCACAGAATGGTTTGGTTCGGAAGGGCCCTTAAAGACCATCTGTTCAAGCCCTTAGTAATTCTGCTTTTCTTTGAGACCTGCAAATAGTAAAAAAAGCCCTACAAATAAAAGAAAGGAGTCTTATCAGGTGTTACTGCAGTGCTCATGGCACAGATATCTGGAAGAAAATACAACAAATTTGTATCCCTGTATTTCAGTGAGAGGCCACAAAGTCCACTTGCCTTGAAAAGGGAAGATGGAGGAAGGAGCTTTTAGAAATTGCTCTGATTATCTGCAGTCATTATTTTTCAGATATGCAAACACATATATGTATATAATTTTACTAGATGTACATGTATTTGTACATGTGCATGGAAATGCACGGATGATATGTGTGCATTTTAGGCGTTTCATTTGGGATACAGTATGCAATTTGAGGAGTGCCTTTTCTCCTCTCTGGGTATGCTAATTCTTTTCATAGCATCACAGAATGTACTGACTTGGAAGGGACCCACAGGGATCAAGTTCAGCCCTGGCCCTGCACAGACACCCCAACAACCCCACCCTGTGCCCCAGAGCATCATCCAAACCCTCCTGGAGCTCTGGC
>JAOXXN010000265.1:59405956-59417499 GCA_026770055.1 Myrmophylax atrothorax | reverse complement strand
CAATATAGGTCAGTGGGAAGAAGAAATGAACCACGGGAGAAGTTTAGGTTTTTTGCCAAACCTACCCTTTTCAACAATTCTTGAAAGCTGAGGACAGATGAAGTAAATTTTTACAGCAAAAGACAATAGATACATCTAAGTGAGTAAACTAAGACTCACAGAACTGTACCCTAAGTAGTGCTGGATGCAGACTTCTACAGACAAGTTCATTTCCTGTGTGATTTTGTATTTTACTCAACACACTCATTAGCAATTCTCAAGAAAAATAGTGCAGGCTCATCTGTTTCAGTTTGATCCAAGGGCAAAACAGGTCAGGGAGAGCTTTTTCCACTGTCTGGAGCAGATTCTTTCTTTGTTTGCATTTTCAGTGTAATTAATTTTGAGCTTGTTAGTTCATAAAGCAGGGATTAATTTACTTGCTCTATCCCTCTAACTTTGTGTACCCTGTGCAGCATGTCAGAGCCACAGAGCACTGAGGTCAGTCTGTATGAGCAGAGAAGGCCAGGCAGAAGAGCAGGGCTGGCAGGAAGCTCAGGAGGGTCTGTGCTCTGCCTCAGCCCAACGCAGGCTGATGACACAGGTGTCCTTCACAGCAGCTTTTGCTCAGCATTTTCTTCAGCATCTTTGGTAGAGCAGGTTGCAGTCTGTTCAGTACCTCAGGACCTCTGCTGGTGTGTGTTTTACCAGTATTAACCCCAAACTGTCTGGATGCTAAGAACCAATTCCTCCCTACTTGCAGCCCCAGCCTTTCAGTATGTGAAGGCTCCAGCCCTCCCCAGAGGTGTCCAAGGGCAGTCCTTGCACAGCCCTCCAGGAGCTCTGCTCTTCCCTGCTCTGCCGGGGCTGGGCTGTGTGGGCAGTGCTGGGTGCTCGGCTGAGGGAGGCCTTGCCTGCTCAGGGCTGCAGCAGGAGCAGGAGCAGGAGCAGCCCTTCACACGTGCTGTTCCTCACACCAGCGTGGTGTTTCACAGCAGCAGGACACTTTTGACTCTGACTCGGTTTGCAGCCTTCTTCTGTGCAGCTGCTGTCACTGTCACACCACATGTTTCCCAGCTTGCTTTTGTGCAGCTGATTGTTCCCACATACAGACCTTTGCATTTGCCTTCTCATTTGCCTCCTCTTTCTTTGCCTTAACTCTTTCTTCTTTTCCAGTACATTTCTCCATGGTCATTCTCAGTTTTGACCCCAACTTTCTCCAACTTCCTTCCCACCCTGACATAATTCATAAATTAGATGTGCACAATCATTCCCTTGGTCCAGTCAGGGGTGTAACTCTGACTGTTCTTGGACCCAGCACAGATCTCAAGGACTGTTCCACTTTGATAACTACACCTTCCAAGGATGATTTCCAGATGGTCTGTACCCCTTTGGCAGGTTCTTAGTTTTCTTGTGAGAATGTCCTATAAAGCAGTGTCAAAAGCTCCCTTTGAGTCCAAGAGATATGGTATAAACTGCTTCTTCTCTGCCTCTCAGGCCCTGGGTGGCCAAAGAGGCAGTTAGATTGGTTTAACGTGATTTGTTCTTGTCAGATCCTTGTTGACTCTTACTCATCTCCTTGTTCTTAGTTATGAGCTTACAAATGGTTTGCTCCCATATTTTTTCATTTATTCAAGTTAACATTATCACTCCTATAATTCCTTTCCTTTCTTTTTTTTTTTTTTCTTTTAGAGAAAGGCAATACATTTGTCTTTTCAATCCTTCTTTATTCGAGTTCTCCACAAGGTTTTGGCCTTAATGGCTGTCAGGACTACCAGCTCTAAACTGGCTCCATTAAATGTTCTCAGATGAGGGGCAACTGAACTGGAAAGTGTTGGCTGGACAGGTACTGCCTCCTGTGTAAAGCTCAGAGGGTTTTCCCCTGCTGCTGACATCAGTTCTGTAACTTTTTTGTGAAGGCTGAGGCGAGAAGTGCTTGGCCTCCTTGCTATGATCCTTGGCCCCCTCCCCTGAGTGGACCAGCTTTTATTCTGCATCTCCCAGTCCCTGACAGAGTGCAGACTGGTTGATTTGTGTGCAGCCTGTTGTGAGCCCCCCAGACCCAACCCTGCATGGCTGAGGCTCCTCCTGCCCTCTGTGCCCCACAGTGTTCCTGAACCCTGAGCTGGGTCTGTCCCTCTGGCAGCACTGCCTGGCCAGGCCTGCTGGAGTCTGCTGGTGGTCATGGCGGGACTGCTGCAGTCTAATTAAAATAGCCTTGTCTCATTTTGTGTCAGCAGCTTCCCCTGGCTGCCTGGGGGCTGTGCTCCCAGTGGCACACGGACAGAGCACACTGCACATCCCACAGCCCACACTGTGATAGGTCATAATGGGATTCTTCACCTGTTCAGCATTATTTATTTTGGGATTCTTCACCTATTCAGCATTTTGCATGTCTAGGCTCCCACTAAGTTTATATGTTGGAGGTGCCAGAATCTTGGTTGTCAGTTTAGAGTTGCTTTGTCAACTGGATTGTGTTCTGTTGCTCATGTGGCTTGTCAGATTTGCTTTGAGAATGGGCTGCACGTGAACTGGAATTATTTCACACTTGCCCTTTTGCAGCTCCTTTCTGTCACTGTTTATGTTCTTTTAAAAGCATGTCTCTTAAAAAGAGATACGTATTCTACCTCTGCTTTTCACAGTTTTTCAAACATGTTTTTGAATGCCATGGTTATTTTCTAAAGGATTGGTGGTACTTTCCACAGGGATTTTTGTAATGAGTCTTCCAATGACTTACAGGGCTTTTTTACTTAATTTACCCTCTAAATATATTCAGTTAAGTCCTGGCAGCCTTAAACAATAGTCAGCATTTCTGTTCCAGTGAGCATAATTCTGTTGTGTTTTTGCCTGTCTTTTGGCAACGTGTCCCTTGGTGAAGTTTTCTGGGACAGTTCTGTGAGGTTAGTAAGTTTGCTGTGATCTTTGAAAGGATGGTTAGAAGTGCCCAGAGAGATAGGAAATTTTTGGGTTCTCCACTGTAAAACAATATTTGTCAGACCAAATATTTCTTCCTAACTCAGCCCTAACAAACAATCTGTATTCTATTCTTACAGAGAAGAGGGCAGTGAAGTTTGGGTCGGGGAGCAGCACTGCCTGTGTGTGTCCCAGTGAATCAGGACAGGGTGCTGGGCACTCACTGACCAGTGCACAGGGCATGGCCTGGGCAGCACAAGGGGCAGTTCACTGCTCTGCAGCTCTGAGAGGCATCCCCTGTCAGACAGCAGGGCATCCTGAGGGCACTGCAGAGGAGCTGGAGCCTGAAGTGTGCCAGTGTCCTTAAAGCACGTGGGGCTGTGAGCAACCAGATGGGTTATACAGTCTATGTCATTCTGTTCTATACTGTCCTGTTCTGTTCTAGAATAGAATATGATCTATTCTTCTAATAATTCAACTGCCTCGATCTATTCATAATAGCAGTTCTTGTGAGTAGAGTTTGCCAGTGCATTGTGGTGACTTTTTTGGGGGGATTTCACATAGAAAGATAAACCCAATATTACCTCTCTTTAGAGATATTATTACCTCTCTTTCACAGGGGCATGGGGAGGGTCAGACATTTATATGTAGGGCACAAGGACCTGTGAGAGAACAAACTGTCCTCCTGTTGGATAGTTTCTTAGGGGGTGGTTCACAGAGGCATTTGGCTGCAAACTTCTCAGCCAGCAACTGGAACTCCAGTTCAGACAGCCATGGAGCTGCATGGTGGGACAGGAGCACTCCCAGGGAGAAACAGCAGCTCCTGGGGCTGGGAACTCCAGCATGGAGCTGGATGTGGAGGGCTCTGGGCTCAGCAGTGCTCAGCATCCCTGTGCTGCCAGAGGGGACATGGCACCTGGAGGCACTGCTGGCACTCTCACTGCCACACCTGCATGGCTCTGCAGCCACACATCCTTCCCTTTGCATTGGGAAAAATAACTGACTGAGGGGCCTGCCCAGAGGAATTGCTGAGGCTGCATCTGCTTCTGTTTCAGAGAGCTGCTAAATGTTCTCACATCCCCACTTGGAGCTGATGACATCTCCTGACTAACCAGGCAGATCTGTGCAGCTCCAAGCCGTATCTCAAAGGCTGGCTGCTTCTGTTTGTCAGCACAGGCTTTGCCTTGGACTCAGTTTTTATGTTAGCCAACACCATTATTTTATATGTATATAAATCTAGAAACCTCCTTTTGGAGACACACACAAAGCAGCCTGGCCCAGGACACTGTGCAGATATGAAACACTGCTTTCAGTGTAGATACCCATGCTTACAGTATACAAAATTAATTACATCTCTAGGGCAAGAGCTAGACACCCAGAGCTGAAGCTGCAGCGGGGTTTTGGCTCCAAAGCCTGTCTTAGATGTTGTTCCACACAGGATTTTCCATGTGGCCAGCACAGGACTGCAGCCTCCCAAGCACTGAGTTAGACACCAGAGAAGCCACACTCCAGAAGGTAGCAAGCTGCATGGGGGAGCTCCCGAACTGGGAGCAGAAAATGCAAAGAAAGGGAGAGTCTGAATTGTCCCAGCAGAGTTAAGGCAGATTTGCCTGCACAGTGAGCCTTTCCAGCTCTGCTGGCAGCAATCTGCTGAGTGTAATTGCTGAGGGGATGTGGTGGTTTAGAAAAGGAGAGCCCACCCTTCAAATGTTCTGACTGGAGAAAAAACATTGCTTTACATGAAGAGCCAGAAGATGACTTTGTTGGTTGCACTGATTGGTAAAAAGACATTCTACTGAGCACAGTGTCACTTCTCCTGCTGTATTTTTCTGTGGTTTTCGGTATCATTTAACTTGATTCTGTCAAGCACAGAATTAGCATGAGTTTATATTAAACAAAGTACTAATTCTATTTAGTCATGACATTTCTAAAATAAGGTTTGTGAAGAGCAGCAGTATCTTGTGTTAAACTGAACTGCATACAGTAGGCATCCACTTGGTCTAGTAACCTAATAAATAAGCACTTATATAAATTGTCTGATTTCTAATCTAAATCCAGACAAATACCATAAAATGTCATAGTCCTCCTTCATGTTGGAGCTTTCACTGCAACGGCAACACAGGAGGAGCATTATGTGCAATAACTGTGCAATAAGGAATGTAGAAATACCTTGCTCTCCACACCACTTTGTGGTAACAGCAGTGAATATGGAGCATGTACTGCCCAAATTCTGCAATGGTGACAGCCAGTCTGGGGCCTCTTAAAAGTGTTTCAGGCTACTGGCCATGGAGAAACAGCTCCTGTGTGCCCAGGACAGCACTTCCAGCACAGACATGGTCATGCTTTCCTTTCTGGGCACTCTGCTCTGCAAGGTGGCCCTTCTTCTAAAGAGCTGTACAGACACAGACAAAGGGCCATGGCTTGTGTGTGACCAAAAAAGAGGAAAAGCAATTTGTATCAAATAGCATACCAGAATGTTGCCTTTTTCTGTGACATTCTGCACAGGAATGTGGCAGAGACAGGTTCTCACTGCATTTGCTGTTGGGTGTCTCTTGGGGGATAATTCTGCACTAAGGTTGTCCTGCACATCTGTGGCTGACATAAACTGGTGCCATGTGTTCCTCACCTGGCAGGACAGCCTGGAGGGCCAGCCCAGTGTGTCAGATTCCACTGTCACTGGAGCCCCACCCTGCAGGTGTGGGGCTTTCCTGTGCTCTCTGCTGCATCCCTGGCTGGGCAGTGTTTGGCAGGTGGGACACAGAGTCTCCTGTGGCTGTCTGGGATGCTCCCGCTGCCCTGGCATCTCCGTGGCAGCAGCAGGACGGTGCCCCACTGGCTGAGCCTCGGTGGCTGCAGCAGGGCTGGCTGTGCAGGCTGGCAGTGTGTGCCCTGCTCTGCTGATCCTGCCCAGAGATCACACCTCCCAGCACAGGGCACACAGCTGGGCACTGACCCTGCCAGGCACTGCCACCCCCTGAGAGGTCAGAGTCTGTGCAGGGCAAATGGGAAAGTTCTGCTGAAAGGGCTGGCTTGGGAGTTGCTCTTGAGTTCTGTTTGCCAAACGCTGTTGAACAGTGCTTGTGTGGCTGCAGTCACCCTCCTGACACGTTGGACTTGCTGACCATCCTTCTGGGAGGAGAGGCAGGTCAAGCAGTGAGGTCTGAGCTTCTTGGGATTCAAAGGGTCCTGTCCTGGCAGTCACGTTTGTAACCCCGGAGAACAAGGCATGGCACAAATCACACATATGAAAGAGATTTAAAAGAGTAAAAAGCTCACAGGCTTTGGGATAAATACACAGAGTTTAGATTCTGGTCCAAACCTCTCTGGTTTGCAGAATGAGTCTGGAAGCATCGCAAGAGCAAAGTCCTTTTTTTTTTTTTCAGCTCTGGAGTTTCTGGTCCTGACAGGAATTGGGAAGTGACAAGATCTACATAAGCAAGGAAGAATTCCCTGAATCTTCTCAGGACTCCTGACAGGTACTGAATCAGTGTTTAATCTGGGCCTGTCCAGCCAACCCTACTGGTCAGATTACATTATCTACTAGACTAGTGGTTGTTGTTTATTGTCGGTGTTGTGTTAAGCTCCTGCCTTGCCAGGTACTGAGCAAGCTCACCCTAAACTGCTGATCCAACCTGCCAGGGTTTGACTAATAGCAGATGCCAGCCCTGCAAGTTATCTGCTGAAAAACTAAGTGTGCTAAGAATATAAAGATAACTCTCTAGCTCACACAGAGCTTCCATTGTTTTCAAGCCCTAGAAATGAGGGATGAGTTTTAAACCAAGATCAGAAGAAAAAAAAATACAGGTTTTTAAGGTACTCCAAGTCCTTTTCTGCTGTACAAATACTTCAGTGTTTCAGTAGGTGGATTGGTATTAGCACCAGTCTTTGGGATGCTGCCTACGTACAAACACTTTTAAAACCCACCAGCAAGTGTCTGTGCTGCAAGTGCCCACTAAAGCAAGGGATGGGTCTCACTAAATATCCCTCCAGCCCCACTTTGCAGCAGCCTGGGTGCAGATCTGAACTTTGGAGCTGACCCTGTCCTTGTGATGGGCCAAACCAAAAGCCAGCTCTGAACACCACTGAACTCTGGGAAAGTTCAAATCCATCGTTTGTGGTTCAGGTTGAGCTCTAATTAAAACAGAGCAGTTAGAAAGGCCAGTGTCTTCAAACCAAACCAAATGTTTCACGTGAGAAGCCTTGGCTTGGGCTGTCTGGGCCCAGGGAGTGTTTTTGTCTGTCCCATGATGTCACGTTGCTCTGGTTGCCACAAGCTGACAGCATGCACGTGCTGCTCTGGGAGGTGCTCCATGCAGGCACTTTGCAGTCAGCTCTGAGCAGAGCACAGTGCTGTTCGTGGGGATGTGCTGCCCTCGCTGCCCCCCAGCTCTGAGGGCACTCTGCTGCTTTGCCCACGTGCCGTGCCCATCCCCAGGCACACAGCAGGCCAGGGCTCTCAAACCCGGGGCTTGCCTTCCCCGAGTGCCTCATTACGACCGCAGTATGTGGGATATTGCCGCTAATCCCTGAGAACAAACAAGGGGTGCTGCGGAACCTTGGGGTGTGTAAGAGGCAGGGAAAGCCCAGCTGGCTGTCCTGCTCAGAGCTTCTGTGTATTCTGAAGTTACAACTACAGTGTCTGTAATAAAGCAGCATGGCTCATCAGTGCACAAAGGAAGAGCAAACAGAAGGGAGGGGAACTTGGTTTCAGCATTACTGAACTGCTGAAGTGAGAGAAAATGGGCACAGCAAGGAGAAAGAAAGAGGGGAAAGGTGTTAATGCCCCCTGGCTGGTGTCAGGGTGTCTCTGGGCACCAGGAGCTGGAAACAGGGTCTCAGACAGGAAGATTTACTGAGAGGATCACAGCATGTACAGTAACTAACCAGCAGTTACTCTGCCTGTGGTCTTTACTCTCTCCCTGATGTTGTATGTAAGTACTGAGCATTACTTGAGTATTTTCTCTGTGTGAAATTTGAGTTCAGCCTCTTTGTGAACAATTACCTCAGGCTTCCAAACTTCCTTCTTATGCCAATGAGTATAATAATCCTTCCTGGCCTCTTCTGTAGAGATTTTTCAGTATGTTTTTTTTTTTCAGACTCACTTTCTAGAAAACCAAATCCCTCCACAACATTTCTGTCCTTTGCTTTCTCTTTGGATAAGATGACTTTGACAGCAACCATTTTTGTTTGAGGGTATGTCCCAAATGTTGATGTGGGGGCTACTAACTAAAGCTCTGAGTTCCTGACTGAAATCAGTCACCTTTAGTCTCCAGCCAGCGAGGTAAGGAGTGACATGGCCAAGGTGACAGGAAAAGGCACAGCTGGGAACAGGGTCCAAGTCCATTGTCTCCTGGTCCATGCTTTACCCATGAAATGATGCTTCTCACACTGAACTGGGAGCCACGAGGTATGTGAAAAAGAATAGGGAGGGAATGGTGTTGTCCTCTCAGCTTGAACAAAGAGAGTGAAAAATTACTGTGTCCATTCTTCATGAACACTTCTCAGGTTAAAGAGTATTCCAATGTTTACACTTTTTGCTCAGAGGAAATTTTCGGTTCAGACCTTTCTTTACTGGTCAGGTTGTAATTAACAGAGCAATCGTTCTATTTAATCATTCTCTATCAATATACTAATTCTATTTATGGCATCATCTCACCCACAACAAAATGACAGAAAACTGTAAAAGATATATCTGTACAAAGGAATGAGAGACTTGCAGTATTTTCTTCTGCATCAGTTTCATGGAATAGGATTGCCAGGGAACCTAGGAGTTATTTCAGAATTTTCTTTAAAGCAAGAGTAGAATGGGAATAGATACTTCTCATGTTCTACACATGATAATGTATTGATGTAGAGCAAATCTAATTGAAAGAATCACATGGTCTGGTGACACTGTGAGAAATATGGCAGAAAATACATGGCTGTTGACTGGGGCTAACCCTTCTGTGAGGACAGAGCACCCCAGTGCTTGGGAATGAGGAACAGTCAGAGAGCAAAACCCACCTGGCTGCTTGGGAAGGCTCAGCACCTCTGCCATGCAGTTCATGGCACACCCTGTGTGTGCTTGGCTGGCACACTGGCACTGGCAGGTTCCCAAACTGCTGGCTTGGACATCAAGATCTCCCTTCCCAAAGCCCTGACAGGTCCTACCCTGACAGGCAGAGCTGCCTCAGGCACAGAGCAGCAAAGCACATTGCTCCTGGGTGCTGCTCACTGCCCTCCACCACTCCCAGCTCCTGCTGCTCTTGGCCCAGCTCCTTTGCTCCCCTTCTCCCTTTCCATGCACTCAGAGCTCTGCTATGCTCCTTCCCACTTCCCCACGGCCCTAACCAGGCAGCTGAAAGGCTTCCCTCAGGAAGATTGGAACCATGCTCCATATTAAATGTAACAGGATAGGATGGCCAGCAGGTCCATGTCTCAAACACATTCAATTTCTATCACAGCTGAGGATAAACAGCAGGGGAAGCTACTTGGTGGGTTGCTGGAGGCTGTGGCTACCCTTTCTTGTGGAACATGTCTCTGTCACTTGCTAAATAGGTGCACCATCTGGTGGTAATTTTGGACTCCCACTTCTTAAATTTCCAAAGAGCAGTGGTGGAGCTATGCCTGTGGTTGCAGAATTTTTGGGGTTTGGGGTTTTTTACCAGTATCTGAAAGTCATCAGCTAGGACAACTTTCGTAGGTACTACTGGTGAATGAGTGCTAAGAATAGGCAGGACTTGGAACGAGGATCAAGTTTCCATGTGTGCTGTGTGGGGCAAGCAGGTATGACTTGGAGAGAGGACCACATGTTCCCCTGACAAACATGCACAGAGAGGTGGGAAAATCTAATAGACAAGCAACAATTAGTCATTAGCACGCCTGATACCTAATTAGGGTGTCTAAGCTCCCAGGATAGGCAACAGGGACAGCATGCAGTCAAATTAAGCTCCAAATCACCCCCTTCAAGAGCTTCTCTCCCTTCTTTGACCATACAAGGAATACAGGCTGATTGGTTTGATCTTACACATCTCATGCAAATGCCTGGCATTGTGTGGTATGAAACTGGGCCAAAGGGAAGAAGTGAGGAAGGGGCTCCTCATTGCTCTGGTGTCCAGAGTTCAACAGCAGAGAGAAGCCAGTGCTGTCTCTTGTGCCATTCCCCTCAGAAATTGCCAAGTTGCACAGACCGTGGCAGGTGGGACTTTGCAGGGACATCCCTTCTGAACAGGGTGGGTGCAGGCTGGGGCAGACACAAAATGAGTTTCCACATTTTCATGAAGAAGTGAGTGAACAGGTAAAACGAAATCATGATCCATGAGTAACCTTTCTTTGTTGTAGCAACTCAAATAGAGCTCTGAAGTCTACAGCAGTTCAGTCCCTGTCTGCTGAGCTTCTACCCAGAGATACGTAGCAGTGTCCTCTCCCAGGGCACCAGTGAGGCTTCTGGGGTGAGAGCAAACAACTTAAGGGTTCTCTGCAATCCAGGCCCACTGAACTGACACTGGTTAGCTCTTAGGAATCATCTTTCTCCGAGACTCCCAGAAATCAGAGCTTGAACCTCTCCAGTGCAGAGAGCATTACAAAGCTGTCTCCTAGATCCACTTCAAGTGGATCATCACAAAATCACCAAAATCTTGCATGCTGACTTTCACTGTGACTTCTGTATTCTGCAAACCACTTGTTTCTGCACTTCCAAAGTCTCTTTAACAGGACTTAAAATGGAAGGATTAGAGTGGATCACGCATTGGACAAACAGAGCAGGGCTGGAATCGTTGGCCAGTTTGACTCCTGAGGGAACAGTGACCTCAGAGCTACAGTGCCAGGTTCATTTTGTCAAGCCTCCCAATAACAGCTGATACGGTTCTCTTGCCTGCTTTGTTCTTGCATTTGATCTTGTCTCTCCTCTCAGTGACAATAACGTCAGGCGGTAACGAACTGGAGTCACACTCAGTTCAGTGCAGCGCTAAAGTCAGGCTCGACACGCACAAGGAAATGTTGTCAATTAGAAAGTAAGGCATTTGTCAGATGTAATATTTTGCAATCCATCAGCCACTTCATTAGCAAAAGAAATTGCTCGTGACTGGAGGCACGACAGCAGCGGGCATGGATCAGTGATCCAGGCCTGGATGCTGAACACTTGTTTGCAGAGCAAACCGTGAGCATCAGCAAACGCTGTGCTTTTCCTGCTCTTTGCTCTTGACTCTGTGCATTTCAGGCTTCCCTTTGGGAAACAGATGGATCCCAAACAGAGGAGGGAAGGGAGGGATGCTGCTACATGTGTCACTGTGCAGGCTAATGTTAGGTTTAGCCTGTCCTGCCTGCTGTAGAGGTTGAGCTGGATGCCCAAGCCTCTCGTCTGTAACTCCAGGGAGGGCACTCTGCCAGCACAGTGACCGCAGCAGGACAGCGGGGGAGTGTCCCGTGCCAGCAGAGCCCAGGCTGTGGCAGGAGCTCAGGTGGCTGCACTAGCTGCCCTCCTCCAGAAAGAGCTTCCCTGCAGTGGCAAGGCTTGGCAGCACCTGCCTCTTTGCAGAGTTACCTGCACTTAAAAAGTCAGTGTTGTGTAGTTGATTGCCAGTTAATTAATTGGGTTTTAGCTGAGTCCCTGCTGTGACTTGCAGCTTCTGCTCATAACCAAAAGCCAGGGAGCCTTTAGTGGCTCTGGTGAAAGC
>JAOXXN010000265.1:59390363-59405946 GCA_026770055.1 Myrmophylax atrothorax | reverse complement strand
GAAAGCAGTGGCAAAATTTGCACAGCAGTAATAGGAGCAGAATTTGGCTCCTGTCATTTTGGATGAGGGCCAGCACCACTTTATGTGACTTTAAATGTTATTTGCTTTCCTGTTTGAAGCGTGCATTACATTGTAAGTCATTGCCCAATAGACTGAGATGGTGAAGCAAGTAATGACTCAGCCTGCTATGGCTCATTTGTACCCAGCAGTTTTGTTACAGTGACGTGAAAAAGTGACACTAAGTGAACATTAATGTCCCTTGGAAGCACTTGGAAGTAAGGAAATGCCAAACTTAAAGTTGCCATGCAAAGTTAGCCCCTGTGTCCAAATTTTAGTAGAGTATTCAAAAAATAGTAGCCTAGAATTTGCATGCTATCTGTTCCACAGGACCTCTGACTCACTCAGGCCAAGGCAGGCCAGAAAAGCAGTATGGAAAATGTTTTCCTGAGCAGCTAAAGACGAAAGAGAGAGAAAAGGAGGAGTTTGTTTCTGGCCAGTGCCAGGCAGGGGCTGATCAGAGTTCAGGTGATCACAAACTGCCTGTGGGGCCCATGACACACAGCTGCACCCAAAATGTAAGGACAGGCATCAGGGTGAGCAGAGTGCCAAAACCTGTCAGTGCCCACCGCCCCCAAAAAACAAAAGGTTTCTTTTCCATACTGGCCCTTAAAGGGAGCTATTACATACAACAAAAAGGGTGTTTGGAACCAACATATTAAAGCCCAGCCCAGCCCAGGTACAGTCCTTGGCATCGAGTCCCATCTGAGCACAGCAAATCTGAAACCAAGGGCACAACAACCAAGGAGGAGCTGCTCAGTCAGGTGGAACAGTGGACTTCAGTTTGGAAATGTCCACAGAAAAGCACCTGCTCCAAGAAAAATCCTCATTTTTTTGTGTACAAATGAAATGAAACAGAAGTTTAAAAAGTTGACCCTTTCCCTGGAATGGAAATTGCAGATTTCATTCAGGTCAGTCTCCAGCATTTCTCATCCAGCTGCAAGCCAGAGTTCACCAAGTAATTGTATTGCCATGTCAGTGCTGTCTTTGGAATAGGGACATCTGCCTTTCAAAGCAAGGCTGCTGCCAAAGAGGGAAATATTGAAATGGCAACAAGAACATAAATATTGAAATGGCAACAAGAACATTTTAATTTAAAAGATTTTATACTTTTCTTCAAACTCGTGACCCTTGAAGGAAAAGAAAACACAACTGAGCTACATTTGAACTAGACAGTAAAACCTTACAAAAATTCTGGGGAGTAGAGAAGGTAAATTGGGATCTATTCACATCTGGAAATTATGACATGCTACAGATTGTATACGATAGATATTTCTTTTATAGGGAGACAAAGAAATAGAGATGATAAAATTAATGTAGCAAACATTTCTTCTAGTAAAGTCAAAATTGATTAGTGTCAGCTCATAATTTAGAAATGGTACTGTCCATTTATGTTTGTCTTTTCATCTCTGGTTTACAGCATGTTTTGAAAACATTACTAAAGTCTCACCAAATCATTATGAGGTTGTGACATCTAAGAAATTCTTAAAGCACAGAGAAATTATTGCCCACAAATGTTCAAATTGATTCCCTAAGCTGGGAATCCTCCATCCTCTCAAAACAGGATGTTTCTTTAATACAACAGTACTTCCTTAGCATAGAAAGATATTTTGCCTTTTCTAAAAACCCCCAAGTGACAGAAATGTAGAAGAGTCTGAACCTACTGCTCCTCCTCAGTTAAAATAATATGAATTCTTAGCACATCAGTTGTTTCATAACTTCTTTACCGCTCCTTCACAACCTCAGCTACCACCAGCTGGGAGGTTTATTTTCTTATTCTGGTTTGGGTTACTGTCTTGCTTTGCTACTTGTGATAGTGAAAACCTTTGATAGTGAAAACCTTATCCATCCTTCCAGTCAGAAAGTATGAAGTGTTTGAGTCAACCCCTTCATTTCCTCCAAGGATCATAATGCAAACTGAAGTGCCTCTCGCACGCTCTGCTTGTAACTCCTGTATCATCCCCCCTTTCCCCTGTTTGGCTCTCAGCTGGGATGCACTGGGGCAGCCTGGGTGCCTCGGGGTGCCCATCCCTCTGCCTGGGGGCACTGAGGCCAGGGGGGTGGGCACAGCCCAGTGTGCCCACCCCCTGCCCGCAGCTCCCTCGGGCAGCACAGGGATGGCACTAACAGGGCTGTGGGTGGTGCTTCATTATGCATGTCTTGGTATTTATTGTCTTTCATTCAGGCCTATAATGAGAAAACTCTCCCTCTCTAAATAACTGAGAAATACAGATCTTGTTATGCTTCCAGTAAGAGTTAGCCTGGCATAAGTCACAGGTCATTAAATTGGCCATGGTATTTATAGTTTAACTAAATCACACTTGCAAGTGCAATGCCTGCACCTGGCCTTTGGGGCAGTGCAGTCCCTGCAGGTCAGCTGTGTGAGCAGTAAGGGCACTGTGTTGGTCATGGGCTGTCTCCTGGAGCTGCCCACAGTCCTCAACTGATGGTTCATCCTGTGTCTCTGGAACCCCAGACAGCCCCTGCTCCAGGAGCCGTGCCCTGAGCAGCCACCCCTCACACTGCAAGGCTTTTCACCCTATTGTAGCACCAACATCCAGTTCAGTCACTGAAAACTCATGTCTTTCTGGGCAGCTGGTTGCATGCTCAGAGGACAGACATTGCTGTCTGGGGCCATGCTCTGCAGCAGCAGCAAAGCCCAAAATGGTCCAAAAGCCACTGTGCAATTTCGGTTCCCAAAGGCTGACAAATGCCTAAAGCAATCATAGCACCTACTGCTATGACAGAGATAATTACTGCCTTTCCGTCGGTGAAGTGTGTACCCTGCTCTGTATCATATTTAAAATAATCTAATCCCAACTCGTTTTCCCCCTCCAAATTGTTTCCAGCTGTACAATTCCTTTCTTTCCCCCATATTGTTTTTATTGGATATAGTGCAAGTCCGTAAAGATAGATTTTCCCATAATAAATACACAGATGTTAGAATAATAAACACACAGTCAACCTGATCTATGAATATTGCTGAGCATTAACAAATAGATAACAAACAACATAAATTGGTTTTAAAAAAATAGAGAATGAGAACATAAAGTAGCAGAGAAAGAAATGGCAGGAGCAAAGAAAGACAGAAAGTGAGCTAGAAATGTACTTACTTTAGCAAACTGTCTGGATTCATTTATGGTTCCCTGTATTGATTTGCTGATAGCATTAAAGTGCACTATGGTTGTAAAGCATCCCTAAGAATTCCGCCTGTCTTCATGCATTGCAAGTTCTCTGCTTGCTCTGAGAGTCAGGCTTTCCAAGTTGGCCAGCTCATACCACACTAGACACTACTGTGCTGGATTCATCCATCTGCTTGGACATGAATTGCCGTTTTTGGAGAATAATGAGCCTCCCTACTCCTCCCATTTTTGGTAGGAAGTTTTTATGAACATTTGGCATCTCGGTTCAACCACCATCATAGCCCAGAATAAAAATGACTGGCTTCATATATGGAATCCAAGTGTAATTAAGGCTATATATGGCCTGAACCAGGAGTAATTTACTGACTGACACCCCCCCAGCATGTCTGATAAGGTGCCAACCATTTCTCCATGACACCATCACCTACACATCCCCCATGCCCAGTTCCCTGTTCTTTCAGGCCTGCAGCTGGAACACTGGGGTCCTGAGTGGACTTGGAGTGGTACCTGTTTCCAGTACAAATAGAGAAAGAGTCCCTGGTTTTTATGAGCATCTTCCCTTCAGAAGTTGTCCCCTGGCTTTGCAGTGCTCTGTTTGGAGGTTTGTGTGTGTGTGTACAGTGCAGGCTTGGATGGAGCTGTGACATTCAACTTAATGTTCTGACTGTGCTGCTCAGAATAACTTGCAGAGTCTGCTTCACCTGGGACTTCATAAAATCCATGCACAGGGTTGGGCAGTCTCTAAAAGGTGACAGGAGGGTTCTTAGGATGTTCTGCTAAACCTCCCGTTGCAAGCAGGGCTGTAACTTCACTGCAAATACATCCTTTCAACACTCCAGAAAACTACAGACCAATACAAAAGGTCAGAGGTTAAAACAAACAACCTCAGAAATCCCTTGGGTTTGGCCTGTTTGTTGCTACTTCCCTGTCAGGTTCAATGATTTGCCAAATGACTGCATTGATGACCCAGGCAAACACTGCTGAGTCATGGTCATTTCCCACATCAGGAGTCTGGGAAGGCAGGCAGCCACAGATGACTGTTGATATCCTGACAGATGCATTTTTCACAACTCCTTAGTTTTGCCCTGGGTTTAGCACTGGTCAGAGCTGCCTGTTCATAAGCCCTGCAGTTCGGAGAATTGCAGTGGAAATGGTCAGTGCACAAATAATTGGCCAGAACAATCCAGTGCCACGGAACAAAGGCAGGTTTCGTTTTCAGTGCTGATTCAGACTCCACTCTGCAGAGCCTTCACTGCTTGCTGGTTTTGCTCCCAGCTGTGTTAGTGATGTGTAACTGTAGAGGTGTGCAGGGGACAGGTTACTCTGCCCACCTTTTGGGGGATACAGCCTGGCCCCCAGTGCTGGAGCAATTCTGCATCAATACCCCCTCTGAGGGGACCAGAGGCTTTACTTGTTCACAGCAGGGTCCTGGCCTTCAAAGTGTTAGAAGGGCAATTATCTTTCAGCAATGATTACTAATTATAACATGAGATACATCATTAACCAATTCATTTCTGAGTCCATTTGTTAAAGAGGTAATCTTTATAGAGGTGATTTGCTGAAGAGGCTGAAAGGAAGAGGAATGAGTGGAGAGTGCAGAAGGCCATGTGAGGAGCTGGCCTGGACACCAGGGATGGGTGCAGGAAGGTGGCACATACACGTACAGGGACAGGATGAGCACAGTGAGCACAGCACTGACTTCCCTGTGGGGATGGCATGACTGTGGAAAAGTTCCCAGCTATAAATATGATGCCAAAATAACCTCTACACAATGCTGGGCTAATTCATCCCATGCTACAGACTTTGTTCATGCTACTAATTTAGATTTCACTGTCACTTCTCATCTCTGGCTGCTATAAATCTTTCACACCAACACAAATGCCCCATGCCTAACATTATTTGTACAGTTGTTATTCTGTCCTCTGGACTATTTCAGTTGGTTTTTATACAGATTGCATGTCCCATATTGGTGGTACAGCCCTTACTCACTGCAGTAACTCTTGGAATAAATAGCTCCTCACCTGTGCAGCTTAGCTAACAAACTGAGCCCCCCCTGGCACAGCAGGGTCCCCAGAGCAGGGACATCTGTCCCTGTGTCCTGCCCTCAGCTGCTGCAGGGCTGTGGCTCAGGGCACACACACAGAGCTGAGCACAGTGGCCCTGAGAGGGGGTGGCAGGAGCAGAGACACATCTGTTGGGGCAACCTCAGGTGGGGCAGTCTCAGGGATTGCTTTGAATTTCGAAGGGGGAGTGAGATACAAGTCAGAATAACCGTAACTCTGCACTTGGCAGTGCTGGGGGGAGAGTCTTGTCCCCGTGGCTGAAGAGCAGGGCCTCTCTGCTCCATACAGCTAGAGAGCAGTTAGTACCATGTTATCTTGGCTTACTTACCCTCCCCTCCTTAGGACCTGAATAAGTGAAATGTTCATCTCCCTAAGTGTTCTGGGCTGAAGCTTTCCTCTGGGATGAAGTGAAAAACGTGCCTGGCTTTTGGGGGGTTAATGCTTCCTTCAGTGTGTTCAGGCAGAACCCAGTGGCTGGTTTGGTGTTTCTGCATGTGTCAGACACGGATGTGTTTCACTGCACACGTGAATATTTATGCTTGCAAGTGTTTTGTACCTTTAAGTGGTAGGGTCTTAAACCTTGGTCTACTTTGCACCTTTTTCCCCTTGTTAGTTTAACAACGCCACTTCCTAAGCCTGCCCTTTTCCGAGACACTGCCCTCCTCATCTCTGGGTGCTACTGCACCAATCCAACACCAGAGAGGTGTGGATTGTGGGATCCTGCACAGACCTGCATGGAGCTCCTCTGGAAGGGCCATGTAAACCTTCTCCATCCGTTGGGGTCTGTGTGGTTTCACACCCAACCAGTGTCACAGTAGAACAGCTGCAGGCTGCCAAGTTTGGTCTGTGTTTGGGTTAAGCCATAAAAGAACCCACCAAATTCCACATCAGTCATTTCAGAGATGCAAGAAACCACCCAGGTTCGGTGAGGAGGTCACAGTCTGGTAAATGTTTTGGCAACTATGGCTTGGACAGGGGCTCAGGAGAACCCTGGTTTTTCAGCCTTGGTGTAGCCTGACCAACCTGATTGTTGGTCCGTAGTTTTTGTTCTTGTAGCTCTTACTTTGTATGGAATCATTCAGAATAAAAGCAGAAGCACAATCTTTAGGCATTTGGGCTGCACTCCAAGGTTTCTGAGGACAAAAGGACTCTGTGGTGAAGAGCAGATGGTGGAGCTGAGCAGGCACCACTCCTGCAGCTCGAAGGGGAGGGCACAACGGTGAAAGCCTTTTCACCTGAGGGCTTGGTGGTGACACCAGCTCTGGTACAGCCCGCCAGCGTGTGCCTCTCACAGAGGCTGAGACAGCTCCTTGCCTGAGGGCAGAGCATCCCTGCAGGCTTTGGGAAATGAAAACATGAGCAGCACAGCAGGGCCATCCTTGGCAGCTGTGTGCTTTCTGGCAGCACCATCATGCTGGGCATAACTGAAGGCAAACCAGCATCGTGCCAACCAGGGAGAACCAGACCTGCTTCTGGTAGTCAAGACAAGTGACTAGAATTTTTTCTGGTTTATTTAAAGCTGAAGGTAGAAGTCAAATATTAGATTATTGCCTGTCTGTGGTGTCTTGAGCACGTTTAAAGCCTTCCACTTACACTCTTTCAGAAACAAAAGTTAGGCAAAAAGTATTATCTGAACAGAATTATAAATATCTTAGGACAAATATGGGAAGAGACACGGATGAGAAAATACCTTAATACCAGCTTTTCAGCATCACAACTGCATTCTCCCAGCCCTTTTTGTGGAGTTCAGACTTTTGCCATGGATTTGGTTTAGCAGTTGTTTCTGTTATTAGTTCTAGCCCTCTCCACTTGTGAGGTTTGCTGTGGAGCAGTGGTCAGACACGACAGACTCCCTGTGAGCCCATTGCCCTGATGGCAGTGGGTTTGTTCCGCCCCAGCCCTTCTCAGCTGGGCCCCTGTGCCCTTAAAACACCCAGGCCTCTGCCAGAGTCTCACACTTGCATGTTCTTGGGAAAAGTACTCCGTTCCCTCACTGACTGAAGTGGGACCTCAGCTTTGGGCCTTCACTTCATAGGGGTGTCAGAAAAACCCAGAGCCTTGATCTCTACCAGCCAAAGCACTAAGTCAGTTCCTCTTTGCTCAGATGAGGGGAAATGTTTTGCCTTTTTTTCATGCAGTTTCAGTGAGATTTTATGTCTGACCACGCTCAGTTGTGTTGGAGGCACAAGACTCACCAGAAGCACTGAATTCAGGAGTTGTCCCCCAGATTCAAATAGGACCCAAGAAGAACAACGCCCTGAGGAGCTGGCTGGTGTCCCAGCCAGTGCCCTGTGAGAGCCACACCGTGCAGCACAGAGGGGCAGGCACAGCGGGCATGGACCGGGCAGCCCTCGGGGAGAGAGGAAGGGGCAGGGACAGGCTGAGGACACCCAGCTGGGGGATGAGGACAATAGTGAGCTCAGTGCTGGCAAATAATACACATCATCTCCCCTTCGAAATAATGTCAGACATAGGGTAAATGAAAAGTGATTGATTTAGCTCCTGCCAGCTAACAGTTGTCAGGCCAAGGTCCTGTGTTATTTTCTTTGAATGGGTTTCTTGCCGCAAATCACTTGCAGTATTTTCTTTCCAGTGTGATAACAACAGTAAAATGTCTCACTGCTGCATTTTGGAAGGCAGTGCTGTATGCACAGCACTTCCATCAATTATTAGGGACTGTGCCATTACTTCAGCTTTTGGGAAGGCTGCAGAGGGATTTTTCTGAGCTGATTTTAGTTCCCTTTTGATTGGCCATACTCTGCACCACAGTTATCATGGCAACCTCTAACAAGACAACATTTGGAAATGTTTTTTTAATGTCTTTGATGGATGGCTGTGCAGGCACCTGGGGCAGTGCTGGGTGTGAAACTGCACAGACATGAGTGACTTCATCTGCAGCTCAGCAGAGGCTTTGTGTCCCTTGCCAGTTGCTTTGCAGTGAGTGGGAACATGGAGGGCACAGTGGCTCTGGGAGCAGCACTGCTGAACTCCAGTGGGCACATGTCTTGGGTTGAGCTGGCAAAAACCGAGCGACAGCTACCACAACTTATCCCAGAGGGGCAAGAACCTTGGCAGGACCCCAGCAGGAGAGGCAGAAGGGACAGGCCCACCCCACCCCTCCCCTCAGCAGCCCAGCAGAGACACCCTTACCTACTCGGAGCTCTTGTCCAAAGACTGTTTTCTCGCCCAGGGCAGAGCAGTTCCAGCGGCCGTAGCGGAACTGGTACTGGCACTCGTTGATGCCCATCTGCGCGCCCTCCCCGATCACGATGATGGCATCGGGGCGGCTCTGGCAGATGGCTCGCTGCCGCGGCGCCAGCCCGGGGATCTTGTTGCAGATGATGTTGGCTCCCAGAGCCACCACGGACGACAGAGCTCTGAGGAGAGAGAGCAGAGGGAGCCTTAGAACCACGCGGAGGGACTGACTGAGCTGGCCTGGTGTGGCTGGGGAGGCGCTGGGCAAAGGGGCAGGGCTGCACGGCGGGGGCTGCTGGTTGTGCCAGCTCATCCCACTGCCTCTGGGCTGGTAAAACAGGCTGGAAATTTTGATGTCGTTCCTGGTCAGATTTGTGCCAGAAAAAACAAAGAAATGGAATTTTGGCACTTTTGCTTCCAGTCCTACACAGAGCCATCAGTCGTGAGATGTGGAAAGCAAGACTTAGTAAAAAACAAAAACCAGTGATAATTGATCATCCACAAATCCTGAAACTCATGTGTGCTTTGAATGTAGGTTCAGGCTCAGTGTTTTGGTTACTGCAGCCAGTTCATCCATCCCTCATTTGAAACTGTTAAGCACGATTTAGAGAAAGACTTGACACTACCAACCCTCTTGCCCATTATCACGCTCGGGGTACTGGATGATTAATGAAGTTCACCAGCATAACTGTGCTGTTAGATCTGCCAAACATCGTGGTGCACATGGGAGTGATCCTTAATATTTGCCATCCAGACTGGAAACATGGGCAGTTCTCATTCCTGGAGTGTATTTTCAGAATTCATTCTAAGGTTTGCATATAATGTGCACCTGCCATATGTTTTCACTTTAGCATGCTTATTTTTCCTTTCTCAGCTCACTTTTCAACATCTTTACTGGCTCATTTTTCAACATCTATACAGGCTTGTGTGGAGGTTACAGGTTTGTGTGGAGTTCCACAGGGACAGAGCCCCTGTCTGCAAACAGCCCAGGAACAGGACACTGACCCACTCCCTGTTACCTTCCTTTCCTCCCTGAACACCAGCCCAAGCCTTTCTTCTTGGTGTTAGAAACCTCCCACTGGAAACGCTCCTTTTGGACAATGCTGACTAAACAAAATCAGTGAATTGTGTAGGAATTTACCAACTTTGTCACACAGGTGACTGCAAAATTACGTAAGTGCTGTGTTTCAGTGGAATCACAGTGTTTCAGTTTGCCATTTCAATAAGCCACAGGAAGGCAGAGCAAAAAGTGTGACAGGGAGAACTCTTCCCTGGGCAAGGTGAAATATTGCTCTTACTGTGGAATGGAAATTCCTTGATGATTCGCTCTGTCTTCAATAGGTATTTGTGCATCTTTTCCAAAGTTAACAGTCCATGAGAAGTGAAGCAGCTGTGGGGGTTGGTTTGTGCTTGTGAGGGGTTATGGATGCAGAGCCAGGGTGTCACAGACACAGAGCTGGCACCATGTGGGGCTGCCCAAGAGCACAGTACAGTGGCTGCTCTGAGCACTCAGACTGGAGCTTCACTCCACGTTCCTGCGGGTGCTGAGAAGCAGCTGGAGCCTCATTTGGAGCCAGGGAGTCCCCAGGATTCAGGCAGGCTTTGAGCTCAGCTTTTGTTTCTGGCAAAAAGTGTTTCTCCACTTTAAAAAAATGAATAAAATATTTAAATTATGATGTCTTTAAGTCAGGACTTCCCAAGAGATTTGATAATCTTAAAAAAATATTATGAATTGGATGTAGAGATAAGATTCTCTTTACAATGGCTTCTGACCCTTATGATTTTTATTTGGCAGTCATCAACTTACTGAGGCTGTGCCATCAAATTCCTGGCAAAAATAAAACATAAAAGTTGTTTGCATATATGATACCAATTTTTTTTTAATTAAAAACTGATAAAAACTGTGATAACTCCCTGACATCATTTTTTCAGACTGGGGAGCCTTCACAGTTTCCACTAACCATTATCTCAAGCTGAGCAGCAAAACCTTATGACTTCCAAAACAAAGGACAGCAAGAAAAAGTTGGCCACAGCATCTAACCCACGTATAATTTTCAGTTTAGTTGCTTCCTCCATACACATCACTGCTGTCTCATAATTAGGTTAAAGAGTGTATTCTTTGGTCTCCCATTGTTTTTGGAGCAGGCCTTGGGCAGAGTATTTTAATACCGTGGGTCACTTTATTTGTCCAGAAAATAAGCATGGTCAAATCTGCCCCAGAAGGTATGGTGAGGATCCCGTAATTCCCACGTGTTTGTGAAGTGTATTAAAACAATTTAACTGCAGTTATTGGGGCTGGAGGGCCTTAGTTTTTCTGTTATTACTTCCAGGAACGGCCCCCTCTCCGGTCTGAACTTACCAGCATATTCCCTCAGACTTGTTTAGCCTACTTTTAAATTGTTCCTACCATTTCAGTGCCAAAGAAAAAGCTGAATCATGAAAGTGAGGTTTTGGAAAGCTTTGCCTGTATTAGAGAAATGCACCCAGCAGCATTTCCAGCTTCCTCCCCTGTTTCCTGTGGCGTCCCTGGGTTGTGTCCCCGTCACAGCTGGGGCTGTGCTGGGCTCTGCCCCTGGGCAGGCTGGAGGGGCAGCATCTGCACCAGGTGCAGAGTGTTTCCCTCTGCAGCTGTCCAAGGGCAGATCCCCATGCCACAGCTGGGCATCTTCTTTCAGCTCAGCTTTGTCTGTAGGGCAGAATTCCCTGGTTCTGTCACATGGGACTCCTGAGCAGCGCTTGGGGAGGGTTCCTGGTGCAGTGGCAGTGACTGTGACCATCCCCACCAGGACAGCCCCACACCCCTGGAGCCTTCTGTGGGGCAGCATCCCTGTGGGGTGTCCCATGGAACAGCATCCATGGGGCTCATCCAGCTGAACACAGCCCATGGAATAGTCACCCTGTGGGGTATCCCCTAACCAGATAACCAGCACCCACGGGGCTCATCCAGGCAAACACAGCCCATGGAATAGTCACCCTGTGGGGTATCCCATAACCAGCATCCATGGGGCTCATCCAGGCAAACACAGCCTATGGAATAGTCACCCTGTGGGGTATCCCCTAACCAGATAACCAGCACCCATGGGGCTCATCCAGGCAAACACAGCCTATGGAATAGTCACCCTGTGGGGTATCCCATAACCAGCATCCACGGGGCTCATCCAGCCGAACACAGCCCGTGCCACGGTTCCCAAGGGATTGGCAGTACGTCTGGCACAGGGAGAGCCTTCACCTTTCCCCATCCCTTTGTCATCAGTCCAAGGGAAACACCACACTGAAGCTGAGCAAGGGTTATAAACAGTCACACCCAAATTAAAAACAAAAAAAAAAAGAACCAAACACAGATCTGGGCTTGGATAGGACCTTGCAGTTCAAACGTCCATCGAACTAAACCCGAGGAACAGGGTGTTGGGAGGCCTGGTTTGTGCATCAGAATCCTGAGACATCAAGTTTTTCATCCCTTGAAAATGTAACTAGGACTGTGTCACAGCAAGCAGAAGTTCGTGGCAGTGGGAAACAAGTTGCAGCTTATTTTCTAAAATAATGCTTGTTTACTTATGCAAACACAATGAATCCTGACACAAAAAAAGAGAAAATTCCCCTTAAAATGTATTTCCTGTTATGGTTGTACCTCCTCTGCGGGACCTAAGCAAGTCCAGCTTCCTTTGTCACAAAGCAAAATGAAAATTATTACGTGTTTCAAGCATTTCATAAAAGTAAAGGTCTCTGAAACACTTCAGAATTAAACACTAAGGCCTAAGATGACGTGAGTTTTAAGAACATAAAATGAAATACAGCAGTGCTGGTTGGAAGAGAATTGTGCTCTTCGTTCATAGTTTGCTTTCTCGAGTCTCAATTTTATATTTACAAATGGAAGCATTTGCTTAACTCAAGCAGGAGTCACGTCAGTGATTTCTGATGTTATTATGTCCCTGCAGCCTCAGCTTGATTTCTCATGTAGGGAGGTCATCACAGGGATGGTTTATAGAGAGGCTTAGAGTCTTTGCACAAGTGGAAAATACATAAAGTAAATTCCAACCACAAGAGGAAAAAATAATCTAATTTTTATTCTTGTTAAGAGTGTGAATTTTGGTAAAATTATGGAGCAGAACTGGACTTACAGATAAAAAGCAGACACGAGGCAGTCTTTGGAGCTGTCCCCAAGGCCCTGTACAGGCACAGGTGAGGACTGAGATTTCTCTAAGGAGCTTAGAACTCCATCCCAACTAACGCAGACAAAAGAGGATGCAAGAAATTAAACCAACAAAATTAATCAAAATAAAATAGGATATTAAAATATCTGAAGTGGGGGAAATGGTGATTCCAAAGCCATTAGGGTTTAAGCAGTGTTTGGTTTGCTAAAGCAGAGGAAGCTGATGGGGCTGTGCTGGCAGGGCAGGAGGGCAGCAGCAGTCCTGGCATGCACAGGGCAATCATCCACAGGGCTGGGATGGTCCTGCTTGGCTCTGCTCAGGGGTGAGGGTGGGGAATGGCAGCATTGCACTTATCTGACTGAACCTAATGAAAAATGGTGGTGATAGAAAATTATTTGATTCCTTTTCTAAACAGGACTTTGTCAGATTTAGGAATCAAACTGAAACTTCTGTTTCATACCCTGCTTAGTTTGTGAGATTTGCTGAAAGGGTGTCAGTCTCAGCAGACCTTCAGACCCGTACCTAAAATAGCTGCAGTCTGAGAAACCTCAAGTGTGAACCCCCTAGAAACTGCAGAACATAAAAGATACACTTCCTCTGCAGACATGCAAGCATTCACAGCATTATTGTGTGCAGCACTTGGGCTTTCTGCAAACAGAAACTCTCTGTTTTATAATCAGAACTGTCAACACTGGCACAAAACAATGTGACACCCAACAGGGCTGTCCATGAATTTCTAAGGTTTCTTTCAGCTGCTTGTTTCAAAATTTTCATTTTGAGTGATGTAAGAGCCCTGGTAAACCACACAGTAACTTTTCTAGTTCCCTGTCTCCTTGAGCTTATTCCAGGTGTTCAGAAGGATTAGCAAAAGCCATTTTGAGTTGTTTTTCCAGAGGGAGTTTCTAAATTTGGTAGGCAGCCATAAACATTGTGCATCTGTGTTATTATGCCAGTGGCCCGTGCTGGGTGTGTCCCTGGTGTTTGGCACATGGCTGGGAGCTTGTGAAAGCAGCTGCAAGAAATCCTTCTCCTTCTGGAAGCCTCTCTCCGAGGATCCCACACGCACTGTCAGTCACACACAGGCAGGCATTTACCTGCCCTCTTTGACAGGCATATTGACCCCAACTCAGCTGCTTCTTGCCTTCCCTACAGGCATCTGGAGTGTCTTTTTCCTCCCGTTCTCTTTCTAAACCTAAGGATTGGGAAAAATCCCATTCTGGCCATGCAGTCCAAAGAGTGGAGAGATTTAAAGAGGGAAGTGATAAGAAAAGTTTGGGCTTCAGAGCTGAGCCCACGGAGGTGGTACCAAACCAGCTCCATCGAAGTGACTCACATGCAGTCTGTGGGGCCTGTAGGCATATGTAGGAAATCTTTAACTACCCACAGCATCATTTTGGTTTCACTGCACTTGGGACAGTCAGAGCAACTGCACAGAGTTGCTGTGACTGGAGATCTGTGAGATAGGGGCCAGCAGCACTCCAGCCTTCCCGGGCCATTCCTATCTCCAAACAAAACCAGAGAAGTTCTTCTTGTCCAGCAGGACATGTGTTGGTATTTCACTGCAGGCTGAAGTGCTGTCACTCTGTTTAAGTTCCAGGCCGCTCTGTACTCTCAGGGGGTCCCAGCAGTGAAGATGAGCAGTTCAAAGCATTAGATGCTTCTGAAATTTCTGTAATTCATAGATTTTATAGAGAGTGTGGTAGAAAACTTTCTATCCATTACCACTTTAGATAAACAGCTCTAGAATTAAGCCAGTGCTAACATTCTTTTTCTCTAACTTCTGAGCATTTCATCCCCAGTAAAAATCAAAGCCTGATTTTATTGGATTACCCTTGTGTTATTCCATCAGAGTGAGTCCCTGAACTCCAGTTTCTGTGGCTCACACACAGAGGATTTGTGCCATATCCTCAAGTCTTCCTGGTGTAGCCTTTAGGATCCAGGATGAAAGTTTGCTGCCATGGCCAAACAAACCTGTAGCATGGGAAAGGCACCACTGTACAATAAAAGTGAGTGGAAGCTGAAAGCCCAAAGTGTCTGAGGGCTGGGGTTGGTGCTTTGCATCTTTAATCCCCAGAAAGGCTCCATTTTTTTGTCCCAATTGCTCACCCAGGTCTAATGCCCATTGAGCAGTCTGGCAGGCACTACACATGGGATGGGATTAGGAGGTCATGGGTTCAGTCTGTAAGTGGGACCACTCACCCCTGTCACAATCTGCTCAGTTGACAGACAATTCCTTGTGATGAGTTGGCCACCCAACTGGAGGGTCAACACAATTCTCACTTGGTTTGAAAATTTGACCATGAGACACAGCCTGCCTGTCTGTGTGGGGAAGGCCACCCCACAGACAGCCAGGGCAGAAAGCACAGCTCATTTCAAATCCATCTTCCCAAGCCCTTCCTGGGGTGCCCAGTGTTGGCCTGGCTGAGGGAGTGCCTTCGTTCTGTCTTCTGGGGTGTTCTAAAAAATGCTTTCAGAATGCTGAAAATCTTTATTTTAAAGGAAAAGCTAGTTGCACTGAGTGACCAACATATGTATTCGTTAAGTAACTTTAATCAAAAGAATGCTTTGAATGCTGTCAGAAAAAAAATTATAATACCTTAATGCCATGTCTTAAAGTATTCCTTAGACCTCTCCTAAGCATCTTGTTTGTTATGCTTCAAAACTTCCTGTCACCAGAAAGGAGAAAAATGCACAGCATTCCTTCTGTCTTACAGAAACACGAGAGAAAGGAAATCGCCCCTTTGGGGGTTTGTGTTTGGTGTTGGGAAAACTATAGCTTGATGAGGGATCTGATAACCAACCCATGTGGTGCTTGATCCTGCTAATACAATCCAAACATCACAAACCAACTCCCCAAAGTTACCGGGAATGAGCGGCTTTGTTGCAGAACAAAACAATGGGATGCCCTGCTAAGCCCCAGTCCTGCTGCTCTGGAGGTTCCGAGGCTCATTCCCAGGGCAGGGAGATGCCGGTG
>JAOXXN010000265.1:59361611-59387692 GCA_026770055.1 Myrmophylax atrothorax | reverse complement strand
ATGAAACACAGGCCTGGAGCTCTTGGGGGGGGGGAAATCCTCTGGCATTTTGGGGAAACAGAGAACTGATGGCACAGCAGATAATTAAACTTGCCTGTGTAGAATTCCTGTAAGTATTAACTGTGTGTTGTACTCTGCTCTTTCTGATCAAATAATTGTTCTGCATTTGGTTGGTATAAGAGCCCTTCTGGCTTTTTGTGCTGGGGGCAAGAAACCTGCTGGCTACTTGAGTAAATTTGATCATTTCCTGCTAAATGACTGGTATTTTCCAGTTCAGAATTAAATTATTCTGCCTAGGAGTTTAGACCTGGTATTTAACACTATGGCCCAGTGGGATGATCCCGTGAAAGTAAAACCGAGCACATGTGTCAGGGGCCTGAGACTGCCTTGGGACTCCTTCAGGGACAGAAATACTGCATATTCCTGACCTGGTTACATACAGGGCATACACAGTGATGGCAGGTGTGTTTTAACTCAGAAAGAAAAAGTGTCTGATTCTGGGTGTCTCTCAGGGTGCTCTCTGACGGGGGCAGTGAAGTGGTGCCAGGATGGATCTGGGCCATGAGCTGCCACCACGGAGCTCTGGGTGCCAAAAGAGCCAGCCTTAGGCAATAGGCCTATGCTGTTGCCCTTCATTGTGTGCTCTGGGATCTCAGAGCTTTCTAGAAATGGTAATGAATGAAGCCACACTGCACAGGAGAGATGATCATTCTTGTTTTACTAATAGGGGAAAATGTCATTCACAGGGCTGGAGGCTTCCAGTCAGAAACTGGACATTATAATGATTTTTATACCATAGGCCATTTATTTAATCACAAGTGTCATGATAAGTTCCCAAGCTCGTTTGGTTGTTTAGCTCAAACCCAGCTTTGTGCTGTTTCAGTGGGAGACAAACACTGACAGCCAGTGTCTTGGTGAAGGGATCATGCTCAGTTTGCCAAATGTTCAGCACAGTGTACCCTCCGTGGCCAGACAATATCCCTGCACAGAACTCTAACTCAGAGGAAAGCTCATCAGGAATAACAGTGTTTCCTGTGCCAAAGAATCAGTCACTCAGAAGGAAAATGTGGACCCAAAAGAGAGCTCAAATAGCTTGTGGTGTAAGGCCCTAACACACTGCAGCCAACTGGAGTCACTTCTACTGAGTGAAGTCTGCAGCAGGACGTGGCTGAAATGCTGCTGGCTTCCAGGAATCCAACAGGACAGAGCAGGGAAAACGGGAAGTGGGGAGAAAGAGAGTTCCCAGAGCAGCCCTGCTGCCCTGCTCTGTCAGTGCCCCTGTCAGTGCCCTGCCCATAAGGTGGGCTCCCCTGTGGTTGGCCCCAGCGGGCCATGGTGGCACTGCCACAGACACTGCCCTGCCCAGGGCTGCCAGCAGCTCAGAGTGTCCCAGGAAGGATGGCACTATGGCACAGAGCACTGGGCTGCCTGACCTCAGATGACTCAGGGCTTCCAGAGGAAAATACAACTCTGCATAGCCAACATAGGAGCAAACAAAAAAAGTGATAATTCAGTGTTGGCCTGATGGCTTTTTTTCAGTTATAAAAAGATTCTTACCCAGCTCTTCCAAGACATAGTTTATGTATTTTTTTATGAGAGGAGAAAAATAATCTGGCACATATCTTTTGTTAAGTTTGTAGAGACTGATGTTGTCTCTCCCTTGTTCCCTGTGCACATGCAATGGCTGCAATATTCAGTGCTCAGGTGGAAAAGTCTTTTCTGAGGTGGGGGTAGTTCCTGTTTGCAGCCGTTAGCCCCTTGGATTGTGTGCAGGGACCATCTCTGGGGCAGTGGCACACGGTGGCAGCTGTGGCAGCTGGCACACAGTGGCGGCTCTCCCTGGGCACGCTCACACCAGTCAGAGCTGCTGGTGTCACCAGGATGGGAACCAACAATAGGACAGTAAGAACCTGTGTTGTATTTGCCTACAGTAACTTGTCTCAGAGCTCTCTCTCACCCTCATGGGTTTCAAATCCTGCTCAGAATACCAAGATTCCCCCTGTATGCCACACACTCCACTAAATTCTTGGAGCTCCCACAGAAGTAAGCCAATATTTTCAACCTGCTGTTACTCCAGGCTAGAGGAGATAGAATTACAGATCCCTGACAACAAGGCACTGTAAACTGTTGGGTACTTCTTATTTTGGTCTTATTGACAGACTGTCATCCTCGTGGCTGAGATCCTTGGGCTTGATTGCAAGCTGTTGACTTGCAAGCTTAGAGCTGGCCTGGCCTGGCTGGAATCATAAGGAAAGTTGTTTAGAAAGCAGCCAAATGGTAACCTGACACTGATAGGGATGGCTAAAAAGAAAACATGAAGAAATAGGTCCCTCAGAAGATCTCGTGAGTTATTGCAGCCAGGAATGGAAGCCAGACTCCTGCAATTTCTGTACAGTAGCTTCATCAAGGCATTTAGTGTTGCTGCAGGAACTCTGCACTCATCCTTGCTACAGGGCATTGGTTCCCTTCATTTCTTCTTAATTGGCATCAGCTGACAGTGGAGCCAACACATTCTGAACCTTCCTCTGAACATGGTGGGACACCTTACAGGCAAACCAAGTAATCCTCCAACTGTCCTGTGTGAACTAAAGAAAAGCCTAGGGTCTTAAAAAGTCAGGGACTGAAAATTCACAGCAATGGCAGTAGATGAGAGGTGGCACTATTGGAAGTGTGAATACTGAAGTACAGAACCGTGCAAAAATGTTTGGTTTGAATTTGAGTGTGGCAATTACTCTGTAACATCTTCTGGTTCACAAAGCTTCCAGTGAACTTCAGGAGAAAAGTATCTTAGCCATCTTAACTTAGTGGAATTTTTCACATGCAGTGTCTTTGCCAACCAAACTCTTGCTCAACTCAGTGCTTACTGAAAACTGAAGGATTGCCTGTTTCCTTTTGGGGCTGATTCCACCATTACAGCACAGTGCAAAAGGCAGGGATCTGAACCCCACATGGGAGTTTGTACAGAACTGTTAGCCAGGGTTTCCAAGGGATGGACACCTTTAAACAGGATTAAAGCCAAGCAGCTGGATTCAGTTCACTAGATTCGGTTTGGCTGGGTTTGCTTGTCTGCATTGGGATCTCGCACACTTCAGAGGCTTGCAGAGCTCCTAAATGGCACGGGAAGCCCCCCTGGCACACACTCAGTGCAGTGGTTCACCACGTGAGCTTCCTGTGGCCCTTCTCAGTGAAAGACTCAGCACTATCATGTCGAGTCAGGAGTGTGATAGGCCAGTTCATCCCATACTCGGATGGTGGGAGAGCAGTTTAACCCATTGCTTCCCTGACCTCGGGCTCCTCCCAGCTCCACTCTGGTACTGCAGTGCTCACTGCACAGGTCAAGCCACAGCCCGGAGTGTCTCGGGGGGAGAGCTCTCCCCTCTCCCTGGTGGCCTTGGAGCCACGCTGGGAACAGGGGTGTTAATTCTGCTGGGTACACAAGTGGGGTCCGTGGGGAGCTGCTGTCGAGGCACAACATCTCTGTTCTCCTGGGCTCCCCAGCAGCGGTGAGGGCTGGTGTCTCCCAGCTAACACTGCCCCAGCCAGAGCTGGGGCCTCACTGTGAGGCTGCAGGGCTCTGTGCAAGGAGATGGGCAGCCACTCTCCTCTCCAGACACATGCCACAATATCCTGCCTCTCCTACCACCCTTCTCCACTCACCCTGGCCCAGCACAGACAAGCTGCTTTGCAGGCACCTTTTACAAGGGTTTGGTTTCTTTTTCTAAAGAAAAAAAACAAAGCAAAATCAGACATTTCTGAGGCTGATACTTTCTTTCAAGTCACAGCGAGCTCCACCTTTGTTTCAGGTACCAGCACACCCAGGTACACACGTCCCTGTGCTCACACACCCAGCCCCTCACCTGCTGCCCTGCTCTGCAGGGTGCAATCAGCCATGGAAATTACAGGCTGTTCTAACATCTTTATCTAAAAATACACCTTGTTTTAATAAGACTCAGGGTTTAGGAGCCAGGATGGATTTAATCAAGAGCTTATAAGCAGGGTGCAACCTTCAGCAAACTTCCATGTGAAATTATCACTTAGAACGTTTCCACCAGTTCTGTGACAAAGTTTTCATTTGCCCTGTGACTGCTTCTGTTTTGTTGGCAAGTCACAAAGTAGTTGTTTGGGTTTTTGTTCCCTGCAAAGGTATCCAGGTCTGTCTCTTTGTTTACTGAGTCATTGACACAAAGGAGTCCAGTGTAACAGGCCAAGTTGCTGTATCTCTTCATTTTGAGTCAGACTACAGGATTAGCCTTCCCAAATGAAAGGGGTGCCAGAAGCCAAATACCAGAGTCATTAGAGCAATGCAATGGATGGATTTGAGCAATGCCTTTAAAATGCCACACTGTTAAACTCTTGGATTTAGCAGGCTTCAATTAACTGGGTAATTTAAAAGTGAGGGAGGCAGTATATTATGATATATCCTAGGGAAAGCCTCAGAAAATCAAGTATGAAAAGAACTGTTCCCTAAAAAAAAGAAAATTGAAAAAAAAGACAATTTACATCAGGGTTTCACATCCTCATTCATTGTGCCAGTGCTCCCATTCAGAGCTCTGTAAGCACACACTACCCCAACTGATGGAAAGCAGCTCTGCACGGACATTTGGGAGTCACGAGGTCAAGGACTGCAAGTCAGCAATGGCAGCAGCAGGGCTGCCAGTGGGGCTGGAGCTCCCTGCCCTGTGTGGGCACAGCCTGCAGGGCACAGCACACACTGGCTGTGCACGGGACTCCCTGCACTCACTGCACTCCCCTCGTCAGGAATTGCCTTGGCTTCCTTTCTCCTTGGCCGCTCTGCACACCCCAGGCTTTGTAAGCATTTCAAACTCCATTTTGTTGGTGAATTCTCAGCTGGACCTTGGCTTTTGGATAGTGAGGATCTATCCAATGGGTGAGAGAATCACAGGAAAAGCATTCCATGGTGCCCCTTTGGGGAGGGGAGACATGATTGCTCCCACCTTAGAAATTCAGCTATAAAGTGTTCCCTGATCCAGGGAGCTCAGTTTGACAACTCTTAGGACAGTTTTGTTTTGTTTTCTGAAGCACTGGTCCTTTTAACTCTTGTAGCTGGGATTGTTCCCCATTTCAGCAAGTCATGCCCTGGGAACCTGAATCAGGCAACCAAACACAGGGAATAGCTGCTAGTAACTTAAAACCCCCCAAATTAGTTGTCTGTAGCAACAGTTAAATACAACACTCACAAAAAGGGTCCCAGAGGACCCTTCTGCTCCCCCAGGCAGCCCATGCTCAGACACAGCCCCTGGAGGGAAGGCCACCAACCCACAGTCACTTGAAGGGAATGCCCAGGGAGGGCACTCCTGAGGCAGGGAACCTGTAGGAATAGAACTGGGAATTAAAGAACACTCACTAACACACATTTAGGTGGGAGCCACACTCAGGAGCCACCAAATGAAGTGCATCCCTCCTATAATTTCAGATCAGAATTCTGTCTCCCTGCTCTGGTTTGTATGTATGGTCCTCACTTACATCTGGGGCCCAGTTTCTCACCCTTATGTCCATTCTGAATGGTGTTACACTTCTCCTGTAAAAGGAATCACTGAACACAGTTTAGGTCCATTATTGACAATTACATTTGAAATCCACTGCATTCTGTCCTTCAGAAAAGGGGGGAAAATCCCTTTTGAATGTTGGGAATGCCCAAAGTTTGGGCTGTATAACTTTTTTAAAGGTTCAGAGGAAACTCTGCATTATCCCAGACATTGCTGTGCTGCCTTGCCTTCCAAGATGCAGTTCTTTTTTTTTTTTTTTTATTTCACAATGCCTGTTTTGTTACCAAAATCCAAGAGCTGAGTAAGAAGGTGGTTATAATGCTTATCATTTCCTTCACCCTTGAGTGCATTTTCTGAAGAAAGAAGATAAATGAAGCCCTGCCAGGCTGGTGCACCCCACAGGGCAGACCCTCCCAAGAGATCCTGTGGGGAATTGAAAGCAGTGAGCAGTGGTCTCTGCTCTGACTGAGCTCCCAAAAAGAAACGTTCAGAGTGAAATTATTTCTGCATAGATTGCAGGGCTCACAGTCAGTGCCACCTGAAAACCAGAGCAGGCAAGACACACAACACCGAAATGAGGGAGCACTTTAAAAACACAAGTGTCTTGCAGTGCTTTATGGGCAATAGTTACTGAGTTATGGAAAGAAAAGCCACTAGAATAAGAAGGGGTTTTCTTGTATTGTTCATGCATTCTAGCACCCATTTAATAAGAGATTACTGGGAAAAACAACACAGCATCTTTCTGGAAAAGCTAATCATCTGCTCCTGCAGCCCATGCCACATAATTGCTGCCGATGGAGTTCCATTATGTCATAGCCGCAACACCCCTTCCCCTGCGCTCACAGGCACACACCTCCTGCTCCACTCACAGCCTCTCCTCGGGGCCTGCTGACCACAGGGAGCAGTTCTCATTTATTGCTTTCTGAGAATGAGCAGTTGCTCAGACCTCTGGGGTATTTATGATGGGTATTGGTATCTATAGGGTTCGATTGACTCACAGGGCAGCCCTTTGCTCTCTCGTGGTAATTGCTTTCCACCCACACTCTCTACCTTCCCAGATCTGAGCTCCTTTCTCTCCCTGTCCCTCCCTGTGACTCACCCTCGCTGCCTGGAAGTCCCAAGCACGCATTGGCAGCGCCAGAGATTGTGTTCCCTCTCCCCAAAGTGCTGCCGAGCCCCTTCCCCCTTTCAGAGAACATTTGCTCTGCTTCCTTCTCGCTTGGACACTGATAACCCAAAGCAAAGGCCCAGAAGGTGTTCTGCCTCAGGAACAGAAGTGGGGTGGTGTAAGTGGGTGCTGTGTCAGGGGACAGTTAGGCTGGTTATCGGGGAAGGTCCTTCCCCCAGAGGGTGGTGGGCCCTGACCAGGCTCCCCAGGGCAGTGGGCACAGCCCTGAGGCTGCCAGAGCTGCAGGAGGGTTTGGGGAATGGGACAAGTGGGATTGTTGGGGTGTCTGTGCAGGTCCAGGGGCTGGACTGGGTGATCCTTGGGGGTCCCCTCCAGTTCAGGATGTGATTCACTATGCCACTTTCAAAGAACTCTTGCTGTCTCTCGGTGGTGTTACCCTCCCTGGTCCAGCAGCCTGAAGGAGGGTGTTGCTGCTGCAGCACCTCAGGACTATTTCAATTTATGAGGGGCTTTTACAGCTCCAATTGAGCAACCCAAAAATGCATGCAGCACAAAGGCTGGCAGTGCTGCATTTTCCCTGGTGCTGGCTGGGTTCCTTGAGTGCAGTGGGATCAGGGGCACAGAGCAGAGTTCGCTGCTCTGCCTCTTCAGCATCTCAGTTGCTCCCTCCTCACTCTTGCATCTCAGCATTCTTCAGGCAGCCGTGCTAGGTGTACTTAATTGTCATGAATCATAGAATACCCTGAGTTCTGCAGACTTCTGCACTGGCCTCTGCTTTCTGTGCTGCTCAGTGCTGCCAGGTGTGCCTGGGGGAGGCAGCCAGGTGCCCCAGGTTTCCTCTGCCACCAAGGCAAGAGCCAGCCACCTCCCAGGGTGATTCAGAGTGGGGGTGGATGGAATTACCCCACGGACCTGCCCGTTCCTCCATTAACTCCAGGAGGCACCCAGGAACCCAGACTCCTAACTTGGGAATCTCTCCTCATTGCCTAAATGTGGTTGCATGAATCCACCTCTGCATGTTGCTGCAGATAAACATTCAGATGGATTGCAACACATCACTGCCTTTCGCAGCTCCTTTTGTGCCTCTCTTTGTTTACCTCTTATCATGGAGCAATTGTGGTTTCCGAGATTGAGTTTTTCAAAGGAAAAATCTGGCACACAAATATGTATTCCAGTTGACTTGGAAAACAACTCTGGATTTTAACACCAAGGCCAAATTTCTGCCACTGCATAGCGAGTCATCTCTGAGGAGCCACTCTGGTATGCCTTGGCTCTAACAGGAGCTGCCAAACACCAGCAGCAGCGTCTGCCATCCTTCTGGGCCGCAGGGGAATGCTCAGTGTGCGTTATCAGCCCCTCCTGGGCAGGATCCAAAGCTGATTGAAAACAGCAGGAGGCTTTCCACTGGATTGGTGGGACTGGAAGTCAGTGCTCAGAGCGGCGAGAGCACTTCATGTGTTCGTCAGTATGTGACAGACAGGTGGGCTTGGGATGCTCCATGAGAGAGGGGTCTGAGCTGTACCCAGACTGAGGTGCCAGCTCCCCACAGAGCAGGGGCCACGGGGCCCACAGTTCCAGTCTCTGGTGCCCACGCCTTTAGTGCTGCTGGGGTGCACTAATCCTCCTTGGCTGGCTGGGGAGGGCTTGTCATACACACCGTGGTTTCACAGGGGAAGATAAGAGCCTTTCCCAGCACTGAGCTGCTCTCTATCTGCTCCCTGCTGCATTCTGCATTTGAATAACACGGCTGTCGAGTAATCGAAGACTTGCACTCCCCTTTATGGCTGAGCTCTTCATTTTCATGCAATTAGCACAAGTGGTAGCATTTATTTGCATTCAAAGGAGACTATTCCCTCTTCCTCCCTTCCACTGCAACTTCCACACCCTTCCCTTCCATCAGCTGTGCCTCAAACCGGGAGGGAACTGGAGTAATTTGACTCACACCGTTAAAGCAAATGATTGTATCAAACAAAGGTGACCTGAGCCAAAGCCCATTTAAGTCTGTAGGTCTCTGGGGATTCCAAGGAAATTACTGTTCTCACTGGCAAGAAGTATAACAGGAAACCAGGGTTTCTATTGGTACCTGCACTCATGATTGTTCCTTCATGTCCCTGTCCTGTGCAGGACCTTGCCTGTGCACAGGTTTTCCCCTTTCCTTCCCTGCTAGACCAGGGCATGGGTAGTGAGTGATGAACCCCACAGGTGCTGGGGACTGACCCTGCTAGGAGATAGTTTGTATGGGCAACTGCAGAGCCCAGCTTACAGAAAATAAACAGCAAACATTAGAATGGCAGTGACTGGGAACGAGCAGTGCTGGAGGTGGAGTGAGCACACCTAGAGCAGAGCTGGAGAGGAGCAAGAATAAAGGGTCACCCCAGGTCTCTGTGCGTGGGGTGGTGAGGCAGGTGGGGGCACCCCTGGGAGAAGGGGCACCAGGAAGGGAGCCATGCTGTGTGTGTAGCCAGGGAGTGTGTGTGTCTGTGGCTGGATGTACAGGCAAAGGCACGCAAATGAGAGCAAATACTGTCCCACCTTCAGTAAGCTTGTGTCAGTGCTAGGGGTGGCATAAGAGGCAGATGATTGAAAGGAAATCTGTCCAGTACCCGGATTTTCCAGAGAGTTGGAAGCCAGATGTGCAGCACAGAGACAGTCTGACTTCTTACAGAGCCCCTTTGGACATCTCCTTGGGACATTACGTGCTGTTCCACATTCACATGCTCCGTGTTTGCCCCTTTGGATTTTGATGGTTGCAGGCAGAGTCCCCAGAGAGGTCTGAGCTCCTGCATTAAAGGCAGCTCTGGAAGAGGAACACAAACTGTCTGAGCAAAGGGACAAGCTAAACATCCCTGGTCAGGAAAGATTGTAACTGCAAACAGTCTGGTGAGGCAATGCCCACCCAGGGGAGCAGGCTGTGACCCAAGCACACACGTCACCAGTGGCTGCTGGTGGCACCCGGCCCTGCAGAGCCCACCCCACAGAGCACACGGGAGGGACATGGCTTTGGACAGCTCTGGAGGGGGTGTGGAAGGCTGTAAACACCAGTATGCTCCCACTGAGCCCAAGCCAGAGCCAGAGGGATTCTCCCAGACTTGGGCATTTTGGTGACATGAGGCCACACAATGCCAGGCAGCCTCGTGCTGAGCCAGGCTGGGGGGGAACCCAGCACCGGAGAGGGCTTGGCTCAGCCCGGGCGCTGGTGTCCCTCCCTCTGTGGGGACAGCAGCTGGGAGCTGTGGCACTCCTGGGGTGTTCTGAGCCCGCACCTCTGCTGCTCTCACAGCTGTGAGCCCGAGCACTGCAGCCACTGCTGAAGCCCCAGACCCAGCAGCACTGAGCAAAGCACAGCACACACACAGACATGGTCCCCTGCAGCATCATTGCCTACGGCAGGCACCACAGCCAGCCTTGGGGACTGACAGGCTTCGTGCAGCATGGCTCAGGAGGCATCGTGGCTGGAGAGGAGCATGCTGTTCCCCTGAGGGGCTGGGAATTGTCTGCTGCCCATTCCTAGGCCTTATAGGATCATACTGACTCTGGGGCAATCCATGTTGTACATAGGCAGTGGCCTCAGGGTGCCTGGAAAGCAGCCCTGGTCCAACACGTTCTCATTCTCCCCGTGGGCTGCAGTTTAGGAGGCTTTGTACACTGAGAAAAACACAACTGTATTTTCTCCTGATTGCAAATAACTACATGAGATAACAAAACATCTCATCCAGCTCTGGGACAATGACCATAGAATCCTTTAGATGACCATTGAATCCATAGAATGAGAGGACATGACCACAGAATCTTTCAGGTTGGAAAAGACCTCCAAGACCATCAGGCCCACCCTGTGCCTGATCTCCACCTTGTCCCCCAGCCCAGAGCACTGAGTGCCATGGCCAGTCCTTCCTTGGACACCTCCAGGGATGGGGAGTTCACCATCTCCCTGGGCAGCCCCTGCCAATGCCTGACCACTCTTTCCAGCAGGAAATTCCTCCTGATGTCCAACCTGAACCTCCCCTGGCACAGCCTGAGGACCTCTTGTCCTGTCAGGCTGATGTTGAACTTCAGTTTCCAGATCTACATCAAGTTCCAAGTCACCAGGGCAGTGCCAGCCAAAAGGATTTTGGACGGCTGGGCCCTTTCACACCTCCACGGTGCCAGGGGTGTATTGCAAACAAGCCTCTGAACTGTCAGTATTGAAGATACCTGGCTTTGGAGGGGGCTGGGTGTGACCAGCAGTAAAAACAATGTTACATAACTCTCTCAGATATTTCCAGGATAAAGCTTTTTTCTGTGCAGGGCATCACAGGAGAAAGCAGAAGGCAGGTCCCCCCAGCATCACTGGCTGCAGTGCCAGCCCAGCATCAGGGGCACCCACAGGGTGTCCTTGTGCCGTGTGTGGGGCTCCGAGGAGCTACACCTAAAAAGGATGCAGCAGGGAGAAGGTTCCTCAGAGCCATTGCTGATGTGGCACTTGAGGAAGGAATTCAAGTCCTGCACCTTGGTGTAACAGCCCTGCTCCACCTCCTGTTCAGAGGATATCCCAAGGGCTCAAGCCACCAAAACCCCTTCCTGTGGAAGCTTCCCAAGCTCCGAAACCTTCAGATATTTGTGTCCAAATCTCTGCTTCTCCTCTGACCTCCTCTTACATTAAGGAAGCACAGGGAAGGGATTCATACTGCAACACAGAGTGCCATGCTTTTTTATCAGAATATATAAATGCACAGAGTAAGTCTAAACAGCACCAGAGGTCATGCCCAACTAAATGTCCTGTGTGGCTTCAAAGATACAATGTCACTGCAATGTTGCTGTGGCACATTTTGCTGGTGCAGGTAAAGGCCAGATGAGCACAGCTCTGTTCACTTTCTCTCTCACAAAACTAAAACTGGTTTCCAAAGTCATAGCTCTAATGAGATTGCAGATTTGGAACAGTGTTCAGGTTAATCCTGGAAGCTAGTCCAGCCCCAGGGGTGGTGCAGTGCAGAGGAGGAGAGCAGTCAGACAGGAAAACTAAGGAGAATGCATTAGGATCTTAAAGAAAGAGGGGTACACGAGTATCATTCAGGGGTGCACGAGTACCATTCTGACATTTATTTGCCCCTCTACTCTGCAGGATCTTCAGCAACAAAGCCCAGCACTTTGCTGCCTTGCCAAAGGTGCCAGCACACCAATGGGCAAGTTATGAGAATTCCCTGCTCCTCAGTAGTTAAATTTTTGTCCTTTGCAATTTCCAGATTTCTGACAGAACTGCTAGTGACAGTTGTAATAATATTCTGCAAAATGTTGTGGTGGTGATTCTTTGAATGCCTTTGTGGTTTGCTGTCCAGAGTTATAATAACCTACGTTTGCCCAGATCTGTGTTCCCGGCCTGAGAGCACTGGAGGCAGCACTGTCTCCTCTGCCTGGCAGCTGCTCCTGTGTGCCCGCCTGTGTTGCTGGCCATGGCAGCAGGGCTCTCTCCAGGTGTCTGCCAGGTGCTTCCTGGCCCCTGGGAAGGACAGTTTTGGGTTGGCACCGCAGGGAAAGCAGCTGACTTGAGGTTTGTTCCAAATAGTAGAGTCCACCAGTGGGAATCATAGGTAATTTCTGAGCCTCCTCTCAGTTTCATGTGTTTTATCTGTCAGTTCTTTCCTTCCTTAATCATTTTCTCTTAGAAACAATACTGGAGGGAAGAGAGGAGAGGGAGAAAAATGTGTGTGACAAGGCTGAAACTGGCATAGCTACACGGAGATTAGCTTTGATAAAATAGCTCACTTCAGATGCCAGCCTTGTTCTGCTCATCCCAAGCAGTTTAATTGGAGCTCCCGAGAAAGATGAGATGCAGCAGCCAGCTCAGGTTAACCTCTGCCTGTCTCAGGTCTGCATGTGCATGTCCGTAGTGAAAACTGCTGAGTGAAACTCAGCATCAGGCTTGGATACACTGAAATCGTAGATGTGTGTGTGAGGCACCAATTTCAACCAAAACTATGTGCAACTCTGGAAAGAGAACTAAGCAAAGCTCAAAAGAAGATCCTCAAACCACTCATAAAGTACCTTCTCTGGAGTCTTCCTATTCCTTATAAAACCTTTATATATATATTTGTGTTCATGAAGAAAACAACAGGGGAGAAATGTGAAATATGCCTAGTACTGGACTTTCTTTATATAAAGAAAGACATATTCCAGAAATACTTTACCAAGTAATAAACTAGACCCTGGTAGTGCATGGATGCTACAAAAGCCAAGGTTTCTGTTCTGTGCCAAGCAAAGGCTCCCATATATATTTTTAAAATTGGATCTCAGTCAGCTGAAATATTGAAAAGAGTTAGTTCTAAAGATGGCAAGAAAAGAGCTGACTCCAATTTGGGAAGAAAGTCCTGCCTGGTTTGGCTGCACACAGACAATGCTGCACCCCTGACAGCCTGGCTTTTGGAATGAATTGCTGCTGTGCCGAGGCAAAGCTGAGCACCCCCTGAGCGGGGCCTGGCTGAGCTCAGCCCTGCACAGCATCTGCTGCCACCACTGACACCAGGGGTTGCCATCACACTCTGTGCGTGGGTGGGCACCCTCAGGCCAAGCAACACTTTTCCCCCACACTCAGGAATTAAACCCTGTAAGGGCACCTTGAATCCACGTCCCTTCACACCATCAGCATTGCAGCGCTTCGAGTCTCCCAACCTTGCGCCCACAGAAGGCTTCCTGCTTTGGGGATGGGGCCATACTGGGGGGCCAAATAGCAAATTGTCCTTAGGACAGTTCAAGAGCCTCATCAGAGACCTCAAAATCCTGCAACTGTAGAGCTAAGCACAATTTGTGTGGAGCACCCATGCAGAAAATCTTCTTCCAAAGCCAAATGCTCTTCCTGATGTGAACTGCGCTTTGTCTCTCACCACTTTCACATTCCCTGTCCTGCACCCCCTCAGCTCGAGGACCATCCTCTGCTGGCTCTGCTCTGTGCTTGCCGTGCCTCTGCCTGGCAGCAGTGGTCCCTCACACCCTGTCTGGGGACAGACCGTGGGTGTCCTGAGCCGCTCTGCTGCCGCTGGTGCTCCTCACACCGCCCCTGGGCCCGGTGCTGCTGCTCTCCAGCTCTGGGCCTCATGCTCAGGGGCAAAAAGCTGCTCTCAGGGGGTTAAACTCCTGACCAAGGGATGGGGCATGGCTTGGACCAACAGCACAGGTTGAACTATAATTCAGTTACATGCTGGACCTCCCAAGAGCTGCCTCCCTCTCTGGAAACCATCCTAGAGGCTGTTCCATTTTCCAGCTCCCTCTTTTCCATGATTCCCTGACTTCTCACCTTCTGCTTTTCACTTGTCAGGCTCCTTCCCCTCTTCCCTCCTGGTTCACTCACCTTCCCAGTGGGATTTCCCAGCCCACCCTTCTGTCCATTCCTTCTCCTGGGGAGCAGGCAGGCCCTTTCCTGGCAGTGCCTGCCTTGCCACCCATCACTCCTCACCATCACCTCTCCTCTCACACCTCCTGGCACCTTCACCTTGGTCTTCGCTCTCAGCCAAAGGCTGAAAGGGACACTCTGACTGACTTACATAAACTCACACGTCCCACTCTGAGATCTCTCTGACACTCTACATTTTCTGCTCACTTTTCATAGGCTCTTGAAAGAGAAAAAGTAAAATTGAGAGCTGTCACCCAAATGTGGAGCTTGGTTTAGGAAAGCTAAGCATGTGTTAGAAGCCCGTTGTACGCAGGGAACTCCCAAAGTTTCTGTTCTGGAAAGGGAAACTGTACATAAAGGGCTCCAAATAGAGAAACTCAAAAGAAGAGAGCTTTGTAGAGACACACTTGCTTTTAAAAAAATTAAAGAATCACTATTTCTATACATGTCTGTATGACCACATAAAATCTTTTAAACACAATTTATTCCCTACTTGTTCTATCTTCTTTTATTTCTTTTAACAGAAACAATTCTTCCTGATGGAAGGATACCTTGAATAAAATCTCTTTTCTGTCTTATTTTAAACAAAATAAAAGGAAATCTAAAATATATGTTTCACAGTCGTAAGACCAATAAACCACTGTGAGATATGCACTGGTAAGATGGGTCTGACATGGCTGTGTGAGAGAAACTCCCTTCTACCCCAGACTAACAATACCATCAGTCAGTACTCTCATTTTCCCCTCCAGCTGTTGTTCTGAGTGTCCATAGCTGTAATGGACTGGCTCACAATTTTCTGTCCTTTTAACAGGCACTCCTTTGGGATGCCATCATGTGTCCCTGCCACGTGCCATGGGGAAGGAGGAGGCAGGTGCCTCCCTGTTCTGAAGAACTAATGCAATCCAAGCAGTGCCTTTGTGCTAAATGCAAATTACCGGCAGGAAAGAAAAGCCCAGTCACCTCTGAGGCATTGCTGGTGGCAATACTGCATGGTGACACACACCTGAGAGAGGCCAGCAGGAGGTTCCTGCAGCAGCCTGGCAGCGTGCTGCCCACCCCAGTGCCCTCCAGCTCCCTGTGCTGCCCCCCTCAGCACCCCCAGCTCCCTGTGCTGCCCACCCTGTGCTGCCCCCCTCAGCACCCCCAGCTCCCTGCCCTGCTGGGCTGTGGGATCTGAGCAGAGACATTCAGTCTCTGCCTCCTGCACTTGTGCAGCCTCTGGGAACGAGGCCCACCCCAGCCCCTGGGGGTGCTGGTGGGCATGTGCAGGAGTCTGTGGTGGGTTCCACAGGCACAACTGGCAACACAAACAGCTGCTGGTAGAGCTACCAACAAAGTTGGCTGATGGCACAGATCTGACACAGATAACTTGCTGTTGCCGAAGGAACAGGAGCAAGGGAGAAAATGAACTTCAACTTTAATGGCAGTTTTCCTCCTGAGGGATTGTGAGATAAATTTGAAGGTGTGAGGTCAGTTTTAGGTCTAAATATAATGCCAGCTGGGGTGCCAGAGGGTGCAACCACTATCTCTGAGAGCTCCTTTTGGACACCACCTGCCATCTTCCCAAACCCTTCCCAGCATCTCAGCCCTCTACCATCAAGTAATGGAAATTAGCACCTTGAAGTGCCAATAGGCACATTAAAACTCAGTAGATCAAAGTAGACTCCAGGACAAAAAGGAATGTTTCCCTTCTTTACAAAGTGATTCCAGGCAGCTGTGGGGCTGTGGGGTCGGTGCTGGGATCCGGAGCCTTTCATCGCTGCTCCAAACATGGCCCAGCTCGGCAGTGACACAGAAATGGTTCCCACTGGGCACATGCCTTGTGGCCTGGAGTATCTGGAACGAGCTGATGGGCCTAATCCAGTTCCCAGTGCACAACTGTCCACATCACAGCAACCACCACCACAATTGGCGCCCTCGCTGGCAGCCCTGGCAGGTTGGCCAAGCATTAAATAAGTGCAGAGCTGAGCCACCCGCTCATGCCCAGCTCGAGGTTGCCCCTCTGGGTCATGGCTGAGGACAGGGCTGGGCTGGAGGGGGAGGCTCACACACCCTCTGCCTGGGCTGCCCTGGCTTTGTGGGCAAGGAGAGGAATTCATCTCCGGGGCTGGGATTCAGGCTCCCCTCAGAAGCAGCATACTCATGTACATGCATTTAATTTAAGAAGAAGACAGAAACTGAGAGAACTTCAGGATTTATTCTCAAAAAACAGAGTGCTCAATTAATTTCTGGGCAGTTCACCCAAGTCAGGGTGGTTATACCTGAGCTGCATTTAACAAAATGCACACAAGCAACCTGTAGAGCAGCTCTGCTTCAAGAAACATTCCTTTTGCTGTGCTATGTTGTCAGTCATCACTTTAATTATCTCAGAGATGTCTTAGAGTGGATGTAATCCATGCCAGCCATTGTCAGAAAGCTAAAGCTGGTTTCTAGTAAGGTATACAATAGCAACTATCACGTAAGCAAAGATCTGCTGAGGAAAGACACAGGGAGCAAACCCTGGGGTCCTCTGGGGGCCCCTTTCCTCCCCACCTCCACGATGGCCAGGGCACCTCACTGCCTGCTGGACCTGGCACACCAAGACTGTGATAAGAAGATGCAAGTATCTGACTGGTGTTCTCACTATTACGCTGACTGAACACCCGGTTCCCACGCTGACAGTAAGACTGCAATGTAAGGCAGCCTGGGACAGCGAGGCATTTCCAGCCTGCAACAAGGAACTGGCATTTGATCTCCCCTGCTGTATAGCCCTCATATGTTTAAGTTTTTAAAGTACTTCTTGCAAAATGGAAATCCCAGGAAGCAAAAGTGGCAAACTGTGAGAGGGTTCCTCATGTGTGGCACACTAAATGGAGCATCTTGTCCAAGGGAGCCATTTCATTATTTCCACCTGGGTTAATGCTCAGATTGGTGCGTTTCCAGGCAGGGAAGGTCCAGATTTGGAAAGAAGCAGAGATCCAAGTGGTGAAAAGTAGGATCTCTTCCCTGTGAGCTGGAGGGGCAGCACTCAGCCGAGGGCATTGCCTGACCCTGGACATCCACATGCTCCTGCCATGCCAACACGTGTTAGATGTGAAGAGCACCCGAACAGAAGTACTTGACCCAAACTGAACAAATTTCCTAATTGCAGTAAGACAACACTTGAGGGTGTGGTTACCACAGAACTCACACCCATGGACAGATCAGGAGCACCTGGCTGCTCCTGATGTCCCAGGGGCACGATTATCTCATCAGGTGCCACCTGCCAAGTCTTGTTGCTGAGGAACTGGCTTTGGCACGCTGTGCAGGTGGGGTGGGGAGAGGAGCACACAGGGCCAGGCACACATGCTTCTCTCAAGTGCATTCCTTAAAAGTGAGTATTCCCACCCAGGGGATGCCTTGGTTGTGCTCAGAAGCATGTCTGTGTGGGGTTACAAGGCAAGGAGCAGGCTGTTGTGGCTGAGTCCTGCCCAGCACCCCACACCCTGGGCACAGCCTGCATTCTGTGGGACTGGGTAATGCCCGTCCCTGAGCTTGCTGCTCTCCAGCTGCAGCTTTGCCAGCCATGCAGTTCACCCTACAAGAGTCCCACACAGACGAGTGAGCCTGGAAAATTGCTTGGCTGGCAATTTTCAAACAGTTTCACCCTTTTCCTCCAAAAAAGAGGCCCAAGTGAGACAGAAGCTTTTGACTTCCAAAGTGCTGTGACCATGAAAACAGCAAATTGATGGTGAAGTGTCCAGCACATGCTCAGCTGAGGTTACACTTCATGTCCCCTCTGCATGCAAGTCCTTCTCATCTCCCCTGTGCTCTTTCGTCCACAGTTCAAGGTGTAAAGCCCAACCTCAACACAGCCATTGGTGGATCATGGCCCAGCAAGGGAAGACAGACCAAAGCTCTGCCTCTGCCAGGGCTGTTGAGCTTCTCTGGAACAATGAGGATCATAAAACAGCGGACAAAGCTCTGTGCCTAGAGGTAAGTTACTCTCGGTCGAAAGGATCTGTCTGGGGAACAAACTTTTAGAGATTAGCCTAATCCTGAGTCTGATGACCTTTAGGTCATAGTGCAAGAACCTCCTCTTTGATACATCTTTTACAACATAACCAGGGTGACATTAACAACAATAACCTGACCTCCTCCCTCCCCTCAGAAGCACCTAAGCTGGGCAGAGCTCCCCAGACAGAGAAGGCAGAGGAACAAAAGGCTCCAGGAAGCCTAGCAGGGATGTGCCAATCTCATTATTATGGGCAGTGCTCAGATACTGTGATGAGAGGTGCCAATAAAAAAAAAAACAACCAGAAAACAAAACTGTAAAGCTGGTTGATGTACCCTTTAGGCCATGGGAGTGGAGAAAAAGGAATTTACTGTGAATCAAATGACGCCGTGTTTATTTGCCCTCCCACCCTCAGCCCTCTTGATAGTGTCAAAGTCCACTGGGTTTGAAGCTGCCCTGACAGATTTAGCAGGAGTCCAGAGCAGCAGGGAAGGGATTTAAGCCCCATCCTTTGCTCCTTGCTCACTGTGCTGTGCAGCAGTGCTGTTGTCCATCCAGCAAAATCCTCCTCTCATTTGAGGCTCAGCACAACAGGTCTGACTCAAGAATGTTCCCCTTCCTCTTCATTCCCCTTGAATTTATCACCCTGAGTCATCCCACTACAATATAACTCTAATGTGGGAAGTTTTGTGGGTACGTTTTGTTTTCTTTTAAGTTCAGAAAAGAAAAGGTACAATCAGAGGGGGGGGGGAAGTGTCTCATGGCTGAGAGGACTCTTTTACCCAAGGAGTCACATGGCTCCCTGGCAAGCAGCCAGAGGAGTCATGAGAGATGTGGCCATTCCCTCAGCACTGCCTTAACCATGTCCTGCCAGTCCCTCACACCCAGGCAGCAGCTCTGGGGCCAAGCCTGGCTCCCATGGCAAGGCTTCCCTGGCAGCAGAGGGCACTGGCAGGAATGACCTCGGGACTCTGGTAAGCAGCACTTTGCCCTGCCCTCTCCCAAGGCCGTGCTGGACAAGCAGGGGATGGTGGCGATGCCGTGTTTCAGGTGAGACACAACCACATGGTCTCTGCTGCCTGTGGTCAGAAAAAGAGTCACTGGAAGTAATGATGTGGCACTGACACTGCATTTTCTCTTTTCAAAGTGCTGTGGCAGCTTCTGCTGTCCTGCCCTCCCCTCCCAGGCTGTGCCAGCGCTGTTGGTGCCCTGTTGAAGCTGTAGGGAACTGAGGCAGCAGCACTCATGGCACTGCTGGGCAGCATCCCGGGCCTGGGCCAGGCTCAGACCCTCCTGCCTTCACCACAAGGGAAACCCAAGGGCACAGTGTAATCTTTGGAGGGGCTGGCACTGCCCAGGGCCCACATCAGTGAGAGATGTGCTCGGGCCTCTCCAGCTGCTCCCCTGCCCTGCTGCTGGGGTTGTGGGCACGGGGCTGGGCACTGCACAGCAGCTGCCTGAGCCCAGCCCAGAGGGGAGGAAGGGATCCTGCCCAGTGCACCTGAATGCTGGTAGGATTCATTCACTTGCAATCCTTGAAGGAAAGAAACTGTTATTAAAGAGTAGTCACATTTCATAATTATGTCTCACTTCAGCCAGTTAGGAGGGTGGGTATGATATCCAGTCCCAGTACTGCAGCACTTCAGAATTTTAGATTAAATACACCTCCCAGTGTTTCCCAGGCCCTGCCTGCAGGCAGGCAGTGGTTTGTATCCCTATGGCTAATGCCTCCTCCAGCCTTGGAAGCTGGGCTGCCCTGCCATGCCTCATACGTAACAGCAAATGCTCCAGGGCTTTTGAAGTGCTTGTCCCCTTAAAAAAATAAGTAACATTTTGGCTTTTTGTCTGCTCTTGCTGGTTCCTCAGGCCATGATTCTTTCAATGGCCATAGAACTGATTTTGGGATTTGTCTGGCATGGCCTCCTATTAATACAGCTTTTGCTGTGTGTTCCTGAGAACTGTGGTCACATTCCCTATAAATTGCATAACAGGCAGCCTGTGCCAAGGCTGTATTCACAGGGATGCTGGAGGAACAGAGCTTGTGCTGACTTTGTTTGGTTCTCCTCTTGCTTGTGCCAGAGCCACTCCTGCTTTACCAGCTTGCTGAGGTGTGGATGTGACCCCAGGGGAGAGAAGCCTCAGGCCCTCAGTGCTGAAGAGACAAGGTAAGAGCTTCCCAAAATGCTGCACAGATCTGTAGTACTGACCATTCAGATGGACGTGGTTCTGAATGCCTCTGTTGTGCATTCCAAGTACATTCTGGTGGGCAGTGCAACCCCTCAGCATTGCCTTTGCATCACACACCTGCCAGTAAAGCCCACAGAGTGCCCTCAGATCTGCAAGGGGTGCCACCCATTAGAAACAGGGGAGCTCTACTTCAAGTGAAACACTGGGGACACGCAGGGACCAGTGGACTTGGTGCCACTACCCAGAGGACAGTGCCTCAACCACATCTCCAGCACCTGAGCCTGGCTTGTACCTCATTTGCACACTTGCTATAGGACTGGATGTCCTTTTGTTAACGTGGTAGGAACCTGGGGGGAGGTCTGACCTTGGACAAAGAGCTGGAACAAAGACTGTGTCACCGTGATGATTAAGTGAGATTTTTGCAAAAATGTGAAATTTATCCTTTGTTAAGGGAAATCTGATACACAGTCATAGGCTGAAAAGAAAATGAATGTTCCAAACTGTAGATGCAACGTGGCTACAAACTGTATGCACTACTAAAATCATTGTCAGAAAAAAAGATAAAATGACTGATTTAGCCTGCCTTGAGATTTTCTGAAGAAGGTATGATTTGCTGTAAAATAATTAATAGGTGCTAATCATCTTGCTGTCATATCCTAGTGGAAGAAAGACATTTTTATGATGAGAGCAACTATTTGACCTTAACTATCTTAACTGCAGAAAAGCTGCCCGTATTCTCTCAGAACTGAACAAGGCTGTTAACTTTCAGCTCCGTTGCACTATCCAGAAAGAAAGGAAAACATGGAAAAGACAACCTTTTCATAAAGGGTTCCATTATCATGTATGTTATCACAGCACGTTATCTAAAGTTGTTCTCACATCATTTAGGCAGTGACAAAAGGGAGAAATGATAGAAATGTATTGCCTATGGACAGAAAACCTACTGAGAAAATATTTTGGTCTCTGTATCTAGGATTTCTTCACATTTTCTCTAGTTGAAGCATTTGCCATGTTCCTTAGGCACATGTTATAGCAAAAGCAAATACATAGGAGTTGTCTTGGTAAGAATTAAACAGCAAGTCCTGTGCAACTCTCCACAGTGGAGAGAAAATACGTCCTTTTGCCTTTGGGGGAGGATTGAAAGGAGAGTAAAAGAGAAGTAGAGGGTGCTAATAACCCTTAAAAGGCTGAAAGGCACTGTCCACGAATCTCCCTTCCTTGGCTTTGCTTCCTGTCCCTACACTCCTGGCCTTTCTGTGCCTCCCCTGTACCTCTGGGTTTGTGAGCCTGGAGCTTTCGGTGCCAGGTTTGTTCAGCTCAGTGACAGGGTGTTCCCTGTGCATGGCACAGTCCCAGAACACCCAGCTCATCGAGATCTTGCCTTGGGTCATGGTTCTCAGGGAGGGAGGCCTGGCTGGGTCTCATCCAACCCTTCCCCACCGAGCACTGCTGCCCCACTCTGAGTGGCACACCCGGGGCAGGGTGGGTGAGGATGCTCTACAGGAGGGCACTGCAGCATCAGGGAGCAAGGAGCAACAACAATGAGAAGAGCCAAGCAGAAAGGTGAGCCTGGAGCTGCAAAGAGCCACCTGTCAGGTAGGTAGCAGGTTGTGGTGCTTTGCCAGCAGGCATGAGGGGCACTGGTGAGAGGGCACCGAGGGTAAAACAGCATACAGAGGTTGTGGCCTGAAGAAGTTGGGCTTGCAGCAATAACCAGCTCTGTCACACATGGTGTCAGCACATCTGCAGAACTTCTTTGATCTGTAGGTGGGCCCAGCTTTCTGCTGCTGGTGGTAACTTGGGAGGACTAGAGGGTTAAACTGTATTTTGGGGTGAGGAGGCTCTCTGACAGCATTTCAGCCCAGGTTACTCAGTGCATGCACTGAGAGCACCCGTGGCCCCATCCTGCCTGCAGCAGGCCTTGCTGGCAGGGACACACAGGGAGCTTTGCCACTGCATGGAAGGTGCTTGTCAGTGTAACTGTGCAATTGCAGGTGGCTTTGGTTAGCACTTTAACACCTCCTTTGAAATATTGTCTTCTGAGGGATTAGCATTGTTGGGTGTTTAATATGCAAACATATCTGCATTTAATCTTACCTGCTCATCTAAATATTTCATGCTGCTTTATGCCCACCGTTATGTTAGTAATACAACATATGTCATAATTCCACGTTGTCATCCTACAAAATCTGGATGCTGCTACCTTTCCTTATAATTATTTAAGTGACTGGGGTTTTTCCATTTCAAGGAGTGCTGAACATCTTATTACCAGAACCTAAATGCCACAAAGGATTGAGAGAGTTGCCTTCATCCAAATGTGTTTGCATTCAAGGATATTCAGAACTTGAGAGCTTGATGGAGAAGAGTAGCCAGTCACAGATTTACCAGAGCTCTGTGGTTTTAGACCGGGAGGTTTATTCTGGGTCTCTCAGTGAAATGATGGACTTGACCTTCCAGAGCTACCAAGAAATCATATTACAATCACTCTCCCATCTTTCTGGAGCTCTCTCAATACATGGAAATCTCCTGTGTCAGGCAGGTCTGCCAAGCTCACAGTGCTTATCACAGACAGCATGAAAATACCCTATACCTCTGTCATTTCTGCTGAGCTTTTAGATCCAGAAAGTAGTTGGTGCCCTCTGGAGATTCACCTCTTCTGTCTTTAAGCCAGCACATCTCTGGGGGATGGTACAGTGGAAGTCCTGTTCTGAATCCTCTGCAGAGGACTGTTACTACCGTGTGAAAGGACAGTCTAAGGATCTCAGCAGAGCCCTTCTCAGGCATGGGGCTCTGCACAAACAGGCTGAGAGAACAAGCTGGCCCTCAAGTCTCAGTTACAGAAGGAGCAAGGTGCAAAAGCAGGGCAATGGGGGATTTACACTGCAGCCAGTGACTGAGCCAGGGAGAATCCTGTTCCCTAACAGTTTAATCACAGAGGTTCATCCTGCCCTGCTCTAACCAGGATGGGAAGAGTGGGCCACCCTGACTATCCCAGCGACAGGGCAGCATTACTGGCATTACTGGTGAGGCTGTGCCCTCCAAGGCTGTGCCCACGGAGCAGGTGGGCTGCCCTCTGCCTGTGCAGCTCCCTCCCACACTGCACAGATTAAAAGGCAAACTTCAGGGACTCTCTCCAGCTGTCCTAATCTTTAGGGATTAGGCATGAGCACTGTCCTGTAGGTATAGGAAAAATATGCATTCCCTCTAACCCACTTCCCACAAGTGTGGAGAAGCCACGTTGTAAAGGATACAGAATTGTAAGGACGTGGGAGCACCATCAGAACAGATGCTAAACATGCAGAGGATTTTTCTCCCTCTACATTTTCTAACCAGGCAGTAGTATCTCCTTACCAATATAAATGATTTGTTGTATTATAGTGTTAGAATATGTATCCACTTTGAAGGTTTGTGCTGATGTCACTACACACACACACACACTCTGAGTTATCCCCAATCACTGCATAGCAAATAACTGCATTAGCTGTGTCTGTGTACCAGCAGATAATCCCCAAAATAAGCCTCTTAAGAACCAGCTCTCATGTTGCTAGTGAAAGCATCCTGCCCTAAAGAAGATGAACAGTGAAAGGGATACACAAATGGAGGATGGATGAGCACTGTCATCTTTAGAAGCAGCTAAATGTATGTATGTGTGCAGACACAAGCACACTCCAACGTGCACTGCAAGAAGTGGTGTCAGTATTATATATAATCCTCGGGTTTAGACATTTATACTAATTACATTGATATTATTCAATGGCAGATTTATACTTTAAATATTTAATTGGATTACCAAAATATGTCTAGTGCATTAAAAGGCATCAATCATCCACTACCAGCTATTCGAGCCACAGTTAGTTTCCTTTTTCACAAAGTCAGACACTAATTGCTTCTGGTTGTAAAAGTGTTTACAGTGTCTCAGCGGGCCAAAGGTTAGCAGACAAGCACAGCAACGAAGATCACTTTATCAGATAGCACCTTTACAGTACAGAAACCAATTTTAGAAAGAAGATGGTTCTTTAGTTTTGGATGTAATCTACTATTAACGTTCTTCCCTGCTATTGCACACAAAACACTGAGGCCGGCCCCGGCCCCCGGTGCCTTTTCATTGCATTGTTGCCTTTTCCATTCTAATAATCCCATTTTATCCCGATGGGATTTTGCTTTACGGGTTTAGTGGCAGAATAACGGGGCAGCATCCCGTCACCCTCGCCCCGACGCGACTGAGCACGGACACCGCGCTCTCCATTTGCTCGCCCGCTGCATCGCCGGTAGTTCCGTCTCTATCCCTGATGGAGCGGCAATGCAGAAGCCGAGGAGTCGTCCCCAGAGCCAAAAGATGATAGAGATCTCGGGGAAAATTAACACAACCATTGACAGTCCCTGAGAGCTCACTAAATAAATAGCAGCTTGGGAAGCATCTACCCCTGCGGAGGGCGCGGGTAGCCGGAACAGACACCGGCAGATAATGCTCGCACAGCCTCTGCTCCGCTTTAATCTTCACAAGCTACCATTAGTAAGCCAGAGAAGCATATTTACCCGCCAGATAAACACCACAAATTCGCTCGTTTACTCTCCATTGAGCACTGAAATAACTCTTTCCTGTCACTTGCTAAGGGGAGCGAGCGAAGCGGCGCAGCCCGCCCGGCTCTCCGGGAGATGGGGGGACACAGGGGAGCCGCAACCGGTGGGGCCGGGGGTGGCACGGTGGGACCGGGGCCTGGGGGTCCGTCCCGGCAGTGTGGCCGGGGGTGGCACGGGTGGAGCGGGGCCGGGGGTCCCGGCAGCCTGGCCCCGGCGGCCCCGGCAGCGCTGCCTGGTCCCGGAGAGGCAGCGGGCTCGTCCCTCCCGAGTGATGGATGGAGGGAGGGAGGTGCGCGTCGCCTTGGGGCTCTGCTTTGTTGGGTTTCACCTCTGCTCCCTTTCCCTTCTGCTCTGCTGGGCTGCAATAGCCACCTCGGCTGCGGCTCCGCGGGTCCAGCTCCGAGTGACCCGCCGCGGAGGGGATGAACTGGGGACGGCCCCGGCAAAGGCGAGGGAGCATTATTTGTCCGCCACAACTTCTCATTGTCGCGAGGCAGCGCTCAAAAGGTCCCCAAGCAGTTGGCTCAAAATAAAGCAGGCATTTGCTTCCCTTGTATTTCCCCTCAACAGTCGCCTTAGTATTATTATTATACTTCTATAGCTTTTGCTTTCGGACCTTATAATTATGTCACACAGCAAGGGAAACCGCCAGCATCCCAGCATCTGGCGTGCGGTTGCAAACTTTTGTTTTAAGATTTGAACTATTTATAGAAGGAAAACTTTGTAGGATAGTAATTTCCTACGGTTTTAAGAAAAAATATGGCTTCGCTTATATTAAAAGGGTGTACTTATTTATTTATTACTCTTTCCTTCTGTCTAAAAAAAAACCCAATTTTTTTTTTACCAGCTATCGGTCACCTACCCAGCAGACATATCCCTCCTGTGAACAGAAGCAGGCAGCTCTGGCTGAATTAAACCTGACGTGCTTCCATAACTCTAAGCGCCTTTAAAAATCGGTAGCCAAGACATGTGCATTTCATTAAGAATTAAGAATGTAGAAATAGGCTTTTAGTTTCTTTTTATGGATGTGTTTATTCCTATTTTTCTCCCATAGCAGTGGATTATGTTTTTAGCACAGCCCACAGAAAATACACACGCACACACGCACGGAGGAACACACACACACGTTTGTTTATGTGCGTGTGTTCCCATGCATCCATACAGAGAAAAAATATTTATATATGTATGTAAATCCACATGCAGTTCAGGTATAAAAGCTCAAATTTTGACCCGTCGAGATACAAAAAAGTCTGAGGTCGGCACGCGGGTGGGAGAGCAGAAACCCGCCCGTCCCCGGCAGCCGAGGGGCATGCGGGGCAGGGAACGAGAGCAGCTCCCGTGCCA
>JAOXXN010000265.1:59342845-59353432 GCA_026770055.1 Myrmophylax atrothorax | reverse complement strand
GGGGGGAGCCGGGCCGCTTGTCAACTTAATTTCAACACGTCCGTGTGATGGATAGAAACGCAAATTGTGTCTAGGCCTGCATAAACCAAATCCCTGAGCGCAGGTCCAGAGCAGGGAATCCCCTCCTCCCGCCCCTTTCGTCTCGGCAATACCTCAGCTCTGCTCTATTGTCCCAGGAGAAGCGCCTGAGTTGACTCTGTCAGGCTGCCTTTTTTTCCCCCTCTGAGAGTACTGTACGCCAGAGATAATATTTAAGTTCGTTTAAGCAGTACAAAATAAAAGGATCCGTCATCACCCGCGAGCGGCTCCCCGCAGGCTCCTACGCCGCCGGGCATCGCTCGCCGCGCCCACGGCCCCGAGACACCCCCGGTCCCGAGACACCCCCGGCCCCGGGACACCCCCGGCCCCGAGATACCCCCGGTCCCGGGACACCCCCGGACCGGGACACCCCTGGCACTGGGACACCCCTGGCACCGGGACACCGCCGGCACCGGGACACCGCCGGCCCCGGGACACCCCTGGCACCGGGACACCCCCGGACCGGGGCACCGCCGGCCCCGGGACACCCCCAGCACCGGGACACCCCTGGCACCAGGACATCCCCGGATCGGGACACCCCTGGCACCGGGACACCCCCGTCGTGCTCTGGGGGCTGCCGGCCCTTGGGCACCGGGGGGGGGAGGCAGAAATATCTCCTCTTCCCCCCCCCCTCTTCGTGGTATTTTGCTCACAACTCTGCACTAACGTGACCCCCAAAAAGCCAGGGCGATGTCGTGCACGAGGACTTACCCTAATTTGACATAGATGACTCCAAAGCATAGAAACACGTAGAAAATCCACTTCCGAAAGTTTCTGTGCATGATCTAGAAAATGGACTGAGCCATAAAAATTGCACAAAAAGTCGAACTGATCTTGTCGATTAAATCCCAGTCAAGAGCATTGCTGAAGCTACCCAGGAGCGAAGCCGGCCGAGCCGTAAAAAATCAACTCCGCGCAGATAGGCAGCTCTTCCCAGAGCCATGGTGACCGAAACCGGCTCCGATATTAAAGCTGAAGAGGAAGAAAAAATAGAAAGGGCTGCTCAAAACGGTAAAACAAAAACCCAAGACAGACAGTCTGAGAGAGAGAATGAGCAAGCACTGATCTTGATCAACTGCCTCATAGAGCCCTGAAGTTCAATCTGTTTTTACTTGTTCTGACTTCCCCAGGTAACACTACGTATCTTGCAATCTATGGCTCCAGGTAGGAGGATCTCTCTCCTCTCTCTCTCTCTCTCTCCCGCTCTTCCCCCCACCCCGTATGTGTCAGGATCTAATACATATCTTATCTGTGTGTGCGTGTGCGAGTTGCGCGCGTGTTTGTGTTTCAAAAGGCATGTCCTTAAGCAGGAGTTGTTGGGGAAAACACATGAAACGTATCCAGTAAGGGAAAGAAAGGACTCGTCCTCTCAAACCGAAGCATTTTTTCGTTTCCTCTAGTACAGCAACGCGGCTGGATTTGCAAAGTACGGACTTCGCGAAAGGGACTATTAAACTTTTTTTCCCTTTTCCTTTGTAATCGAACAGAGGCAGGCGCTAATCCCCGCTTGCTTGCAGCTCCGTATCCATAAAGGCGACGTGTGTGCGTGTGTCCAGACTATTTCCCTTCGACCATCCGACGCTGCTGGACACAAACGCCTGTCACCAAATTTGATTTCTTTTTCCGCAGTAAGAAAACGTTCTTTCTGCTTTGAGAAACAGATACACTTGGCTTTTAACACGAGTTTTGGATATTCAGTTTGCTGCTCCTAGGGGGATTAATCGGTGAGACAAAATCTCACTTTGTATTCTGACACTAAGTGAAGCAAGGCTGGCTGTTTTTTGTTTTTTCTTTCTTTTCTTTCTCTCTTTCTTTCTTCCTCACAGATTTCTGAGCTGCTCAGTTTATACCCTCATTCTGTGGAATTATCTGTTTCAGTCTGCTACACCCGGTGTGCCTGTCCGGAGGCACAGATAGATCTACATGCATATGCACGCTGAAATAGCGCTCGGGGACGAGGCTGTGGTGAGTTACACGGATAGGGATAAACCCGTGCACCTCTGCCCTCTCCTACACACATCCATATACATGTAGCAACAGTCAGCACAGATGGCTCTAGGCATCTCAGAGAATCGGCTGAACGCACACCGGGAAAGGCTGAAAGGAAAGCAGGCAGTGACAAGCAAGCAAAAGAGGCTGAACACAGAACTTCATCGTAAAATATCCATCCTGACGGAGGAAACAAAGGAGTTTTTAAAGGCCGGCCAGGCTGCCGTGGTTGAAGAGGGTCAGTGTGGAATCGCAGGGCAATTTTTGGATGTCTCCTCTAGTCAAGGCTGCCCGCACCTTGCCATCGCGCCCCAGCTCCCGAAAACAGGGTCCTGTGCGGGCATCGCGCGGAGCCCCCAGCCCGTCCCTGGGAAGGGGAAGGCGAAGCGGACAGAGAAGGGCCGCGCCGCGGAAGGGACGAAGGCGGCCGAGCCTGCCCACCCCAGCGCCGGCCTCGCTCTCTTTGCCTGCGGATCGGTTTGGCTCTGCCCTTCACTCCGCATTCCTCGGTTTTATTCTTTAATAATCCAAGCTCCGGCTCTCGCAGGCAGCCAGCTCTGCTCCAGACCGCTCGGCTACACTGTCCTCAATACTCAACTACGGACAATTTGTCCTTAAAAAGTCTGCTGAATCTTCCTTTCCTTCAAAATATTTTCCTTTATTTAAATGTCATTTATTCTTTCCCCCCACTGCGCGACTCAATATAATGTTTCTTGTTCTCCATCCCCACAATTTTTTAAGGATTTTTATTGTAAGATGAGGCCGTGTTTCACAAAATCATAAGAATCTCAGGCTCATGGTGTGATTCTCAGAGCTGTCCTGTGCAGGGCCAGGAGTTGGACTTTGATTATCCTTGTGGGTCCCTTCCAATTCAAAATATTCCGTGATTCTGTGTTTTTGCAGAACCATGTTTCCAAGAGCCTCCTAACTACCCACAGCTGCCTCCTAAACTCTTCGACCAACACCCACAGGGCATATAAGACGCAGCTCCAGCACCAGGCGCCGCTCCCTCCTTCCTTCTTTTTTCCGGTGTTTGAAGCCTTTTGGAGGACAAGTGTCGTGTGTCCCCCCGGGAGCCGCGGGGTGCGCAGAGAGTTCCCTCCGGCCGGGCCGGGACCGGCGGCGGTGAGGCCGGGCGAGGGCAGCGGGGATGTGTGCTTGGGATGTGCCCCTGGGATGTGCCCCGGGGAAGAGCCCCGTGCTGTGTTCCGGCCCCGCGGCGGTGGAGAGGCCCCGGCGCCGGGCGGTCCCGTGGGGTTACAGCGACACCCGGTGGCGTGGCCGGGCAGGGCCGGGAGAGCTCGGGACCCGCCGGACCGGGACAGCTCGGGACCCGCCGGACCGGGGTGGGAAGAGGAGCCCGGCTCTGCCCGTGCGCTGTCCCCTGTCCCTTGTGCCCCGTACTGCCCCGGGCACGGTGTGGAACCGGAGCGGGGGGACAGGCTGGATGCGGGACCGGGACTCACCGGCCGGAGGGAGCAGGAGGAGTGAGGGGCTCAGCATCACGAGTGCTTGTTGTTACGGCTTTTCTCTACAGATCCCTTGTACTTGTTCGCCTGTTTTCTGCCAGCCCTCACGAAGTGGGACCGCAGCTGAGCTTGGCCCCGTCTCCTCGGTAACTGTACACTCCCCGTCAGCCCAGGGTGTCCCGCTGGCCTCTGCACGTAGTGAGTATTCCCCATGTCTTCATGCAAACTCAAGAAGTTTTGACAACATAAACTAAACTAGATTGTGCCTAAACCGTCTTGGGGAGAGATGGCAAAATCTTTCTGTATTTTTGGTCCTTGCTTCAGCTAATTGATTCGAAGATGATGGACTGAGGGAAAATTATAGCCTTCCTTCCCCTCAAATACCAGTTTAAGTATTCCCGAAAGCTTTAGGCTGAGGATAAGAAGATTTCGTGAAGCTTAATAATTCTGCTATTTAAGAAAAGAAAAAAAGAAAAAAAGAAAGCCAAACCTTGTGGCATATTAAAATGGATGATTCTCACATTAGCATTAAGAGATTCACATACTTACTATATAGCCAAATACATAAAGCTCATTGAATTACTTAAACCAAATATCACTTCAGTAATACTAGAAGACTTCCTGGACATGAGGTAATAATCATAACTACAAAACCATTGGGTAGATTTGGGTTGAAACCATTTGCAGAATGTTCTTCTAGTGCACGATTATTTTTTATTGCTCATCCAGAATAATTGGCATGGCAGGTGATATAGTTGATTGAAAATTCAGTAATTCATTTTCCCACACCTTGACCTGACAAAGCTCGACATTTTCTCCTCCAAAACCTCCAGAAGGAAAGGCCATCTATGCTGCCTGGTCCCCACACCTCCCCACAGCATTTTGATGAAGTGGCTCCTGTCGTAAAAGATTTCCAAGTCCTGTCGGGCTTCAGCTTTCAGAATCCATCACAAATGTATTTACCCCACTCCAGCTGGAGGGGCTTTTCCTGCACCAGGTGACCTTCAGGAGTGACTGGGCAGGCTGTGAATCTGAGGGCTGGGTCAGAGGAGTCAGTGCCAGGTGTGCAGGCATTCGAGGGCAGTGGCACCCACTCGGTGTGCTGACGAATGGAGCTGGCAGGACCAGGACTCGCTGGCCAAGGCCCGGGGCTGGGTTATCCAGGCTGTGCTGTGAGGGACACGGGGCTGGGTTATCCAGGCTGTGCTGTGAGGGACACGGGGCTGGGTTATCCAGGCTGTGCTGGGGGGACACGGGGCTGGGTTATCCAGGCTGTGCTGTTTACCTGCCTGGGGCTCGCAGGCTGTCACAGGGGAACGCTGCCCAAGCAGGAGGGGCGATCCCACAGGATCAGAGCTGCCTGCAGCCTCCACAGCCCTGGAAAGGGAAGCATGAGACAGCAGTGTCAAAGGGGAAAGGAATTTTAAACTGTTGGTCACAGCTCACATCATCTTCCCTAGAGGTTATTTCCAAGCATAGTGTTCAAAATCAGAGCAAATCCCATGAAATTTCTGGAGAATGCAGACAACAGAGACAGGCCACTCCATGACAGGCCACTTTACATGCCTTTCTGTTCCTTCTGTACTGCTCAGATTAGTGGGCCAGGAGCTGGACTTCCATGAGCCTTGTGGGTCCCTTCCAGCTTAGAGTATTCTGAGAGTCTGTGTGTGCTCGTTACAGGTTCCAGCTTAACTACAGACAAATCCAGCTGCATTTATCCCAGCCAGCCACTCTCTGGCACTGTTGCTCCATGCAGTTGTAGATGAAGGCCCCATCTAACACTGAGAACATAAACATCCAGAGCACATGTTGTTGAAAAAGGAAGAGGGGAAAAGAAATAACAGGAAAAAAAATGAAAAAAAATAATATGTATGCAAAGATGGGTATCTTGCAGATGGTCAGGATCTTACATTCAATTTACACATTTTCTTTAAAACTGTATATGTTAAGTATATGTACTTTAACATTTAGTATTTAAGTTACCAGGCCTTTGCACATGAAGTCCTTCCTTAAATCACCCTCTCTCATTTCCTCACCTGCTTCCTACGTGCTTTTCACTGTGAGAAGCTGGGGCATGTTGGTAAGGATTGTCAAGGTATACAACAGGAATACTTGTTTGAAAATGAGAGAAGCACAGTCTGATTAACAGTGGGGAAGGGCAGTAGTGGTAAATAGAATGTGACAATGGTTCTCCCCACCAGCTGAGTCAGATATGAACATGTGGAGCTCTGAGGTGTAGTGAGGTTTCCTCTCACCCTGTCCCATCTCCATCCCTCCATCTCCTGCCCTCTCTGACAGTGAGAGTTCACTCATTTCTAATTCCCAAGGTGTGGAGATGACTCACTTCCACTGTCTTGACCACAACATGGATGAGCTTACTCCTCTTTTTATTTGTCAATACATCCCTGGTAATGCAGCTTCATTGAGTGAATCTTCTTTAGCAGTTCCCCTTTCTGCTTTGGCAGGTATTAATCACAGTCTCTCAGACAAACCCTTCCATGAGTTTCTGTCATCAGAACAAACACACACCTGGGACTGCCATGGCACCAGAACAGCGTCACTACAAAAATCTTGGAACTTCATTAATTGCAAATACAAACTCTTGTCATTTCACTAGTTGCAAATAAACGTGGGTGTAAAAACCAGGCAGCAACTCTGGTGTTTTTTCTTTCTGATTTCTAAACTACGTTTCCCAGAAATCTCAGGCCTAGAGTGCACATGCACATCTGTGTCTTGCCCTCTGGTGCAGTCTCCTCTTACAGACACACTGGAAGGTAACCAGGAAGTGCAAAAAGCAGGTTAATAGCATCTTTTTCCTCTCACATCAAGAAAATATTCTAGTAATTTCAGCAACCATTGAGGAGCTCCATAAAAGCAGACCTATGTTTGGGTCATATTCAGTGTTGTGAATTGAGCTTTTAAACATTTATTTTTCACTTAAGAATAACTCATTAAAAGACTTGATAACCATCTCTTCATAAAAATACATGGCTCTATAAGCTTTATTCATATTGAAATTATTAATTTGTTTTATTATATACTGCTTACTATTTTGAGATTGATCTGTGTGAATGTGAATCCTCCTGTTTGGAATAAAAATACCATCTCCTAATTTTGTGTGTATTGTTTTTAAAAATTACTCTGCTGATCCATATTTCTATACATTTGACAGTACATCATTGCCAGCTTTCAGAAGCTAATTACATGCTTTCCAGTGCTTGATGTTTTTAATTAACAAGTGAGAACCTCTGGATTCTTTTTTTCCATACACATGAGATGGCAAGAAAAACGCCTAAATGTGATTTTTTTTTTTTCCCTCCTCACAGAAACCATGGACTTCTAAGAAGAGGAGGCACATCCAGAACTGCTATTTTTAAACTTATCCTGATTTTTAAAGTCAGTCTAATAACGGCATTACTTTTGAAAGCTCAGGGTTGATGATACCAATGTTGCCAACTTAACCATGAGGACACTGGTTTGTTTACCTTCCTGTCTTTCCCAGGAGCCACCATAAAGGAACATCTACTGCTCTTACCCAAGTGGGTCTGCAGTTCATTAAAAGCCACAACAATGACAGTGCTGAGATAAATGTCTATTTAGTAGGGTACTTCTTAGCAGTTTGATATATTTCTGGTGCCTTAGGTGTTCAGGTGAAGATGGTGCCTAGTGAGTGGTGTCACAAGGCTGTGTCCAGCTAAGCTTACCCTTCCCTCGTCCCTCATCTGTTTGCCAGAACACTTGTCTCTGTCCAGGGGCACTTTGCCCTGTGTTCTGTGTGTCAGGTTGGACTCACCAAGCTGTGCTGTCTCCCTGCAGTTCTATGATGCAGCAGCACTGGCTGCATTAACTTCTATGTGTTTATCTGTAATGGCCAGCCTTTGGAAATATCTACAAAGGTTTGCCACTCTTCCCCTTACAGTTTTCAACGATTCATCAAATAATGTTGTTTGCATCATGTCCTCCCTCAGGTCACTGACTGAGAATGGTCCTTATCTCCAAATCTTTCCTACATTTTCTTTCTCTTCCAGAAAGCCCCTCTTTCATCAGTGTTATCAGCACAAGCTGCAGGATATTTTCTCTGGCTGCAGTTCAGCCCCAAGTGGGGGTGCTCGCATGCACCCTGCGGGACTTTGTGCAGTTACAAGCAATTTCTGGGATGTTTAAAAGCACATACTTCACTTCTCAGGTTTAACTCTTTGTTTCAATCCAGTGTCTGATTAACTCAGTACAAGATGTCTGTACAGACCAGGCTTTAAATCTTAAGAGGTGTTGACTCCCTCTACTCCTTCATCACTGCCAAATGTTCTCAGCAGTGTTTTGGATGCAGCCCTAACATGCCTCACATGCACTACAAAAACCCATTAAAATCTATTTCCAAAGCAAGCCCAGGCTTCCTGAGCCAGGCCCCAAAGGGCAGGAGCTGCCCCACTCAGCCTTGCTGGTGTGACATCTGCCCTCTGCTCTGGAGGGGGATCCTGAAAGGTCCTTCAGTCCAAACCCTTCTACAGCTCCACACTTATCGAGGTCACTGCGTGGTCACCACAGCCCCTGCCCCTGCCCCTGCTCCTGCTCCTGTCCCTGTCCCTGCCCCTGCCCCTGCTCCTGTCCCTGCCCCTGTCCCTGCCTCTGCACAGGGTCCCCTGCCAGCTGCCCACCAGGACAGGGCACTCAGGGGGGCCACTGAACCCACCCTGTGAGACACTGGCACACACAGTGGGAATTCCCATGGCATAAGGCAAACCTCAAGGACATCACTTACATTTCTTTTGATGTGTCTGCAACTTCCCATTTCTCTTCTTCCATTTGTTAGTATTTTACCACTTTCTGTGTTCTGCTCCCGGGTTTCCAAGATGCTGCTGACCACACAAACCCAATTGAATACCCTCTCTCTGGTTTGCTAACAAAACACAGAACCATCAAGCCTAACTTTTTTCTATTTTTTTGCATCTTCATTTTTTTTCTTTTATGTAATTTCCAATCTCATAAGAATGAGCCCAACTCCTTCTGTGGTGCTGCACTAATGTAACTGAAACTCAGATTTACCTCTGAGAAACTGCAACTCTGTTCTGTTGACACCAGTAATACTTTTTCCAAAGACTTCCTCATTCTCCCACTATTGTTTTACATTACAGCAGAACACTTTTCTAGTCCAATCATTTTTCAGCCAATCTAATGCAGCCCCAAAGTGGATTAGCCAGCAGGCACTGGTACTGCACATCCATCTGCTCACAGCTACAGAATCCCTGGATAATTAAATCCAGAGAGAGATCCAGAAAGGAAAGGGAGAATTCATTTGTCTCCCCTTCTCCATCTGTTGCTGTTCACTCCATACAGCTGAGGATCAGCTCCTTGGCCTTTCTTCTCCCATCCACTCAGTGCTGGCAGTGGCTCCACCCTGGGCAGAGGGGACAATGCTCTGAGAGCCTGAGGGTGACATGAGGGCAGGGAGGAGGTGTCTGCTCCCACCCTGGGCAGAGAGGATGATGCTCTGAGAGCCTGAGGGTGACATGAGGGAGGGGAGGAGGTGTCTGCTCTCACCCTGGGCAGAGGGGACGATGCTCTGAGAGCCTGAGGGTGACACAAGGGCGGGGAGGAGGTGTCTGCTCCCACCCTGGGCAGAGGGGACGATGCTCTGAGAGCCTGAGGGTGACACAAGGGTGGGGAGGAGGTGTCTGCTCCCACCCTGGGCAGAGGGGATGATGCTCTGAGAGCCTGAGGGTGACACAAGGGCGGGGAGGAGGTGTCTGCTCTCACTCTGGGCAGAGGGGACGATGCTCCGAGAGCCTGAAGGTGACACAAGGGCGGGGAGGAGGTGTCTGCTCTCACCCTGGGCAGAGGGGACGATGCTCCGAGAGCCTGAAGGTGACACAAGGGCGGGGAGGAGGTGTCTGCTCCCCTAACCCATGGCAGGAGCTTCTCCAGAGGCCATACCGGAGGGGTTTGCACATGATGGCCATGGCAGTGCCAGCACAGCTCAGCATCCAACCCATGGCTGGCACATCCTGGGGGTGGGCACTCTGCCACCCACCTGTGCACTGTCCCCAAAGCAGGACAATACAGGACACCTTAAGGGAGGATCTCAGGGCAGGAACAGTTTCAGCAGGACTGTGCATTGTACCAGCCAATCTTTTCTTTGTAAAAGCAAACTTAGAATAAAACCTTGATTACCTGCATAATTAATCCCCATTCACACGAATGAATAATGAAAGAATTAGGTTCTGGGAATGAAAAGCAAGCAAAGCCTGCATTTTGGTACTTGAAAAGCTTCAGCAGCAATCATGACAGTTCAGAGCACATAAATAATTCAAACCAAGCGTCCTCGTCTTTACTTTCTTTCCTTGCAGAAATCCTCTTAGTGCTGCCTAATTAAATGAAAATATTTTATAAGCCATCACTTTGTGACATCACAAGAATATTTCAAACTCCGGATTAGACAAGCTGGATTTGCATTTTCAGTGTTTGTGATCTGATATTTGGGGCCGTTCAGTGGGACCACAAACCACCGTAAAGGGAGATAAAACAGGAACGTGCTTTGGAACGGAACAGAATGGGAAACACGTGTATGTTGTGCCGCTCACCGAGTGTAACTCAGCGCTCCGTTAATGGGGCACTCAGCACCGCTGGGGCTGGACATGCACTGGCAGTGCCGACCCGGCTGCACGCGGGGAGGGTGCCCAGCCAGCGCCGGGTCATTAAAGGAGTTATTAAAGGAGCTGTTAAAGGAGTTGTCACTAAATGAGTAATTAAACATCGCCCGTGTGTGACCCCCGAGCGATGCGGGGCGCGGCCGCCAGAGAGCGCCACCGCCCGCGCGGAACCTTCTGGAAAGGCCGCGGGGCCGCCCCGAGCCGTGCGGGGCCCGGACTGGAACCGGGACAGGGACCCTCCGTGGGGGTGCCACGTGCGGGGCCGCCCCGAGCCGTGCGGGGCCCGGACTGGAACCGGGACAGGGACCCTCCGTGGGGGTCCCACGTGCGGGGCCGCCCCGAGCCGTGCGGGGCCCGGACTGGAACCGGGACAGGGACCCTCCGTGGGGGTGCCACGTGCGGGG
>JAOXXN010000265.1:59320832-59338446 GCA_026770055.1 Myrmophylax atrothorax | reverse complement strand
CAGCCCAGCCCAGCCCGTGTCCCCCTCCCGCAGCCCAGCCCAGCCCGTGTCCCGCAGCCCGTGCCATGCCCACGCGTGGGGCTGTGTGCGATGGCCGGGCTGTGCCCGCTGTGTGCAGGGACCGCCTGTCCCGCTCCTCTGCTGGGGCACTGCCATAATCCTGGTGGAAATTCCCCAAAATGCCAACCCCCACAGCTGCCCTTTCCCTCCCGAGTAGCCGACACGTAACACTCCGGGCCCCCGGAATGCATTTCAAAGGAAAAGCTGCTGGAATCATAGTGATCCTTTAAAAACAACCACACCAATTATTTGAAAATACATGCGTTGCCCCTGTCTCGATTTTTAAATCAGAGTTTATAGCTATTCCTCATGGAGTCTGCATTTTTTATTTAAAAAATATTACTATTTAAAGTTAATGATATTAGAGACGTGCCTTGTTCTCCTGTCACGATTTTTACATAAGAGCCCACACTCCTCCTCCTGAACTCTGCATTTTTTTACTGTCCATGAAGAGGAAGGTCAGTCCTGGACCCGAGAACTTGCCCCGCGTGCGACGGTGGATTTAATTCCAGCAGCCCCGGCCCAGGGGCAGAGGGATAACCGGGGATGTGCCACTATAAAACAGTCCCGAGGAGTTTGTAGAGCGTGGCACGGTCACATTTTATCTCTACGTTTGTCACAGCGCTCGGGATCACCCGGCGAGCGTTCTGGGCAATCCTTTTTCCGGAGCACCGCCTAAACCAGACAGAGCCCAGCGAGAAAAGCTGCTCCTGTCACTGACGTGGCGTTACCTCGGGTCTGATTTGTTCCCGATATATTGAAAGGCGCAGCTTTGGGTTTGTCTTTATATATATAAATATGTAATGCTTTTATATATAAAATCATTGTCAATCAATATATCTCAGTCCCGGGTTTCCCTTTTATTAAAGTGTTTGGGGGGGTTCTGCATGGCCTGGTGCAGAGAGACGGGGTTGCTGCCTCGTGCAGAAAAGAGAAATTGCAGGGAGGGCAAAACCCACCAAGGATGTTCCTTCCCTTCCCTCTGGGGTGGGAGCATCGCGAGAGGAAACCCGAGCAGCAGCCGAGCCGCCGGGAGCCGGCGGTGCCGTGCCGTGCCGTGCCGTGCCGTGCCGTGCCGTGCCGTGTGCCCGTCTTGCAATAAGCGGGACTAATTCTGTGGTTTTGAAAGCCCTTTCACTTTCTTTTAATAGTGTATATTATGTGGACAGCGACTGGAAACCGCAAAGAACTCTCAAATAAGTAACTTTCACGGAGTACTGGTGATTAAATAACACTGGTCGTTAAAACAGTTAATGAGTCGTTAATAAATAGCAAATAATTTTGCTATTTCGTGAATAGCAAAACGTGAAATAGCGAAACGTGAATGAAATGCGAATATTGCGGAATACTTGATAATTCAGTGTAAGCCCTTTTGGCTGCGCCTTGGAAGGAGTGTTTGCCAAGCCCCTGGATGGTTCTGGCTGGACGCTGGAAGGCGGGGAGCGATCCCGGAGCGGTTTGGGATCCCGGAGAGGTTTGGGATGGTGCTGGAAGGCGGGGGGCGATCCCGGAGCGGTTTGGGATGGTGCTGGAAGGCGGGGGGCGATCCCGGAGCGGTTTGGGAGCGGCATCGTCCCGCTCGGCTCGCAGGGCTCAGGGGACAAAGGGAACCCACCTGGACCCTGCACAGGGAACACCCCCCGCAGTTCCTTGTACGGCCTCAGTCGCTTCCCAACTAATTGTCTTCCAGTTCATTACAGAAGTACGGTCAGGCCCTCCTCATCGCCTGCATGGGGGTTTGGGTTTTTTTCTTCTGGAAATCCTTATAAGTGGATTAATGTAGTGAACATGGATATAAAATGGGCCATTAAGAAAAAAAAAAACAAACAGTAAAAGCTGTAAATGAAACAAAGAGAAATCAGAATGAAGTAAAATAAAATAAAATAAAACAAAATAAAATAAAACAAAATAAAACAAAATAAAATACCAACTATAAAACGTGCACCTCCTGAACTCTGCGGTTTTTACTGCTTGTGAAGGGTAAGATCAGTCCAAGCAAAAATACTGAAATCTTGTTTGTGAAGTCTCTGTTGTAAACGGGACTCATTAAAAAAATAAATTAATTTCTATTTAGGGAGGATGAATAGCTACCGCAGTCTTTTCACCTAAAATACTGCTTCTTTAACTGCAGGGGTCACGTTTTAAACGTTCCGAACGTCTGTATCCACATGTTACTGAGGTCTTTAACATCTACCGCCTCAGCCAATATTGTAACTACAGCAGTAATAACCAGGTGAGCGGCATTTATCAAAACGTGTCCTGTGTTTCCTCCTAAGCACGGGGGTCGGGGCAGTGTCCTGCCCTATTTTTTTTTCCTCTGCTTCTCACTTTTTCAGCATCCACAGGCGTCCCTGGAAGGGACTGAGTGTTTCGAGAATGCACTGCTCCTTTCCAGTCATTTGCACGTAAACTCCGATGTGGTCTCCGTTATTTCCTGTATTTATATGTGTGTTATTCAAAACTAATTGCGGCAAAGCAGCTCCTGCGAGTAGAACATATACAATCTATAATGTTGATTGGCTTCCCTCCGGGAGCTGTCGTCTGGATGTAGGTTTTTTCCTCCCCATTTTCCCACTGTTTCCAGATAATCGCGCGTCCTTCCAGCGGAAAAGCCACGGGAGCGTCGTCTAAAATGTTATTTAATGCCAAATCCCGACGCGTTTGCACATGCACAGTCCCGATTCCGTGCCTGCCCCCTCTGCCACCCCAGCCAACATCCCACGCTGTGCCCAGGGCAGCTCCTCCCGCGTCCCATTAACGGGACACAGCCACCCACGCGTGACCCTTCCCAAGGAATCCGGCCGCGGTTTGCTTTGGCATCGCTGGCTGCAGATGGGCCCTTTTCTCAGAACAACACAAATGCACTGTACCCTTTCAGAACACTTGGATGGGGGCTCGGGGTGGGAGAGTCCCCCGCGTGTGTGTCACAGACGGGGTGGGTGCATGCTGACCACAGAGACCTGCTGGCTTGGCGAAAATAAATTGTGTTTGGTTTGGTATTTTCTCTTTTTCGCAGCAACCGCGTTTTGTTGGTGTGGGAAAGCAGAGCGGCCGTCAGGGACTTGCGCTCATCTCCCCAGACTGTGACAGCACTTGCACAAAAAGTCTCTTTTGTAAAAGAAAAAAACCACACAAACACAAACCATGTCTTTTTTTAAAAAAGTCTCACCAAGAAGAAACATTTAATGAAACACACCTATGTTTTATTTTTAGGGTGAATTAATCCTTGGCTGAGGGAGCAGCTTAGCGGGTCGAACCCCGGGAAAGGGACCCCTCAGACACCCCGGACCCCTCACACAGCCCGGATCCCTCACAGGAGGGGATCAGGAATGAGGGAAAAACAGCTGGTAAAGATGAGCTGGACAGCTGTTGTGAGTGTGTCCCCCAATTAGCACCCCCGCCCCCGCCTCTTTTTGAGGGTTAAAAGCCTCTCATTCCCAAAGCAAGGACGTGAGGGAACAGCCTCGAGGTTCGTCGTCCTGCCGCGCTCTGGCAGCTCCTTCGCCATTACAGGTAATGCTTTGTGCATTTGTTTCTCAACAGTAGCTATTGTTGCTGTCAGTGGTGGTAAACATGTAAAAAAAAGGTGTTAAAAAGTGAATTCTTAGCTTGCTGGCAGAGAGTGCCCCTCGCTCTCCTGGCAATTAAAATAAAGGTGTCGATGGGGACTGGGGAGCAGGTTCCGTTTCTGAGGGAGAGGTGCTTCAAGTCACAAAGGCCTTTCTCTTTTTATCTTTTTTTCGGCTTTTTCCTTCTAGAATTAAAGTCATGTAGGTAGAAGACATTTTCCCTCCATGCTCGCTTGGGCTAAGCCCTCCCTTGGAAGCTCCGGACGGGAAGGAAACAGAAGGACATGTTTGGGTTTAGTTTATTTTTATGTTTTTAAACATGTTTGTCCCGAGGATCCTGCGAGGATTCATTCCGCGCCGCCTTTCAGGGCTCCTCTCGTCATGCTGTTGCCGGCCCAGTTTGGGACTCCAGAGTAGAAATAAAGGGAAAACCAAGACAAAATAGTGATAATAAAGATAATAATAATAGGCAATCTTCCCCCCTCCTCCCTGTCTCCCCACACTAAGCTGCCCCCCGGGCCAAGCTCCCCTTGGGAAGGGGCATTGCCCTCGTGCTGTGGGCAGGTGCGGGGTCCTTTTCTGTGCCTGGATTTGGGGACAAAGCTGTTCCCAGAGATTTCCAGTCCTGCTTTCGCCCCGCAGCAGAGGGCGCCGGAGCCCTCGGGCCGCTGCACATTAACCCCTTGGTCGCTCGCCCTCAAGGCTTTGCTGACACTTCCCTCTCAAAAGACACGGTTACAGTCGAACATTTTCTGCCCGCTGTGAAAAGCGCGTTGGTCTGTTTTGGTTCGGGTTTGTGAGGGTGTGTTCCCGGCCTTGCATTACCCTTTCCCAGCGCTTCCAGGGCTTCGTGTTCCCGCAGCAGCCCCTCAGCACCCTCCAGGGATTCACAGCGTCTCCATCTCTCTTAACTTGGTTCTAATTAAGTGGCTACATCACGTTTGCGTGACATTCCCGTGTTTTCCCTCATAATCGTGGGGATAAGAGTCTGCCTGGCTGTGTGGAAAGCTAAAGGGTCACTGAGGGCTGTCCAGGCGGAAGGACAGCGAAGCACAGCCCAGAGGAGAGCAGCGAGTACCCACCCCCAGCATCCCCTGCACCCCGGGGGGTTTGGGTGCTGAGCTCTGAGCCCGAGGGGTACAAGGCCAGGCCCTCGTCTGGGGGTGAGTTCCTTTGCTGCAGGGACAGAGCTGTTTCACACTGAGACCTCAGGAAATCCAGAGCTGGGATTCCCATGGCCAGGGGGTGTTGTGAGGCCAGCAGGGTTTGCCACCGTTGCTGTGCCCCAGTGGCTGTGTCTGATCCAGCTGTTACACGCTCCCTTTGTGCCCCACAGGACCACCCAGTGCAGCTCGTGCCCTGCTCAGACAGCCAGCACTGCCACACAGGTGTGCTCAGCTGGAAACTGCAGTGCAGGGACGTCGGGAACACTCCCTGCTTCTTACAGAACAGACGGGACGCGGCAGGCCCGAGTGCTGGTACCAGGTGAGTCCTGTTCAGTGATACAAATGACCACAGTAAAGAATGCTCACACATTTTCTTAATACAAGTTTCAGGATGTGCAGAAACATCTTTTCTTCGTGCTTTGTGCCCCATTTATCCATACCAAAACTAGATCAAGAACCCATCAGTGTGGGCCCTGGACATATGCACAGTGTGTAGTTTCCAACAGTGCTTATAATTCGAAATAAATGAATATAAAGGAAGATAAATAATGAGAAACCGACGAAGGAAAAATAAACTAAACATTAGGATGTGCCATTTCCATGTTGCTTGTAGACTTTTATGCTATTTACATATCACTTAAGGGTCAACAGAAATGCAAAATGCATAACCTAAAGATGTATTGAAAAATCTGAAAGTAATAAGAAATAGAAGAAGGAAAAATAAACTGAACGTTAGGATGTGCCCTTTTCATGTTTCTTGTAAACTTTTATGCTATTTATGTATCACTTAAGGATCAACAGCAAAGCAAAATGCATAACCTAAACATGTATTAAAAATGTGTTCAAAAAACATAAAAACCAAAACAGGACAACATTTTAATCCTGGAGGATGATGGAGAAACTGAGCTGAAGAGAAATGGTGTTTTTCCTTGTGTTATTAAATAATAATACGGGTTCTAAAAAAATGTGGGACTGTTTTTTTCATTTATGTCACTCAATTAGCATCTGTAAATCAAAGAAAAAAAGGAAATGCATCAAAGGATGGTGAGTTTACCCAAACACAAACCCCTTTATAGCGTAAGATTTTATTACTATGTTGAGTTTTATCTTTCCAGTGTGTGTTTAAGGTGAGAATTCTTGTCCCAGAGCAAACAGGACAGTGTGTTGGGCATTATGAGAAAGTGTCTCACACAGCTTTCCAGTCCTGCCCCTGGCAACAGGCAGTGTGTCTGTGCCAGTGTGCTGTGTCTGGTGCAGCTCTGACACTCGGAGCCCTCTCTGCCACCTGTGAGAGGGTTTTGATGGCCCTCATGGCTGGCCATGGCAGGGACTGATGCTTGATAACTTCCCTGATTTTTATGGGTTTTCTGGGGAGGAGAAGGCGCACCTTTGGACAGAGTTCTTGACTCTTGGAACAATACAGGGGAAAAAAATCAGGTTAAAATGCATCTTGGCCCTTATGCCATTTTCATTGAAGCTGATGGTAAAACCCTCTTTAGTGGGAACAGGACTGACCCACTTAAAACACTATTTTGTAATAGAAATCTTTTAAGTCTTAAATATTTCCATACAGTGGAGCAAAGCAGGCTCAAATGTCACCAGCAAGACTGCTTCTTGTTAGGCTGTCACAATGTGCTATTTCTGTTCAAATGACATTCACTAATAGGAGAGACAAATACATTTGTGCAATTTGGAAGTCTGACACTGCAGTTGGGTTGTTTGCAGCTTTTATACATTATGGTACTGATGACAATCATTTTAACTCGTGAGATGCATTAAACCAAGCCCAGGTGTTTCTCAGCAGCATCTCCTCATCAGGTGTTTTAGCTGAGCCTTACTGGAGTGTGCTGTGGAGTTTGGTTCCAGTCAAGCTCAAGTCAGAATATTCCAGGAGTGTGGAGGGGATTGCGTGGGGTAAGAAGGGGCAAGAGGGACACAGAAGGGGGAAACACTTTTCTCCTTCAGCTGTGTCAAGTCCCCACCTGTGGGACCTCAGAGAACTCTTGAGTTCTTGTCTTTGGGTCTTCCCTCCTTGGCAGGGGCTGTGAAAAGGCTTAAGTGAGAAGACAGTAGCAGAAAAAGCTCTCAAAGCTCTTCAGGGGAGGAACTGTCTTTATAGCTGGTGTCCCTATAACATCTTGTGCAGTGGCCCAGGCTTGCAGATACTGGTGATAACATGCCCTCCTCAACACAGACTGGTCTGTTCAATCTGTATTTCCAAGTAAGTGATGATTAGCAAAGAGATTAAAAAAAGGCAAGTGAGAAGGCACATATGTGTCTTGGTGATAAAGGAAACTTTGGTTGTCTCTGCACTTTCCCTGTGTCAGGAAATATCTATGGCCTCAAAACAGTGGGAAAACCCAGAGATGGATGTGGTGAATACCAAAATAGCTCCCAGGGTTACAGATCTGCACATAAATGCACACATAAAAATGAGCACCTTTGAACTAAGAGCTCACTGGGCATATTGTAACTGCACTAGGAACAATCACTGTATTTACTGTTCAAATGAGTGTGACAGGGCCCAGTTTGACTCCAGTATCATCCCTGAAATCACTAGGGATTGTACTGTGGTTGGATTGAGTGGGCTGGGAGCAGAGAGGTGGGTGGGATGTGCAGGGGGGCCTGCACACCTGCCCTGGCAGCAGCAGGGTGTGTGTGACTCCTGTTGGGTTTGTGCAGTTCCTCTCCTGAGCAGGACAGTTCCACCACTGGAGCCCCAAGGCACTGTCAAGTAATACACATGCAACAGGAGACTCTGCCAAACACTTCATGTGTTTCCTGTTTTTCACCTACTACACCTCTCATATTCCTGTTTTCATTTGTTCACTCTGCCAAATTCTACTTCTTTACCTCAATATCAGCCTTATACTCCATTTTATTGTTGTCTTATGGCAACTGTGTTTTAGATTCAACTTATGAGCACAAATAGCACCATTTAACCACAGTCCTCTGTCTGCATTTGTGATACTCCCTAGTGCACTCCAGAGAAGCACAAAAAAAATAGGGTAAAACACCCTCCTGTTCTGATGCCAAGTTGCTAGGAGTTATAACACATCTAATTTGGTCAACAAGGCAATAAAAATTAAGTGCCCTGTTTGTGAGTGATGCACATCCCATATTAAGGCTGAATTTCCTCTAAGTTTTACATTGAAACTTTTTCCATCATGACATCCATAAAATGTTGTGTTCAGCAATGTCATTTCCTTGGGTCTTTTGGAATCCAACAAGAGGACTGCAGTTGGCCAAAAGGTTGTGTTCCATCAGTGGGAAAACTCAGGAAAACCACTACAAGTGTTATACACTGTATATTTCTTTGACCAGACTTCACTTGGATGATCACATGATAAGGTCGTTATTTTTTGCATTTCTGAGGAAGTCATATGTTTGCTACTTGTAAGTGACTATTTGTATTTTTTGCTATTATAGTAAGCACCTATGCAATCAGTCTTGGGGTTTAAATCTCTTTTAGTCTCTTGAACAAATATGTTTAGAAGAACAAGTCCAGTTTGTTTGCAAACATGGAATGATTTAGATTGGAAGGGACTTGGGAGGTCATCTGGCCCAACCTCCTACTCAAAGCACAACTAACCTACTAAGATGGGTTGGGTTTCCATTCTCTTTTTTTTATTTCAATAGCAGTATTTTATGGCAATAATTCTCACTGAAGAGCTTGTTTTCAACCCCTTTCCATTTACTAGACTTTCCTGATTAACTTCTCTGCTATGCACATACCCTGTAGTCACCTCTGGAATGAGCAATCCCAGCTCAGGATTTATCCTGCTCTTGCCTCTTGTGTGGACAGTGGGAAAGAATAGAGACTAACCTGAATATCCAGGGTAAAACAGAGTTTGGAACATGTTGCTTTCTCCTGGGGCAGAGGGTTTGCAATACCATGTTCTGAGAATGTCCATACCTCAGTCCAAGATCATTGCTTTGGAAATAAAGGAAATTAAACCATTCTTCTGTGTTTAGGCCCAGAAGAAAATTACTTCATTTCCATATATTTCCAGAGATGATGGTTCTTCTCGACTTGTAGAAGAGCTGGAGAAAATGTAGACGGTCTGGCTTTGCTCTCAGCTGTTCTGGTATAATCCAAGCTCAGCTTCTCCAGTGTTGATGAATTTATTCCAGTTTTATACTGCTGTGGCCAAACCAGAATTTATTGTCTAGTTTGCATGAAAGAATTGCACCATTTTCTTCTTTTTTCAGGTGATGACTTTTTCTTACTTGGTCTGTAGTCTTTCTTTTTCACCCTTTCCCTATTCTATAACTTTAAAAAATGTGTGTTTTCAAAAGAACAATGACAAACCCTACCTGAAAAACTGCATTACACAGTCTTGCAAACTCTTGTTTGTTGAAGAGAAGCCTTTGCAGACCATGAAACCTGGGAAGGATCCTGTGGAGGGGTTGGTCATGTTTAGCAACCATCCCGAGTAGCCATGACAACCTCACATCCCAGGGCCCAGCCTGTGTCCACATACCAAATCCCTGACACTATGCAAGATCCTTATCCAACGTGAAGAGGAAACTGTAAAATTAGAATTGCCTAAAATAACCCCTAGAGAGAGTATTGCTGGTTCTTGAGAAGGTTTTTTTTTGCGGGGGGACATTTTAAATACAGCTTTTTCTTCAAATGTCTGATACAGACACTTGGGAAAGAAAAGAAATTATTAAATGAATTGGGTATCCCCAACCCTGGAAAAACAGGCTCCCAGCTAGGTAGGTCCCCTTTCTGTTACTTGCTGTGATTTCTTTAACCTTCTTTGGGCAGTTCAATGGCCTCGGAGTGTTCCAGAAGCCTCAGCAATGTATCAGTATAATTTTCTTGGGTTTGTATTTGAGATGGGAGTGGTGTCAGGGTGTGTTTCAGCTGCCTGTGATGTGGCTGAGCTGGGATTGGGGCTGAGCTCAGCCAAAGGGGTGGGTGCTCAGGCCCCAATCCGTCACCTGCTCCAGGGGGTTCATTGGTGTTACATATGGAATTCAACACTCCTGCTGATAGAAATCTCCTTTTCTATGCAGGGAATAACTGGCTGCAGGCCTGCAGCCTCTGCTTTCTGGTACATGCTGAGCTCTGTGTTAATTCTCTTAGTTACTGACTGGGGATATTGTTTCTGCCCCAGTCTCTGCACCGAGGGTTTTCCCTCCTGCCTGGCTGTGATCCTTCCTGTTTCCCTGGATATGGCAGGGTTCCTCAAGGCAGGTTTCTGTAAAGGAAGAGAGACCTGGAAAATACACTGTTAAAGGTACTGATTTGAGAAACCAGGTGCATAAATGATGTTTTGGTTTTGGCAACCAAGACGAGACTTGAACACTCGCTGGTGTAGAACCAAATTCAAACATTGTAATAATGGCATATTAACATAACTGTCTATGTGAAATATTTCTGGGCACTTTTATTGGAAGTAAACAGAAATAGTGATGTATCTGAATAAAGAGGAGCACATGGTAATTTTCATTATTCCTCCTTGCCCCCCCCTCTCTCCTTTTACTCTCAGGCCAGCCAGGGAGAACTAAAAGACAAAATCTCCTCTTTAGTGGATTTGGAACAGAAACTGTGAAACAGATACCCCAGCTCATGCCTTGCCCTTTGTGCTGTGAGGTCATGCTCTTGAATGCTCTTCATCTACTGCATTAATAGAGCCAAAGGATTTCCGTCATTGGAAAAAAATGTCCAGATTTTACATGAGTTAGGGACTGCTTTGATTTGTGCAAACTCGTTTGCAGTGAAGAGGTTCTTACCCAGGAAAGGCTGTGCACTGTGTTCATGGTGATCTGCAGGTCGGTGTTACCTTGGCACCCTTCAGGTTTGGCAGCAGGTTTCAGCTTTACGTAACACTGAGTGATTATTAAGGTACCATACTGCAGATTTTAGGAAGGAATCCAGTTTTCAAGGGTTGGGCTCTTTTTAAAGTCAGGAAATGCACTAGACAGGCTTTTTACAGGCCTGTGACTTTTGCTCTACATATGCTGTACACTTCATTGTATTTCCCTTAAAATAACAATCATTGCTTAATGCACATATTTAGGAATCAAAGACATGTATTATACTGCCCAAATACAAAAAGTTTCACTTTGTTTCAATATCTTTTCCATTCTCCACTTTTATAACATGACCAGTGTTAATATTGCACTGGTTCTGGTTGCTTTTATTTGACACAATTCTGAGGATGTCTGACTAGTCCTGGTTCAAGGTATCTGTACAGGTGATACAGAATTTCTCTCAGTACTGATTGCTTTGCTTCTAAATCAAGTGAATCAGAATAAATACTTGTAAAAGGCTAAGAAGTGCTTAAGGATAGTGGAGGAGGCACTTGGAGACAGCGGCTCGTACAAGGGTGGGTGAAGTGGTATGAGCCTGGTGTGTATGTAGGGGTGACACTTGGTAATTGCTTACTCTGTTGGCCTTTTTTGCTGACTAATCTTTGTATCTGGCTCTCTGGAGTGAGGGATGCTGGAGGTACTGCTGCTTTTCAAAAGGAAATACTGATGCAACCCACATGGAGCCATAAGGAAAATAAACTGTCATTTGTAACACAAGGCACAAGAAGACAAGTCCTTTCACATCACTTTGTTTCCTGCTCAGAGCTGTTTCTCAGGCAGTGTAAGATCTCCAGCTTAGATTATTGTTCTGAGGAGCTTCATACAAGGAGGGTGTTTTTGTCTGGTAAGGCTAATGAGGTGCTGTAGCACAAAGATACTCAATATCAACCAGTGAACAGCTGTCCTGGGGTTAATGGTCAGTGTGTTAATTCATCTCTAAATACACAGTAATTGGGTGTAACTCTTGTGTGGTGTCCTAGAACAGAAAGTAGGATATCTCTGAGTCCAGTAATTAAACAAACCAACCAAAGCCCTTTTAAAGGAAAGGCTTTGCATGGCTGTGTTTCTACAGGTGCTCTCCCTCTGCTTCCCAAAACTGGAGTGGGTTCCACTCTGTGCACCACGATCTGTGTCCCTGTGACCAGCAGTGATAGGAAGAGTCTCCAAGTGCCCGGTTAGCACAGCAGCCAAACGCTGCTGTGACAGGAGAACAGGAGCATTTCTGCCATTCCTGGCATCCATCAGCAGTGCCAGTCTCCCACCACTGTTGTGGAGGACACAAATCAAGTGTTCTTGTTGCTGGAGTTGAGGGACTTGGCATCTTATTGCTACATGCAGAGGTAACTGAGCTTTTCAGATCAGAGACATCACAGATGTTTCTTCCAGGTCAACATTAGGAACTTTTGGTCACACACAGATGTCAGCCTGGCTCTGAAAGAAAAATCAATGCTGCCCACTCAGTGGAGCTCAGCCAGCAGAGTTCCTGGTGTGGGTACAGCTGTGCTGCCAGGTTAGCCTGTTGGGTTCAGAGCCTGCTGTAACTCCAGTGGCACCAAATCCCCTTCCCTGCTGCAGAGCTCTGCTGTGCAACACCCACAGGGACTGGAACTGCAGGCAGGTCCTGGGCAGAGGCTCCTCGGGGCAGCAGCTGAGATGGACCTGGAACCAAGGGGAGGCACAGACACCGAGAAAGGGATGCTGAGAACACAGCAAGTCATGGGCAGGTCTGGTAGGTGGTGTCCCTTTTGACTGCAGGAGCCCCTTTGAAAATTTCCCACTCCACAAATCTATTTTTTCCCCTCTGGAAGGTACATTTCTCCTGTGTGCCAGTTTGCACTGGCTGCAGGAACATCTGCTGATGTGACTGGGTTTGCTTTGCCTCAGGAACACTGAGCATTTATTGCCCTTGCACTGGCAGGTGACTGCTGAGGAGTCTGTCCCAGGAGGGTTGCTCTCTGTGGGAGTGGGAAGGAGCCGGGTCTTCAGCCAGATCCCAGTGGGACTGTAAGTGCCTCTGGTTCTCAGCAGATACTACAGGGAGTAAGAACTCTCTCTGCTGCTTCATAGCCACAGAAAAAGGACTGCAAAGAACCACAGCCCAGCAGTATATCAGGTTTGAAGTATTTCTTCTGTCATCACATGCATCTGCCTTGGGTTATCAGAAACCCACAGAGAATTACACCAGTGAGGAAATATTCAAAGGTCAGCCCAGGATCAGGCTGAGTGACAGGTGATGATTGTGCTTTTTCTAAGCTTTCCGTCTCTGGTACCAGGTGATGTAGGAATGGGTCGGTTCCTGGGAGCCAGCAGCCCCAGAACCCTTTAGTGTATGTGGACTTGTTTGATTACTCTTTCATCTGAGTGTGAGAAAGCTTGGAGAGGTTGCAGCAGTGGCAGAGAGAGAAATGTGGCTGTGATGCTCTTTGGCTAAAATCAATTGTACAAAGCACTTCAGCATGGAAAAAAATGTCACTGGACAGTCAAACAGTCGGAGTTAGTGAAGACCCTGAAGAGGGAGTGCTTGTGTGCTGTTTTCTGCTGTATGAGAAGCAGAGGGCATCAAGTAGAGTTTACATTACTCAGTACTTCGAAGATACCTGTGGTTCCTGAGTGAGGTCAGTTGGAATTTAGGTAAGACAAGTATCAGGGCACTGATCTTACACTCTAGGCCTTTGTACAGCAGCTGTTTCTACTGTTTTTATTTCCTCATCAGGAAATGAAAAGCTAAATGCCCTTCTGTGCCCCACAAGGAGGCTGACAGAGAGCCCCTGTGAGGACAAGGAGTGAGGCTGCAGACAGGGAGGGTGTCAAGAACGGGAGAAGGGGGACTGGTTCCCGAAGTTGTGGAGGAACTGGCAGAGTGGCTGCAGCCTGGCACTGGCACCCATTTTCCCTTGTCCTGGGAAGTGCTGTGGGTCTGGGAGCCCTGTCAGATGCCCATGGCTGTTCTGCTGTGGGGTCTCCAGTTCTGTCCCTGCTGCCCCAGGGGTGCAGCTGGCCTGTCCTGGGCTCCTGCCAGGCATGTGATGGCCACAGGGACAGCCACTCGTGGTCGGGGAGGGGGCTGAGGGGAGTCGGAGTCCAGGGCACAGCGTGGGGCACTCCGGGCAGAGTGTGCAGCAGCAAAGGGAAGGGGGTCCTGTGGCTCACAGCCCTCAGAAGCCACATGGCTACACTGGGGCTTCCTTGGTTTTCCGCTGCAAGGACCAGGAAAATGATAGTTGTTTCAATGAAAGTGTTGAACGTGTTTTTGCTGAACATCAGGAACTAGTCATGCTAGGTATTGACATTGTTATCACACAGATTTGATAATACAGCTATTTAAAATCCACATGTTATAAGTGTGAACTTCTGGCATGACTGAAATGAAAGTATTAATGAGTCAAACAGTAACTTTGACAAACTGCAGGCTATGGAAAGTTTGCAGTTTCCTATTCCAAACCAAGATTAAAAAAAAAATCCAGGTATCAGAACTCCTAAATTAATTCTCTGAAAGATCAGATGCTCCATAACACTACCCAAGGCACAAGATGCAGCAACCAAATGGAACATGTTAGTGGTTCTGCTGCTGGGGGCAGAGCCTGGCAGGGAGCAGCCACTCCTTCCCCCAGGGCAGTGCCTGGGCCGGCAGAGCCCTGAGCTCAGGGGGCAGCGCTGAACCCCAGCACAGCGGGGACAGGTCTGTCCCGAACCAGAACAGCCTTTGCCCCCAGGAGTTTTTAACCCACACATTTCAGAGCGTGTCAGACAATGGGTCAGCAATCTGTGGCTGCAGTGATGGATTTATCTGCTGCGTGGCTTCACTCGCAGCCACAACACGCACAGCAAAGAGCTGAGAGAATGAACTGCAGCTCTGGGCAGCAACTCTTATTCAAAACAGATGTATTACTTGGTATATGTTTAACATTCTCCTCATAATCCCAACTTGATCCTTAACCATCATGCATTAGAGTGTTGCTTTTAAGGAAGATGAAAATGGGCTGCTAAAATGCTGCCCATATAATCTGAATTATTTTCAGCCCTGTTGTTAAAGATTAGAGATAAAATTCTCTTTTGAACTCAGGTTGAAGGCATTGTGTTTGATGTATTGGTATAATTCCTGCAATATAAATACTCATAAATTAAGTTAGTGGTATGGTATGATTTCCTGTAATCTGTTTCCAGAATCAATATTTTATTGAATGAACTTCTTACTTTAACTTCTCACTTACTGACCCAGTGGTGCAGCTGTAACGTGTGCTTGATCACTCACTCTGCTTGATTTCTTTTAAACTCAGACCTGAATATGCAGCAGTGTAGATGGGGCATGGTTTGGGAAGAATTGCATTTAATACTGTGTGGAAAGAGAATAAAAACAGCACTGTAATGCCCTAATGTAGAGACTCCCATCTTAAAGTCCTGCAGCTATTTAGAAAAAGCAATGTAATGTTACCCCCATTTTATGGGCAGGAAAATTGAAGCCATGATCATTTCCTTCTTAAAAGATGCTTAACATCTACTACATCTACTTGTCTAAATGTGACTTTTATTTTTAAAAATCCTTTATGCATAGCAATTTTGGTTTGGTTAATTACCCAAGATGTATTGCCAGCCTCTGCCAATGTGTGTGACACAACCACAGTGCAAGCTGCCTGTTCTGAGCAGGTGGGATTGTGTGCCCTGCTGTGCTGGGGTGTGTTAATGAAGCAGTAGGAGCTGGAGATGCTCTGCAGTGCTTTGGTGGCTCAGGGGGTCACTGCCATGGGAGAGCTCCGCTCTGCTCTGGGTTTAGCCCTTGTGCCTCCATGAACAACCCAAACTGCACAAGGTGGGATTGCCACTGCCCTGGTTTCAGCCTCGTTCAGATGGTGTTACTGTGCACAGATCATGCAGGATTAGGAGTCATACTGGGGGGTTACCCTTTGGCTGTGTGTTCTCCCCAGCACAGCCTTTGAGCCACTTCTGAGGCAGAGCCAGTGACAAAGACAGAAGGCACTTTGCAATTCTTCCTTCCCTGGCTGCCTTGGGCAAGATCCTGAGTGCACAAAGGCAGGTCCGAGTGCTTTGTGCCCCTCATGTTACCCGTGTGAAAGGAATGGAACGCTCTGCAGGGCAACTGTCCCCTGGGAGGAGGAGTTTCCTACAGGCACTTCCCCTTAGCAGAACCAATGAGAGCAGATCAGTTGTGTGGCTGAGAATATAGAAAGGGAGAAACAATGGCATGAGTATGGGGAACGTTTTAGAGGCTGGATGTCATGGTTGGCTAGAACAAAATACAGCAAGAAATGAAAACCCTACAATAATCACTTGAAAAAAGCTGCCAAAATATTCAGTGTTGTTGGTCCTTATGGTTTTACACCAGATGATTTTCTGCATCTCCCATGAAAGAAGCCTTGTTCTGAAAGCAGAATTGCAGCTTTCATCACTTAACCATTCTTGAGAGAAGTTGGGAATATGAAATCTAACATCTGAAAAAAGACAGCAAAAAGGGTCCCAACTCTTTAAAAAAAAATCTCAACGTTTCAAGTATTATTTTTCCTTACAGAAGAGCCTGTCATTTTTGTAAGTTCTTAGGGCTGGAAATAGTGAAATACTTGGGTTTTAATAGTATTAATAACAGTACATTTAATAAATTCTTATTTAGCCTATTTACAACAACGAATGATACCTTGATCAGCTTTGCAGCAGTGCATGGTTCCTGTTCTGTGTCCTTTGCAGGAATTACCAGTAATGGTCAGCAGCCCACACAGACCTTCAGGTCCTCCAGGTCTCCTGGGAGCTTGGGTTGCTGCAGCAGAACCTGTTGCTGCCTCCCTGGGGTGCAGAGCCAATGAGTTTGTGATTGCCCTCCCAAACAGTTTCTGGCTCCCCTTTGCTTTGCCCTTGTCCTGTGTCTGTGCCTTACAGGCTGCAGCCACCCAAACACTCTGTGATGCAGGGCAGGGTTGGGGCAGAGGAGGAGTGGAGCAGCCCTGCTGACAGGGACATTGCTCTCTCTGGTGGCCAGAACTGCTGCACTAGGTGAAACTGCCTTTTTTATCAGTGTTTCCAAGTGTTTTGTGATGTGGTGCAAATGCTGAATGGACAGAGCTCAGGAGGGTGTGTGAAAGCACACATTATAAAAGGAAAACTGGATTGGTTTGTAGTTAGGGGTTCTGTACTGAAAATGTGCCTGCAGATTCAATTTCCAAGTTCTTTGTTCTCAGACATTTTGTTCCAAATGGCCAAGTGGAGAGTGAACAAGAGGTTTGAGTTGAATGCCTACATAGGTGCAGTCTGAACACTCGAATTTGCACACCATGGTCTGTAGGTTTATGGGGCTATGATGCACCATAAGGCTCCAGGGCCTGGCAAATATTCTGCCAACACATTTGTAGTCCTAATTCTGAGAGATGCCCTGTAGCCAGGGAATCCTGACCTCCTGGGAGCAGGATATGAGCCTGGCATCTGGGTGCAGCCTCCTCTGGGTTTGCCCAGCACATCACTCTGGGTGTTTCCAAAGCATGTGAGCTCCATGGAGGCTGGTGGTGTTCCCCAGGGGAGTTTAGAGTGGAGTTTGGGAGAGGTGATGTTCCTGAGGGAGCCCTGGAGTGCTGTGGCAGGGAGGGGACAGACCCCAAAACGTGCCACTGTAAGGAAAGGGCAGGGAGAAGCCCAGTCCTGGGAAATGCACTGGCATGAGAACAGGTGTGGAACTCAGGGAAAACAGTGAATTGGAGCTGAATAATATTGTATCAGTTCTGTGTGTTGTTAACAGTAGTTGGAAAGTCATGAGGAGTTTCTGTTCAGTTTTATCTCAGTCATGGATAGAAGTTGTTAATTTAGTTCCATAAAAAGCTGAACTTGCTGAGCAGGCACATGTTGGAAGTTTTGTTATACTGGCATAGGAGACTTTTGTTTTATTAACATATTTCACATTTATGTTCTCATTTCAAACAGAATTAAAGGTGTAGGCCCTGCTCCAGAGCCCTCTGAAGTCAGTGATACCCACACACTGATCTCTGTGGGCTTTAC
>JAOXXN010000265.1:59283325-59318028 GCA_026770055.1 Myrmophylax atrothorax | reverse complement strand
AACAGAGTTTAAAATTCAGGGGACTCAAAGCACACGGACCATGTGCAGTTTGGGATAGAAAGGGCAGGATACTGCATCCAACAAACCCACCCCTCTTTCCCTGCCACTTGCTGAGTAAGCATGAGGGAGTTTTCCAGCTCTGCTCCGACTGGGTGGGACCAACAGCTCAGTGCTGGTTCCTGCTGCTCCTGGAAACCACCATTCATGCAGCCTGCACTGCACAATGAGGCAACCAGATAATCAATGACACTCTGCTCTGGCCATATTTAAACATTTATGGCAGGGATGATCTCACCATCTAAGCTCCCTTTGTAGTTGGTGGAAGGACAAAGGCACTTCGGTCTTATATTTTTCTGTATGCATTTACAAATAAACAACTGGATATACACATATACAAAGGTAAAGACTCTCAAAGGTTATTTTAGATGGTATCAAGACAAAACTTGAAGATGAGAATGAGACATTCTTTCCTGGCCTTGTTTTCTTTTTTTTTTTGCCCCTTGTGCTTTGCTTTGCCAAAGCCGAGTTAGTGTGCTTTGTGCAGACAGAAGAACAAATCTTCTGAAACTCCATAAAAAATATACAGTAGATGTAAATACAAATACAATTCAGGGTAGGTGACACCTCTCTGGGGTATGTCTGATTAGATATTCTGTCTACAACTGGCTGTTATGTTCAGGCTGTGGGATCATCTACAGTTCACAAAGCTGACACCTCATTCTGGCCTCGGTAACGAGCTGCTCAGTGTCCTGCTCCTCTGCTGGGCTTTGGCATCTCTGCCCCAAAAGCTGTGCCATCATTAATGCAGAGAGAGCCTTTTTTTGTCCCATGTGCTTTCCCCCTGTGCTTCATCCTGCAGTCTGCCTTTGAGGAGGACCTGCTCCCTGAGAGTCTCAGAGCGCAGGGAGTGCGTAGTTTTCTGAGTCGGGATGAAAGCGCTGCTCTCTTTGAACAGAACCCCTTAGTACAGAGTCAGTACCTTGCTCGTCCCCAGAATCTTCTCTGACAAGGCTCAATGGAAGTCTCAGGCCTTTCTCAGCACATGTGATTCTGTCCTTCTTGAAGATTGCAAAAACATCTGTGCTGGCTCATCTGGGATCGCAAGGAGACTGATGAAAACCCTGGGAGACAGACATGTCCCAGTCCGAGCCTTTGCCACGGAGTGCAAACCTGACTGATCCCTTGAAAAAATACAAAAGGAAACTATCTGTGTAGTCAGTTGCTGTTCCCTCCTTGTCCCTGAGCTGGTGGAGCCCTCTCCTGTTTCGTTGAGCTGCTGAGGCTGGCAGAGGTTTGGGGGAGCCTTGAAGGCAGACAGAAGGGAGGGCTGTGGGTAAATTAAAAACTACTCAGTTAATACAAAACTCTGCTATTACAGCAAACTGGCTGTTTTGTCCACAAAAAAACTGAGTGTGTTTTCATTTAAACCTTATCCCATTACTGATGTTTTCATATTTGTGCTACATTTACGTAGAGTTTACTGACAAAATGTGTCTTTCCTCTTGCTTGTTTGTGTTTCATGGCTCGGCACATCTGTGGGATTGTTTAGCTATCAACAAAACTAAGGCAATATGAGAACTCTGATCTCGCTGGGGCTTTCTCTCACCAGCAGGGATAGTATATTCCAGTTGTTCCCAAAGGTGGGGTTCAGTTCCAGGCTGTTCCTGCTATGCCACCTCATGGGGAGGAGCCCTGCCCTGCTGAAGGTGCTTGGGATGTGGGTGTATGACTGACCTGGGCAGCTGCAGGGCCAGTGTGTGCCCATGGGGTGGGCAACCAGCCGTGCCCTGCATTAGCCCATCCCTGTGGGGCTCTCCCTGTGCAGGGATGCAGCATCCCCTTGTGCAGCTGGCAGGGCACTGCTTCAGGATGGCTGGCTCATGGCCACTGGTCCTTGGTGGGACAGGGGTGTCCCTTGTGCAGCTGAGAAACCACCTGCCGTGGCTGGAGCAAGTCCCTGCTCTCCATCCCAGCAGCCAGTTGGGTCAGCACGTGGTTTCACACTTTGTGGGAACATCATGTTCGTACACGAGGGAGGAATTTATCTCTCTGAGTGGACCTGGGAGTCATCAGTTTAGTGATACTGTTCAGATAAGGAAATAAATGCTACAGGATGGTGCTTCTCCTTGCCTGTGACAAAACACCAGCTGTTGTACAAGCTTGCTTTGAAAATGATCTATGCAGTAGCTTTCACCTTCATAAATGCTCACAGGAGAAGAAGTGGTTTGGTTGGATTAGCATGAGCCTTAAAAAAAAAAAGTGATATGTTATGCAAGTGATTATTGGTTTTTAAATCTTCAGAGGTGGAGAAGACACACATGGATCAGGACAGAGTCACATGTGAACCAGCTGAACAGGGAAAAAACCTTGCAGTGTCTCAATGAGTAGTGGGTGATGAGAAGTGCTTGGGAGCATCCTGGGCCGAGGGGCCAGCTGGCCTGGAACAGCCCACATTTACCTCAGCAAACTCCTAGTCCCTAGAACATGGTGTTGGCACACAAGGCTGTGGGCTCACCTGCAGGCATTAGCCTTTGCTTCACTCTGGTGGCCTCTCTGGAGCTCTGAGGTGGGTTTTACTCACAAATCATGGTGTATTTTAAATTCTGTGATGGTGAAAGTGGAGCTTGTGAGAGGTTCTGAAGGTCTTGGTAGCAAGTGTGCTGAACTGCCTTTCTCTGTGAAAAGAGGCAGGCTGCTCACAGGGGAGTGTGGCAGGAGGGTGAGAGAAAAAGGCCCTAAGTTGAGACAAACAATGTTCCTGCTGGATTTAGCCCCCAGTGTTTGTCCCAAAAGGCAGTGGAGGCGGCTGGGCTGAGGCTGTGCAGCCTCTGTGCTCAGAGCTGAGCAGCCTGACCACACAGTTGTCCCTGCATGGAGCAGGGGGCTGGACAGAGGTCCCTTCCACCTGAATTAGTGTCTGTGCCCCGGGGCAGACCCTCTGGGGCTCCCCCAGAGATGGCTGCATGCTCAGGCCATGGCAGTGCCAGTGAGGTGGCAGCTGTTCTGCAGCATCAGCCCTGTAGAGTGGCGGGAAATGGATAGGAAATATGTGCAGATTTAAAATGTTGAAACCACAAGTATAATAAATATCTCATTTAATGTCAGTGACTTCATGTTGAGGAGGTAAAACAGGACGTCAGATGTTCTTTTTTTCCCCCCAAAGCCCAGCTAACTTCACAGATTACCAGAGAAGCAATTTATGAATAACCTATTTCAACAACAGGATTTGTGGCTTGGCCATCACTGTGGTAACAGTAGTGCAGCTGCTCTTTCAGCAGCTTGGCTTACACCTATGCATTCACCCAGCAGTTCCAATGCATGCTTTGAGGGGTGTGGGGACTCAACATGCACCATTTCCTGGGGGACTGCAAATCCCTAAGTACATATTTTTGCAAGCCATTGAAGATTCTGAACTTTTCTGCTTAATTGTTGTTCTTACTTTCTTTTTCACCTTCCAGTGTCTCAGCACAGGGTATTTTTTAGAAAGCCAAGAGCCAGGCAGATTTCCTGGGGAAAAGAACAACTGAAAATACTTGTATTCTGTATTCATTCAGTGGCGTTGCCTTACACTGTCTCACACGAGATCACTGATCTGATGTGCCCTGCCACTTCACTGGTGTCTGACTTTTCAGTCCTTCCTCTCAGAGTTGAATTAAATACCTTTCTACTAAAAGAAGGCTTGACCCAAAGGCTGCTGAAATCAGTGGGAAGATGCACTGCAGAGGGTTTGTAGAAAGGCCCACCATGCTGAAGACAGTTGGCTCACACACAGCCTTCCTTCCTGATTCATATTTGCAGCTGGGGCTAATAATAGTCTTTAATGTTCTTTCTAATAAATCTCTTGTCATATGGTTAGTATGTCCAGTGTTAACTTACATTTCAAGCACTAAATATGTTTATCTCTACTGGGAGTTATCAGATGTAAACACATCAAAATGCTGTGACTGTTTGACCCCTGTGTACAAAGATAGTTCTCCAGGATCCAAATCTCTGCATAGAATTATTTCCTTTTTTAGTATCTTGATGAAAAGAGGTTTATACTGGCCCTTGAAAATGGTCTTTATCAGGTTTTGTGATTGATACTGTCATTATGGTTCTTTGCTTTTGGGTTTTTTGTTTGGGGTTTTTTTTGGAGTACCTCTCTCTCTATATATGATCAGCAAAAATCAAATGTGAATGGAGGGGAGTTTGGAACATCTGCTACATATTACAAAATGCAAATTGTGCTTACAAATAAGTTTCTGAAGAATTTTACATTTTGCGGAGTCACTTCCTCTATTCCTTTTGTCCCGTTGTTTCTGACAGAAGCAAAATCCCACTGCCAGCTGAGGGCCAGGCCTGTACACTCTCTGTGTGTCACTGGGATCTCTGCCTCCTCCTCTTCTTAGCTGGTCATGTCTTGCAAAACCAACATCAGCTGCGAAACTAGAATTGGTTTCCTGTTGAAAACTCTCTGAAGTTTGGAACTGATGGAGGGGTTTAATCCTGGCCCTGTCCCAAACAGAAACACATTCTGAAAATGGAACTTAAAGTCTCTCTCTGAAACTGTGTCAGTATTAGCAAACACTCTGCTGTCGCTGTGGGATACAGCACTTGAGATCAGCTCTTTCCCCCTGGAATTTTCCTGCCCTCCCTCAGCTGCTGTGAGCTGCTCAGGCTCAGCCAAGCAGAGCTCTGGCAGTGCTTGCAGTCCCCTGGCAGGAGAGCAGCCAATGACTCTGGGCTGGGATCCCGTCCCAGAACAACTCTCCCTGTTGGAAACCTGAGCTGAGACGAGGAGCACCACATCTGTAACCTATACATTTCTCCTGCAGGCCTCCTAAAATAAGGATAGATAAATATAGAAACCTGGGGAGGCCAGCATGTGGGGACAAAACCTTGATTTGAACAGGGTAGAACAGACAGGTGGTGTGTCACTGGGTTTGAGGTAAATCCCAGCCCTGCTCCCAACCTGCTGTGCAAACATAGGTGGCATTTGCACGTAGGGAGTTTTCCCAAGCCCTCTGGGAGGGTTACCAGAGTGGGGCAGGATGACACTAGTGCTGGGGTGAGGAAAGGCAGGTCTGTGCTAGACAGTGTTGCCTGTTTTGGTGCAGCACCCCAGCCCACTGCTGGGGAGCTCACAGCACTAACACCAGGAGTTTAGCACTGGAGGGCAGTTTTCTGGACACCTGAGTCCTTCTGCTGCCACATCCTTTGTTTGTGACTGTAGTCAAGTTGCTTTTCCACCTGATCTCTGTTTCTCTCTCCCCTGTTCACTGTGTAGTTAAGTGGTGCAGGGATGGACACACAGCATGTCACCAGAAGTCTCCACCTCAGCAGTGCCACAAGATATCCTGCGTTCCTTTGCCTGGGCAGCTCTGGGCAGTGTGTGCTGCCCAGGAGGGCACCTGTGGAGCCACCTGCTCACTGCTGGGGACTGAGCTGCAGGAGGAAGGTGAGAGGGCCCCCTTGGACAGGAGGCTGCCCAGCCCCATCTTGGCTCTCACACTGCTGGTACACACCTCACACAAGGGAGGATCCTTGCCTGTCCTTCATTCCTGTCCTCAGCTGAGCATCAGCCCTCAGGCAGCTCCATCGCAGTACCACTGGCAGTGTCAGAGAAGAGCAGCAAACCCAGGAGGTTGCCTTGCTTTGTAGTATGCGCAGTCTGGGACATGTTCATAGCCTGGACTGTGGCTTTTACAACAAGGAAAATCACTCTAAGGGACTCCCAAAGAGCCCAGTGACTCTGAATCATGCACAAATTGTGCACTTCATCCAGACAAGGCAGAGAATAAAATCAGCATTAATCTCCGTGTCAGAGTGAACACTTGCACCATGAGGAGAAGTCCCACTCTGTGTGGGGTGAAACTCCAGAGGGAAGGCACTGCAAAAGCATAGCAAGTCACCTTCTGAAAAAGGAGCTGCTCAGACCAAATACTGAAGACAACACAACTTGGGGTGTGCAGTGTTGCACTGAAATCTACACTGAGCCTTGGCACTTGGAGAGACAGTCACCGGAGCTGAGGGAGGGCTGAATGTTGCACTAATACACAGGATAGGTCACCATCCTTTCGTCGTTCCTTCTCGGAGGAAGTAAATAAATCTGTCAGTTTAATCTAGCACATTAACCTTAATCCCTCAATTTACCTACTAGGGGATTTGTATAATCTACCCGATAAATAAGGACAGTAATTATTCCTGCTACAGAGGGCTGTGAGAAATATTTGCAATGAAGCTTGAAGCTGGATTTAAAAACTGTTTTGGTTTTATTAGAAACACAAAACTCTGGCCAGGATTCCTGGAAAATTCCACGGGGCCCAATGCAGGTGGAAGCTGATTTTCTCTAAGTGTATGTGTTTGCTTAGCCAAAGTGTAGATCCAGGCTTGCACGTGGGCCTGGACACGGGAGAGGAAGAACCTCTAGGAATATATTTGCAGGAGCACACTGGAAGGACAGCCTTGTGCTTCACAGATGTCCAGGCACTGCATGATCCCACCAAGAAGCCTCACGGTGGAGAGAAGCAGCACAGCTCCATCTATGCCCTGTCTGCTAACAGGCTTTACTGCCTTCTCCACACATCCCTGGATGCCCATCTGTTGTATCAAATCTACTTCTTTAGCCTTTCAGGAGATGAACTTAACATGTGATGTGAATGGTCATAAATGTAATAGAGACAGTTAGCAGCACTACAAGGGCAAGTCCTAGAGGGCTTCAGCGATTCCCTTGCACAGAAAGCCCGATTTCTCTCATACCATTCCTTCCCAAAAGATAAAAATGCTTTTCAGAGTTTAACACAGTGGCATCTGAGGGCTCAGGACATCAAAAGCACCCTTTGCAGTCCCCTGATCTCTGCTTTCCTGGATTATATGGGAAGGGCAAACTCTTCCTCTGTTTTGAACAGTGGATATCCTGGGCATTGACCAGCACTTGCCTCGTTGCAAATACAGCCGAGGTAAGCAACTGAAAATCAAGAGGCCTACCTTCTGGAGAAGCTTTTGTGCTGTTTCTCATTGCCAAAGTTGTGTTGGTAGGTGTGAGAGAGACAGGTCAGGTTTTACATGTGATCCTCATAGTACCTCGTTGTGAGTCTGATTTCATCAATGCAGATTCCTTAAACACACTCACACACAAAGCTTGATTTGGGAACTTGGGGTGAAGGGACATTTGGACAACCCCTATTACTGGTGTTGCTCCAAGTGTCTGCCCTGAACACAAGTGTGTGGAGGGCTCCTGGGTGCCCACACACGTGCCCATGTGTTCAGGGTGCCCTCGCAGAGAGGGGCTGGGCTGCTGCCCCAGGACACAGCATTCTGCAGCAGGGGCTCCCTGTGGCCACGCCATCCCTGCAGCAGGACAGCTGTCCTGGTGGGTACCTGACTGAGCTTCCAGCACAAACTGTCAGCTGTTCCCAGCGAGCTGCTGTGCCTGACTCGGCCATGGTGGAACTCTGATTCCTGTGGGCTGTGCAGGGTATGGAGATTGGCTGTGCTTGGGATGGTCACACATGAACGAGGCTGGGCAGGGCTCAGTTCCCATCCCTGTGTGTGAGGCAGACAGGAGGGAGTCAGCTCTGAGCTGGCCTTTACAGGGCAGGAAACCCAGCCTGGCACCACCAGCCAGAGCTGAACAGAAGCAATCTCAGCACAGAACGGAATCCAAAAGGTTTGAGGGCCTACATTCATTCACAGCAGGGAAATTGTTGCAGCTGTGTCTAGCAGTGTGTGCAGCAGGGGAGTCTCTGGGGGGACTGGTGGTGTGCAGGGGGTGTGTTAGTGCTGTTGTACATCCCCCTGTGCGCAGGGCCCCGTGTGGGAGGGCTCGGCTGCCCCTGCCCAGCTAACGCAGCCTCACATCTGTCAGTGCTGTGGTACCTCCAGACACAGTCTTCTACATCTAGAAACACAGGCATCCACTCCTTTAATATCCCCTCAGAGACTGTGCTGGTTCTACTGTTATTTAATGTTGTGATCACTCCCTCACAGCCCAGAAGCAGCCCCAGGCCAGGCCCTGCTGTGCTGTGGGGAGCAGAGGGAGGGATGGCTGCCCCTGGATGGGTGAGATCTGCCGTGGCACTGTGTGAAGGCACCCACTGCTCGTGTCTCTTTTGAACCAAACCCAACTGTATGAATTATTAATTCATTTAGAATCCCTTTTAGGACTGTCATCAACAGTTATTTTCTCCTTTAAGTGGGCAGGGCTGAGGGCTGGGCCCCTGATCTCCTGCCCAAAGGAGGCACACAGGAGGTAGTTGCTTTCACCTGGGCTCATCCTGCTAAGGGAGAGCACCTGCCTTGGCTGTGGCCAGAACCAAAGGGCTCTGATCAGCCCTGAGCAGCCACAGCTGGGCCTCCACCTGCGCAGGTCCCCCCGGGCAGCTCCACCCATCCCTCCAGGAGCCCTATTTAAGCTCAGGCTTGGGGGTTTTTGCTCTTTTTTGAGGTGCTTCGTGGCTGTGCTGGTTTCTTGCCCTGGCTCCTGCTGCTCCGGTTTCCTGAGTGCTCTTCTGGGATGGACTCTGAAGCTCTGCCACAGGTACCTCCTCTGTGTCTCCTCTTTTTTTTTGGCTGCAAGAGTTGTTGTAGGTGGTTCTGTTTGTAGACTTGTGTTGTGCTTTTCCTGAGAGTTCTTTCTCGTGGGAGCCCAGGTCAGCTCAGCCTTTTGCCTGGCGTGGGGCTGTGGGTGGATGTGGCCCTGCCCCTGTCCCAGCCTTGCTCACAGCCAGGGTGAGGTGCAGTCTGTGTTGTGCTGGGTCACCCCCAGCAGTTGGCCTGTGCCCTCCGAGCCTTGTTGTGGCTGGAGGCTTCCATTGGCCTGTGTTTGCATGGGTCATGTGCCTGAGGGCAGCCTGCCCTGGTCTGGAGGTGTTCGGTGCTTGCTTTTTTGGGGGGCAGGATGGAACACATGAGACCCTTTTGTTTCTTGTGGGGAAGATAGAGGAGTGTTTCTTGTAAATTGTGTCTATAGACAACCAGTTTGTGGGCAGGCACAACAAAAAAAAAGGCATAATTCAGCATCTTCTGTGATTTATGGATTGTTTCTGAATGAACTCTTTAGCAATAGTATTTGTTCCCTGTAAGTGCAGATGGCTGCTTTATTTCCCTGATGTTCCCAGCAGGATGCAGACCCCAGTGGTGTGTGGAGGGGGATTCCTGTGCTTGTAGGGTGGTTGCAGTCACTTGCTCCTTGGCCTCTTGCTGCCACCTGAGGCCTGTGGTGATGGCCCCACAATGCCCCCCGTCAGCTCCTGTTGCTGAGCTCTGTGTCCTGCTGCAGTGCTGCCTTGTCCTGAGGCACTCTGAATGACTGGCAGGAGGGCCACCAGGACACACAGCTCTGCAAACAGCAGTGCAGAGGGATGATGTCCTGTGCTGGGCAGTTCTGTGCACTCTGTGCAGGTGGAGCAGGTTAAAGGCTGTAAGGACCAAGCTGAGTGTTGTCTGTAGCCTGAACAGCAGAGCTCAGGGGCTGAAGGACAGACTGTTTCACAGGTGAAAGAATGACAAGCTAGTGGAATTCTGAAGCCAGATAGCAAAAGTACCAAAAAACCAATCTGACTTTTATAAAAGCAGGTGGCTATTACTGCAATTCCCTGAAGCTCTTGATATTAAGGGAAGTTCCATGGGGTTCTGGGCCAGGGAGGCTGCCAGAGCCTTGTAATTAATCCTTGGCAAGGGACAGTGATTGTGCTCAGCCTCTTGGAGTTCCTGCAGTTGGGGAGTTCTGCACCTGTGTGGGCAGGTTACAGAGGTGGTGATAACTGAAGTTTTACTGTGCTCATGGGTTTGGTGGCAGAGGAGAAAGATAAAATGAGGTATGAAATGTGATTTTTGTGCTATAAACCAGAGGTTTCAATGCAAGAGAACAGTTGCTTTTTACTTTTTTACTTTACTATTGATGAAGAGTAAAATTAGCAAATGTATTTTGCTGTTGTTTATTGTTGTGATTACAGACCTTTTTAACCTGTTGCTTCTGCTGGACATGAACAAACTTGTATGTTGTGACTTGGGGCTGGGGGGAACAGAAATATGTGTTTAACACTTAGAAAAAGTGGATCCAACTATGAAGTGTTTCAGTTGGTGGCATCAGGCTTTTACTGAAGGAATCCTTATTTGAGGACTTAATGTGCAATGGCATTGGGAGCTACATGGTGTGTGACACACACAGATCACTAAAGAGCCACCGTGGAGTTATTTCTTTTAATGTTTTGGGTGTTTTGAATTGCAAGTTACAAGAAAGGTTATTCACTAATGTAAAGAATCATGTGTTCAGGAGTCCTGAAGACTTTAATGGAATTGTGTGACAGTGTATTTAAGATGCTTTCAAGTCAAGCACTTGGTTGGTTTGTATGGTAAAGTGTTTATTTTGAAGGTGGGCTGGGGCATTTAAAAGCAGAAAAAACAGCATGTATTACTTTATATACATATATATTGTCTGCATTGTTTCCAGAAGGGAAAGGAGTTTTCTTTCAGACTTTGATTCCCTCAACTTGCTCAATGTGACCCATGATAAATTCACCAACCTGAAATCTGGTGAGGGTGTGTTGTAGCTGGTTCCCTTAATTGCCTGTCAATTTGATAACTTCATGGTTAATTGAGAAGAGGTCGTTTTTCTGGCCTAGAGGAGACCTTACTGGTGCCTTTTTATGTTAAGGGATAGGCCTGTGCTGCACAGCTCTGTCCTCATGGGTTGTGTGTCCTGGGGAAGCCAAACTTGCCAAAGGCAAGGGCTGTTTCTTTACTCTGCATTAAACAAAGAGGCTCTGGGGGCTCATTTGTAGGTCTGAGACCTCCCTTACCCGACCAAGTGTAAGTGCCTAAGCCCCTCAGGAGAGGAAGGGGTAAAGGCAAGATACTTCTAGTTCTTTGAGATACTGCTTATTCTGGTTAGGCAGGTATCTACTTATTATGGCCTGTTTAGATCGAATCCCATAGACTGAAACTGGATTTCTGTGCAGAGGCATAGAAGAAACCAATGTGTAACTGCAGCTCTTCCTGTGAGAAGGCAGCATTTCAGTTTAAACTGAGTCCAATTTCTGGGAGCATGTACTGTCCCTCTCCTCTGCACCTTTACCCTAGTGGCTAAATATTTCTCCATAAAGTATTTTTACACTCTGTACTGTGTTGCTTAGCTAAGACAGTGGGCTTACCTGTCCAGTTCTTGTCCATGCAGTCTTGCCACCTCTAGAAAGAAAAATCCCTCCAAGGTTAAGAGCCTGAATTGGTTAAAAAGAGGATTTGAAGTCATCCAAGCAGCTGTGGTTCACAATAAATGGAAGTCTTGCTTGCTGTCTTAATCTCTTCAGAAAAAATTGAGTCACAGGTAGTGCCACTGAATTTCTGATATAATGAACCCCACGCCCTCCTCTGAGAGTTACTTGAAGTAGCCTTTCATTTAGGGTTGTATGCTCAGTGCCTGATTTTCCTCTCGTTGCTCCTCCCCTCAGGCCACAGCTGGTACTGACCATCCTGTGTGCACATCCCCCCTGCAGCTTTGTCACAGCTCTAATTCAGTACGTGAGAGGTGCCCACTAAGGTATGCTGTGACAGGTGACTCTGCAGGGAGCTTGGGCAGTGCCTCGTCCCAGCAGCGCCTCCCCTGCAGAGCCTCCTGTGCATGGGCCCCCAGAGCAGCTGCCAGCTGTGTGTGCTGGCTCCGGTGTCTGGGGACACGTGGGTGCTGCAGCAGGGCAGTAGCCCCCAGCCCTTGCAGGATCTGTTGCAATGCTGGGGTGGTGGGTGGTGTTCATTGCCCCCACCCCTTTCAGGCTGGGAGGCTCAGGTCAGCCCATGTGCTCCAAACATCAGGAGCCCTCAGGGAACAGGATGGGTTTTTATGGACAAGAGTCCAGTTTTCATGGACTTGGAACCGTGTCTGTTCCAGGTATAGTCAGCAATTCTTGTAACACTCCAAATCCTGGTGTGCTTTGGTTTTTTTTTCTTTTTAATGGCAATTGAAACTTAATTTGGTGTTAGTGGCTACAGAGAGTTAGCTTTTCCCAGATTGTTAGAAAATCAGTGTCCATTTTTCTAATAGAAGCCTTCTGAGTCTCAACCGAATTTCAGCTCCATGGTGTACTGATTGTTATGGTAGTTCTCATCAAAATATTCTAAAATAAAAAGGAAAAAAGAACATCTGTTCAGAAGAGTAATGACTGAGCTTTAGAAATCAAAGATAGAAGTTGATGCCAACAGTTCATAATATTTTGGGATTATTCCCTGAATGCCTTTATATTCTTATAAAAGTATTGAGATTTTTTTTTTAAGAAGCCCATTACAGATGTGCAGCTGGTAGTGAAATAACACTTCTTGTTGAACTGTTCTCATGCAGCTACTAAAGTTCCTGTTCATTTTAAAAGCTTAACACCTGCTCCACCTTCTGTGAGCCTCCAGGCTGGTTTGCCAGACACGCGTGCTGAGCACAGGCAGGATACCCTGAGCCAACTGGAGTTTGGAGCCCTCATGGAATATCTCCTTTCTGTGTTCTCCCTGTGTGGATTGCTTGTCACACAGCTCTGGGTTTGTGGCAGCTTTGCCTCGTTTGTGCGGCTGGACAGATCAGCACATCAAACACAGGAAGGTTCTTTTGGAGGGGGGATGGACCAGAGAAGGTTCAAAGATAATTAAGACCAGTACTTGTGAACTTTGATATGTAAAATTTGGTTCCCACGTGTTAGATGAGATCTGGTGAATACCTGCTGAATTTATCAAAAGTTGTCCTCATTCAGTGTATCTGAAAAGTACTCCTAGGCTTGGATTTTGATGTTTTGCTATAAAAACCTTGACTTAGGTTCTTGGAGGCACAGACCCAAAAAGAGACACCTGTAAGGAAACTCCAAGGCTCACCAGAGAAGGAGGGGATGTGAAGTGTGGGATGCCTTGGCAAACTGGATCAGTTGGGAGGGCAGGGCAGGGGGAGGAGCGAAGTCACCTGTCTGACCTCCTGTGTGAGGTGAGCAGCTGTGAGGGAGTCTGTGACAGATGTCCACAGCAGGATCCTGACTGCCTCTCCCCAGTCCTTGTGCAGAGCCGAGTGAAGCAGAAGGGAACCAGCACGATGTGCAGCTCACACTGGTGTGCCCAGGGAGTGAGTGGTGCCACTGGGCAGCGCTGGGGACCTTGGCTGGCATGAACTCACAGCCTGCCTGACAGCTGTCAGCCACCTCACAAGGGGGGTTGGCATGGATTTATTGAAGGAAAAGAATAATAAATGGAAACAGAGCAGTGTTAGGTAGAGGAACTTAACTGGCTAAAATACAGAATTAAGCTAATGAGTCCTAGCAGTGATTTAAACAATGTACCAGCACTTCTGGGAAAAGTACAGAAGGCCTTCAGTAGTGATTGGAAAAGCTGAGGTTGAACAATACCCAGTGGTATAACCAGACTGCTCCTGTGCACCTGAAGACATGCCTCCTTTCAAACCTGGTAGCTCAAGGTGGAGTTTGAATTTAGCCTTAATTTAGGAATAAGAAGCAATGATCAAATGCAAGGGAAAAAATGGTATTTTAAAAACTCAGGGTTTACTTTTTTAAGCAGACTTTGGTAGAAGGAGATGCATGAAAAGATGCTGTTAATTTTCTGTTCTGGTGGGTGTTGGTTTAAATAATGTGTAGGAGGCAACCAGGGAATGCAAATCAAGGGCTGGTGACACCACAGCTTGTTTGGGACACTGTGAAGTGTCAGGGAACTGAGCTTGAAGAGTGGGATCTCCAGGTTGTTAATAATGGATAAATGAGTCCATGTCAGCACAATGGCAGAGTCCTCTGCAGAGATGCTGAACCAGGGGAGGTGGCTGTTCCCGTTTGCCAGGTGTGTGCTCACTCTGCTCAGAGAAGGAAACGGCTCTGCTGCCAAGGGGGAAGGGACTGCCCAAGTGATGGACAAAAACTGCTTCAAGTGAAGTGTTTCTTAGAATACTGAGTATTCCCACTGCTGTCCTGGCTGCCTTGGACACCCTGCCAGGGCTGTGCTGCCCTGCAGTGGGGCATGAACAGCTGGAGAGGGGCACAGAACTCACTGGGGTTTGAATAGTTAGGAAAATATTTGGTGGAATTGTGGAGTCTCTCCCCCCCCCCCCATAGCAAATGGGATATTTCTATTTGGACACTCATTTCAGACCAGGCCCATCTTAAAGATCCTTGGTAAAATGGACAGTTAAAAGCTTTTATTCCTGCCCTGGGATTAATAATGGCAGTGCTTCACCATGTGTGCTGTAATTCTTTTAATAGCTTCATTCCATTATCAACTATTTATTAAAAAGATTTCACCACAGATATGGGCTTTATGGAGATTACTGTGCACTATACTTAATTACCAGATGTTCACTATGTTTACAGTATATCTGGTATTCAAGTAAACTTCTCTGTGTGAAAACCATCTAAAATGAACAGTTAAAATACCACTGTAAAGCTTTGTATTACAATAAGTTGAAATGGAAATTCCAGCTGGGCAGTGTTAGGAAAGTAAAACTACAAAGAATTTCAGTCCTACTCCAAAACAACTTTATTAAACCCCAGTAAAAATGTGTTTTACTGTCTGAATTTACCTTATGCATTCAGTCCATCAGATAAATCATCACCCATGTGTTTTTCATATTCTTTGCTGGTTTATTGCTGTCTTTCATCAGAATTGTATGAACTCAACTTTATGCCCAAATTTGCAACCAAACTTCAGAGTTTTATGGTTGGGGGGGTTAAAATGAAGACATGCCAAAGCTCAGGACAAGTGTATTGCATTGTCTCAGTTCAGTCGTGCAGCTTTCTCAAACTCCTGTTTTCCAGGCAATTTTTTATTACTAATTACTAGCTTTTTAATTTGACCCCCTTTAGGAACGTGTGACTAGCAAAGTTCTCCCAGCCTGAGGCCAGCAGGGGGGAAACTCATCACCTTAAAAGCAAAGATACTTTGCTCTTTGTGTCTCAAGGAGTTGGCTGATCTGGAATCTTTCTAATTTTGAGCCTGGTTTTATTCCAGTGTTACATCACTCAATACTGGACTGACATGGGGGTTTATTTAAAGGTTCCTTCTCCTTCCCTATTACTGATTTTGAGCAATTGTAGTCTTTGAGACTCCCTGTTGAGTCTTATTTAATCCTAGGCTAAGCAAGTCAAGCTGTTTTCCAGTCTACTTTCTGTTCTTCTGGTAACATGTTTTTCATCTTTGTATGACCAGAACAGCACACAGATACTCTGCACAAAGTCTCATGAGTGACCTTTTAATAGTTTTCATAATTCCTTTTCAGGCAAATGTTAATAATTCCAATATATCTTTCCATAGCTGCATATCAGCAGTTCATAGGCAACCTGTGGTGGTTTAAAATAACCAGACGACCCTGTTCTCCTCATTTCTACCTTAAGAACTGCTGATTTGAATCCCAATTCTTGTCCCTACAGTCTGTGGGTGATAGCACTGAATTTCATGCCTTTTGTCTGATGCCACCAATCATGCTGAGTGTGCTTTGGTTGCTCCTCTCCCAAATGCTGTTGTGTCACACAGTTGTTAACATTAAATCAAATCTTCCTGCAATGACCTTTCTGCTGAACTTGGACTGGTTACCAAGGTGAAGTTTGAGGGGATTGATGGCAAATACCTGTGTTAGTGTGCTCTGGGGTAGCTGAAATACCTGCAGTGCTGGTGTTTCCCTCTGAGGATCTGCAGGAAGGGCTCCATGTCCCCTGACTGTACAGTACCAGTGCTGTGTGTGTGTCTGTGTCCAGCTGTCTGTCTGTGCTTGTCTCTGGCAGCAGCAGGTCTGGCCTTGGCCTCAGGGACACTTCTAACTGAGCTCTTCAGCCTCAGCTGCTTTGCTCCCAAACTCCTTCCCAGCCCAGCACATGAGCAGTGCTGTTTGAGCTCTTTGCTTTCCTTTCTCTGCACTTAGGCCTGGCCCTGCTCTGTGGCACACAGGCAAGTTTGGCTGTTGGCCTCCAAGAGAACCGGGACCCCCAGGCTGCACTGAAAGGGGTATCCCCACAGATAGAGCATCTGAAGGGATTGTCACACAGCCAATGCAATTACAGCTCTCTCAGCATGTTGCCATTATTGGCCAGTGACATGTAAGAGGTTTGATCCTTGTGGTACCTGTCAATGTGACTGCTACAAGCCTCAAAAGTACCAAATTTCCTGATCAAAAAAAAGAGAAATGAAGGTATGGAGGCTGAGCTCAGTTCTTAGCAGCTTGTTTGAAGCATTTCAGCTCAAGGTCTTGTGTTTGCTTTGTGATGGCTGTGGAACCCGTGTCAGCAGGCTTGGGAAGAATCATTTGTATCCCAGTAGGGGAACGAAAACAAAACAAAAAACCCAAAATGGTTCTCCACTGGCTTTTTGTTTGTTTTCTGGGAAACCTCTGTACTTCACGGGCCACTGGATTTTATGGGCTGATGCTTTGGTGGGGTTTTTCTCTGTAACTTTTACATCCTCCTGTGTCTCAAAGCAGCAGCTCCCCAGGTCAGTGTTTAGGAGTCCTGTGCTCAGAGCTCACCTGTGCAGTGCCACTTCTCCCTACCTGTTAGTCCTGGTGCCAGAGGAATTCGGGTGCTGTGGGCAGGGCAGGGCTCAGCCATGCAGAGCTGCCTTTGCCATGTCAGAGTAGGACACTTGGTTCCCAGTTGGCCTGGAAGCGTCTGCAGCCTGAGCCCTGCCTTACACTTGCAGAAACACTGAGACCAGGTCTTGCTCTTACTTGCCACCATCTGTTTATATTTCCTGCCAAGCACCTCACAGAGTAACTTTAAAAAGAAAGACTGGGGCATGTGAGAGTATGAAGGATGGGCCTGGAAGGCTGATCTGCCTGGAATCAGGGCAGACCCCAGGATCTGCAGCTGGGCTCTGGCACCAACAGTGTGCCGACAATTAGGAACAACTGGGGCCTCTTTACCACCTTGCACTTGTTCTTACCAGCACATCTCAAACTGATGCCTGATGCAATTGAGTCTGTTTGCCACAGTTAAGTTGTTATTGAATTGTACTGGGCTTTGCGAAACCTTCAGGACTCAGTCTGTGTCTTGGATTTAGATTCTAAAAAAAACTCTGGGTTTTTTCCCTGTAGCCTGGAAAGAATAAAGATTCCAGTTATCTTGATAGGCTTGCATATTGAGTAACTCAGTTATTTACATAAAGATGTTTCTCCAAAAGGAAGTTGTGTGAGCTCTGGAGCTCCTTTTCCACCCTGTGTTTACAATAAATCTTCCAATTATTCATAACTTAACAAGTGTCACTCCCATAGGAATATAAAGTGTACATAGTCTAAGAAAGTGTAGCAAATAAATCTGAATAATTCTGTGACACTGTTTGCTGAGATATTTCCCTTTTTGCTTTGTATGGCAAGATGAAAGAGATCTATGCTGGTAGGTGCCCTGTAAACAGAATTGCTCATGAATGTGGTTTAAATGCCTCAAATCAACACACACATTCAACATATCAGTCAAGTGTCAAAACAGCTTAATTGCTTTTTTCACAGCTTTGATCATACTTGTTTTATTGGACTGTTCACATTTTGTGTTGCAATCACTTATCTTTCCATACAGTTCTAACAAGTACTGTCTTCATCAAGATTTTTGTTGTTCAACTTCCCTATTTCATTTTTAATCTGCTAAATGAGCATTTCCTTTCTTTAGAAAAACAAATAAATCACAAAAGCAAATTGACCCTTTTGTCCCTAAACAAAGCTCTCTTTGTTTCATTTCTGCCCTGTCATTTGTTATCCCCAGCATGTTTAATATTGGTGATAACGAATTTTACATGGAATAAATTACATGTGCATCCTGATGAATAAAGCCCCCGTTACTGTGCAGTTAATAATGCTGCTTGCAAACTTTGTTCATGTCTTACAAATATTTTCAGTAATAACACATCAGGCTTTATTTGTGTTCTAAGAGAAAGCTGTCTTTAAGGACTTGGTCGTTTATCAAGGAGCATGACTGGTGTCATCCAAAGAGCTTTTTGAACCTCAGTCCTCCTGCTCTCGTTGAAAGGTATGACAGTTCTCTGTGTGCCTTGCCTTCTGGTTGCACTGTTTACATGAGCCCTGGCACAGTGTTGAGGCAAAGCCTGCAATTATGTATGCTCCACCAGCTCAGAGCCCAGTAGTGCATGTGCCGTGTTCAGGACTCGGTTTGCTCTCTGGGTGCATTATAACCTACTTGGCAGGATTTTTCCCAGAGTGTCTGTTAATGGCCAATAGTGGCCCTGATCCAGGAAAGCTTTTAAGCGGGCACCTAACCTTAAGTAGGTGATGGGATCCCTGAAACTTGCTGTTCTTTGCTGGCCTGTGCTTTAAACAAACAAACACTTCCCTGTTCGCTGCCCCGACACGACCCTCCTTGTGCGCAGGGATCATTCCAGCCCCGCTGCTCCCGTCCCGCTGTGCTGCCCTTCGGCGCACCCGGGGCAGGGCCGGCCTCTCACAGGGAGCCGAGCTGAGGCTCCTTCTCCCAACGGGCTGCCGACAGCTTTTCCTTGAGCAGGCAGAGCCCAGCAAACACCCGGCACCCCATCCCTCTGTCTGCCCTCTGCCCCTGCAGCTCTCCCTGTCTGCCCCAGGCACACCTTCTCGCTGCTCCCCCATGGGCTGAGCATCCCCCTCTGCTCATCCTCCAGCCTGTGCTTCCCACTGCCAGGCTCCTGCCTGAGCTGTGCCAGGGAACTGGAGCCCTGCAATGGCACACACAGCAGTCCCTGCAGCTCTGTCCCAGTGCTGCACGTCTGAGGGCACAGGCAGCAGCCATAGGTCATACACAGATACACAAATACACGTAAAGATATGTATTTTTACATGGAAAAAGATCTATGGGTTGATTTGAGGTGAAGTTGTTTTCCTGCTATGTGAATATGGCACTTGGTATAGTCTAGAGCCCAAGCTAGAAGTTTTAACTAGAGTAAACTAGATCAGTGAATAAAAGGAATACAAGATGCAATCCCTCAGCAAAGGCACTGCCACAATTGCTGCTTACATTTACACTGGTGCTTTCATTCTAGTTGGGCAAAAACTGTCAGTTAACCAAGGGGGCCCTGGCAAGTCTTGGTATCGTGCTCTTTTCATAGGAACAGTCCCTAAGTTTTGTCTTGTTTGTCTTGTGTATTCAACTCTGTAACTTTTTTCAGGCCTGAGTTATGATCTCAGGATGTGAGACTTGATGATCCTTATGGATCTCTTCCGGTCTGAGTTGGATACATCCCTCTGTGTGTACTGAATACAGTCTGTGTGTCTGTTTGGTGCTTTACCATCTTTTTAGTGTTATGGGCCTGATAATTCTCCCCATCCTTCTGTTCTCCCCCCTGAGTGGAGAATGGAGGTGTGATACCTGTGAGCCTTTCCCTGTGCAGCAGAGGCAGCTCTTGGACTGAGATGTCAGGACCTGCTGCCCCCCCTCTCTGTAACTGACAGGGAGCAGCCATCAGGTGCTCTCCTGGCTCTTCATACTCATTTCCTTAGTTTGTTCTGTTTCCTCAAAGGTCACATCATTCTGAAGGGAAACTTGTCTTGTATTTGTAATTGTCTCTGTGATTCTCTGTGATGACAATGCCCAGTGGACAAAGGAGAGCCCATTTTGTGCTGTGTTACTTGGCTGTGGAGTGGCCAAATACACTGCTCAGTGTGAGAGAAATATGGAAGGAGAAACCAAAGACAATGCAGGCCAGGAAAGTTCAGAAGCCAAGTGCTCTTCTCCTCAATGCGTGTTTGTTGTCAGACAGCTTTCCCTTTCAGCTGCTGCAGCTGTCAGTGCAGGAGTTGGGCTGGTTAGAGGCCAGGTTGGTTCAACCCAGGTATAAATTAAAGCATCTTCATGACTTTACACTGGGGCCCATGCACAGACAGTTTTGCAAATGGCACTTGAATATGATCAAACCTGCAGCTGGGTGTTTGCAGCAGTGCTGAGGACAGTCTTGTGATTGCAGAGAAACTAAGTGCCCATTGCAGCATCCAGCTGTGGGACAAGAAGGTGAATGTAAGGCCTTGCAGTGAGAGACCTTCCACTGACAAGTGAGAGCAGCCTGTTGGTCACTGTGGGGTTGGGGTTTTTTCCTCCGAGTTCCCAGCAGAAAGGAAAGGACTATTTTTCTTTCACATTTGCTTCATTTCATGATAGTAGGATGCCTCAATTACTCCCCAAATATTGTAAGTGTACAACTTGGATTCCTTCTGCTCCTGGGTCTTTAGGAAAGGGGGCATTCTCTCTGAGATTCTCTTTATTAGGATCTTAGGTCTGTCTGAAGTTGTGTTTACACATTACCAGCCCAAGGTACTTGAAGTCTTGAAGTTTGAATTGCTCCAAATACAAATTCTGTGTTCCTAAAGGTAATGGCTGATTTTGGTTTTGTGCTTTGTTACTGGGTTTGGGTTTTTTAGTTCTCTGAGAACACCTACAGCACCATATAACTTGAATTTGAGTTAGAGCAGTGGCAGAGGGATGAACAACTAGACAGCTTTTACTTGAAAGGTGCATGAGGTATTTGGCATTTCCCAAACTGGACCTACACTTTGCTTTTGGCTTTTTTTGCCAGACTGTGTGGAATAAAGAGTCCAGCAAAACAAACCTGGGGGCTTTGTCTCCCTGGTTGGGGTTTTTAGGATTGAAGTGTATAGTGGTATACTCAGCAGGATGGTGTAAGTGACAGTGCAAGAATGTGACTGAGGCAAGCTTTGAATTCAAATAATCTTTTATTGAATCCCAGTTAATACGGTTGGCAAAACCCCAACCAGATACACTGTCAGACAGACAAGTGCTTGTTCAGGTCTGAGGACCTCTAAACCCATATGCCTTAAGGACAGTAAAGTATAAAATCTATCACGTTGGAATAAGAAAATGGTGAGCTATCTGCTGTAAGTCACCCTGCAAAGTTACACAACCTCTTTACAAGTGAAGACAGGCCACGATGTGGGGAAAAAATGGCCTTTTCTGGTCAGGCTGCCACGTGGAGGCAGCAGTGGAAACTGCCTCCCTCAGATGGGCCAGGACAGCAGGTCCTGGGGCATCATCCTGCCTTAGGGGCAGGTCCTCAGAGGCAAAGGCCATGGCAAGAGAATTAATCAATGTACAAGATGACAATGCCAGTGCAAGTCATCTATTTTAGCCTATTTAATTACTGTGTTTAGCAGCTGTACAGCAAAATGGCAAAAGCACAGATAAAGGCAGAAAAACAGCTAATTGAAGTTTACCTGCTTTGGAGAGTTTTGTTTAAGTAACACTTTAGGTTCAGCAATTAAAGTTGATATATAGACCATATAAAATATCAGTACGCAGAAGCAACAAGTCAGAGCCCAGAGTAAATTTGGGTTCACAAAAGCCTTTGTTCCAAGGAGTGAAAAGTTGTAAAATAAAAACAAAACAAACACCAAACAAAAATGAACTGTTTTATTATATCTAAAATACCGAAGGGAAAGAGCTAAACATAGACTTGCAGCCTTAAGTTTTGTTTCCTTATCTCTTGGCTGCTGCAGCCCTGTGATTTATATTAGTATATATGACTGGACTTGGAAAAATTCACGCATAGTGAAAATGACTAAAGTGATTTATAGTGTCAGTCTAGAGGCTTGTTGGTTGTTTTTTGTTTATCCACCTGTTTTCTGACTCCTTGAATAATTTCTTTCTTTTATGGGAAGAAAAGCCAGCCTGCTGTTGCTGCCACAGACAGGTCCTGCGGGCAGCGGGGGCGCAGCTTTGTGTGGCTGCTGCTTTAGGTGGGCCGGGCAGATGCTGCAGCCCCGCGCAGACAGCGCCGGGCCATCTGTGCCGCTCGGGGGGCAAAGAAAGGCTGTTTGTGTGAGCCGTGGGAAACGGAGTGGCCGGCCCGCCAGGGCTGCGTGAATTGAACTAATTGAAGATTATAGTGCGGAGTTTGCCGCGGCCCAGCGAGAGGATAATCCTTCATCAGCTGCAGGCGCAGCCCGTAATTGGTGCTTGTTACAGGGCGGGGTTCCCCCGCAGTGCCGCAGAAACTGAGAGGCTTTAGTCTTTAATTACTGTCTTTCAATAGCGATGGGAGGAAGGGGAGAAAAGGCCAGGCTAAGAAAGTCCGGGAAGAAGGGGAGGGGCGGCAAGTGTAATGCAATTTCTGGTAGTCTAGGCTAGACATTTAACAAGTGAGAGCGCCTTTTGTGTGAGAACACAACGTTCTGGCATGGATAATGAACCTCTGTTGTTTGTAATTAACCCCCGCGTCACCACAGAGCCTTTGTCTGCGATATTGTCTTAAACGGATTGTTTGCCACACCTCCAGCGCTGCTGAAAAGACTTTAGAGGTCTGACTTGCCACATTCATGACAACTTCACTTCTGAAAAGGTGTTTTGGTGTGTTGGGCTTTACGTTATTTAGTTTATTGTGGCCCTGACTGGAGGTGATGCTCCCATTTGTCTCTGGCTCCACATTGATGTTGGAGCTTGGGGAAGAAGAACGTAAGGCCATACACACACATCTCCACAAAGGCAGTTGAATGATCCTGGATTTTTGAAGTGAAAATGTTGATTTAGCTAAAAAGAGGTGTCATTAGCGTTTTATTATTGGGGTTTGGACTTCGCTGATGTAAAGTTCTTCCTTGGGTTAAAATCTGTGGGATGTGATAGACCTCAAGTCCTCATAAATGCAGTTTTCCCCTGTTCCTTTCCAGACAGTTTTCCCTCACCCCAACTCCTTCAATATTGGTGCTAAAGAAATGAGTCTTACTTGGTGGGGGGCAAGATGAGCTACTCCTTTCCACAATGGATTAGTTAAAGAGTTGCCAAATGTTCATGATGTTGAAAAACAGGGATGCGCTTTAAGGTAATCTAAGCCCATTTCCCTGGTTTAAAGGTTGGGGATGTAGCAGGCACCTGTCCATCTCTCAGGCTGGTGTGGGGACGTCTCGCTGCCCTCTGCTGTGTGTGGGGACGTCTCGCTGCCCTCTGCTGTGTGTGGGGACGTCTCGCTGCCCTCTGCTGTGTGTGGGGATGTCTCGCTGCCCTCTGCTGTGTGTGGGGATGTCTCACTGCCCTCTGCTGTGCTTCCAGCAAGTACCTTGGCTGGGTAATAGAACAGGGCTGACCAACATCACCGCTGCAAACTCCAGGAATGCTGCTGTGTTCAGGAAGCAGCGTCTCTGAGCAGTGTCCCATGAATTGCCTTGGCCATGCTCTCACAGCACCATGGAGCAGGATGAATGCAAAATGTACGGCAGATAATTATTGAGGATTTACAGCAGGGCTGGTCTTTAATTAGCACTGCTTCTTCATGTCTGTTTGATGGCTTGCACAGCTCCCACCCTATTCTTCCTCCTCCAGCAACATGGGTGCTTGGGTTCATGCCCATGGTTCTGGTCCCCCCCCCCCGCTGTGGAAGAGCCTTGGGCAGAACCTCATCCTGATCATGGCCCAGAAATGTAAATGCTCCCCAGAGAAGGGCAGCTCTGCTTGGTCTCTCTGGGCCAGCCCTGTCCTGGGGGCTCTCTGCCCCAACCAGGGGCACACAGACCGTGCTGGCAGCACCAGGCACCGTGCCCTGGAGGGGAGGGAGGGCAGGTGGGCAGAGCTCTGGCTGTGGGGACTGTGAGCATGGCAGGAGCACAGGGGGAGCTGCCAGGTGGGCACTGCCGAGGAGGAACACGGGCCCTGCTGTCTGTGCTCTGAGCTGGGGCTGACACAGCTCCAGAGCTGGGCCTGGAGCAGCAGCAAACTGGGGGCCGTGCAGGAGCAAGGGAAGTGGGGCAGAGCCCAGACAGCAGTGCAGACAAACAAATACCATTGCTCTGCAGTTCCTTCCACATGCCGGTGTTCCTGCTGAGCACACAAAAGCAGCTGCCTCAGCTGGCCGGGGACAAAGCAGAGCCTTGTGCTGCTGCCGTGTGTTTGTGGTGGCATCCGTGGAACAGGGGCAGGCCTGTGCATTTAGTTCAGCACCAGCACAGGCTTGTAACGTTAGCTCCATTTGCCTTGTGCTTGTGCAAATGGCACAACTGAAAGCTTGGTTCTTTCACCTAAGTCTGCCAGGGAAGAGTGCAACAGGCCAGCCCTGTTTGGTGCTCCAGAAGAGAAAAAGCCTGCCTGCTGCCAGGAAAGGCTCTGTGTGTTTGTCAACAGATTGCTCCCTCTCCACACACATGGAGAACGGGGCAGACAGCAAGGCATTGGGCATTCTCAAATATGCCACACGCAGGTTAAGAATTAAGTACAACTTTTAAGTAAGGACAATATCCCTGGTAAAATATATACACATTTCCAGAGATTATTTCTGACAAGGTGTGTTGTGAATATATGCTTTAAACTTGCCTTCTTTTATTCTTTTTTTTATTGTGTATTTCCTTTTACACACAGCCAAGCACTCAACTGTGTGGTAAGACCTATGGACTTCATTAGAAAGTCAGTGTGTGTTCAAATTCCTTAGATCTCTTGACTATTCATTAATTATTTTCCTTGTGGCATCACATAAATAGCCAATAGCTGGTAAAAATCACTGTGCCATGAAAAAAATCCCCACCTTTATTAATAGCTGTCAGGAGGTGTGAAAGCTGTCAAAATAAGGAAATGGATCAAGAAGTCACACTACACATTTTTGTATCAGAAGCAGAAACGCAACCAGGGACATTTCTGAAAAGAAAGAAGCTCTTCATTTGTCTCTTGTTGCTGAACAGGCAACAGTAATGACCTCAATGGGACCTGCTGGGTGCAAACAGAAAATAAATGCATACTGGGTTTCTGGCAGCAGCCCCTCTGTGATGGTTAATTGGACATTGCTAAATGCAGAGAGTTACCAATTGATTTGAACCAAATAGCATTCACAGACTCCCACTGGTTTCAACTTCAGCACCTGTTGAGTGGGTCTTACCATCAGACAAGTCATTTGGCCTCAATGTTGACAAAGTATCAGGCCACAACCCTTCCTTGGTGTCCAAAATCCAGCAGGTACATTTGGCACACAAATGTGGTATCAGATGTATCTGGCAGATGCTGTTCCTTTAGCACAGTGGGGTGGAGGGAAAGGGTAAGAGTCCAGTACAGTAGGATCTGTTCATCTCCAGTCTTTCCCCTGGAGCTGTAGGACAAGCACGAGAATAGTCACAATTTCTAACTGTCCAGAAGGCTCTGTAGTGAAAATAATTACATTGAGAGGAAGATCACCAGGAATGTGGCTTAAGACTGATGCCATGAGGAGCCCCCCAGAAAGTTTCCCTGAGCATCCAGGATCAGTTTGGGCTGGGAAAAGCAAAGCTGCAGCTGAGCCGTGACAGGGCAATACTGGCTGGAAAGGATGAGCTGACAGGAATCCTGAGCCCTGCTCAAACCCACAGGCTGCAGGAAAGCAGGAGCCTGCCCAGGTTTGCTGCAGGCTTGGCTGAGCAGCTCATGGCTCAGTCATCTCTCACCACAGCCAGTCTTTTTGCCAGGCCATCCTCCATCTCCTTCCTTGTGCCAGCCAAGAGGATCTTGAAATGCAGAGAGATGTCTGTGTGTGTGTGACACTTAGGTGTATAATACATATACTTCAGAAACTTAAATTTGTGAAACAGTTTAATCTGATTATAGCAAGAGTGAAGGATAGAAAAATTAGTCTGTTCTTGTACCTAAAAAGCATAATTGGTCCTTCAAAAGTATCTGCAGATAGATAAAATAAGCACCTTAGAAGCTATTTAGGGAGTGTTAACTTTTGAGAAAAAAACCCTATTTTCAAATGTATTTATCCTGCTTCACAGAGATTTGCTTTGCAGTTTTTAAATACCTAAATGTTTTTGTTCAAAATCCAGGAAACTTGTAATGGGGTAGGTATTGTACCCTTGCAATGCCTTTAATGCTTCAAAGCTTTTAGGAATTAAGGGTTGCCAGATGAAAAGAAGCAATATGGCAGTTATGAGTGCTGAGTACAGTAAGGAGCAGTAACGACCCTTCCCCTGCCTCAGGTAGGCTGAGGTGGGTCCTGCAGGAGCAGCAGAGGTTCACTGGGCACGTGGCAATGGCACTGTGGGGCTGAGTTACACTCAGGCAGCAGCAAACACCACATGAAGGGCATCATTGCAGTTTGTTCCAGTGGAACTGCCCGGGACAGGCTGGAGCTCAGCAGATCAGCCCACAGACATGGTTTGGCCCAGCCCTTACCCTGCAGTGATTGAAGGCAGAAATGTCACCTCTTGAAACAGTGGGGGGTTTAGTTAAGATTTTGAGGTTTTATGGTTCTAGAGGAAAAAATCTGAGCCAAACTTTGGACTTGTTTCTGAATGCACAAATAGTAGTAAAAAACCCATGTAAAATATTTCTTTTTATAAATATAATTATTTTTGTCATCCTAATTTGAAGCCTGGCTGGCACTTTTGAGTACCCACAGTTGGTAACAGCAGAAAGTTCTGGGGCCATGTGGGGCCACTGCAGCAGGTCTGGAATGTGCTCACTGCAGTGACGTCTCACCCAGGACATCAAATGTGTGGTGACTGCCCTCCTTGTCCCCCTCCCTCCCTGGGAACCTTCTCTGTGGCTCCAGGAGCAGATTGCTCTCTCTGGACACTGCTGTTCCCTTGCCCATGTCCCTCACACCTCTCGAGCTGAGAATTGCAATAAATAGTGCTGATATTAGTTTTCTTTTTTTTTGTCTGTTTTTCTAAGACCTGAAAACTGTGTGTTTTGCCTTCTTTCAATGCCATGGAAAATGTACCTGCTGGGTTTTTTGTTTGATTTTTTTATTCTGTTTTTGCTCCCCTGCATTATTTCACACCAAACACCTGAGCTGGGCTTTGCCACATCTGGCCACAAACTGCTGCTGCTGCTGCTGCAGGGGATTCCACAGCAAACAAAAATCAACAGGAAACCCTTCCAAACTGGTTTCGTGGTTCAGAAGAAGCATAACTGCTCTTCAGTGCTGCCCTCTGATTCACTCCAGAGCTGCAAAAAGCAGCTGAGCCTTGTACTGGCAGTAAGATTCTCCTGAGAGATTGTACAGCAAATGCAGGGCCGTGGTATGTAGAGCCAGCCCTTCTACACAAGGATTGCAGCCCGTGGGCAGTGGCCAGAATTTACTGCTCACTCATGGGGGTCTCTCACTGGTCATAAACTAAGGAGGCAGAGAACACACAAAGGTGGCACTGCTGTTACTGAAGTGCTGATGTGTGTGAGGGGGAGTCTTGTGCTGCCTGTGAAGCAGCAGTGGGTAGGATCAGCTGCCCACATTTAGTGGGTGGTTTCAAAAGCTCCCTTCCTCCTGAGGTAATTATTAATATTGCAAAGAAGTCACTGCTTTCTAATAAATGTGTTTATTTCTCAGCTGTATGTGTCTGTGCTTGTGACATCATATGTTCAGTTAGTTTGGCTATTTAATTCCATAAAATTTCCTGCAACATTGTCTTAATCTTTGCATTCCTTTTGGCTTACTGACCCCACGGCCTGAGGTTGGTGTTGTATAGTCCCTGCTCTGTGCAATGGTGTTCATCTGAGTTTGGGCCTGATGTGTGGAACCAGTAAAGGTCAGTACTTCTGCTGGTATCAAATATCAGCAGGAAAAGAGACAAGTTTTGATAACACTTGAGGCAGACAGTGCTCAGAACTGAACTGGGCTCAACTTCATGCACATGGCAGAGATTGCAGGCAGGCTGAGCTCCCTGACCATGCAGGGATTCAGACGCCCAGCACAACCAAGGAAAGTTAGACTGAACTTCCCAGGCTTGCAGTTTTGATCTCGTTGTTTTGACTGGATAACAGAATCAAGCACTTGGGATTACAGCACTTAACTCTTTTAAGAGTGGTTAAGAATTTACGGCTTATTAACCAATTAAACTTTCTTTAAGCCCTTGGTGTCCTGGCATGGCTGGGCTACTCCAAATTCCTAAGGAGACTTAAGCACCTATAGTGTCTTAGCATAGTTAGGATTTCTCCCTCATTAGAAAGACTTCAGTGTGCTAAGTTTCCTTAAACACTTACCAAAGCTTACATGTGCTGTCGTTGTTCCTGATTTCCATGGTAAGTTCTAAACAAGCAAAATCCAAGTGAAGAATTGTCTAATGTGACTCTGAGAGGTGAAGCTCTTACCTGAGAAATGAAGGAAGTGAAGTTTGCTCCAAGTTAGCTGGGCTGTTATGACTGGCTCATCGGGCAGCCTGGTCCTCAGACCACCTGCCATTCCATTGAAGGGCTATATTAGCAGTTCCTCCCCACCCCTTTTGCTCAGACTGTAAATTGACACAGGTCCTGATTTTTTAAAGGGTCCTATGTAGCCCATAGGGGGTTGATTTTTCACACGGAAAACTAAAAAAAAACAAACAAAAAACCAACGCCAAAAAAACCCAAAAAAACCCCCGAACAAAAACCCCAACAACTTACTCCTTGCTGCCGTTTTCAGGGCAGTGCCCCAGAGCAAGTGGGCTCTGCAGTGAGAGTCTGACTTGGGTCTGTCTTCACACCCCCAATCCCAAGGGAAACGGAATGTTTTTCCCTTACCCTCATTCTTGGAAACAGTTCTAATTTTTTAGCTGAAATTTTCCAACACAGCTCAGCTTGAGCTGCAGACGTTGCATGGAAAATTTCAGCCCAAGCATATAATGCTTGGCAAAGTTCTAAGCAATGGGGGCTTAAAATGGGAAGAGTCTGATCTAGGAGGTGCTAACAGTCTTCCTTCTAATGAACGTTCTTGTCCAGAGGCTATTAATAGACTTAAAAACTGGTCTGAAATTCAGAATAGACTGAAAACAATGCTGGTGTCCTGTCTGAACTTTCTAGACTTGATAGATAAGTACTTAGAAAAATCACTGGAAAACAAAGTTGTGTGACTAAAGCAGATATAAATCTAACTGTGATTTTCTGGTAGGCTTAAGAGTTGAAATACTATCTTCAGCTTCAGTGGTGATAGTACCAAACTGCAGTGTAGCACTAGAAAAGCTACAGAAAAGGAACTTGAGAGTGATCTCCAGAGAGAAAGGAATGTGCAAGATGGAATAAAGCCATTTGCATAAAAATTGTTAGGCTGGTATTTAATTGAATTACATTGGACCTTAGAGTGTATAGATAATGTCAGTTTGAGGTCCTATTTTAGGTTATTATAGACTAGTGTATTATTAAAAACAAATATTACTGAAAAAAGTTTGGACAATGTGCTTACCTGGTAAAGTCACCTGTTTAAAGCACTTCAGGGTTCTAGGGCAGCAGAATGTGATGGCACCAAAAGCCCTGTGAAACTGGTGGGTTCCATCATTGCCACTGCAGATCTGTCCCAGAGGTGCCCAGAGTGTGTGTGCAGCAGGCTGGGCTGGTGCACTTGGGGGAGTATTGGTGACTGATGCTCATCCCGATAGCGCAGGCAGTCCCTCCCTTACACACACAGCCCCACCTTGCTCTTTAGCCATTACAGTAGCACTGCCAGGCTCAAAATGCCATGTTTCTGAAGCTTGTTGCATTGTGTGAGTGGCACGGTTGTGGCTTGTTAGATGGGAAGAATGCAAAACAATCCAATACATATCCCTGAGCTCAGGCCATTCCTGGTTGTGGAGCCGAGTAACTCAAACCCTGAAAGTACATTGTTTGCCACAACATGATACAGATGTGCTCCAGCAAATCAAACATAGTGCTGACAACTCCTGTGAGGAGTGCCCTTAGCCATGGTGAAGAAAAACTGCCATTTTAATACCTGTAACTGCATGTTATTGGCTGAAAAGTTAAGCTGTGGTTTATTTTTTACTCTAGCTGCAGTTTTTGATGTGTGATTCTCTAAGCAGAGATTGTCTCATTTTCCTGTTCATTTGTCATACCCTCAAGGGCTGGAAGTTGTACTGGAGTTGGGCCTATGAGATGCTAAATTCAAAACAGACATTTCAGTATTTTTGGGTGCTGTACAATTATTAGCCAGTGCTCCCTATAGTATTGTCCTCTTGCACTGAAAATAACCCAGCAGTCTCTGTGTATGATTTTAGTCATACTCATGCTTGATTTTCATCTCCTGGCTCCCTGGGATCCCCATCAGGCACTGCTAAAATCACAGACATGTTCACCAATGCAGCAGTCAGAGAATCTGCTGCCTTTGGGGTCTCAGCGCTCCCAGCACTGTGATCTGCTCTGCCTGGGGGTGCCCGTGCTCTGCTCCCCCCCTGGCACAGCACTCGGGGGGCTCCTGTCACCCTCAGTGCACCTGAGTGGGGAATCACCACAACTGCATCTCGGTCCTGCCTGCAGCGGCCCCAGAACACTGGCACTTGTGGCTTGGGTGGGAATCTGGTTCATGTAAATCTCTTACCGTTTCTGTTTACTTGTTTGTAGGTGCAGGTGGTTTATAAACATAACTTTGTCTCCAGGGATGTTGACAGCGTGTGGGTTCTGTTGGTGTGTTGTGCCTCATCCACGCTGCCAGCTCAGAGAGAGGGTTCAAAGGTCTCAGATGGAGATGTGGCTGAGGTTTAAAGCAGTGCAGCCCTTTGGGATTGAATGAAAGCAGCACTGGAGGAGTGTAGCCAGGCTGGCCCTGTGAGCCCAGCTCTGGGGGCCTCCATAACCTGCCCCTCAGGGTCTCTGGGGTTGCTTCAGAGGGGCAGGCGTGCACCTGCTGGCTCAGCTTGGCACTGGCCCTCAGGGAGGTGACACGTGCACACAGAGCTGCAGGAGCTCTGAGCAAAGTTGGCCAGTGGGATAAACAGCCCATGTTCTCATCTGCCTCATGGCTGTGGGGCCCAGGGACTGATCTTTCCCAAAAACCTCAGCTTGAGGGTTCTCTTACTCCTCGAGCAGACAGCGGGCAGGACAAAAGGGGCACAAACCCAGAGAGTTTTCTGGACCATTTGGAAAGTGTCAGGTGACATCGGGGCAAGTTCAGAGCAAATGTAGAAGTTGCCCTGATTGTTTCAGAGCTCAGCAGCATTCTGCTTGCTGGATCTTCCTGGGCATGCTCCAGGTACACAGGGAATTGGGCAGGGTGCTCTGGGCCAGAGGTGGAAAGCCTGAGGCTGAGAAGGGCCTCATAGTGTGGTGTTTGAGGCACTGAGGGGGAGCTCTGTGCTCCAGTTGGTCAGACAGCAACTCTTGTTACTTTAAATGAACATATGGTAAAATAGTCTGCTTGCAGGACTGGGTTAAAGGGGCAATACCTCCTTTTCTTGTGGCTTGATCCACAGCATTCTTTTCCTTTTTTGAGAGAACCTTGCTCCTCATACTCAGGAAGTGGTTTGGGACTTTTCTGTTGCCAGTTGTCAGGTGTGTAAATCCTTGGTATATACACCTTTCCAGTCAGGATTTGAGATCAGCAAGGTAAACAAGCTCCTGTTCCCTCTGGGCTTTATTCCTGGTCCCATTCCAGGAAGGCCTGAATAGTGTCTAACCTGAGTTGCTCACCTGCAGTCAGCCTCTTTTGTAGCCAGGTGGTAAAGTAGGAATGAGCAGCAAATAGCCCAGCAGTGCAATCCGTGATCTTGTTGCCAGCTCCTAGTGCAGTGGGATGATGATGGTGTCTGCCTTCACACTTTGGCTTGAATTAACCAAAACTACATGTCTGGGAGGGCAAGTTAATCCTGTAGCTGTGAGGTGTCAGATCTCATTGTCACTGTCTATTTTAATTGTAGATCTGCTGTTGGATTATGAAGGGGTTTTAAATCTGAAGGAAAAAATAAGGCACAATGACAACCCAAGACATTCACTGGTGTAACTCTCCTTGTGTAAATCACTGCCTGTCAATAGCAATCTTCCTTTAGGTATGGCAATGCAGTTTTGGCACGACAGGGCGTAGTTCTTATGTTTCTCCTTGTACAATTCCACTGTCTTCATCATTTCCAGCTGATCCTCCCAAGAAATTGTGCTCTTGGCTCCTGTTTTCTAAGTACAATGAGGCCTGTGCCAACAGCTTGTGCTTATCTGGTTTGGTTACATCAGTGAGAGTCTGGTTTTCAGCCTTAGGAAACAACTGAAACAATAATGATTTGTGTCTGGACCGGCAGTTGAACTGGCACCACGGGCCACATTCCAGGAGCTTTCCAAGTTTGGGGTTTTTTCCTAGTTTATCTGCCATTTGTGTAACTTCAGTAAAAGTAAGGGAAAAGGCCATATGCTGGTTTAAGATTCTTTTCCCCCCCTTGTGATTTCAGAATGGAAGATTTGGTGTTGTCAGTGTCAGGGCCTTTTCCAAATAATTTTTTAAATAATGGTGTCTCGTGGGGTGTTGGTGGGAACCTCAACAACTCTGGCACTGGTTAGGAAGTTATGCTTAACTCAAACAATTCTTTGCTAACTAGGGCTGGTGTTTCTTTCTTACAAGAGGTTGAAAACTTGTTCTGTGTGTGAGATACAACTTTGAGATATAACAATGCAAACCACTGCTGTGTCTTGTTCAACTGCAGCTGTACCAAACCTGTGCTTACCTTTGAAAAAAATCCCCAAGAAATCTCTTAATGGGATATAAATATAGAAAAGGTCAGGCCTAAAGAAATTCCAAAAAAGCAGCGAGGAAATCATAACTAGGACTGAACTGGCATTTTACAGTAGTTTTCTATTTGCTGTGCTACCTGGATAAACATCCAGATTAGGTGTGAAAAAGTAGCCAGTATGTGTGCTCACAGCTTCATGTTTTACTTTGAAATTCCAAGGGCTCACTTTGTGTATAAATAAATAATGATTCAGCTAAATAAAGTTTGAATGCTCTGACCAATTCCTGGTGAAATAGATGCACCTCACTATTGGAATGCTGTTAGCAGAGTTGTGTTGTTTACCATATTAATTTCTTCAAACAAATTACTAATGTTCCATTTCTGCAGTCATGAAAAGCCTTGCAGAGGCATTATGTACATACTATTTTCAACAGGCAAAGGAAAGTGGAGGCACACTTTGAATAAATGAAAGAAGGTGCCTTGAAAAATGATGATGAACATGACTTTAAAATGCCAGGCCTTTCCACATCACCTGGCAGAGCAAACATTGCTGGTATCTAAAAAAAGGCAGTGTGGAAATCATACTGATTTGACACTAATGCTTTCAAGTTTGTGTGGCAAGAAATCCTAAAATAGAACAATTGAGTATCTTAGGTTTTGATATTGATGTGCAAGTGGTGACTAATTCTCATCTTCTGTTTATACACATAACATGTACACAGGCACCTAATCAGCTGCACGTAAATACCAGTATCTTTACCACAAAACATTTCCAATTTATTTATAATGTCTATAAGATCTCAATTATAACTGTGCTTGAGGTTTTTTCCCAGTCTTTCCCAGTCAGAAGTGAAAGCTTTGTTCATACAGTCCTGCCCATGTGTAGACACCTAAATCCACCTGAACAATTTTTCTTGTGAGTTGGGAATGAACTTTCCTCTGTACACTGAGAAAGGTTTTACTTGTGGCATTTGGTTATGCCAAACTAGATATTTAATAAATGAAGTAGGAAGTAACACAATCTGACTGAGAACAGAGGTTTGATTAGAGGAGGCAGGAGCTACATTTCGAGTTTTAAGGATGTCACACCAGCAAAGCTGCAACTGGGCCCCAGTTTATGAACCACAACATCTTTCCAAGTTTGTTAACTAACTGGTTTCAGATAAGTTCTCTTAGAAGTATAGTATATATTAAAACCCCCACTAAATATGTATTTATTATTGTCTTAAAATATTTTTCTTTTAGGTTCTAAAATGGATATTTTGGAAAATACTTTTTTGTTGGGTTTATTTGTTTGGGGGCTTTTTTTTTTTTGTTAAGCAATTGCTCTGTGGGTTTCATTCCAAGTCCAAGGATCCTGACTGAAGGTTTTTGCCTGTTTACTGGGAAACTATTGACAGATGTGTTGTATTGCAAATAAATGGCCCACCACTTCACCTCTTTGGCAGTGGATGCAAAAGGTGTCTGAAATGCAAAGCAAAATACCATTGCTCAGCAGCTTTGTGGAGCTGTAATTTGATTAATCCCTTGATACGATGCATTCAGCGTTGAGGTATCAAACAGCTTCTTGTCTTTTCTCTTTGGTTCTGTTTCCAAGTTCGCTCCCTGAGCAAACCCCGAGGTGTCTGTCTCGGAGGGGTCACACGTGTGACGCAGGTCCTGGAGCCTGCAGGGCTGGCACCGAAACAGTGCCCAGCTCGGGGCCGGGGCTTGGAAACCGCTCTGGGCGTGAAGGTGCTGCGTGAAGTCTTTTAGATGAGCTTTAACATCTTCGATAAGAAATACATGGCAGAGGCTTTCGTCGCCTCCTCAGGGTGCGGCAAAGGAAGGGAACCCCAAACTCCCCTCTAAGTGGCGAGAGAAAGCCCCAGCAGCAGGAGCGCTGTGTTGCGGTGGCTCTGCCGGCACGTCCCGGTTCGCGGGGCCGCGGCGAGGGAGCCGGGGCGGGATGGCCGTGCCGGGGGCACCTCCCCCGGGCGGGACCCGGTCCCCGGTGTCCGATCTCTGGTCCCCGATCTGCCGCCGGGCACGGCGCAGGTGAGCGGGGATCGCCCGCAGCTCCGCGGGGATGCAGCTGAGAGGACACCCCGGCGGGGATGGTGGGCACTGCCAAGGGTGAAGGGACACCCCGGCGGAGGGGACATCCCGGCGGGGATGCTGCCGAGGGTGGGGACACCCCGGTGGGGATGGTGGGCACTGCCGAGGGTGGGGACACCCAGGCGGGGATGGTGGGCACTGCCGAGGGTGGGGACACCCCGGCGGGGATGGTGGGCACTGCCGAGGGTGGGGACACCCCGGCGGGGATGGTGGGCGCTGCCGAGGGTGGGGACACCCCGGCGGGGATGGTGGGCACTGCCAAGGGTGAAGGGACATCCCGGCGGGGATGGTGGGCGCTGCCAAGGGTGAAGGGACACCCCGGCGGGGATGGTGGGCGCTG
>JAOXXN010000265.1:59265828-59278194 GCA_026770055.1 Myrmophylax atrothorax | reverse complement strand
AATTTTGCTGTAGTTCTCTCTGCCTTTCAAACTCAGCCTTTCAGACTGCAGGTTGTGGTGCTGTTGTGTCAGACTTCAGACTTACTGTTGCAGAGAAAAGCTTTGCAAAGAACAGTATCCCAAACTTGTGCTTTAAGTGGGTTTCCTGAGGAGCTGAGAACTGCTCACTGTGCCATGTCTGTCTTTCCTGACGTTGTTAATAACCTCTGAACTGATTCCCAGGTGTGACAGGGAGGTGCCCATTTGGACACTGCCTTTTATACAGTTCATCCATTGCAGCTGCAGCCAAGGTGGTGCTGAACACAGGGGTTACTGAGGGGGTTGGGGAAGAGGAGCGTGGTCTGCCACTGATAAACTGAAATTGTTTCGGGACTGTCCACACACCTCAGCGTGTAGAAGACATTTGGGAAAAGGGAGTGCCTGAATAAAGGGATAGACTTGCATTGTTGTCCTCATTCTGGGGGAGCTCAGCCCTTTTTAGACACCACACAAATCCCTCTTGCAGAGGTCCTGTCTCTCCTGGAGGTTCTGTGGTGTCAGAGTCGCTTTGTTCGTGCTGCAGCCTCTGTGTGTTGGTCAGAAAGGCCCAAACCCAGGTGGCAGTGGAGTGTGTGCAGCTCAGGGGCTGGCAGAGGGAATGCAGCAGCAGGGAGGCTGTGCTGGGACAGGGAGGGCTCAGGCACCGAGTTGGGTGAGCGCGGGTGTTGGTGTTTCAGTTATGAGTAGAGATGCGTCTCAGTTCTTTCTATGCTGCACGCTTTGACTGAACCAACTGAAGTGTTTGGTGCATTTCTTGGGTTTTCTGTCACCTTTTGTGTCTCAGATTTTATTTAAGGTTGGCTGATGCAGTTGTGCTGCTGCCCACCTGCTGGAACAGCAGCGTGGGGTTCTCTGGAACTCTGCCTGTGCTCACACTGCAGCTTTGCCATGGCAGCTGTTCTGCTGAGGCACAGCCTGAGGGGAGGAGGCTTGGTTTGTTTGTACGGGAGGCAGGGCTGAACGTACAGGATGGAGGGAGCTGTGAGCTGCAGGCAGTGGCCCCAGTGTCTCTGCAGCGGTCCCAGCTGAGGTTCCTCCTCTGGCTGCAGTGCGTACCAGTGGCTGCGCTGGCACAGGGAATACCTGAGTCCGTCCCCAGGTGTCAAGTGCTGCTTGTTGTGCACAATTATTGACATCATTACTAGGGCAATTAATGCAGTCTTTTACTAATGGGTGATGTGACTTGCATTCCGGTGTGCTCTCTCTCATGGCCTGGGCAGGACCAAGGCAGGAGCTGTTGGGCAGAGCTGCTAACAGAGCTCAGTTGGAGCTGGCTGCTGGAACAGTAAGCAGATATGTTCTCGTGTGAAGGGGTTTAATGGCTGGGATTTTGCATTATTACAGTTTCAGGTCTCCAGAGCAGTCCTGGATGGTGCCTTTGGGAGGGTGTTGGCTGCGAGGGGCTGTGTGAGGTTTCTCCTGTCCCCCAGTGACAATGTGATACTCCTATAAATCAGGTTAACTGCACCAGGAGGTTTGGAATTAGCTGTGATGTCATGGTGTCTGAAAAGTGCTAAACTAGAACAAATCGTGCACAAATCCTTATCACAAATCCTACTTAATCCTTTTTCTATTGCTTGTTATGAGCACACATGTATCACCATACACACAGGTTATACATGATAGATTGTGTGTATTCCCTGTAGGGAAAGCTCAGTCACAGGGGATTTGGTGTGGCCTTTGCCACAGGTACTTCTAATTACAACTTGGTGACTGTGACACGAGGAATCAGCCAACATTGGCCGAAGTAAAAACTGAGAATTTGCTTTGATGTTTGTGACCATTTATTTTAGTTTCCTGAATATGTCTATAAACCCACTGTTTTGATGGTGAAAAGACTGATGAACTGAAGCACTAATTTCACTGCTATTTGGGTTGACCTGCATTATGTGCAAAAGTTGGAAGAATTTGAGATCACTAAAAGTCTTTACTCATGTGTTAAATTGCTTTACTTCTTAATTGGAATTTGGCATAAAATCAAAAGAATAGAGAATATGGTGTACCTGAGGTGGCCAATCATCACAAACAGCATAAAAGCATAATCAAGACCAGTAGTTAACAAAACTCAAACTCCAGAAACCCAAGATGAAACAAGGGAAAAGAGCTGTCAATTTTCATCTTTAGTAAACAAAGTCTTGAATAATTTGGGATTGATAAACCAAAATGGCCAGTGTATCCTTTGGGTGTTTTGCCTTCTATTTCTGTACAAACCTGCAGTGTTGCCAAATCATCAGTCTGTTTACAGGATGCCTTTCCTACTAGCAAGTGTCTGATTGACCTTGGTGAGTTGTGAAGAGCAGTCTGTGTGTCACTACTGACACTGTAAGGGCTCTCGGGGAAAAAATGACACGGTTGTTACTATGGAATGACTTCTTGGGCTTGTATATTTAATCTTACTTCCCTAAGCAGTAATAGGTGCAAACTCCTGGTGTGCAGGAGTGCTGCAGACTGGGAAGGACTCAGTGCCCACAGTGTGGATTTGGGGAGTGAGCTCTCTGGCAGCTCCTCTGTGTTTATCCCAGCCTCCGGGCTGTGCTCCGGTTGAGAACCAGTCTGCAAGGTGCTGGGGGTTTATGTTATCCGGCAACAATGCTGGAATCTGCTGGAAATTGTTGCGTATTTTGTAGCACTCTCTTCCATTTTCACATGTTAAAATTGGCTGAAGTACTCAGTCAGTAACTGTCCATGTGAATACTGGCCATGACTGTTCAATATCCCCAAGACAAACACCTGTGTGTTGTACTCACATGAAATGACTCCCTCGTTTTCTGTCTCCTGCCCCCCAGTCCTGCCCTGTGCTTGGAAGGTGGTTCCTTGTGCCTTGGGTCTCCTTCTCAGCTGAGACCAGATGAGGATAGGCATTCACATGCCCGCTCAAAACTGCCACTACTGGCCCAGAAAAGCTGCACCACAGTTAGCTCCTCAGTTTGGTTTTCTTTGTTTCATTTGAAGCACAGACATTGCTGAGTTAGACATAGGAACATATGCTGCTAAGAAGGGAGAAAGCTGGTGCTTTTTTTCCCTTTCTTTAGTTAAAACCAGGGTTGTTCTCTGCAACTCTGCCAGTTTAAGATGAGAGAGCGTTTTGACAGATGCTCTTTTGTGTGTGCTGTGTCAGTAGCAGGTTTTCATGCTTCCCTTGTCCAAGAAAGCAGAAAATCAGCATGGAATTCCAGGGGCTAAATTGCTTTCTGTAGTTGCAGCCAAATGGTTTATTTGCTTCATGTTTTGCTCAGTTGCAGCAGTGTTGGTGGAAGTGCCCTCTTCCCCCAGCATGTTGTTGTAATGATGCTGGAAAGCTGTCCTTCCAAATGGATTTATTTCAGTCATATGGCACATGGTACACTGACAGAAGTCAGTTCATCATTTACTGTTACTCTGAAATAAACACTCAGGTGGGATTTGCCTCAGCTTTCCTGCAAGAACTCTTTCAGTGTTGCATGTGAGGGAGCAAGCAGCACCCAGGCTTGTCTGCCATCCTGAATGAAGGTCTGGCACAGGATCTCATTTCCTGAGTTCTTGTTCTGCACCCTTGGCCGTTTCTTTTCCCTGTGTGAGGAGATGCCTCTGTCTCTGCTGTACAGATCAGTCCCCAGCTGCCTGTGTTTCCTTTTCTGCCTTTCTCTTCAGGTGCTTGTTCTTTGTGCTCTGACTTTCCTTCTTGGAAGCTTTGCAGCACCTCTGTTGAGTTTGTTGTTCTCTCTGTGCCCACTGTCATTATGCTCTGTGCTTCTCAATCTACTACATAAAAGAAGGGTTTTTTTCCTCCCTGGAATGCTAAGGAGCTGTAGTACCTCTTTGCCAGGGATCTCCTCAGTTTGCCACCTTTTCCTTTTGCATTTCTTGAAGGCAAATTTCTTCTCTTATAGAAGTACAAAGAGATTGATTTCTTGTAAGGGAATCCTCAGTTGAGAGACTTGTATGTAAAGGGAGCCCTGTGCCTGTAAGCAAAGGCAGGTTTTGTTTGCAAATGACAGAAATTACGGGGGAAGCAAATGGCTGTATCACTTAATGCTGCAGGACAGCAGTTAGAAAGGCAGCTGTGAAGCACAGGGCTGTTGTATCCACTCACATCTGGGTCTGGGGAACCCAAAGGACCTGAAGCCAACTTCTGTTGGTTTTACAAGTGGACTTGCTAAGGCTCGTTGAAAGAGTTGGTAAACTGTGTTCCATCCTGAATTTGCCGTGGCTGAGCAGTGAGGGGAGTGGATGGAAGCAGACAGGCAGGAATGTTGGCAAGGCTGGGATGGCTTTTAGATGCCATGGAACTGGTGGCTCCCTGGGAACACCAGTGTCTGTGAGAACCTGCTGGAGAGGAGAGGGCACCTGAAGGGCTGTGTCTGTTCAGGCAGGGGCATGTCCCTTCATGCTTTGCTGAATTATTAGAGCAGGATCACAAAACATGAGCCAGACTTCTGTGGTGGAAGGAATTCTTATTGAGGTAAATGACAGTCTTTGTCTAATCTGCTGTCAGGAAATATTTGTATGTAGATATTATATTGATTAATGACATAATTCTGATTTGTTTAGGTAAGATCACAGAACTTAACGCTTGTCACAAAATTTAAGTACACAGACTTGTAGCAAAGAATATTGGATAAATTCTCATTTCCTTAACTTACAGCATCACAATGCTGGGATCTGGGGGAGGAGGTGGAGGAGGTGGTGGGAACATCTTTAATACTTAGGAAAAAACCTAAAAATCAGATATCAGTTTGGTTCTCTTCATACTGAAACCAATCCAATTCCATGTGCTGATTTTTGTCAAGCATATTTTCTTGTCACTTCCATACTAGGCCTGTTACATTTTTGGGATCTCAGCTTCTGTCTGCAGTGGGTCCTGGAGTTGACCCTTTCCAGCTGTTGCTTCTTGAGGTATTTCTTGTCTCGTTGCAGCTGGTCACTGTGTGTGTTGGGGTTTGGCTGGGCTGGGTTTGGGATTTCCCCCCTCCACATTTTTGTGCAGTTTTACAGCGTGTCTGGCACCCAGATTTTGGATCCCTACTTCTCTTTGGTGTTCAGCAGACAGTATTTTTCCATGTGTAAAGGAACCCTTCTGGTACTTCAGATGCCTGAACATGCTTGGCTGCAGCCCCCTTGCAGATCCAGCAAAGATTCCTGGTTGCAGTTTGTCCTGACAGCCTGGCACAGCAGGGTGCCCTGTTCCTCAGAGGCTGGTAGGCATGTTGGCAACTCCTGCAGGGCACTGTCAGAGTCTGCCCTGGTGGTGTCTGAGGGCATTTCAGGCCTTCCCTAAAGTGATATTGGTGATCACAGAATGTGGAGTGTGTGTTCTGGCAGTCGTGAGGGGAGCAGGACGGTGTGAAAACAAACCTGTTACAGGCTTGGCTTTCTGTGATGTTGGTGTTGATGCACCTGACTGGACTGACTGGAGCTCAAGGGCACAGATTTTATTGTGCCAACTTGGCAGGGTGGCTTTTCTGGTGGGCTTCACTTGAGGTTCACCACAGTGGTATCTTCTTTATGTTTCAATTTTTAGTCTTTTGATTACTCTGGATCTGTTCATGGCCTTCATTCCATGTCAGGGAAGATCCTTCTCGAATGGTCAAAAGCCTCTCATGTGCAACGAGGGTGTTTCTTTTCATCACTGGAAGCAACTTGTGGAGTTGGCTGCTTTAATGCTCATCTAAAATCAATATATACTTTCCAGAGAAAAATAATATTTCTCTGCTTTGTGTTTTAAGCTGGAACGATTGTTTTATTTTTGAATAGTTCAGTCCATGGAATTGCTCTTCTCTAAACTTTCCTTGGTTTTTTTTACTGTATATCTTATTTTCATGAACATGTCCTAACTTAAAATAACTGCATGTAGAGAAGGACTGGACAAACACTGTTGTTCATGTGCAGTCCTTTATGGGGGAGAGTTTGAAATAGGGTTTGATGTAGAACCAGCACATGGAATATCTTCTGTTTCTTTTCCTGAATTTGTGATAAGCTTATCAGAGTTGCACTTTGTTGTCACAGGTGTGAAGGGAAGGAAAGAAAGAAGGTGAATTTGGCCTTCTTGCATTTTTTCTACTGTAAAGGGCAGTGTTTTCTGGGTGGTTTAATGAACTGTGCATCAGTTTTGCTGTGTTGGCATCCCAGGTGTGACTTTGACCTCAGAACTTGGCCAAGTGGGTTTAAGGAGGGGGTGTTAAACAGGAGTGGCAAAGTCGACATTTGGGTTCAAATTCATCACCACAGACATCTCTATCATTCACTACCCATGCAGCCTTGTCATTGGGATCCAGTGGGAGCACATTGCTGGCTAACCTAAACAAATCTGCCTTATCTTAGCAGCATTTTGGTAACAGATGTAGCCCAGAGACTGGTTGTGTATTGCAGATTGTGTATTGGAATTGAGAAGTTTCTACTTAATTAAATAAACGTTAACAACAGTTAAGTAATTGCACAAAAGACCTCTCCCCAAATTAAAAGGAAATAGTGTTACCATTTATGGGTTTACTTGTTTGTCTTTTTCAGCCTGGAGCACTTTGGGGTTGTTGTTTTGAAGGGGAAGGTGATGCCATTTGACTTGAATTTGAATTTTTCAAATCCTGTTCTCAATCTCGCTGTAGATGGTTGGGGGAAAAGCCAGTACGTGTATTAGAAGGCACAAATTGTCAAATAGACTGAAGTGGTAACTATTTTTTCCACTCAGTAATTAAACAGGCCATGTAAATTGCCTTTCATTGGTTACACATTGTCTTGCAGTGCTGTGATAATAGTGACTCTTTCTCTGTTGTCCTTTTGCTCTTTCCTATATCACATTTTAAGCAGTTTATTATGTTTTTTTTCACAGTGGAAGCACAATTTTCAGTTGAGGTTTTCCTTTTAGAGCTGGTAACCTGCAGGCAGTGCAGGGCAGAGCAGTCAGTTATCACAACAGGCAGTTCAGGTGCCCCCCAGGGTTGTCCATGCCCAGCCAGTCGTGGGAATGAGTTTCCCAGTTTCCCAGAGGGAGCTGCAGGGACTCAGCTCCCTCCTCCCTCCCAGGTCTCCCCTCAGGTTTATGCAGCTTGTGTGGCAGGAGCAGCTCAGGGTGGGGTTCTGCTGGTCCCCCAGAGCTGTGTGTGTCCTGGCTCCTTCAGTGTTCCCAGGGTTTGTTCAGGACAGAGATGGAGTCAGTTGGTCAAGGAGTATCAAATGGATACCAGAAGGGGCTTTTGCTATTGCACAGTGACTTTTTTGCTTGACAGGTGATACTGTAATAACTGAGACCTTAAGGGTCTTAATTTATTCCATGTTGACCCACCTAGGAAATAACATTTATTTTCTTTAATTAAAAAGGGGTGAAATGTGAGCTATCACTTCCTGATGAACTGCTGGAGAGTGACTGCAAGTGGCAATGAGAGATTCTTAGAGAATTTTAGGGGGCTAAAAACGTATTCCACAACTCCTGTTCTGTATGGTATGGCATCCAAAAGAGATGAATTGATCTGCTGCATTTCAGTGGCTGACACTGGAAAGAGCTCGTTATCCTGCAAATATTTCAGTAGTTTGTACAAAGTTAATACAGGGCATGTATTTTTCATGACCTATAATAGTACAAATGTTTACTGAGGGTTTCATTCAAATGTAGTATCATTTTAGTATAAACTGTTAAGCTCTTCTTGTATAAGATCAATATTTAAGAATTGGATTTAGATATTTAATTTTCCAAGATACATAGCTCGTATGTATATACAGCTTTAGATAGCAAATATAAAATTCCCTCAATATATATTTTTCACCTCTAAATGGAGTACAAGTTCATTGTTCCTTGGAAGAAAATGTAACATCTTTCTTTGGGCTCACAGCACTTTTCATAGGTGAGATCTAAGTGCCTTTTGCCAACTCAAGCATACAAAGTTCTATAACCAGAGTGTTTTGGTTTAGAGCTCGAGTTCAGTAAAATGTCATAACTTTGGGCAGACACAGAAATCTTAAGTGCTCACCCCATGAACTTAGTTTGAGTAGTCTGTCATTGTTGGTAAGGATTGGTGGCGCACTGTTTACGTTTGTGTGAGCACAGGTCCAGGTTACATGGCCAGGATGGGCAGGGACAGGAGGTGCCCCCAGGGAGCTGCCTCTGTGGCCGTTGGGAGCACTTTGCTCAGGCCTTTCCTGTTCCCCTTCCTTCCACTCCACTGACTGAGGACAGGTCTGACTCCTTACCTGAAGGTTTATCACCACAGATACATTTTGTGCCAATAGGTTTTGATCTCATAGATCAGGATTAAATTATGATGCATACCAGCCTGTTTTGAGTTCTGAATTTTCAGTTTTAGGGCTGTTTTTCTTTTAAATAACTGCTTTCCACCTGTCTTTATTTAAATTGCCCTAGACTTCATATAACTTGCTCTAATCTTCAAGTAGACTCTAGACATGCTCTTTAAGTATTTCGTTTTACTTGATAATGCATAATCAGAAACTATTTTTAGGTTAAACATTCATCAAACTTCCAGTGCTCATAGTTAGACACCCAAATTCACTATAACTTTGCAAGCATATTTTTCTTGTTTTATTTGTATGGGATTATTGTCCTTTCCATGGCAGATGGGTGTGTTGGCTGGAAACCCTTCCCCAGGTTGTGTACCAGAATACCTGGCAGTGCCCAGTGCCAGGGTGTGCTGGGTGTGCTGGGCACAGTGCTGGTGGCAGGAGGTGTCAGTCACAGGCGGGTTCTCTGGGCCCCAGAGCTGGGGCTGGGGTGGCTCTGTGTGCCCCTCTGTCCTGGGCAGGGTGGCACAGACAGCACGGGGGAGAGAGAGGCCCCTCTGTGTTCAAACATTAAAGGTGGCTCTGATGGAACCTCTGCCTTTTGCTTGTGTGCATCACACCTGGAACTGGGCACTGCCTGCCCCAGTGCCACCAGCTGTGCCACAGCTGTGTCCCGTGTGCCCCACCCCTGGGAGCCTCCTGTCCCCTCAGGGCTCTGTGTCCCCACTGTCCTGCTGGCTGGGGCACCTGCAGCCCCCCCAGTGCCACCAGCTGTGCCCAGGGACCACCACGGGGGCAGCTGTGTCCCCTGTGCCACACCCCTGAGAGCCTCCTGTCCCCTCAGGGCTCTGTGTCCCCACTGTCCTGCTGGCTGGGGCACCTGCACCCCCCAGTGTCCCCAGCTGGCCCTTCCCTGAGCTCAGGGCTCCCCTGGTGCTGTGCACAACTTCCCTGCTGTGCCATCATCATCTGGCTTGGAAACATGTGCTTCAGGACTTGGAAGAGTAGATGAGAACCTGGGTCATGTTTTAGAAGGTAATCTATTATAATGCAACAGATAGAGAAAATGCAAAGGAGGGAAAGGTGCCTCAAACACTTATTTGTAGAGAAAAAGGACACTGCAAACTTGAGCAGGGACAGATCTCAGCTGGCTGAAGGAATGGGCTAACATTCGTGGACATGCCTACAGATTTTTTTATTGCATTTTTTTCCTTTCTTGCCATGGACTTCATGTCTTGTACCTTTTTCCCATCAGCTTTTGATGGAATGGCAGCGAAGTATTAACTCTTTTTTTTTTCTCCTTTTAGTGCCTCATTTAGCAGAACTATTTCTCATGCAGTGTAATATAAAATTTAATGTAATATAAAAAAATCTTGTGCTTCATTTGCCTTGTAAAGAGGACATAAACCATGTTTTTCAGAAACTACATTTTTCTCAGCACTTCTTCAGTCATGTTCATCTCCTAGTTGTTGTTTTCATGAATATACCTTTCTAGAATTATGTGCCTGAACAACAAACCAAACAAATTTGATTATCATTCTAGAACATGTGCAGAGGTTGTTTTTCAGACTCTCATATACCTTTTGGCTCTTAGTTTTTAGAGCAGATAAAAAAATCCTTTTCATGTTAAACCAAAGTAAGCAGCATACCTAAATTGATTAAACTTGACTCTCGTCTGGTTACAAAAAGTGGTCAGTGTTTTACACTCTCCTATTTTTTCCTCTGTATTCTCATTTTCCCCCTGGCTTCTCCTTAGTAATTTTTCCCCGGCTGGAAGGCTCACAGCAGTGCAAGATGCAGATTTGCCTTGCCCTTGAGATGCACACTTGGCCTTTCTAAGATGCAGTGAATGCTGGGACACTTGCCCATCAGGGGTGCCTGGTTTCTGTGGGGATGGCATTGCTGGTGGTGGGGTATCCAGCTCAGTGCCTGCTGGTCATCCCTGGTGAGTTCCAGGCTGTGCTGCCAGCGGGGCTGATCCAGAGCCACATCCACACTGGGGCTGGGGCTGCACTGCCTGGGAGGGGACACTCCTGGCAGTGGGAAGGGGGTCACGCACTGACTCCATCAGCCGGGACATGGAGGGATTCTTAGCCCAAGAGGAGACAAAAAAGCGCTTTGCAAGGCAGGCTGAGCTGTCTGGGTGTGTCAGTGACCCCACAGATAAAGGAGTTGGTGGCACGTGGCTTTTGACCTGAGTAAATCAGAGACCACTGACCCCCGAGTTCGTGGGGTTTGGACTATTTGGGACTCCAGCTTAGTAACCAGGGTGTTGACAGAGGTTTAAAATGCACCACACATCTGTTTCCCTTTGCCTGGTTTTGGGGGTGTTTCCTGAAGAGTTATGGTTATGGCAAGAATTGTGAGAAGACTAAAAGATGGTTGAAATTCTCAGCTACCCTTCTCCTACTGAGTTTTCTTTTGGACTCATGCAGTTGCTTGCATTAAGTCAACTGTTTTAAGGTACCTGCAGGAACAGATTTTTTGAGTTAAGAGTCTGTTGGGATGCCTCTAAATATCAATAACTCACTTAGCATTACATGATCAACATAAATGAGGATTCCCAGGCTAGCTAACTAGAACACCGAAATGGTTTGGCTTTTGTGGCTGCAGACCAAATAATGTAACACCAGCCCACAATTAATGGCATGTTTCAGCACAACAAATGTGAAGAGATGTAGCTAATAGATTGCAGAACTGGTCACTGGCTAAATGAACTTACCAGGAGTGCTGACCCCTCACCACCAGCTAACTGGTGACTTGAAGAGGATCTGCTTTTTCTGTCCACACACTCACTACTGGGCTGCTGCTGCTGTTTGGAGGGTTCTCCCTTTCTGGTACAGGTGCTGGTGTGTGTTTGGTTGGTTTTTAACCAGTCTAAAGAAAGCCCTGGTAAATGTGTCTGATGGGCTTTGAGGCTGTGGCTGAGATCTGATTGAGTTCCTAGGACAGTAGCTGTGATGGTGATCCCATCACATGCTGAGGGATTCCCTCCCCTCTCCAGACTGTCCTACTGCCAGGCTCAGAGAACTTGAGTTATTTTGCAGCCAATGAGACAATATTTAAAAAATAATAGTAGAGGGACTACAATGTTGATCTAATTTGGAAGGCTGTGAACTTACTCCATTTTCCCTTTGCTGTGCTTTTCTTCCAGTGGCTTTTGCCAGTGTGTTCCCTTGCTTTCTCCCCCTCCACTGCCTTCACTTCGTGTAACCTTCCCCTTCCTGAGCAACTTTGTATTTTCTTTTTCAGCACATTCATAATCGTTTCCTTGTCTCATTCCTGTCTCTTTGCTTACATTCTTTCCCTGCTCCCAAGACCTTTAAACTCATTCTCTTATCAGAATTAGCTCTGTGGTTTTTCTGTTCCCAGTGAGCTCCAAGCCATTTGTTGTGTCCCTCAGCTGGAACCCTCGGCTGTGCTCAGCCCTGGCCAGTGGTGGCAAGTCTTGGGCTAGTTGAGGGAGTGAGCAAAGGGCCAAAGCTGCAGCTGCTTTGTTGGAGGAGGAGGAATGTGAGAGAGGCCTCCTTGATGTTCTTTGTTCACTCAGGAGGTGTGGAGTTCATATTTTGACATCTGTCTGTGAAAAATTTACCATGGGCTGTATCTTGACAGGCCAAGGAAACACAGAGAAAAGCATTCATCAATTACCAAAACTGCTGTGTCCTGACAGAGACCCAAGTGAATAGAGTAAGAAGGCTTCTCCTAGATAAGTGATGTGAGGTGTGTGCAGAGGGCTGGTCCAAGGGAACGGGCTGCAGGAGCTCTCCGGGGTTCAAGGCAGCAGACACTGCTGTGTCAGCCCCTCAGTGCTGCTCCCTGGGCCCTCTCAGGGGCACACTCTCCTTCCTGGCACTTCCCAAAGGTGCCCCACATACCTCTGCGGACATTTGTAGTCCTGCCAGCAATGCCTTGGAGCTCCTGGAGTGCCACAGAGCCCTGGGTGTGCCAGGGGGGCACTGGGACCATGGCGGGCCCCTCAGGGAATCCATTGGCTGCTCTGCCCTCAGGGGGGACAGGGGGACTCCTTTTGCCCTCAGGGGGGACGGAGGGCCCCTTTTGCCCTCAGGGGGGACGGGGGGCCCCTTTTGCCCTCAGGGGGGACGGAGGGCCCCTTTTGCC
>JAOXXN010000265.1:59234497-59245333 GCA_026770055.1 Myrmophylax atrothorax | reverse complement strand
TTGTGTGTGCGCGCCCCGCTGCGCGTGTGAGATCGTGTTGTGTGTGCGCGCCCCGCTGCGCGTGTGAGTGCGTGTTGTGTGTGCGCGCCCCGCTGCGCGTGTGAGTGCGCGTTGTGTGTGCGCGCCCCGCTGCGCCTGTGAGTGCGTGTTGTGTGTGCGCGCCCCGCTGCGCGTGTGAGTGCGTGTTGTGTGCGCGCCCCGGTGCGCCTGTGAGTGCGTGTTGTGTGCGCGCCCCGCTGCGCCTGTGAGTGCGTGTTGTGTGCGCGCCCCGGTGCGCCTGTGAGTGCGTGTTGTGTGTGCGCGCCCCGCTGCGCCTGTGAGTGCGTGTTGTGTGTGCGCGCCCCGGTGCGTGAGCGGGCAGGGCGGGCCTGAGCGCCCCTGTGGAAGGGACCAGGGCCCCTCCCGCCCCGGGAGGACACGGTCGGTCAGCCCTAGTGAGCAGTGCGCGCTCAGACACAGCGCAGCTCCGAGCCGCGCGCTCGCCTGATCGCATCCGTGTTCTGTGTCATCAATAACAGTGCCCACGTAGGGAGCAGAGTGACCCTCGGCAGGGGCGGGGAGAGCGCGGCGGGATGTTCTGTCTGTAAAAGCAGAGGTGTTACTGAAAGGCTGCGAGCTAAACAAGGAATAGTTGAGGTAAACGTGCTGCCGTTTGAGTTCTTAAAACCGCATATGAGAACAATGGCTTAGACAGAAGGATGTGATTTAAGTTCACTTGTTACTTGCCAAACTTGCCTGACTGAACGGACAACAGTTTGGTTGCCTGTTCTTTGAGGTGGCAGGTTTACGTGTCAACCTCTTCTCTGCAATTTTGGTGTTGCTTTCAGTGCAGTTCTTTTAAATTGCAGGTTCTTGTCTGTTTAAATACCGAAACCTTCTGCTAGAGTTGTGAGTGCCTGAATGCTCTGAAGCCCTGGCACCATTTACAAACTGCCTTTGCTGCAAGGGTCTCATCCCCTTCTGGAGATTCAGTTAAAGCAAATAACTGATACATGTTAAGTGTTTTATCTTTTAGTTTCGTTTAGGCTTGGAGTCTTATCTAGCAAAATTCTCTCCCTTATTTGTAGCAATACAGTTTCTCTATATGAGTTTTACATTTCTCTCCTCTGCTTAGCATAGGAGGAGTCCTAAATATGCAGTATTTTTTGTTTTCAGTTCAACCTCTAAGTGCATTCATGGAATGCAAATAATAGATATTTTTATTCCAATATAGTAATATGGGAAAAAAAGAAAAATTATACATGGGGGGAATCCACCAGCAGAGAAAGGTGACTGAGTGGTGGGAAACATGTGGGACATGTTTATAGATAAAAATGGGGTTTAAATTGGAGGTGTGTATACATGTTAGCTGAGTGGTAATAATTAATAAATTCTGGCAAACAGCTTTAGACATACAGAATTCTGCAGAAGCAGAAGAGACAAGACAAGCTGCTAGGAAAAAAAGTTAATATTTGTAACTGTGTTAGACCTCTGGATTGCAAAGACCCTTAGATACCTCAGTTTTCCATTGCTCACAGCTTGAGACTCCTGGTACACCTTTCCCAGCTTTAAGAGGCATTGTAAGTGTGAAAATGTGTATTTTCTAATTAAACACTGATCAAAGGTTCTGCTGGAACTAATGTAGTGATGTGCTCCCTCCCAAATCAGAACAATAAAACCAAACAGCTAACTCAGTCTTCTGTACTTCAAGTCCCTGAAACACTCCACATGTAACTTTTTTTAATATTAAAAATATACCAAAGAAATACTTCGCTAGTCACTTTATGTCAGCTAATGCCATGTGAAGACAAAAGCTGTTGTTCCTGGGAGCTCACTGTGAAGGAAGGGGTTCTGAGTGCACTAAACTACCCATCAGCATCACGTGGTGGTTCCTGGGCACACAGAAGGGCTATTTTTGTGGCAAAGGATGGGGAAAACGAGGCCATTCAGGGCTTCTGATGGCAAAATAGATCACCAGGCCACTAAATGGCTAAACTGTCCAACTCCTGAACAATTACTGTGATTCAGGAGGCTTGGGAGGTTTGGGAGTTACTTTGTAGGAAGCAGAAGTCAGGAGAGGATGAGCAGATTTGACCCAAGAGGAAAAAGTTGAGCATCTGCCTAACAAGTTTGGGGTTTGTTTTACTGATAACGAATACCAAAATCATTTGCTTAAAATGTGTAAATATAAGCATAGCAGCATTAGAGGAGAAGGAGCAGTAGAACCATGTGTGCCTATTATGTCAGGGGTTTTATTTAGGTGTAAAATTCCATTTCAGTGGACTTGCCCCTTGTACCATTACAGAAGGAATAAGGGGTAACAGGAAGCTGAGCAAGATTTGAAAGGATACAAACAGTCTGTGGAACAAATTCTGAAACATTTAGGCTCTTAAATCTTGACTTTAGCTTACTGTACATGACAGCTTGTCAGAGCATAAATCCTGGCTCTCCAGAGTGCAGTCCTGTGCCTTGATTAAATGGGGGTGTATGTACCAGCATAGTAAAAGCCACAAAACAAAGAATTTCTGCACAGAGATGACTTTTCCCCCCTTTTTGGATATTCAACTTGGTAGGTCAGGTGAGCTTAGTAATTGAATTCTCTACTTGTGTTCCTTTCCCCCCTTGGCTTTTCTTGCAGAGCCACAACTGCAGGATCCAGATACTTGAAGGCACAGGCTGGCATCACATCCTGGAGTTTGCTTACAGAGCAGCAGCATTTCTGTTGCATTGTAATTGCTCTGTTTTACTTTACTCCGTTCCATGAGAAGGATTTCTTCTTCTCAGAAACTGGTGAAGGTTTCAAGGTACTTTCTTTCATTTCCATTCTTAGTCTTCAGCAGGAACTTGTGTGAGAATCAAATCCTTTGTACTGGAAATACTGAAGTGCTGCACTAGTGTTGGCTGATAATTGCTGTGCCCTTGGCTTTCAAACAACTTCTAATTGGTTAAATTATTCTAATTTCACTTTTTTTTTTTTTTGCACTGACTGTTGCAGGGACCTGTTGAAGTAATATAATTGTAGTGCTGGGAAACAGTAGTCTCAGTTTCTGACCAACTGCTTCTGGTTTGGTCTGGGCCTTCTGAGCCCTGTCCACAAAAGGGTGTTTGTCAGAGCTGCTGTTCCAGTGTAATCCTCTGACAATACAGAACACACTGTGTAATGCTCTGGCTGCTCACTCTTACATTGATAGGGACTTTTATTTTTTAGTATTGCTTAGTTCACTTGCTTCAAATAATCTAAATATTGTAAACATAATTTGAACTAAAGCAAGACTATTTGGACAGGCATTTGCAGGAGTTGGGGAGGACTGAGAGCATGGACAAGCCTTTCATCCTTGTCCCCAGGAACAGAAAGGCAAATCATCCACTGACTTCAGCAGGAGCTGCATGGGGGTTTATGTGATTGTTTACTGAGAGTACATGGACATCTCACTTCAGTTATGCTTCTGTCATTTCAATCTAACATTGAAGTACACGGATCAAAAACAGGCACCGTAGGTAGTTGTTCTAAGCTCTCTGATTTTCCTGTGTGCTATTACTCATTTTCCATGAAGGTGCTGAATATGGATTGTAATGTAGCAGTGGAGAGTATTCACTGACCCAGAAGGTTTATGTATGTGGGGAACACACTGTCACGTGCATCTCTAGGAGTTAGATCTGATGTCTGTTCCACTCTTTTCCTGTGCTTCCTGTGTCAATATGCACTGCATTTACAGCTTTGAACTGCCATGGGGTTTGTGTTGAAGAAATGAGTCCATCCTTAGGAGAAACACTGGCATCCTCAGTCCCTTTCCTTAGCAGGAACCTGCTGGAGTTGGACAGAAGCTGTGAAAGTGGCAGCAGTGCTTATGTCATGTAATGTAGCTGGATAATGTGGTGACAACCATCCAGTAGTTTCATTGTGGGTCAAGTGATGGTGGTCTGTGGTGAGCCACCAAGAGCCAGAGAAGGGAAGTGGGCAGGGAGGGAGGGCTCTCAGCAGCCTTGGCAGCCTTCAGTTCAGTGAACAGGCAAACTGGAAAAGGCAGTGTTTAATTTTTATTGCATTGGCCTCAAGTAACGTATGTGTATATTCCTTTTATTTATGCTTCTCATTGTATCTCATGCAATAGCTCCTGCTTTTATAATTCAGTACCAGTAAATTAAAGGAAATAGTTGTTTAGGTAGGAGGGGAAATGGCACAGAATAGACATGTCTGTTGGGGGAGCAGGTTATGTGGCTGCAAGGTTTCCTTTTAGAAGTCACTGCTTTTTCTGTCTTGTTTTTAATAGACTGGGGTATGTGTCAAAATAACTATTTAGAGTGAGTGAATGGATTGTATACATCCTGTTTCTTCTGCACAAGCATCTGGACTGCAAAAATCCTGACAAAGAATCAGTGTGACTCAGTCCATTTGTTGTCAGCCTCAAAGCAGCTGAGCAGGTGCAGAGATTGTGCAAACCCATAGATGACTGTGCTGTGAGCAGCAAGTGTCACACTTCCAGGTGGGTTGAGATGCTTCCCACAGGCCAGACGTAAGAGATGTAAAGCTAAATCTAGTACAGATCTAGTACTACTCAGATTTTAAATGGTTTAAAGGTAGAGCTGAGGCTCCGTGGCACCATGTGGGTGCATCTGATCTCCTCCTAAACAATGCTGCAGAGTGTTTATTCTGGCAGAGTTCGGGCTGTAGGCTCTGAAGCCATCTGGGAGCTGAGTGGGGCTGTTGTGCTCAGCCTGGTGCTGGGCTCAGGTCTGAGGGGTGCCTTGCTGTGCTCAGAGACAGCACAGCCCTGAGGGGACCTCTCAGTGAATCCCAAAGCCAGGGCAGGGTGGGGCTCAAGGGGCTGTTCCTCCCAGCACTGCCAACTCATTTGGGGCTAATTGCTGTCTCATTTGCTATAAGAAATACCCCGGACTGTTTCAGTATTTGCACATAGTCCTACTCGTCTCTTGAGTGAGAAAAGGAAGGGTTTAGTTGGGAGAGCTCTGCACGTTTGATCCGTGCCTGGCGAGTGTCCCAGCAGGAGGAGGTGCCTCAGCCAGCAGCAGTCCCGCCTCCCTCCCGTGGGGAGCCGGCAGCAGATGTGCCATCTGACCAACCCACGGCCCTGGCTGTTCCTGCCTCGTGTGTTAGCCGGCTATTGGCAAGTGTAGAGGGCACAAAACGAGTGTGGCTTTACTGAGTGTGCTGGGTTTTTTGGTTGTCTCTGGAAGCACAATCAATTGTCCTGCTGAGGACCAGCATTAGTCACTGAATCGTACTTTGCTTTTGTGCTACATCCCTACGGGCTCCTCTTGGGTCCGGCTGACTCCCTCGGCAGGCTTTTTGTCTTGGACCTTTGGGGAAGTTTGGAAGAGTGTTTATTACATCTGTATTTCCAGGGCAGCAGTGGTGCAGGTGGTGGTTGTCTCTTAGAATTTAGAGGGGGTTTTGGTTTGTTGTGTGTTTGGGTTTTTTGTTTGTTTTATTGCAGAAGACTTGTAAGTTTTCCTGTATGTGTTCCTTAGTTTTCCTTTAGTCTGGGTCTCTTATGCAGTTGGTGTGGCTGTGTGAGCATCTCTCATGTGCCCTAACTTCTGAACATGAGCATTTGTTAGTTCAGACTCTGTATAAAAGGTTTCCTTTTGTGTGGGTGTTGGTCACTGTTACCAGAAGGGAGATTTTGATGCAGAAGTGCAGGCAGAACACAGAACAATGTCTTCAGACATTTAAATGAAAAATCTCTCAGACAGTAAATTGTAGGGACAGGTTTTTATTTGCTTTATCTGAAATCAAACTGCAATAGCAGGTACAGAAACCAGTGAAGGATATTTTTCTGTATAGATTCCAATTCCCCAAATTGCCCTCACCTTTCAACTGAAGTGCAGAGACTCTTTGCCTCGTTGGCTCAAATTAGTTTAGTTCTTAAAGCAATTTCTGAGGCATAAACAGTAAATGTTCCTCCCAAATTAATACATTCCTTTTTTTACTAGGCCTTTAATATTTATTTAAAGATCTAAAGGCAGTACTTTTCTTGCATTAAATACAATTTATTCACTAGCTTGAAGGACAAGTACAACTTGTCCCCTGCAATGTGCCACTTGCCAGTTGCTGTCTCATTCAATACTCGGGATTGTTTTGGGGTAGCTCTTGCTGCTGAACTTTTGAAAGATGACATGAAACATAACAGGAAGCAAGAGTTTGGCTTTTTTCTTTCCACCCCTCAGAAGTAGAGTCTGTAATTCTGTTGCTCTAGTAAAGCAGTGTTTGTATGGGGATATTTATAATTTATCCTGCACAAATTCTACCCAGCTCCTTGTCCACATGCAGTGTATGTGAGCTGAATAATTACTCAGTGAAATACTGTATTTAATGGCAAGGGGAAAATGAGTTGTGATTATGTCATACCTCAGCAAGTGGACTATGCTTTTTAAAACCAAAATGTTTTTGGTTTATTCCATGGTTCTTTTACTCGGTTTAGTGCAGGAAATGAAAAGGTGATGCTGTGGTTTGGGTTGGCAGTTTTAGGGCTCATCCTGTGCATTGTGCACTCGTGTTCCCTGGGGGTGGATGGTGACGCTGCCGTGCTGAAGCTGAGCCCAGCAGTGTGGGGAGCACTGCACATGGCCTGGCTGCCTCCAGGGTTCCTGCCTTGTCCTGCCACAGGAGCTGAGATCTCCTCCTTGGCCGTGGGGATTCTGGGGAGAGTGGAAAATCCAGACAGGGATAACTACATGAGCAGGAAAGAAGGTGCTTTGGGGACTGTTGGTACTAAGATGTAAGCAGAGCTTTCTGAAATTGTACTCCTAGACTTGAGCCTCAAAATAATACCGAAAAGGAGCTTTACATCCTGTGTTCTTGGTGGAATTAAGTTATTCAGAGATGTGAGGAAAACATCATACTAAAGGTGTGATAACAATGGGTGAAAGAAAAATTTGTTCAGTTCCATTTTCACATTCTTACAGGCCTTTGGTTCTGTAATCCTTGGAGACAATTAGAACGAGTTTCTCAGACAGAAAATTGTGACCAATATGGGATAGCATTCAAAGTGTACACTGTAGCTGAGGTGGAGTTCCTTCTGTGTGTTCTGCCTGCAGGGCTGGAACATAGATATCAAAGTGGAATAAAAACACACCTCTGAAAAGACAAAGGTAAAGTTCTTTTTCACTGCTGGCTATTTGGAACAGTCTCTTGTGTTATTGAGGAGGTGACACTGAGAGGAACAAAGTGCACAGGGTTGTGGCCACTGTCCTCTGAAAGCCCCTTTTGCTGGAATACATTGTCCTTCCTCCCAGAGAGCTGCTGCATTCTGGCCAAACAGGACACCCCAGGGTTTGGAAACACCCGAGGGGCCCGATGCACGCTGCCAGAGCTTGCTCAGAAAGGGTTTCTGCAGAGGCCAGTTGGTTCTGCTGCTCTCTGGGACACTTCTCTGTGGTTGGCATTGGAGCTGGAATGGAATGGCTGGAGAGGGAAGGCTTGTGTTCAGGTGTTTGTTTGTGCAGCAGAAGTGGTGTGTGGGAAACCAGCATGGAAATGTTCAGTTACACTGAGTGCTGTGGGATTGCAGATGTTCCTGTCCCTTCAAAGGCTGCAGCTGTGCATGTGTGTCTTAGTTAGACTGTTCAGTTTGATTCAGGCTGGTGCTCTATCCCACAGGCTTAAATTTTGCAGTTCCAGGTTTCAAAAAAATCCAGTGACTTCTTTGTTTCAGCCATTGCCAGGTGAGAGAAGCTGAGTGAAGCCACTATTTGAGCTGTCTGAAAAAGAGAGAGGGTTTTTTAATCACTGGTTTATACCCACTGGAATCCTGTGGCCAGAAGTTCTCAGGCAGTTTAGGATGAAGTTGCAGTATTATGTGCTCTCCTCATGAGCAAAAAGGGCTGTCACTGGCCCTGCACTCACCATGTGCACCAGTTAAGTGTTTCCAGATACACACTGGCAGTTACCAGGATTTTCAAACGAGTTTACTTGGTGTTTCTGAACTGTTTGGTCCTGTATGTCATTTTACTGTGGCCCCTGTGCCCACATCTTCGGTGAGCTCAGCAGTGGCCTGTTCTGAGCACAGGCCAAGGCTGGCTCAGGGATGGGGCAGGACTGGGGTGTCTCAGGAGGCTGGAAGGCTCCTGCTCAAGTCAGCAGAAGCTCTGGGTCTGTGGCTTGTTTTACTTGAAGGAACAGCTTCCTTTGTAGTTGTATGAACTTAGAATTCAAGCTTTTAATCCCGTTCCCTTACAGTTTAGGGGCAGGATGTGTTGTAGCTGCAAGACTCAGCAGGTAACACTGTGAAGCTGAACCTGCAGACAAGTAGAGCTTTTGCAGTTTGGTTTAGTTTCTTGCAAGAAAAATGTGCTTGCTCAGAGTCTTGGACTAAGATTCAGGAAGAAATTGCACCACCTTCCTTTTGCAAGATGTTTGGCAGAAGGAGAGGACAAGTGTGCTCCTTCCTTTGCAATGCTTCCTTTTGGAAGCAAAATGGGAAGAGAATCCCATGTCAACCTTTCCACAAGACCTACAGATTGCAGAGCACAGGTTTAGCTCAAAATTTCAATTTGGATCAGATGTATCAATATTTGATCTTTTTTTAGGCATTTGTGGGGATTTATTCTGTGCTGCAATTTATGTCTGTTTTCAGATGGCAAAGGGAAGACTTAGGACAGCACCTGGAGGTCCGTTTGAGAAAGGAAGGTCCCTACTGGTGCAGTGTGTGGGACTAATTCATCTTCCCTCGTTGTTGGTCCCAGTACTAACAGTGCCTTTGTCACTGAGCAGCTGATGAGTTCAGAGCTGCTCTGGCAGTGCAGGGCTGTGTCATACCATCTTATTTTCCATTCATTTCCAAGTTTTTCTCGTAGGAGCTCCAGTATGGAACTTGTGCACAGGGTGAAACAGGAGCTCTGGTAACTGACTTCTCGCTTCCAGGGTCAGTTGGCTCTCCTGGTGCTTATGTTGGCACTGCTTGGTTTTAAAGCTTCCAATTAGAAAATTCTGTCTTTTTGCCTGAAAAGGCTCAGTTCATTCTGAGGTTAATTGAAGCCTGTATTGATTGCTAAGGCAGATATTTCACCTATTGTTACATTACACTGTTCCAGCTTGTTTGGTCTGAGGGCTGTGCACAGCGTCCCTCTCCTGTTAATTGAGCTGTGTTACACTCTGGGGAGATACAGTTCTAATACCAAGAAGTGAATACAAGCAAGGTTATTAAATATGCTGAAAACTCCAGCATGTCTTCTCATCTTATAGTAGACTCAGAAATGTTGTATTTTGAAGGAGTCTAACCTCATGTAATGGTACTTTCTAGAAAAATTACTTTCTAAAATTTGCTCTCCTCCATTTGAAACAGCCACCTTTTGTCAGTACAATAGTTAATACAGTTAAGGCCCATCTTTATCGTGTCTGACTTTATTGCTCAAAACATTCAATATTATATCACAGCCATGCAGAACGGGATGGAGTTTTCTTTGCTTCAGAAGTAAAATACTTGGGTAGATACGAACAGTGTGGGCCCAAGAATTTTTTGCAAATGTGGATATAAAACGTTGTTTCCTTTATTTTTGAAATTGAAAAGAAGTTGTTACTAAGTATCTGTTTGTTTTCCTTGTCCCAGAGTCAACTTAGTATTTCGTTTCAGGCAGGTAACTTTCTCCAGCTCTTTCATGTCACGTCTGGGAGTTTTCTGAAGCCTTAGAAGGTTTTAAGAGAGATTTTGCTTTCCAAAAAGCCATACTTTTCATCTTCAACCCTTGGCCGCTCTGCCTGCCCCTTCCTTGTCCCCTCCTGACACTCTGTGGAGCTGCAGCCCCGAGCCGAGGGGCGCTCTGTGGGGCCGGACCTGCTGCGGGCGCTGCCTGTGCGATCGATTGTCCCTCGGAGCGCACGGCCCGGTTTGTTGTACCGAGCAGAGAATGGAGTGTGGGAGAAGTTATTCCGAGGGTGTGTGCATGTGACTGCAGTTTCCAGGGAGACCACCCTCTTTGTCTGAACATGTCCAAAGTGATTGCCTAATTGATCTCATCATGTGCGACACTGTCTGTCTTTCCGTCTGCTGCTCTCGTGCGCTCTCTCTGCCGCGTTGTTAATCAGAGGTAGAAAATGAGAAGTTGTGTTGTGGAAGAGGCAGACAAAGCCCTTGTGCCGCCCGAGGGCGAGCAGGGGCTGTGCTCGGTGCAGCCCTTGGGTGTGTCACCGGCGGGGACTGAGCGCTGCTCCGGCCCTGCCCTGCGCTCCGCGGACATGCCGCTGAGCGCGCCTCGGGCACAGCTGGTAATGCTCGGCTGCATTGCCACTAATGATAAATGAAAGGACCGGCTCTGCTCTCCTTCCTAAGGCTCAGGAGTCTGGTTGCACTGGTTAAAGAACCAGCAACAAAAAAATCCCCCGAAACACAAAAAGCTCGGGGCAGGAGGAGACGTCAGCCAGCACCGGTGCTGAAAAGCATGCTGATGTGCTTTTCTTGTTGCTGGGGCTTTGTTGGTACTGATGATTTGCTAATAAAAGCCAAAGCTCTTTCAAATTTAGTCCCTCAACACTGGAAGTGGAACTGAAGAGCTCAAGTTTAAAAACATTGCTGCTGAAGGGAGGAGAGGATTGCAGAGGGCAGTAAGGGTGAGGTGCTGGGCAGAGCTGGAGCTCACTGCAGCTCCTCTGTCGGGAGCACAGGGACTGTGGCCAGGCCTCACTTCATTGCTGAGCAAAGACTCCAGTTAACTGCAAAAGAAACTTAACCTGAGATATAGAAGCACAGTAGTATTGAGACTGAAATTACATCACAGTTCATGTAAAAAAGTGTAACAAAGCATACTATTCAATATAGGGCCTACTGAAGGAATTTTTGTAAAATCCTCTGGGTTTGTGGGATATAATTTTTTTAAAGTTTTATTTAAATCATGTTCCCT
>JAOXXN010000265.1:59222552-59234487 GCA_026770055.1 Myrmophylax atrothorax | reverse complement strand
AGGAACATCAGTTGCATAGAATGGTTTTGTTTGTTTATGTGCACTAAGTGTCTGTAATGTGTGTGAAAGTGGGGAGAGGGCTTAGTCTGTGTCAGTTTATCTACAATGTGTCACCCGGGGCGTAAATACCAGCTGGCACATGAAAAAGGTCTGGGCACATATAAGCCAAGAGAATTGAGCATGGACAGCTTGAGGAGCAGAGTCTGAGAAAACACGTGGAGTTTGCAGCAGCCAGAGCTCTCAACTTTGCTGGTGGCTTTTGTTGGAGAGGATATGATTAATCTGCCTCTTTAGGAAAAGGTCCCCATGAGCATTAGAAGCCAGTCCCTCCCTGCCTTTGCTACAAAGTGGACAGAAGGGAAGAGTTTCCCGGGCTGAGATCTGCCAGCTCCTGGTGCCTCCCCTGCCTGCTGCAGGCAGAGCTGTGGGGCTGCTGTGCCACCCCCCAGCAGCATCTCTGCACAGGAGGGCTCGGGGGGCACTTGCAGCAGTTACAGGCCTTTCTAACAGAGTACTTTCTGCTGTTTCATAAAGATAAAAATGTAGGCAATGAGAAGCTCGAGGATAGTTTCAATGACTAAGAAGTCTAGGGAAGAGCAGACATACTTTTACAGACTGAGGCCACGAGGTGGGACACAGCAGGACGGTGGCACAACAGTTGCTGTCGGCACCTGGGGCTTCACTTAGTGGCCTCTTTAGGGAAGGTTGTGCTGGTAGGAATATACAGTACTGAGGCTGAGTCCTAAATGTCCATCACAAGCTCCATGGTCCTCCCTTTACAACTCTGGGGAAATTCCTGGGCTGTATTTAATTCAAGCGTGATAAATGGTGCATTTGAACAAATAGGTCTCTTTCCCCCTTTCTGTCTCTCCCCACAAGTTCTGGCCAAAGCCTGAGGCCACTTCTTCTCTCTTCTGTTCTGGAACAGTGATAATGAAGAGGAGCTCGCAGGACTCGTGACCTTTTAATTTCAGTGTCTTATGTTTTAGCTAAGAGGAAAAGAAAATTTGAAAATACATTGGCAATTTTTTTAGTAATTCCTGTTTGAACCTACTGGCATTCTGTGCAAACAGGGTTCTGTTGAATGGAGTTATTTTCAGAAGGGTGGGCTGTGAGGCAGCACTTGACAGTTTTCCAGGGATACCTGTTCCCTCTGGGAATCTGCCAAGGTGCAGCCCAATGGCAGTGAGGAGTGTGCTTGCTGAGGGGCAGAGGTGCTGCTCCCACTTCAGAGTGAAGCAAGGCAACAGCTCTCCCGTTGTGCACCCACCTGACCTCAGTGGACAGGCCTCCCAAGTGATGTCTGCCTGTTCTGGGAATATGACACGTTTGGAGCAGTGCACAAAGAGAACAGCTTCTGTTGGATGTCAGGGTAATGAAATAAACATTGAAAATAGACTTCTCAGACTTGCTTGACAGAATACCTCCTTCTGAGCAAAAGGTTGAGACCTGACAATGAGCTTTAGTGTATTACTTGACAAAAATCCCTATTTAATGAATGAGACTGAGCTGGTTTCGAAGCATGTCAGGTATTAGACCAAGGAGTCGACTGTGTGTGCAGGACTGCCCTGTCACTTTGGCACAGAAACCCAGAGCTCTCCAGACATCCCTGCTGCCTTTGGGTAGCAGCTGCCAGAAGAGACAGGCTCAAACTTCCCTTCTCCCATTCCCTTGCCTCCAATCACTACCTTCCCTTTTCTTACTTCCTCCTGCAGCAAACTCCCAAAAGATGTTGGACAAAGTCATGCTCTCAGAGGGTGCTCCTCACTTGCAGAAACTGTGTTTACTCAGCCAGAGTCCCCAGTGCAGACTCTGTATTTCATCTGCCTCCTGGTGTTTCTGCACTTCCCATGCTTTGGAATCTTCAGTATTCTGTGCCAGATTGCGGTGGATGCAGCCTGGGAGTGGTTATTAAACTGAAGTGAACTAACAGTAACCATGGAAGAGCTTTCACCTCAGGCAAATTATTTTTTATTGCTATTTCTACATTATATTCTAAAGTACTTTGACAAAATAGGTTTTAAATAACCTTTTTAAACTAAAGAATATATTAGAAGAGCTCCTCCTTTTCAGCTCTCTGTAGAGCTACTAGACATGTTTTGTCTTTGGCACATGCCCTTTCTAGAACATGACTTTCCTTGTGATGATAGTCAAGGAGAGTCAACGTATTTTTTCAGCATTAGGAAATATTTTTGAATTTGCTTAGGACAGAAGAACAGTTTAGCACAGTGCCAGGCCAGTGGGGCAGCCCTCTCAGAAGCAAGGCAAGCTGTGTGCAGGCCTGCAGCACACGTGGGCTGCTGTGAGAGACACAGGTTGTGAGGAGGTAGATTTGAAATAGGTAACTGCATTTTTTGTTTGAACGTTTGATTTCCCCTTTCTGTCTATGTAGTTCCTTCTGCCAGTGATTTCATAGGTCCTTCTGGCTGTTGCTTTATTTTCCATAGCAGAAGTTATTCCATTTCAGCATGTGGTCCAAAGGGTCTGTGGAGCAGAGAGAACAGAGAAATATGTTCCTCATTTTCCTCAGTTTGAGTATTTTGTCGGCTCCTTCTCTCTCTCCCACTCCCCTGAGCAGAACATGGCTGTTCCCTTCCATGGCAGTGTCACAGCACTGCACTGGTGACGTGGGCAGTGCCACAGCTGGGCAGCCAGACCTTTCTGGCCCCTCTTAGAGCTGTTTCCTGCTGTCCTGAGAGCGAAGGCACCGGGGACAGGCCGTTGCACAGACAGCAATCAGTACATTAGGGCAGCTTTTCTGACTCTATTTCAGTGTGTAAATGTTTCCAGTCTCGGGGTGTAGCTGTTGCAAAATCAGAGCAATACAAGATTTCAGTCAGCCTGGCAGAGTATTGGGAGCCAGTGATGTGGTTTGGGTAAGATGATCTGCTTATCAAATGGAAAACTGCCCCCCCTCAGTGTTGATGGTAATTAATTTGTCATCTGTGGCACCACTTGTTAGATTGTCTTTCAAAACCAGGTGTGAAAATAATAGTACTCCATGGTCACTTAGTAAGTTAAAATTCAAAATTAATTCTCAACATTATTCCTTCTCCATTTCCCTCATGTTTTTCTAATTTCAACATTTCAGAAGAAAAGTAGGAAACAAAACCATTCATAATGTTCTGTGCATTCCAGTTTGGCTACTCCCAGAATAATGCAGTCTCATGTTTAGAAGCAGAATGTCCTTTCTTTGTGCAGGGGGGATTTCAGAGCTGTGTCACTGAGTGTCCCTGTGCTTGCTGTGTCCCCAGGGCAGGGTGTCAGGGCAAAGAACTATGTGTTTCTGGAGCCATAGCTGGGACCCATCCATTGTTCTCAGGAGCCCTGGCATGCCAGCTCACTCTCCTGTGAGGGCATGTGGCATCCTAATGATGTCTGTACACACCTCTGGGCAGGAGCCATAAATAAGCCGTTGCTGGTCATGGACCTCTGCCTGTGTAGCTGGTTCATCAGCACAGACTCTCTGGAGGAGCTCTCATAGTCTCTTCTGGTAGCTTAACTCTTCACACACACACACACACACACATCTCTGCCAGGGAGCTATTGCATTTTCTTCCCTTCTTGCATATGTGGAATTTCTCCCCCAAATTATTCTGGCTTGATGCCCAGGAGTCCACAACAGTTGCTCAGTGGCATGTTGGAAGTTCTGCATGAAATAAGTCTTTATGCTGCTGGAAAGGAGCAAGTCCCAGTTTGTGGGGCACGTGGCACTTGGTACTAGTTATTCTTTGGAGAAAAGATCTTAAAATCCTGAGTTTTGCAAGTTAAAGCCTATACTGGGTTATCATTAGTGATTTTTTAATATATATATTGGTTCCATTTTCCTTTGTTATCTGAGGGCTTTGAGGTGGAGATACCACAGGGTAGGAGAGCAGAGAGGAAGCATAACCAGGCTCGTGCTATTTTCACTGTATGTGAAGAAGGTATAACAGTGCTGTGTGTGGTGTCCCTGTTGTCTTGGCATTCAGGCCTGATGACCCGTATTGCTCTTGGCTTCCCAGTCTGGGGTCTCATGGCTGGCAGGGTGGAGATGTGGCTGTCCCACCACAGCCACAGTGCTGGGTCACTTCTGCACCATGGCCAGGGGGCAGGCAGAACTTGGTGTGTAAATTACACCTCTTCCATCCTTAAGCACAAAGACCAATGGAAAAGATTTATAAATAAACTGGATTAGAAAGATGCCCAACATTTTTCGTGAGGGCAGCTTTTTTTACCAACTTAATTGAAAGTAAAGGGATAAAAATGGTTAATTGAAATGGGGATGACAATCCAGTGCAGAGGGTTGTTTTCCTAAATGCTTTAACTGAGAAGTCAGTAGTGTGTGGAATTTTATGCTAAGGCAGCAGGAAGGAGAAAGCTTTTCTTGTGTCTGTCTTGTAGCAGCTTTTTTTAGTGCAGTTCAGCAGAGGGGTTTGGCCTGCACAGCTCTTGCTGCAGCTCCAGGTTTTGAATGCTGTGGGTCCTGGCACTTTGGTCACTGTGCATGTGTGAGAGCTGAGTGTGTTTCTGCAAAGCAGGTCCTGACTAAGGAAGGTGATCTTCCAAAAATGTGACCCTGAATGGCTTGGCAGGATCTGTTCCACTTAGAGTGTAGAGCTCCAGATTATGGGGTTGTCTGTCCCTGTGCTGGGAACTAGCCCCTCCTACCCAAGGGAGCGTGGCCTGACAAGAAGAGCATTTAGATAACAAAAATCAAGTGTGTTCCTCATCCCAAAAAGGGCAGATAGAACTATTTCTAGCATAAATCCATCCTGATTTTTGCTGGAAGAAATGATGCTGTAGAAGGATGCTAGAAGTGTACCTTGTTTATCTTGTTTATTCTTATCTGGTTTAGACCAAAAAATGAAGCTCACAAGTAGCAATTTGTATGTATTTATATCTCTATGTATGTATGTATGTAAGTATCTCCATGTGCAGTCGCTTCAGATACACAAACTCAGTCTGGTCCAAAGCCCATTACGATGTTCCTGCAGCACAGCTTGGAACTGTCTCATATATCCCCATGCTTTAGATATTTGTGTTAGAAATGAAAACATGAGAAAACATAAATGTGGTAGCATGAAATGACCCCACAAAGAGCATAATGGATAATCAAACTAATGCAATCAGGGAGGGAGATGGCAAGGCTCTGTTGCTGTTCTGTTACACAGAAAGGAAGCAAACAAAGGATGAATAAACTTTGTACAACAGAAGGTTGAAGAGGATGTGTTCATGTCAATGCAGAATGATTTTTGAGACTTCTATAATTTTTCAGAGTGCTGGAATACTTAATGTAGAAGTTACCTGATCATTCATGTAGTTCTCACTTTAGCAGATGTCTTTTTTTTTTTGAGGGTCTTAGTGCAGTATACAGAAATATTGATTTAAAAGGCAGGTAGAAGAAGTCAGCAGTTAAAACTGTCCAGAAGATTGTCTTCAGCCAGAACATACCAGTGTTTCAGTTTCCCAAATAAAGGAAATATGTAGGCAGACTCATTTTGGAACTAAATAAGGGTATGAACACCTGCAAGTCTGAATATGAGACAATCAGGGAGGTTGTCTGGAGTGTGTGTGTATTGCTTGTGCTTTTCTCAGAGTAGACTACACCTAAAAATGGATTCATGGCAAAGGTGAGGGTGTAACTGTGTATTTACACTGGGATTCAATTTGAGGCAGTATGTGAATTGTTTTACTTTCCTGTTTCAGTTGTTTCTAGTGTGGCCTGCCAGTCTCAGAAAAAGTAACTTAAACTTATTCTGCCCCCTCTGCCAGGGTACTGGGGTTGGAAATGCCCCCTCTCCAGGGCTCCGGGATTGGGGAATGCCCCTCCCGGCCCATCCCGGCGCTCGGTGCCAGGCTGGCAGCGCGCAGGATGCCGCACTGCGAGGTGATTTACCGCGCCCGCAGCACCGTGGGAATCGCCTCCCACTTCCCAGCCCGGGGAGAACAATCGAGCCCATTGTATCTCCGAGACTTCCTAATGATCCATCCGGAATGGCTCGGCCGGGTAACCCTTTTGTGCCGCACGCCATCTCCCCTGGTGTGGCTTCCCCTTGGTGCTGCTCCTGCGCGGGCTGGTTGCTGAGAACGGGCCGGAGCAGCGTGTGTTACCTGAGCCATGGACTCACCTGGGGGAGTGCTGGGGAGAGCCCGGGAAGGCAGGGAGCATCCTGAGTAACCCAGGCAATAATCAGGAAGGCTGGTCTCCCCAGTCACACACGTGGGAGGCTCATGCTAAGTGTGCAAATCTCTTAACGTTTGCCCACAAGTTCCTAAAGCTCTGCTGTGTAATTCATGGAAACAACCTGATTTACAGCAAGGACCAGAAACAGGAAGGCTCCTACTTTCACTGAAGGCAACAGCAAACCTTGAACCCAGGCCCCTGTAATGGGACAACACTGTTCCTCACAGTCCATCAGCTTTCTCAGCATAAACCATTTTGGTCTCTGCTCTCCCAGCACCGTGTGATTAAAGCAGGACCTGCAGCAGAGATGGCACCACTGTAATATGAACAGCTAAATATATTTTGATACTTTGCTGTAACGGGTCTAGGGCTTGCAGGAATCCAAACTTGAGCCAGGATGCCACTCTGCACGACAGCACCATCCCCAAAATTGGCCTTTGGGGTCAGTGATGAAGGATGTCTGTGTTGTATTTGCATCAGGAGAAGGTGCAGCCTGGAGGCTTTAGATGTGTAATCAGGATTTTGGTGCTGGTGCCTGAGCACTTGGGTTGAGGATAAGAATGAGCTGTACAATTGTCCTGGGGAGATGCAGCAATTCATTTTCCCAAAGAATTTATATTGTCCCCTTTGCCTTACAAAAATGAGGACAAACAGCCCAAGGGAAATGCTGTGTGTAATACTATGAAGAATAAATACGTTCTTAGAAAAACATTAGCAATTGTAACTGGGAAAAGCCTTTCCTGGAAATTAGTACATTGACCAATTTAATTTTCTTTCAAAGAAAACACTGTCTATGACACAGCACAAGCCATAGAGTTTGCATCAAAAGGAAAAGAGGTCCAAACCAAACTTTTGGCTAAAATGTGTTAGAACTATCAAAGTCTCAAATTTTGGTGATCTGGTCAGGGTTGTTAACATTAATTTTCCCCTCTAGCTTTTGCTGTTTAAATTAGGGGGAAATTGCTTTTAGGTTGGCTGCACCTGATAAACATCTGTGTTTTATATCTAGATCCATGTTTTTATAACCATGTGTGACTTGACGTGACGGAACTTTCCCAATGCTGCTTGCTCCAAAAGTGCCTGTGCATCCCAAATCCTGCAGCAAAAGCCTTCTCTGGCACTCCTGTGGAGCACCACCTTCTCTCACTGTCCTAAAATTAAGTAGTCAGTTATATTTCTATCAGTGCTTGGTTATAATACCCTGAGAAATGCAGCATCCATGTGGGCTGTCCCTTCTGTGCAGGAGATTGACCAGTGTGTGCAGTTTTGTATGGAAGGTGGCCACTCTCCAGGATGGACTCGTACCAATAATCCACTGTTTGCAGGCTGGGGAATGAAACCAAACCACCCGAGTAACAACAACCCAATCAAAAGCATTCTCTCCTAATTCTGAGCGATTTCTGGGGCTCAGTTTGGATGGAATCCTGCCTACAGCCATTGTTTATCTATTTTACTTGTTCTTTACACATTGTCTCAGCAAGCCTTTCTTCGTAGACTTAAGTGGAGAATTCAAATTTTGAATTATTTATAATTTGAACCCTTTCTCCCGGCTAACCCCCCTAATGCCTATAAATGCTGCAAATTGAGACAAATTGGAATCAGTACTAATGCCACTGAAAAAGTGTTTAAAAAGAAAATAAAATTAGAGGATACACAATCTGTGCAGAAGTGCATTAAAGAGATGAATGTCAGTGAGTTTTAATGAAATACCTGGTTTTTTAATAATTTACAATTTCAGCATAGTAGAATTTAATTTATTTTTGGGATGTGTTGTTGCTTTCTAACAGAAGGCTATGGATAGAAAACTTCAGCCTGTAGGTGTCACATGTCTCTTGGGTTGTCAGGGATCCTCTTGTAATGGCTCTGGAGGTGGAGAATGCCTTCTGTGCAAGTTCAGTAGCCTCTTGCAAGGGTCCTGCCTTACCACCTTCTCCCAGGTGACAGAACATGAGCTTCTCTCTGTGTGCTTTCCTCTAAGCTGTCCTGGGGGCCAGTTGCCTCTGCTTTATGTGGGGGAATGTTGATGAAATTGTTGTATATCATATGTGCTTTAATGGACACTTGAGACAAATCATCTCAGCTTTTCCTAACACTCTGTTCTTAAAAGCCAGATCTTGAAAAAGTTTCAGAACTGTATCTGCCGGGCTCAGAATCCAGGAGGTTGCACACAATCTGGTTTAGTTTGCTGGATGTTGGAGGACTAATGGCAGCTGCTGGTAGGGCTGGGTTCTTTCTGTGCTGGGGAGATGAGGTTTGGGGAATAAACCAGAGTGCTAGAGCAGGAGTTTGCTCAGCCCAGGCTTCCAGCCCACTCAGCCAGTGGTTTAAGGCTCATCAGGAGGTGCCTCTTTTTCCACACTGCTGACATCCACAACTTCAGGGATTTAGCTGGCTGGATATTTAGGTGGGGTAAATTAGACACCTGAATTCATCCGACAGTGTTGAGATGCAAGTGCTCTGCTCACCCAGTGAGTGTTCCAGCAGTGCAGGTCCACAGGGCCAGGCTCCATCCCTGCTGGCTCTGCCTGACACACATTCCCTCCGTGTCACTGTGCTGCTGTTCATGTCCTTCTCTGCACAGGGAGCTGCTCTGACTGGCCTGTCCCATCCCCTTCTCTCTGCACAGGATCTGCTCTGAGTGGCCTGTCCCATCCCCTTCTCTCTGCACAGGATCTGCTCTGAGTGGCCTGTCCCATCCCCTTCTCTCTGCACAGGGAGCTGCTCTGAGTGGCCTCTCCTGGAGGCAGCCCTGGCCGTGGCTGCTCGGCCCATGCAGCCACCAGCCTGTGCCCAGTCAGGCAGGGGCAGCAAGGGCAGCAGTGACCCCCTTCCCTAGTTGAGCTCCCTCAGGGAAGGGAATTGTTTCACTGAGTGAATGCCCCCCAGTGGGGCCTTGTTGCCTTTCTCTGATTGAAAGAGATTTTGATGAGTTACTGTATGACTTGGCTCTTCCTTGCCTGTTGTAGCTGGTTTTGGGACCGTATGGGAGCTGGAGCTGTCAATACCTTTGGGTATTGCCCTGCCCTGAGTGAAACCACAGGAATAGTGATCACTTCAAGTAATCCAGAGATTTGTGTGCTCTCTGGATATACTTTTCCTACAGTGCAGTGTAGTTTAGTGTGGTGTCTAACTGGTTAGCACACAACCATTTTTTAGGTTTTGTTATTTACTGTAAGTTTGCTTTTAGGATGTGAAATTTGGTGGCTGAAGCCAGTAGAACTTCAGATGGTGTAGTCCCTGGTTTTCTCAGCTGCCTGTTTTTAAAATTGTGCACTCTTTGAATAGTGAGATAATTTTACTCGGTGTTACTTTCTTATTGTGGTGTTTTAGGTGAAGAAGTATGAAGAAAGATGTCTTTTTTCTGGTGTAGTCTGCACTTTATGTCTCCGTCAAGTGCTTTTCTAAAGCTGTTTTTCCCAGACTGTGTGTTTTGCATGGGTGGGACAGTGGGTTATTGTTAGCCTGTTAGACACAACTCGGCTTGAATACCCCTCAGTAGTTTGGGAGGCAAGTCAGCTCTATTTGCATTTGTTCCAGTCACAAAGGTTTATAGGTCAGCAAAGGCTGGCTGGAAAAATTCAACATGCCAATGCACTATTCTTCTATGGTTGTCAGGAATTCAAACGTGCCGGTTTTTATATCTCCCCTTGGTCATGAATATATGATGGCACAGTCTGAAGTGGCTTTGTTCCCCGAGCGTGGTACCAGCTGGGGCTGATGGAGGCCGGGCCTCGGTGCCAGCTCTCCCCGCCCACACCAGCGCTGTCCCTGCTCGGAGGCACCACCGAGCTGTGCTGCTGCCGCTGCCCTGGCTCTGGCTGTGTGAGAACCAGCCCAGATGAATCCATCACAGTGGTCCTTTCTCACAAAGCACTGCGCTACCTTCATCTCCCTCCTGGTCTGGCTTTGGGTTTCCCTTTTCTCCTGTTTCTGTGTGCTTGGGATGCATCCCAACACGCTTCCTGCTTACCTTCATGCAAAGGCTACGGGGAGTTCTTCGTTTATGCATAGACTGACAAAAAATAGGCGTCTTTTAGAACTCGGGACACAGAAAGCCATTCCTACAGCTTTAATGGTCACTCCTAAAGATGTCTTCTGGAAACCTTGGGACATCACCACTAACCTGATCTTTTGGCAACTTGCATGTGAAGTTTAAAACACATACTAAAAAGAACATCTTCCCCAAAGGAAGCATTTCCTTAGCTTTGTTTTTCATCCTCCAGTTGTAGAAGAGGTTTGGTCTTTTGCAGTTCTGGAAATGAAATATAGATTTATGCACTGTAATTTGATTCCTTCCAAGCTGCATTTTGAATTTTAAATGGTGTGTCTGAATGCCTTGTGTGGGATACTGTTGCAGGTTTGCTGGGGGCTGACATCTCATTTCCAGCCTGGCTCACTGTGGCTGGTTCCCCTGAAACCAGAAAGCCCTGCTTGATTGGACTGATTGAAACACAGTTACAAAACCCACTTCTCTTCAAAGTTGTAGCTTGAGATTGGAGATTGGACTTAGGAAGGAATAAAATATGCCAGCTCTCCTTTTAATATGTCCATTGAAATGCAAACTGTGACTGTTCTTGGCCTGTTGTGGAGACTTAGTGCCAAGTGGGGGCTGGTTTGGGGGGAAGGCAGGGAAGGGCCGGGGGGCTGCAGCTGCCCCTGCTCCCTGCCCTGCTCCCTCCGAGTGTGGCACTCGCTGCCAAGTTGGCACCACGGCCCATGTTTATGGATTGAAATTCTGCACATGGCTTTAACTCTTCAGCTGCACTGGCTGCAAACAATCCCCCCAAACCAGCCCGTGGGATAATCAGCTCATTGTCCTCCCCCTGCCAAGCTGCATCTGACCCTGGAAAGGCGCTGGGGAGGGTGGTTGGAAGTGCCATCCTGGGTGAGACACACGCAAAGGGCAAAAGCATGTTTGGCGTGGAGATGTTTGCAAATATCAGACCTCCCTGTGGAAAAGCAGCCCCTAAAATAAACATGTGAAAAAATGACCTAAGGTATCGATGAGAAGATAGTCTTTACCAGATGAATCATTGGAAAAGGCTCTGCAGTTAGAATACTAATAAGCACAAAAAAATTAAATAGTTGTTTATGCACCTCCTTTCTCAGCCTACACAACTCCTAATGTGGTGTAAAGAGCATAAATTGTCAGTAGCTGGGAATTCTTCTGGGAAGAGCATTTCATCATCTGGTTGTTTGTGTTTCAGTGGGGTTTCTTCCCCTTCTTAAAATCAGTTCTGCCACAAGATTGTTTTAGTAAATATTTCAGTTTTAAGTATTTTATTAAGCAAAATATTTTGCCACAAGTATAAATTAATTTCAAAAACACAACTCTGATTTATTAAGACTGTTTTCTGCAATTAAAGCCGTGTTGCTCCCTGGCTTTAGTGTTCAGTAAAGCAGCAGCAATAAGCTGTCTGCAGATGTGGTCATGCTCTGAAATCTAATGTGGATCTTAGCTGGAGTGGACAAATAAACATGTAACACAGGGCCTGGGTGAGTCCCATCCACCCAGGGACAGCACAGGCTGAACCCACCAACTCCAGGCCCTGCTGAGGTTTGGGTATGGACAAAGAAGCAGGAAATGCAGTTCTCAGGTTTTTATCTGCAGCCTTTGGTCTGACTCAAACATTATTTTCTAACTTGCTCATAAGCTTCGTATTTAAAAGCATCTCAGTTACGATCCTATTTGATACACAGATAATATGAATTTAGCAGGTGTATTAAATCATATTCTAATTACAACAGAGTTTGGGGGGGGTGGGGGGT
>JAOXXN010000265.1:59188397-59200453 GCA_026770055.1 Myrmophylax atrothorax | reverse complement strand
TGGATATTAGAAGGATAATGTTTTCAGTACTGGAGTCTGTTTTCCTGCTTGGCTTGTCTGATATTGCTGCGTATTCCTGAAAGCTTTGGTCATCTTATGATAGTGGCACCCAGGTCTTTTCCCTTTGAGAATGTAGCAAGATGATTTCCTTAGCAATTATAAAAAAAAATACTATATTTGAAATTTGCTCAACTTTCTTAAACCCAAATACCTTCCCCTCCCTTGTCAATTTTGCTACTGTGTTTTGCAGCTGATCTTTCTAGACCACTAACTAAAATTTAAAAGTTGATACCAGCATGACCTCAGCATACAGCAACTATTAACCTTTGTCTTGCAAATGTATTTTCGTTGCTACAGTTTCCTTTTGGCTGCTTAGCTCGTTTTTAATTGTCACTCCAACTTGCAGTTATGATTACTGCATTTTCTTTATGGTCTTCATGAGTCACATGGTCTAAGCCCTTCTGGAAGTCCAACTAAATAGTCATTTCTTCTGCAGAGGCACTACAAGTGAAAAAAGACATTTTCATTATGTTAACAAAGCTGGTTTTCTCTCCATTATGTAATCCCTGCTCAGGCATTAAAATTATAATCTCTTACAGTAACCTTGCAGAGGGTTTACTGAATCACAGAGTTCATTGGCCTGTGCTCTGGCCCATCAGTGGTGACTGTTTGGAGTGCTGCTCCCCCTCATTCCTGACAGGAGAGCACAGAGGGGTTTTGGAAGCTCTGCCTCCAGCCTTGGGCTGCTTCCGAAAGGCTGCCGTGTCCTTGGGGTGGCTTGCCTTCAGTTTATGCACTGACTGCAGCACTCTCTGCTTTGCTGTCTGCTGCTCTTTCACCCTTTGCTTGCAAAAGAATTGATTAATGGGATTTGCTCTTTGAAGGGACCAGAGGGGACAATTTGACGACTCGAATATCATAGAATTTTCCATCTGTATTAAGCCTGATAACTTCTTTTTAACCTAAAAGGTACCTTTGGGTCTGTCTGGATTTCTGGGCATCAGGAGATAAAGGGTGTATCTCAGAATATGAGGTAGGGTTAAGATTGCTCCACCCTCCCCAGAAAACCAGGCTATGCAAGAATTTTGTGTCACAAAATCATGTTTTCTCAGTTTTCCTGTTCAAGAGAAGGAACATCTCATACTATAACTTCGTAGTGTTGTTTTTGCTTCTTATCTTGGAGGGAGAGTGCTGCTGGCTGGTGAGAAGGTGAGCAAGAACTGGAAAAGAAATACTAGGAGTTCCCACTGGAAGAAGTAGTGGATATATTATTTTAATGAATACCCCAGATCAGGAACCCACCTAACAAGAAATGTTAATATGGTCATACCGGATGAGAAAGGGTGAGATTCCTTTTCTGTATGACTGAATAGCTCAAGGTCATAATCAGCCATTATCTTTTCTGCAGTGTTTTTTGTCCTCTTTCTTCACTCCCCTTTGTTTTCCAACACCATTTCAGATTTGCCAGACAACTGTTGTGCAGTGTTCCTGCCTCTAATGTATTGTCAAAAAATTGTCCTTACATCACTGGTTCAGTCCTTATGCTCTCAATCTCCATTTTAAAATGTTAATTCCTAAATATGTTCTTTGTTCTGGTTGTTTCAGTCCTGTGTTTTGCTTTTTGGAAGGCGCATCTCTTTTCCTCGGCCTGTGACAGAGCTTTGCCCAGTGCTCAGGTGGCCCTTGCCCACCTGTTACCCCCCAGCCCTGCCCATCCTTGCCTCCTGTGGTGCTCCGGGCCCTTGTTCTTGGAGTCTGGCACTCCTGTGCTCCTTTCCAAGCTGCTGGTGAGCTGGTGCTGAGCTCAGCAGGGTGACCCCTGCAGGGTTTGGCTGGTGCTGAGCTCCTGGGCCAGAGCCCCGGGGCAGGGCTTGCCCTCCCTGCCTGCCTTGCATTATTCCTGTCACTTTCTTGTGGAACCTCTGACATAAAATTCAGCTTCATCAGAGGAGCTTCTGCCGGAGAGTGGAGAAGGGAAAATGCCTTAGTCTGGACCTCTCCCTTCATCATGCTCTGTTCCTCCCAACCTGGGAGAGGAACTGATGGCAGAACCTGCATCCCAGGGAGCCCCCTCAGCAGAGGGCAGGGAACAGGGGGCAGAGCAAAGGGAGCCCCCTCAGCAGAGGGCAGGGAACCAACCGGGGGGCAGAGCAAAGGCTGGGATCATCTGGCAGCCAGAGGATGAGAGGTGAGGAAGGAAAGGAGCACTCCTGTCCCACTGGCCGTGGTGCCTCTTTTGTGTTACCAAGGCAGCATTAATTGAGCTGTTTCAAGAGATGCTTCTGTTAATATTCATATTAATAATGATGTTGGAAGATATTATAAAAAAGTTGGTAAGAGAGAGCTTAATAGCCAGAAGAAATGCTTATTTGGCCTGATGAAACTTAGCTATCAGCATATGTGAATTTGTATTGGCAGCATATTCTCAGTTTATTTCCCTTGTTCTCCTCTTTGCAAGTGAACCATCACGGACTTAGCAATTGTCTACAGTAACAGGCCACTGTTCTGCCCGTCTACAGAATATTTTAAGAATGTCTTTAATACTAGCTACAAAAAATTTCAGCTTTTAAGAACCATTTTAAGAGCCAAACCATTTTATAAATTACTCAGAATTTTTCAGAAGGAGATATAAAAGGAAAAATTGTATTGAGGCAATAGTTCTCACTTAAAATATTTTGGTAAGTTTAAAAATAACTTCAAAACAGCTGGCTGGTGGAGAAGTTAACCTGGGTTTGAAGCATGAATTTGTACAGCCTTTGGCTCTGGAAATAACGTGACATTGAGCTGTGGCAGCTTAAGGTGTCTCTTTCTTAAGAGAGGTGGGGGGAAGCCAAATGATTTAGTGACTGAAGAGAGTTGCCACTTGCGTGAGCTCCATCCCCGGGGATATGACCTTTTTAATCCTCTTTAGTTAATGTATTGGTGATCTTTACTTAGGCAGAGTAAACAGTGCTGTGTGAACAAAGGGGAGGTCATGCTTCCTGCATTACACTCTGACCCCGGGGTCGCGGCCTTTGTTCCCCGCTCAATGGGAATTGCTCTCCGAGGGCCACCACCAAATGGAGAACTAATTTCGGCACGTGCTGGCAGAGAATGGCAGAGTATCAGGTTTGCCTGCGAGCGGAGCGTGCCACAGCTACGGCGAGAGGGAAAGTCCGAGCACTGCTCTGTAATTGCCAATGGCCGTGGCACTGACTCCCTCCTTGCACTGCCTGGGGCTTCCCCGTCATTCACTTGCTCTGTTCTCGGCCTTTAAACAGGGGTTTGTTTTTTTTACCCCCACCGGTTTTTTTGCCGAAGGAAGAAGCACAGACTAGTGAAAATTAGCGATTTGTTTTTGTCTCTTACAAGTGAGTGAGAAAGTGCAATTGCAGCCTGAGGCTTGGGCCTGTGAGGGGCTTGTTCCTTGGCTGTGGGGAACACGACGCTGTGTCCCAGCAGGTCGTATCCAGCCCCTTTGCCATCACCTGCTCTGTGCTGCATCAGTGCACACACGCAGGGCCCTCCGAGGCTGAGCACGGGGCACTGAGCCCAACAGAACCAGGACTTGCTCCTCTTTAGCACTAATTTTGTGCAATTTTTTTGGCTTCCAAAGTAGCTGGTGGCAGAACGTGACACATCCTGGTTTTTGTTGCTGACCAGGGAACATACATAAACATGGAAGCTGAGAGAAATGATCCAGAGACTTGCTTATGGAAAACCATCACCTTTGACCCGAAAGATGTGAGTTATTTTTTATCTATATACTCTTCTTTGCTCAGCAGTGAAATCTGTGACGTACACTGTAATTATTTTATGATCAATAATTGTATACACATACCTTCCGTTAACATGCTGCTTTCCCACGTTTCTTTGTGCTACCAAAAAAACCCAGACCCAGAAGCCCCTAATTGCTGGTGACAGCCAAGTTGTGTAAAACACATCACGGTTGGAACTGAGCACAGGACGTGTCAGAGTGTTGGGGGGAGCCTGTACTGTTGCCATCACACAAATAAGCAATACTACAATAGCAAACTCTGAGGCTGCTGTGGCATCGACAGCATTAGGATTAAGGTAAAAGTGTCTTTGCATTCCAGTCATTTCAGGTAAAACATTATGTCCTCAGTTTTCTTGCAGTTGTATTATTCAAACAAACACTTCTAATAATCTACTCTTAGATTAAAACAAGAGTTCTGTAATGCAGCAGGATGAGCTCTTGCAACACGAGAGGTGGCCCAGCACCTGAGACCTCGTGCCCTCTGAGCGAGCAGTGGCATCAGAGCTGAGCCAGAGAAGGGATGCTGAGGGCAGGACACTGCAACAGCCCGCTGTGCCCTTTATTGTTGCTGGGGGTCCAGAGCCCACCAGCTTTGGATGTCAGTGGAAGCCAGAGGGGAAAGGTGTATGCACCTATTTTCCAGTAAAAATAATATTGACAGCTTAGACACATCTATTCCTCCTGGGTGTTGCTTAGTTATAATTAATACATTTCCTAACGAAAATACCAAGTCCACCCCCCTTCACCATGTGTCCCTCAGCACTAACACTGCTTTGCTGCTACCTGTGGGAATTTGGAGACTAGAGTGTGTCAGGGCACTGTCAGTTGCATTATTTTTGGGGCTGTTATTTTTGCTGTGAAGCATTGATAGGGCTGTGCTTTCTTTGGAGGTGATGAGCTGTAGGAGAATTTTAAAACGTGAATAGCAGCTTGGAGTTTAAAAGAAAAAAGTTCAGCCAGTACTCAAGTTTTAAAATACTTATTTTTCCTCAGGAAGATACAGAAACCTTGCAAAAACTGTAGCAATGCCTGATGGAAGGGAAAACTAATTTTTCTCAGTGTGTGTGGAGTCTTTCAGCATTCAGTGTGATAATGTGGGATGTCGTTGTACAAGTGCCTCTTCTGAAAGCTGCTTAGCCAGGGGAGCCTTTTGGATTTTTTTTGCTTTGAATATTCCTGACTCAAGCCTCGGGATTTTTTTTTCTTTTTCTGTTTTACTGTTTTAAAAAAACAGCTTTCTCTCTGGTAAGATTAGGATTAATAGAATAGGGAGAGAATAGTCTGTTTATTTTAGTGCGTGAATGTTATTCTTCAGTTTTTTATTTCTGGCACTGATTTCTCCAGCCAATGGACCTGGTAAAGCTTCATGGTAGGTAAGATTTTCTCATTTTCTAGACAAAGATGTTACTGAAATTAGAAATATTAGCTGCTAAATTTGATATCAAAATTGTTTCCAAATGTGGCCCCTGCAGTCAAAATGAAGTAGGAACCATTCACATTTAACAGCCATGCCTCTTAAACAACTCATGTACACCTGAATATTCTGCTTTTCATACTGAACCATTTCTGCCCTGTTGATTTCCTTGATCCTTTGGGCAATGATTGCAGTGTAACAGTTTAAGTAGAGAAAAACATGAAAAATGAAAAAAAAAATAGTCCTGTGGAACGTGGGTTTGGTCAGGCTTCAGGTTTGTTATGGAAATTAGGGAGTCTGTTCTTCCCATTTTGAAGATAAACATTTTTCTAAACGTTGGGCTGCTGGATATACATTCAGGCCCAGTGTAACTCAGCAAAATTCATTTGAAGTGAAGGCTTAATTTGTCTGATTTGTCTGGTGTCAAAATCTCTCCTTCTGCCTCTTTCCATTGAATACTTGAGTAAAAAGAAGAATGTGAAAGTTTAGAAAAGCTGCTTGGGTAGAGATATCTGCCTGTCATCCACTGGTGTGTGTGGTTTCTAAGTTAATATTCTGGGGAGCAGAAAATACGAGCCAGGCGTCGGTTGCACCTGTAAAAATAAAGGGCTGCTGCTCTGGGGAACTGCCCCGCTCTGTTTTCCTGTGGTAAGAGGATCCATCCCCGGGTTTGGCACCGGCCTCAGCCCTCGGGAAGCGAAAATGAAGGGCAGCCTCAAAAGGCCTTCTCGGGTGGGCAAAGGCAGGGCTGGGACTGGGGGGGGCTCAGGCACAAAAGGGCCTTTTCCAGGAGATTGCCAGTAATTGCCTTAGACTGCCTGAGGCTTGGGCCACTCACTGACCAGTGAACCCCCCCAACAATACAGGAAACCTGACATGCCTCTAAAAATATTGCCCTGGACGTGTGGGACACACGACTCTTTCTGTGTAGGGTAAGTGCCCTTTGAAAGCAAAGCTGTCCCGTTTTCCTCTTGTAATGCACATGTAACCCTTTGTTAGTAATCTTTAGACTGCATTATAAAAATAGTGTGATTTCTACTGAGCAGTATTATGTAAACTGAGTATTAGTTTAGAGTCCCGCTCTGACAGTGGTCACACACTCTGGGCTGTGGCAGTGAGAGGGTGGGCAGAAGGGACAGAGGAGCTGAGTTGGTTAAAATGCTTCTGGGGGCAAGTTGGAGCCGGTTAATTTTATTAGAAATAAATGATGGAAGTAATACAGGCTTTAGACACCGACTCTGATGCTTGGCTTCAAATTTTTTTGAAAAGCAGCTGCATTTCTGTCAGACTCAGAGACTCTCTCTGTGTTGAACCCAGTCACTGTCCTCTTGCCAAAAGGCAAAAAGTCTGGGGTTTTTTTCCTGCACAGTCTTCTTATTAAGTTCCTTGTTGGCATTAGGAAAAACTCTGTACACTTTCCTTGAAATTTTTGGTGGATCAGAAAGAATTTTTTGCACTTATTTCTGCTGATAGTTTTTTCTGGGGGTATAAATTTAAGAGTTGACGTTTTAATATTTCGGTGTTTTGATCAACCGTATTACATGTCCAGTAAAATGCTTTTGGGGCCCTAAGAAAAAATGGTTAAATTTGAGACTTGAAACTTCCACAGATGAGTCACTGATATCCCCTGGGAATTTTTAGTATTCTGAAAAGGAAGTGTTCTTAAAAAACTGGAAAACATGGTTCACTGAATAAGTCTGGAAGCAGCTTTTCACAATTAACCCCCTTTCTTTTTTTTCTTTTTTTTGGGATGCCAGTGTTAGCCTTTATACTGCACTTTATTAGTGTGGAAAAAGGAGCAAAAACCTCACTGGATGTTTTAAAGACATTTGTGGTGGTTTTGTGAGGTTGTAATAAATAAAATTTACTAAATTTTACTAAAATTTACTCAATTACGGCAGACAATCTGTGCAGATGCAGATTCATCTTTTGAGAAATGCAACTGGAAATTGGGGAAAAAAATTTTTTTTCATTAAGCTTCTGTTTTGTTGGCAACCCCCAAGTGACCCTTCCTTTTTAAACCTCTTTTTTCATGCCGTGTAGTGCAGTGGTGATATAAATGAGGGTGTCTGCTCTGCCTCTGTTCTTGCTGTCAGATGGCAGAGCATGGGCAGGGCATGGAGGGCCTCAGTTTCCCTCTCCCTGGGAAGGCACCTGTCTGGGCACAGGAAATAAATCCATTGCCACTTCTGGGGGGACACCTGGATTGCTGAAACCCAAACTCAGCACAGCCCCGTTAAAGCTGAGTTTGTAAATTGAGGCATCCCTTGGAAATGCAGAGATGTGTGAAACTTAATAACGCATGTGGGACAACTGCAGTCAGTGTAACAAGACAGACAGGAAGAAAAAAGGCTCAGATGATTCCCAGGAAGACATTTCATGGAACAAAAATTCTATGAAGTATTGTCCTTTTTTCCCAAATACAAATTATACCTGCAGCTGATAGAAAGAATGTAGAAGGCTGTATTTATCTGCCAGATAAATATGTGAATACTTTGAGTAAGTTCATTATTCTCTTGACATCATATTTTATTATAACGATAATGTATCATTACTGTTCATGTGAGGAGATTTTTTTTTTTTCAAGGAGAGGTATTTAAATTTAGCTGTGCCAGTGTCTGTTCCCGTGTGAGAGTCCAGTGATCCTCAGATACTCCAGCTGGACTGAGCAGTCTGAGGTGCCCGTTGTGTACTGTGGGACATGTTAGTGGTACAAATCACCTCGTATTGTGGGACATATTAGTGCTTTAACACATGAAGGAGATGTGGTAACTTGACCTGGAGAGCTGATTTGGCCACGTAAAATAGATCTGAGACTGATCCTCAGCTCATAAACAGATCGTGCCCCTGTGGATTCTTCACCTCCACCCATTTTGGGCTGTCTCTGTGTACTCACTGATTGCAGCCATGCCGTGAGTGTGATGCTGTAATGGACGGCCCTTTTGGTTTTCTTACAGTTCATGCAAATTTTTCATCTTTGGTAAGATTTCACTACCAAAAAACCACGGAGGAATTTGTATTTTGTGTGATTTTTGTTTGTGCTGCAATTCACTTTGTTAGGGATTGTTACACTCTTTTGTATTTAAAAAATAGATACTTAATATCAGAGAACTCCCTCACTGGACGGCTCTTGATTACTTTAGAAACCTTTAAGTTATTTGCAATATAGAGGTGTTTTAACCCCCTTTTAGACTTCAGAAATTGTAAGTTTGCGTAACAGGTTTCACAATATATATTTGTTTACTTTTTGTGGCTTATTATTCTGAAAAAAATCAACATTTTCATTTTTTTCCCCCCACGATGTCAGTTCACTTTTTCTTCCCTTTTTTTTTTTCCTAATCTCCCGCAGCTCTTTCTGCGAGGCCCTGGGCAGAGGATTTGTGAGCAGGGATGCCCATTAGAGGAGGGCAGGGGAGGGTTTGGAGCCGCACAGCCTGTGTTGGAGGGCCGTGCTCCCGGGAGTGCCGGGACAGGCAGGACAGCCGGGCAGGGCATGGGCCGGGACCGCGGACCGGGGACAGGGCTGGGCACACCCGGACCTGGCACAGCCGCAGCGGGGCCCGCTCGCCCACACGGCCCTGCTGGGGCCGGGACTCGCTGCGGCTGCTGCGCCACCGTCCCACCAGTGGGCACAGACACAAAGGACACATCGCCCTCGGGTAGAAGGTCTGTACAGCCCAAAACAAGGAGGCGGAAGGGTTGGAAGATAAACCAGATTGTGTCCGTAGCACCTTAAAAACCTGCTGGTGCAACGCCCCACTTAAGGACGCCTTTCTTAAAGAACCCCCCCCAACACTCTGCTTGTCCTCCCGTCAGAGTTTCGCTTACGTTGGTACCGTTTGAATGCCAAGTTTTCTGTGAAACATTATAGTTAAAATACAGTCCTGGAGGAAGTGTTTCTGGAAAATGCTTCGTTACGTTCTGAAGGGAAGGGTGTGGAAATAGATCCTTGTTCAGCTTGCCTTTACAGCTTGGAACTTTTCAGAATTGTCTGTAGTTGGGATTTCACTGTGTTTCCCCCACAGTTTAATAGGCCACTGATCCAGTGGAATTAATGCAAGTTAAGACAGAACTTTCCCCAGTAACCTGCGTGCTGTGTGATTGCTGCCCTTCCTCTGGAATACACCGAGTGTAATCCTGCAGAGTGCCTGTGGTACCTCTGGGAGCCACGGACAAGCCTGCTTTGCTTTTAGACATGCATTTTAATTATTATTATTTTTAATTCCTGGAGAGTGCCTTTAAAAAGAAAAGCTCTCTAAATGTTGAGCAGAGCTATTCTTGGTGAGGTTTTTGTAACACACACTTGGAATTATTTTAATGATACAAGAAAAAAGGGGGGAATTTATATTTTATGGATAACTTAATCCTGAAAAGAAGAAGTTTGCTTGGATTATTTTTTAGAAAATGTACTGGATCATGTTTTATTAAATATTTCTGGAGGCTGCTAGATTAGAAACTGCCCCATATTGAAAATGAGCTATATTGGCTGGAAAGCAAAAAAAAAAAAATCTGCTTGGAAATTACCTCAGTGTGGGTATCACCCCGAACTGAGACCAAAGAGCAAGAGATGCCACTCTGAGTTAAAATAGAAACAAATGAATTGGTGTTCAGCAGAGGTATTTACAGTGAGTTTCCAATAGACAGAACCTGCGATAAAGAGAGAGGTTATAGAATTCTGTAATATTATAAACTGCAGTGTGCAAATACTGGCTTACTACTATGTACACAATTTGAATTTATTCAGGCATGCTCAATCTTAAAATAATTCCTTCACTTCCCATTTTGGAATTCCATTTCTCTTAAGTGAAACTTAGAAGTTGGACTTTGTATAATTGTTTTCCTCTTCCCTGAATCCTTTTTTATTTAATACTGCAGTAACGTAGAGTTCGACACCTTTCAGTCTGATCTCAGCACTGTGGGGACAGACAGAATGCATTAACGTGTCTGCTGGAGGAAGGGGAGCTGTGAGGGCAGGAATACGAGCTGTAATTGTGTAAAGGTGAGGTGCTTTTAACCCTCCAAAGGCACCAGAACTGTCCCTGTTGGGGTGGGCAAAAGCAGGGATGAACCTCGGTTGTTTCCACGTTTTTATACAAAAAATGAGAAATGAAGGGGTAGGGGAAGAGGATAAAGAACATCTATATTTTATATAGAAAGTATACAAATAAATAAGGAGCTAAAAATTGTGCCTGGTAAAGAGGCTGGAAAGTCTTTCAGAAAGCTGATTAAATACAAGTAAAATACTGTGAACTAAGCTCCTCGTGTTCTTAAGTCCGATCCTTCCCCAAAAATCAGGTCTGCCTTTTATTTTACGCTGGCATTAAAAGTTGTTGGCTGCACTATCACATGTAATCTGTTTTTTTTTTTCTGTGCAAGGTTAACTTTCTCATTTGTGCATGTTCTGGAATCAGGAATGTTGTGCCATTATTTTTAAACAAAAATGATAAGCATTTTAGCTGGACTTTATGAGTGGCTGCTGCTAAGGCTGTTAGCCAGAAATTTTGCTTGCTTTTACTCTTTAACCACCCAGAATTTATGCACACACATTCTCTGCATGCACAGTCTGTATGCAACAGAGACCAAAGTTATTAGAAGAGGTCAGAATTACTAGGTGTCATTTTACTGAAGTAGAAATTTGTGGGAAAGTACCCGTTTAAATATCTTGTCAACTATGTCCTGATAATCTCTAGTTATGCTTTTACTGTAATTCCGTAAAAATAAATATTAAAAACATTTTGTGGTTTCACACCATTAAAAAAAAAAGTTGGTGAGGGTAAACCATAAAACATATATTTGGCTTACAAAAGAAATGTTTATTCTCCTCAGAACGCCGGTGGCTGAGCATTTTCTGGAGATCTGAGGCTGGATCGAAGTGTGTAACAAAGATGCCCTAAATGAGGGAGTTGCTGGAGCTGCAGCAGGGCCAGCCCGCTCCAGGAGAGCCACCCGTGCCCCGCTGTGCCCTCTGGATGTGGCTGCTGATGTGAGTTGAAGGGCAAAGGGGGTGGGAGTCGGGGCTGGGCACAGGGAGCTGGGCCGTGCTGGTCCCACCCGTGCAGGGCTCGTCCTGCTGGAGCTGTGCCTGTGGCTCCAACGGCCGCAGCACCGCCTGGCACACCTGGGCACAGGATGGAGCCTTTGGCACCAGCCTTGCCACAGCTGGGCACTTACATGCTGCACTTAGAGCAGCCATGTGAGTCTGTGGGAGAAGGAAATGCATCTTGGAAAGGGTCTCTGACTCTGGAGCTCTCTGCTCCATTCTGCAGGATTCTGTGCTGGAGAGCAGCCTCTTTGGGTGGCATAGAAACTCATGTCTATGACTTTCATTGCAGTTTTTTTCTATCACCTCATGATCAGTATTTAATGGAAGAAAATATCAACAAATATATTCTTTTTCCTGAAAAATATTTTACAAACTCTTAGAAACACATGGTATTGCCTTTTCTGATCAGTTGATGCTGCCTAGATGCTTTAAAAGTACATTAGGAAAGCCATGATAGCACAAGTAAAATCAATAGGCAGTGAGAGGGACAACTATGACTTTCCTTAAGTAACTATGTAATCCTTTTTTTCTTACGATAACATATTTTCCACAAAGACGACTCTCCAAGGTTGAATCCAGTACAGTCTCCTCCCTCCCCCTTCCTTCCCCCCCTCCAGTGTAGGGCAAATCAAATGCTCGACAACATTTTTTGTTAGGAAAGCACATGAAAAACAATTTTGAATATACCAATACCAGCAAAAGTCTCTATATTTTTCTTGCAAGAAGGAGATTTCATTGGCTGAGCGGAATGGCGAGATGTGACGCAGAAGGACACTTGGACGGTGGAAATGCTGATGTATGCCAAAGCAGGCGCACCAAGAAATGCTGTTGCTATGAGAGGA
>JAOXXN010000265.1:59173815-59188371 GCA_026770055.1 Myrmophylax atrothorax | reverse complement strand
ACAGACCGTGAGAGAGCAACTTGTGCAGGCCTTAGTTTTCCTTTTTGGCTTGTAGCGGGGAGACTGCAATGTCTCTCATTTGCAGCAGAGAGGATTTAGGAGCTTCCAGTGGGTATTTTCATCAGGCTGAGCAGTTAGAGGAAGGGAGGGAGACGAGAGATACAGGTCACCTTAGAGTACAAAAGCAATTGGAAAGTAGGAGGCTGTATGTACTGAGCCAATGATCTGTGCTATGATAGATACACAAATTAGTACGGCAGATGAAGCAGCTTAGCTCATTATCCACCTGATGGTACTGAGACATACAATTCAAAATGGCAAAATTAAAATGCAGGCACACATAGACACACACACAGACATATATTTATAATGACCCCACCTTTTCAGTTTATGAATTATCCAGCTGGGAGACCGGCGTCTCTTGTGTAACATTCTTAAAGAGCTGCAATAAATTCACCTTGTGAGTCCATTAGCCAGAAAAGGGGGAAAATGATTTGCAGGAATTTTTTTTTGTCTCTCTTCTTCGGCAAAGGGGAAAAAAGTTTGTGCTATGAACTTAGCCTAGCAGTTTCTGGAACGTGAGCCAAAAGGGGCAGGAAGTTGTTTTACAATAGCGTTACAGTGATCTGCCACAAATGGAAAAAGCCAAATGTTGGACTCGGCAAAGAGAGAAAACATCCTTCTCCCCCTCGTTTGCCTCCTCTTGCCCCTTAAGAGAGAAACAGGGAAAAGAAGGCTGAGCCAAAAGTTCTTTTCCTTTTTTAATTACTGCTTGTAAGTAATGGAAAGATTATCTTACTTGCATATTCCATGGCAAGCACGAGGGAAAGAAGTATCAAAGGGACGTTTAAAAAAATGCACTTGGTAACTAGCAACGGGACTTCTGGCACAATTCCTTGAGTTTGCTTGAGGTTATGGAGGGGGATGGGAAGAAGAAAAGCAAGTCGATGCAGTAGGTTTTCTTTAAAAAAAGCGGGGAGGAGAATGAAGGCGAAACTATATAAAACTTTTTTTTTTTTTCAAAGGAAATGTGTGTTGATCCTCTGAAGCCGAATCCTCCGGCATTTGTGGCCCGTCCTTGCAGCTCGGTATGTTTTTTGTGAGTGTGTGCGAGCGCTCTCAATCAAACAGCAATCATGGCAGCTGTTTTTCTTCCAGCACAGCAGTTGAGCTGTCTCGCCCAAATGCTTATCAGCTTTTGACTCGGTGCCAAGGGAGTTATAAGGGCCAAGCAGCCTGAGCTTGGCTGTGCAGCTGGTTTGGAAGTAAGGGCATGAGAAAACAAAATCACAAAGTTTTTTTGTCACATACAGTATTTACTTTTTCCAATAGTCATTTTCAGCTCGGTAGGTTGGGGTTGGTTTTGTGTCCTTGGGGCTGCTGTGCCACCCAGAGCCGTGTGGGACGCGTGGGTGTGCAGGGAGACGCTTCTCTCCGTGTGAATCCCGGCAGGTATTTCCGTACAACCCTCCCCGCTTCCCCCCGCCCCAGTTAAAAGCTTCATCAGCCGTACTGCCCTGTCAAGCACAGTGCCCAGCGTGGATGCATTTACATTCCAGCGCAGCCTTTGGTGCCCGGGTGCCCATCGCAGCCCGCGGCGGTGCTGCCTGCGGTGCGGGGGCTGCAGGAGCCTGTGCCCGGCCCTGGGGGCTGCAGGAGCAGGAGCCGCAGCCTGCCCGCGCAGGGCCGTGCCGCTTTCATCATCAGCTCCAGCCCGCCGCGTTTCGCTGCCTCACGTCCTCCTCCTCCTCCTCCTCCGCCAGGCTGCTCCAGTCGCTCACAAGGGGGAGGCCGGACCCTGGAAAGGCGGCTGCTGCTCGCATTCCTGCTACAAGGGCCTCCCCTTCAGACGGCCTTTGCCAAAGCAGAACTTTTAAAAATGCTCCAAATAGGATCTTCTTTTTCCTCCTCTTGCCCGAGCCCTGCTCTCCGCTCCCGGCGTTCCCGAGCCGGGCTGCCTCTCGCTTCCCCTGCGCTGTGCATCATCCCCATGCGGAGGGCAGCGCGCCCACGGCTCGCCCCTCCGCTCATCCCTTTCCTTCTCTCTCCCTTTTCCCTTCGCTGAGGAAATGGATTCCTTTGCCTGAGCAATGACCCGGGCTTTGCTGGTTTGTGTGCTCTGAGGATGAAGGCTTTTACTTGTGATTTTCCTCCTCCGACTCCCAGTGCTGCTCAGGGAATGAGCCTCTCGCTCCCTCTGCCTTTCTCTTTCACAGAAATACATTTTTAATGGCTGTAGGTATCTGCGCCATGTGAAATAGGGCGGGTGATATCCCTCCAAACCCCGTGTAATTGGACCATGGCTGAAATGGAAATATGGGGGGGAGTTAGGGGGTGCACAGGCTGTTTCGTCCTTGCAGACCTGCCCCCCCTCCTTTCTTTGCCGAGGAGGGAAAAGGGGATGTGCAGTAAAATGCCGTCTCTGGGACAGGTGCCAGCTCCCAGACAAAAGAAGTGAAATAGGCGGTAAAGAGGCGGGGGGGGTGGGTGGTGGTGGGGAGATTAATAGGCAACAAAAATAGGAATCGAAAATCTCCGAGTGCAGCGCTGGTGAAAGGGCTGGTGCCCGACCGGCCTTTTTGCTGAATATTTGCTGTGCGATGGGTGGGAAGGAGAAAGTTGCGGCACACTTTTTATTCCCGTCTCCTCTGCAGACGTTTGGGAGCGTGAAAGGAGGGTGGAGGGCGCCTTTTTTTTTCCCTTTTTTTTTTCTTTTTTTCCTCCCTTCTTTTCCCTCCTTTCTACTGAATTATTCATAGTGTCAGTGGTGAAGCCAGGACTATTAGCATGCATCAGACATGCTGTTTGTCTGTTTGCTAACATTCTTCATTCAAGACTTGTTAACTACCAGACAAGCTTAACACGCTTCTCTTTTTCCCCTCCCCTCCTCTCTCTCTCTCCGTCTCTCCCCCCCCTTTCCTCGCTCCCTCCCCTCGCTCCCACCGTCCCTGCTGCCTGCCCTGCTCGCTCCCTTCGCTTCCCTTCCCTTCCCTTGCCGCCCGTGCCACCCTCGGGCCGCCCATTGTTGCCGCGGGGCCGGTGCGGGGCTGGGCGAGGCCGCGCCCGGAGCGCCCGCGGGGCTGCGGAGCCGCATCCAGCGCTGCGGGTAAGCCGGGCCCGCCGGGGATGGCCGGGGGTGCCAGCCGGGAGCGCCAACTTCGGGAACTACGTGGGGATCGGCACATGGGCTCGCGTCCGCCTGCGGATTCACGGGTACCCAGGAGTGCGGGATCAGCCCGGCGAGGGCCAGGCGCGTTCGGCAGGATCGCTTTGCTGGCCATTGGGGATGCGATAGACTAATATTTGCTATTGTCGCTGGTTTTTAGGTTCTCTTCTCCTTGCCTGTCGAGCCTGCCCCTCCCTTCGCTAGCCTGTTTAAAACCAGCGAGCTTCATTTTCTTAGCAGACAAAGGTCGATCACAGCTTTTATTTCTGAATGCAAATGTTCTAGGACTTGTGCCAGTCCTGCCTTCATTGAGCACAATATAGCTGCTTTCCTGAATGGCGCTTCCCCCTTCCCTGCGAGAAAAATAAAAATAGAAGGGAGCTGCAGAGGAGAAACAAAGTTGGGCGGTGCAAGTTTTTCCCTTTATTTAGTATTTGAGCCCGTGTGGAGCATTACTGAGCATCCCCGCGCAGAGCAGCGGCCGGCGGTGCCTGGGGTTGGTGTGTAGGGGCACACTCGGAGGGGACGCGGCCGCATCGCTCACTCCGGCGCTGCAGGTAACTGTGCTGAGCCTCAGCCACTGTATCTCAGCACACTCGTGTGTCCTGCCCTGCTTAGCGACGTGAATTGCAACAGAAGTATTTGCAGGGTTTTTATTTAAATTTTATACCCCTGGAATTGGTCAGGATTAGTTTATAATTGCCATTTTTATAATATATTTTTAAAATATGTTTTTCGAGGCCTTTAAAGGTCCGTAAGCGCCGTAAGTGTGTTTTCTGTTTCTCTCTTACATGTGTTCGGGCACATGCTCACGCACACTCCCCCACTGTCTTTCTCTTCGGGCATTAATGAAGGAATTTATTTTAAGTAGAATACTTAAATATTAGAAAAATGCCATTTATATCAGCGTAGCATGTGGACATGGATGTTAGGTGTGATTTGACAGATAGCTAAGTGCTTAAGATTTATTGCTACTGTGAAATTGCCATACCTATGATAATACTTTGATACTTATAAGTCCAAGTATCAATAAATAATTTTAAAGATACTTCATGAGGAAACTAGTCCTTTGATATACATTTCTAGAATAAAATGCTTCTTCTACAGTGGAAAAAATGTGACACTTCTGTAAAATACTTTAATCTTTTCCATTTAATTTTGCTTATATCTAGAATATAAATAACAAAACAAATGCGAATAAGTTTGGGGAGTTCACCCACGAACCCCCCCCCAAAATAAAACACAAAATAATTGGAAAATCCCTAATGCTTACGTAAAAATATTTTTAAATTCAGACTATTGACGGTATTGTATCAAAATCTTCTCGGTATTGACATTGCATTAGAAGTGTTTTATGGCAACATAAACTGAAATACAGCTCATAACTGTAAGTAGTAAAGCAGTATTTATTGGCCGATCACACTCCAAGTAACTGGAGAATGTTTTGGTGAACTGTGTAGATTAAGAAAGGAATTTAGGAGCATGTGGCTTGGTGATAGCTAAAATTAATTTCTTCAAAGTACTTTTTAGAGGCCTGTAGTAGCTACACAGGACAATGCAAGGAAGATATTAGTTGAGGGTTTTAACTTGCAGTCATTAAAAAAATCACAAACTGCTGAATGTTCCTCACTAAGAAATTTCAGAGTACTTGGTGATATTGCTCCTCACGATGCTGTTTATGTAGAGGATTTTTTTGTTGGGTTTTTTTTTTTTTTATCCTTAGATTGTTACACTGGGGGGCAATTTTGTTGCTAGCACTTAAAGGAATATAAAATTGCTTCTGGTGTATCAGTTCATTATTTTGTGGTGGCTTGCTAGAAATTATCTGAGTGAATGTGAAATAAGCAGAGTTGCCTGGTTTGTTTTGCAGTGAGGATTTCTGTAAGCATGTTGAAAATTAACATTGTAGTGCAGGATGACCCGTGTGCGCGTTAATGGAAGAGGGATGAAAATCTGCTCATGAGATCGGTGATTTCCAGGTTTTAAATTTAAAATTATTCTTAGTCTGTAACTTGAAATAGAACTGCTGATAGAACTATTCAGCCCCTCAGATGAATGCCTTCAGGAATTATGCATGTGAGTTGGAGCATTTACATTTTGAAAGTGTTTTGTGTTGGACTGCCAAGATCCTCGTACAAAGTGTTTAGTGCATGGAATGAAAAATTAAAAGCATAGACAATACTTGTCTTCATTAAAAGATTTTTAATTTTTTTTTTAAATTAGGATGAAGTTTTGCATATTTTCAGAAAATTATTGAGAGAAACATAGTAAAAATAATCTTAGTTGTACTGGTTTTGCTCCCAGCTCCATCTGTCTTCCTCATCCTCCAAATGGATTTTTGTCCTCCAAAATGATATTTTAGGTGCTGCTGATAAGTGAACAGTTGGTTCCTAACCTCCCACCTCTCTTGACTGAAAATCTGTGTTTTCCCGGGTGGTGTTGGCATGGGGAGCACGAGGACGAGTCCCTGTGCTGCAGGCCGGGCAGCAGTGCCAGGCTCCGTGGGGCACCGCTCTGGGCACGGGGCAGCGGGGCCAGGGCACGGGGCTGCCACGGCATCGCTGTTGGCACGGGGGCACTGGGCATTGCCCAAACTGCTTAACATCAGTCAGAATTCTGCCCAGATGAACAGTGCCAGGTTTGGATCAGGGTAAGAGTTTTTGTTGTGGGTGAAGGAGAGGGGAGAGGAGATGGAGAGGAGAAAGGGAATGGAATGGTGGTTAACACTTCCAGATACACTGTGGGTGCAGTCCAGGGTTCTCCTCTTTCTGCAAGAGAGAACAAATAGGGCTGTGAGGCCGGGCTGTGTTCTGTGTGCTGTCCGGGTGCAGCACTGCCTTCCACAAGTACGTGCCAACTGTTCATAGACCTTTTGTAGCAGCTAAGGAGAGATGAAAGCAGGAGTGGAAGGAATGCCTTGTTTCATCCAGTTTTGGATTTGGGTTAAAAAGAAATAATCTTTTTTTTTTTGAGTGGGAAACGTAATTACCATCTACTCAGCACTTGAGCTGCCCTGCAGGCAGGAGGGTTCTGTGCTGCCCTGGGCTCCAGGACCCTTGGCAGTGCCCGGGATCGGAGTGTGCTGTGCACATGGGGGCTCAGGGCACGCCCATGACCCGACACCTTCCCTCAGCAAAAGGGAAATGCCTCTAATTAGGCATTTTCCCTCCCAGCTGCCCCAGTGTGCCCAGCTGGGAGCAGGTGCGGTGACCAGCCCGCCCTCCTGTCCCCGCAGCGCTGCTCGGGCAGGCCCAGGGGGCACAGCAGAGCCACACAGCTCTCAGGTGGGTGTGTGGCACCTGTACCTGTCTGAGGGGGAAAATGAACTCAGAGAGGTGACTGCCTGTGTTTGTGTCTGCAGTGGGACCCGCTGTGGAGCGTGTCTCTCCGTGGGTGTGGGTGCAGCCTGTGTGCCCCAGGTGGGTCTCGTTTTGGCAGAGATGGGTGCCCATTTATTCAGCAGCTCGCTGGACTCGGTGCTACAGCAGGAGACAAACAGTTGGAATCCCTGTAGCCAGCACGGTGGACATTGCTCAGCACAGCAATCCCAATACATGCAATATGGATGGGGAGATTTTTCTAAGTGCATATGCACTTCTGGCAAGTCCTGCGTTTGTGCTGCTGCAAACTGTACTGGCTGTGCAAATCTGTGCTTGTTTGTGTGTTTGACTCCGTACCTGGCTCACAACAGGCTGAGTTCTGTTGAGTCTGGTGGGCTTTGGAGCAATCCTCCTTCACCAGATACTGACACACTCTGTGCTCATTTAGGGAGTCACCAGTAGATGTGGGCTGTAACTGGTGGGCAAACCAGCTTGTGCTTTTCATAGCAGTGGTGCAGGAATTTGTCCTCTGCGCTCCAACAGGCTATTTTACATCTCCAGTACCTGTACGATTTCATTAAAAAATGACTTAGGTTTTCTAAAATTGTACATAACTCAGTTCAAGGTGCCTTCATTTGTAGATGGATATGTAAGAATGAAATGCCCAAGGTGGGGCCCTTTGCAGCCTCTTTTAAAAATAAATACTGTCAAATATAAGATCTCATCATTCTGAGTTGCCCTTGGTCAAAACTGTTTTTTTTCCCAGATTAGTGTTACCATTTATTTAGTATTTGTGTAGTGTTTGCTCTCCCATAGATTTGAAATTTGTTATTCCATACCTCTGGAAACAAAGGATCTGATCCAAAGGCCTCTGAAGGTGATGGGGGTTTTTCGAGTGACTTCCAATGGGATTTGGTTTAAGCCTATATATGTAATAGTTTGCAATAATGATCTGACTCTGGGACAGTTTTCAGGGTCTCCCACAAAACTTTTCCAAACTCATAGGAATTGTCCAGGCAGGATGCTCCGAAATACATCTGAGCATGGGTTGTGTTTTGTTGTTTTGCTTTAAGAAAAAAGCTGGTGGGGAGGAGGAGGCTGCAAAAAGCTTCATCTCACTGGTGCTCCCAATGTGGGCTCTGTGAATAAAAAAGGGAAAGCTGGGTCAATATTTGGTATGTGGCTGATGCATTAGCTTATGCATTCTTTATTTAAATTAGGGGAGGCTTTTTGGAAGTAGTCTATAGATTTGAGATGGCAATGGACTGCCTATTTATTTTTACACACCTAAGTTTAAATTAACCTCAACTGTCCTATCCTGTTATCTGCCAAAGAAAACATTTACCTCCTGTCCAGTCTCTCTGGAGTTTCAAAGTGATTTGCTCTTTTCCAACTTATTAAGGCATAAATAGAAAAGTAAATTGCTTTAGGTACCCACATAACGTTTTGCAAAGGGGAAGGAAGAGGAGCTAAGGAAGAATGAATTTATTATTATAATAACCAATATACCTTTATCAAATATTAATTAAGTCATCATTTTCTACAGCCTTTGATTGATTGAATTTGAATTGCTGACTGATATTTTGCCACACTTAAGTCTGAGGGACACTTAGGATGTTGCCCCTGTACTGGATACCTGCATACAGATTTGTTTGCTGTGGCATTCATTCAGCTCCTCAAGTTCTTTTGTCAGTGTAAGCAGACATTTCCAGAAGAAGAAAGTAGCTTCAATTTTAATAATAAAAGAGCTCACATGGTTTTATAATTACAGATGCAAATATTTTTAGCTTGCCAAATCAGAAAAAATAGCACTATTTGAAATTAGTCTTGTTTTCTTTCTTTTTCTCTGTTTTTTTTTCTTGTTTTAGGTAATTTCAAAAATAGGAAAATATGTTGCAAACAGTTCATCTCAGGAGCTATAAAGCAAGAAGCAGCTCCTTCAAGTCTGTTTATTTTAATGCTGGGGGGTCAGGAGGAGGCTCTGAGTGTCCTTGTGCCTCACTGCCCACCAGAGTGCCCATCCCACTGCCCTGGGACCCGCTGCAGGACAGGTGGGGAGCGCGGAGGGGCTGGTCTGTGCAGAGTTCCTTTGCATTGTCATCTGCAGGATGTCACAGTCACAAAGCAGCTACAAATACAGTGTGTGAGATGGGCACTTGTTTCAGTTCAGGCTGTTGTGACTTGGTGAACACAAAGCTTTGACTTGGACTGGCATTGGCAGTCCTTTCAGAGCTGGTCTTGCTTTTTGTTGGAATGCAGTGTGCAAAAGGGTAGGAGGGCTGTTTTGTTGCATCCAAGAGATTTTGGTTGCTGTATTTGTTTTGCCACCCATTCACAAAGAGCTCTGGTATATTTACTTCTATGTTTATATTTACAGCAAGTATTATTTTCTAAGGATTTTCTTCTTTGATAAATGATTTTTTTTGGTAATATTTATTTTCTCTCTGGTTGTAGGTTGGATTTTTTTGTTTTGTTTTTGGGGTTTTTTTGAAGAAAGGATAGTTCTCATGATACTTTTGTTACCTTTGGCAGATGAGATGTATTGTATTGTCTTGTTTGTCTCTAGGAGACAAAATCATATATCCAGTCCTGAGTCAGTGGAAAGTCTCCCACAGGTATCAGAGAGTTTTGGCTTGTACTCTCAAACCAGAGTAACACTAATTTAAAAACCTGGTGCCGGAAGCCTGAACTCGAATGGCTCTCAAAGCACATTCACAGAGAACGCTGCGTTCTGCACGACCCTGGGCCTGGGCAGGGAGTTTTGTACCTTCTTGCTTTGTCCAGGGTAACCCAGGGAGTGTCAGAGTTTCTTTCCAGTTGCTTTCTGGTTTTAAGGGACACGGCATCAGTGTTCTCCCTCCTGCAGTGACCCCTCAGGGATTGCAGGGGGCACGGGAGGATCGATCCCCTTAGTCCCAGATTCATGGGGACTGTTACAGACTCAAAGGCCTTGCACATACAAATTTTGCTGCAGGGTTCATCGTGGGGTTTAGTTTTGCTTTTAATGCAGTGTGAAATACAGGGGTCTTTTGATTGCTTAGTCAGGTGAGTAAATAATTAACGTTTAAAAATTATTTTCATTAGTAATTGTTTTCTAAAGTTTTCCTGCTCGGTCTGTTGCAAAGATAGTTACCAGTTTTTAATTGAAGGTTATACATTTCTCATTCTATAATTATTATAGAAGGAGGAATTAACATGAGATCACATGGAAATTTTGTTTCTTAAATGGAGATTTACATTGATGGATTGAAGGTTTAAGGTGCAGATTTACATTTAAATTATGTATTATGTGACATTTACATTTTAAATTATACTAAAACAATTATTTCTACTGTCTTCTTGGTGCCTTCTGAATGTCTCTATAAAATTATTTCATTTGAGGTATAACCCACTGTATATATATATACACTGTATATATGTTTAATGTATGAGATCTGATTTTTTTTATATGGGTGCACTCCTATTGGGTGTAAATAAAAATGAAGTTCAGTATATAATATCCACATGTAGACATTTAAGATGCTATTTAGCACTGTACTTAGAGTAGCAATTATTTTTTCTCTCTAACACAAATTGCTTTTGGGGATGGTATTTAACAGGATAAAAATGGTATCATCAGGTGCTTGTATTTTTTTTCCCCAAAATGCCTTCAGTAATCAAAACTGTGTTGCTTGAGGGAAGCAGCAGAGGACTAGCACCTGCCTGCAGGTACAGCCAGCTGGGAACAGGGTGGCCTGGAGTCCAGGGAGGAGGGAGCTGGTCTGGGAGAGGCAGCAGGAAGGTCCTGGACATCCCTGTGTGTCCCTGCTGGAGCACCCAGGGCCACATCCTGCCATCAGATTTACCAAGTTCGAAGGAACTTGAAGTATGAGCATCATTCTCTTCCCAAAATAGATTTCTTTGCACTGTCAGTTGGATATGGCTGTTTTGCAGCCATATAAGGTTCTGGGCTGGACACAGAAGCACTAAAGTCCCATTATTAGGGAAATAATTGCTGAATAATCTGAAGTTCTGTGCCTGCTGAGCTGAGTGGGCAGAAGGGCTGGCACAGCCCTGCTGGGCACTGGGCTTACCTGGGGAGCCTGTGAGGGCACCTGTGCCCAGTCCCTCCGTTGTGTAACTTTTCTTGTCACGGGCCAGTTCCTCCTGAGATGCAATTTAACCTGAAATGTGGCCTTGAAGAGTGATGGGGGTTTCAGGGGAAAGTGCTAAAAGCTCCCCTCAAGATTCATCTGCGAAAACCCAGGCCTGCCTTAGCTCTGTGTATTAGTTCTAAGGTTGCAAGTAGTGGAAGAACCAGGAAAGTCTCACAATTCAGTAACTATCACGAGATCAAGCTTGAAAGTGAGAATTCACCTCTGCAGACTCTGTTCCAGCTCTGTGTGAACACTTGTGCAAAGCACTCGGGACGAAAAGGTTTCTCCAGGGGCTGTCAGGGAGGGGGTATCTGCTTTGAATGGCAGTTAAGGAAAGTAAAGCCTTTCTTGGTGGAGTGAACTTCATGTCTTTGTAGATGACCAGTTCAAGGCCTGCATAGAGTTTGTCCCACTCAAACCACTTCTGATGGCCCCCAGCTTTTGGCTGTCTCTTGTGGACCAGGAGCTGCTACTGTAGAAGCCACTGGGAGAAACAATCAGTACAAAGAGTAATTTCTGTTGTGCCATCAAAATTGATGGGGGTAACACTTTGGAGGCTGCAGATTTTTTTGATGGGAGAGTTTTCCTAGTCATTCTTCTCCGCTTTAGTATAATATCCTTTAATTTGTAAAATACACATATGGACATGCTATTGTTCAGGAATTAGGGCTTGATGCAGTATTTGTGTGTAGGAGGTGTGGTGCCCCTGTCTGTAAAAGGGAGTGAGAAGTTGGGAGATTCTTTTACGCTCAGCTGTGGGTGTAACAGTAAGAGCCTCTTCAGGTTTCCTCCTCCTTTGGTGCCTCAGCACCTGCCCTGGTGAGTTGGAGGTGACTGGTGTTGCCCATGAGATTGCTCTGTGAGCAATGGCTGTGAGAACAACCCACGCCCAGCAGAGCACACGGACTGGGAGGGCAGAGGTGTGGGCTGCTCTGGAGCTCAGTGCCCACAGAACTGGGGGGTTCAGCTCTGCTTTGCACCAGGGGCATCTCGTAGTGTGGGTGTGAGTTGCAGCTGCTGTTCTGGGCCGTGACTGCCTTGGAACTTTGCTTGGAGCTTTAGGAGGTGACTGCTTGCCTCCCAAAATTCGGTAGTAATCTTTACCTAAGCGAAAGGCATGTGCTTGCTTTCTTACTTGCTGAGAGGTTTCTTTCATCACCACCATCTTGTAAATCAGTCACTCTGTTTTATGCATTCATAAGGAACAGGGGAGATGGCAACACACTCAGCATCTAAATGGTGTCCCCCAAACCAAAGTCCAGGTCTGATCAGAACCACAGGAGAGAAAGGTACTGTGAAACTGCCTGGCCTGTTGAACAGTGCTGTGCAAGTGATTAAAATCCAGTATGTTGGTAGCATGTTAAGATTATATGGGGAAGTTAGATCACTGACTGAAAAAAAAGCCCAAAAGCCAAAACAGCCCTGACCCTTTACTGAGTACTAAACAATGGCCATGAAAACTAAAAATCTTAACGTTTTATGTGTTCCCTGCAGAATAGAAAGCTGAGAGGGAACTTTTAAAAATGAACACAGAAGCATATTTTACATCTTTTGTTTGCTGGCTCTTTTAGGTTTTTTTCCCTCTCTGACAATTCCATTCTTTTTACTCTATTGTTTGCCTGAATGTAGTTGAGTTTAGGATTTATTTCTTTTGTACTTAGAGCTTGGTTTACAGGAGCCAGGCAGGCCAGTGCACACTGGCACTGTAGCACTTTGCAGTGGCTCAGGTGAGAAGTGTTCTCAGTCCCCCTGTGTGCAGTGTTCCTTCTCCTGCCCGTGGGGCTGAGCACGTAGAGCCACCCTGGTTCCACCATGGGGACGCTTCAGCAGCCCAGGGTGCTTAAGGATTACTGCAAAAGCTTTAGTTTGCCTTACATTTTTAATAAGTATGCCTGTGACAATCAAATCTGGCAGATGCTTGTGCATAGGACTGACTTCTGTACCCACTGGTAGTCACAAACTGTGTTGCTTCCATGTCCTCTCCCCTTCCTGTCACTGCATCCTCTGTCCTGCTCCACACCTGCTCAGGAAATGGGGGGAAACCACTGCTTGGAGCCAAAAGTGGAAATAAGGACTCCTGCAGGCAGTTTTCTGATATGTTTCCTAGTGATCCTCTGCCCAGGTTGACTGCTTTTTAGTCTGATTATTGATGGTTCTGGAACTTTTGGGGTGGATGCTGCTGGGCCTGAGTCAGTTCTGGTGCCTGTGTTTATTTGCTGGCTCAGGAGTGCTTTTGGTAACCAGGGGTCCTGCACCCCCATTCCCCCTTCCAGGCTCAGCTGCACGTGGATGTCCCAGGCACCAGCAGGGAGTGTGAGCTGGGCAGGGCAGGCAGTCCTGTCCCCCTGTGCAGAATTGGCTGAGATGAGATGGGAGTAATGAATGAGGTAACCCTGAGCAGAGGAAGAGAAGGGACAGAGCTCCAGCTCGGGGTGTGGACTGGGGCAGGGTTTGTACCTGTCTGCGTGAAGTGAGTGCTCCAGTTTCCCTCATGCTGTTTGCACAAGACTTCCAAACCTCTGTGTTTGATTTGGGGGGCTTCCCCACCTTTTTTTTTTTCCTTACTTTTCGGGTCAATTCACATCCAGTCTTCCCCAAATTCCTAGTAGGCAGAGCAGTGGTTTCAGGCATTCTTTGCTTGTGCCCCTCCTGCACAGTCAGAGCCTGCTTTGGCTGCTGGGCAGGTCGGAGGGGCCGTGGCCTCTCTGGGGAAGGGCTGCTCAGAAACACGAGCAGGTTCCCGAGGCCAAGACCTGGAGCTCCTGGTGCCACAGCTGGACCCACGTGGTTTGAGGGCACTCCTGAGGAACCGAGCTGTGATTGCTCCAGGAGTTCATTGGCAGAGGTAACCAGAGTTGCAAGTACGTGAGAAATCATTGTTAGGCAGAAAATCAATAGTAAACCCATGTTTCAATCTGTAGTCTTAGTCAATAGTTTACTTCTTAAATCTGGTTTTTCTCAGAGGTGAAAAGTTTTCTATTTGTGTTTTATTGAATCATGGTATTTGAGTAGTAGGTCACTGTTGGGAAGGTTTTTGTTTTGTTTTTGTAAGGAGCCCTTTCAGTAACTCCCCAAATTCCTCACAGCTGTTTTCTTTTTTAAAAACAGTGGATTTTTTTAAAAATGGAAATTTTGGTAAGATACATTTTAGTTTGACTTCGCAATCAGTAAAAGGTTCCCATTTAACATGGAATATGCACATTGAATACTGCGTTTTAACTGGGAAACAGTTTTTATTTTGAGCATATACTTCATGAGCAAGTTAATATTATCACTTGTTGTTACTGTAGATGTACTGCTGCAAATAATGCAGTGACTTGCACCTCTGTAGGGTTTTTACAAAGACGAGCACTGTGAGGCATTAAACCTCTCCCTAAAGACAGGAAAAAATGAAGTTACATTAAAAAATCTTCTTTGAGAAACTGAGACAGAGGAAAAAAATAAAGACAGCTGGGTGAAACATGTTGCTTTTGATTTGGGAGTTCTTATTTTATTTTGTCTAGCAATCAAGATGCATTTTTCTTCTTTCTAGAAAATAAAACTACATCGTTTTGACTTGGAATTCGAAAAAACTGAAGCCTCACATTTATACATTCCACACAGTTTCATTTTGCACTCCTCTTTTAATTTTTGAGTTTGCATGTCGTATTTTAAATTTAAATTTTGGTGTTGGAATCCACTGCTTTTTTAATTCTTGGTTTTAAAAGGAGGAGAATTCCAATATCAGTTGAGAGATGTGAAGCAGCAGCCGTGACTCCCTGGTGCTCCTGGGCAGGGAGAGGCAGGGGGGCCTCTGGAGTGGCATCCCACGGGAGTGGCTGTGCCTGTGGGAGCCCTGCCGTGGTGCTGGTGCTGAGCAGGGGCTGTGGGGCACAGAGGGGTGCTGAGCAGGGGCTGTGTGGCACAGGCTGTTGGTGAGCAGAGCCGGTCCTGG
>JAOXXN010000265.1:59152955-59166703 GCA_026770055.1 Myrmophylax atrothorax | reverse complement strand
AGGGGAGTGTCCAGCAGCCAGGTGAGGAAAAGGACACTGAAAGAACCAAGTCGCTGTCTGGGGAAGTGAGAGTTGCTGCCCTTGCCAAGTTAAAATGTGTGCACAAAAACGTCTTGTTCTTCCCTGCCGATGCTCCAACATAGGGCTCACCTAAAAACATGGATGTTTTTGTAAAACTCCAACTTGTTGATGCTCAATGGTGTCTGTACCTCTGTGTGTGTCCGAGACCCAAATGCAGCCTTCAGGCAGCCTTTGTTTCACAGCCAGCACTGATATCCTGCCCCAGAGTTACAAAAGCAGAGAAAAGAAAAGCCTGACAGATGCTCAGTGCTTCAGTTGATAAGTATTTGCATGTTTCTGCTTGGTGAAAGTTGTTTTTTTAATTATTTTTGCAGCCTATCAGCCTGGATGCAGTCACCCTGTCAGGAGTGTGAAATTTACAGCAGAAGAATTAATGTAACACTGAAAAAGCACTTCCTTATCCCAACTGTCATTCAAAATGCACGATGAAAGTCACCAAGGAGAAGTTTTCTGTCCCACTGTCTGCAGGACTCCTGCAAGAGTCTCCTGAAACTTGAGGTAAGTTTTAAAAAAAATTGAGAATGATCAGCTTAGTTGTAAAGTAGCAGCTGATGTGAAGCTGTAATTCTAGGGTGGAGTGCACTGACCTCTCTGCTGAAATGTCTGTAGGAGCAATGGCATGTGAGAAAATTTTAATGCAGTATTTCTTTAAATAATCAAAGCAAAAAGAATAAGCCCAAGTTTACTACCAGGATTTTATATACATAATTTTTTTTTTAAGAAATTGCTCAGTATTAGAAATCGAAAGCTTGTACTAAGTTCTCTTTATTCTATTGAAAATATATGTCGAAGTACAGAAATGTTTAACAGTGAAAAGTAAGTGTTAGTGTAAGCAGGAGAAGTAGGAACCACAGAGTAGGACACTGTTTTGGCTTCCTTAGCTCCTGAGAAATATCTTCAGGATTTGCACTGTGTACAGTTAATGCCATTGCCTTGTCCTTAGTGTTTTTGGTTTGTATTCATTAGTGGTGTCCATTCTCTTACCTTGGATAAATTAAATTCTTCCACTGTTTCCTTCTGGCTCTGTCAGTGTAGTACAGGTAGTTGGGGTGTCCTCAGGGTTCCTTCTCCATGACTATGGTGGTAGGAGTTTGTATGGAGCATTTTCCAGAGGCTGTCAGTTCTCTTATGCAGGACTCCTTTGCTTCTGTTTCAAATCATAGATACAATAAAATTCGTGCCAGGAGCTTTGCTTTTTACGTGGTTGTGGGGCACAGTTGTCAGTGTGGCAGGGGCTCAGTCAGGGCAGTGTAAATGCTGCCTATGGCAGATAAAAGGATGCCCAGTCTATGGCCTCAGGAATTTGGCCAGGGCACACAAACAATTATTTTTCATTTGTGTATAGTCAGACAAGTTTACAGATAAGACAGTAATGGGCATAAGTGTTCTTGCAGCCTTTGCAGCTCATCTTTCTTGTTAGCATCAAAGAGAATATTTGTGGTAGAATGCATAGCAGTCAGTAATAAGTGTGGGGGAATCAACAGCAAGCAGATTTATTGATTTGTTTGTTTATTAAATCTGATTATCCCCCATCCTCCCATGATTATGTCTGCATATTTTCTGTTTTGCTGTCACCCCACGTGCTGTAGGGAAGGACAAGGGGTGGATGCCGGTGCCACACTGTGCACCCCAGAGCACCAGAGGTGTTCATGAACACAGGCAAGGGCTTGTGTAACCATGACACCAGGGGCTTATTGTGGGCAGTGACCAGTGTGAGTTACCACTGGGCTGCTGAGCCCACTGTGCTGATCTGTGCCCTGCATGGCCCGACTGTGCATTGCAGCGGGACTGGGAAGGGCCTCCCAGGACTCCTGGCTCAGGGTGAGCCTGTTTGGTTTGCATAGGAAGCAGCATGTCTGGGGCTGAATATCTGTGTTGTGTATGTGTGTTTAAATATGTCAGGTGGCTTGGATTGCCTGTGTCTGGGGCAGAACCTCCCTTGTGACAGCCCCTTGGACTTGGGGAGCTGTGCATCTTTTGTGTCAGCTCTGGGGCAGTTGGGATCAGCTGCAATGTCAGTGCTGGTGTGCAAGGGAGAGTTGTCATCATCAGTCTCTGGATCTGTGCTTTGGTCTCTCTCACAGCTTGGGCCAAGCCAGTGTTTGTTGGCTGTAAAGCCCATTTGTCTCTGCAACACCTGAGGACACCAGTCTGGGGCTGTGCATATCTGTGGGAAAGGTACTTGAGGGTTGGGAATTTTGAGGCCTTAAATAATTATATACATGGATACCAGTTGGCTGATTTCTGTCTCATGTCTTTAATTATGTGCCACTCATGCTGAAAAGCAGAGATTTGGGTGTCCATGTATTTCACACTGAGTTTAAAACATAAATAGCTCCCTGTAAGAATCTTCTTATGAGAAGTGGAGAGAGAAAAATCAACCTGGTTAGGAGAGGGTTGTTCTTATTAAGATAACAGTTATTATTGCTACCTCTGATGTACGTAAGTCTAGTAATGTATATATCTCTTTAGGACTAGACCTCAGCATGAATTTCAAGATCAGAAACTAAATTAAAATCTTCTAAAACTTGATCCTCATGTATTTTTAAGGAAGTGGTCTGTTCCAAGAACTGTAATGTGTGAAGTCTGGTTAGGGTTCAAGTCTCTGCAGGGTGAAGTTCATTTTTTGAGGAAGGAACCCAGTTAGCAGTAAAATCAGGTAATACCCAATGATATGGTCACAACTAGTTAATTAAAATAATTTGTAGTCAGAACATCTTCAATGTACACCAAAATACTAGTTTATCTTGGTATGTGGATATACAATTTTCTCAGTATTAATCTACTTTATTTTGGATAAAACTCACCATTGTCTCTTGCGCTATCAAACACTCGGTACTCTTCTGACAGGTTCCTCATTCTGTTGGTTCTCCTGTATCCATAGGAGAATTCTTTTGGATCATACTTTAAAACTGTTTTAATGCTGGATCAATGTTCCTTCAAATGCACTTGCTGTGAGTCCCCTGAGAGGAGGAGCCATTCCCCGATGCTTCTCCTGTGCTGGTGTGTGCTGGGACTGTCAGCCAGTGGTGCATTGCTGCAGATGGAAACAGAGAGACAAATCAGGCTGGTCCCCTGCCTTTAAATGCCTGGGAAGTTATTCAGATGTGCTGAAGTGAAGAGAGAGGTTTTGGTTGTGTGGGGTTTTGTTTTCCCTCAGCTGCAGAAAGCAGATTGCCTTAGCTGGGCTGGAGAGCCACAGGCAGGCAGTGGGCAGTGCCATCTGGGCACTCAGCTCCCTGTGGCAGAGCTTCACAAAGCCAGGCATCATCGTCTGCTACACTGGGCTTGTACAGCCTGTCTTCAGGCAATTACCTGGCCCCTCTGCTCTTTTTTTGATTTATAATTTCAGTTCTCAAGTATTATGGGACAAAGAATTGGTGTGTCCCCAAAGCTCAGATTTAGTAAACTGGCCACAATAAACCATTAATTACTAAAAAAGAACATGAAAGAATATGTATTTTCAAGTGTCTGCTAGATTTAAATGTAACAGCTGTGCAATATATTATTCTCTGACTCTGGAATGAGGCACTGGAGCTGACACAATTTGCTCTGAGTATTCCCTGGATTAAAAATTCTTGGTGTTTGGGTTCTGTCATGAAATGGTTGGCATCCCAACAGTCATGACAAGTGTATTACTTGGCAAGGAATTAAAAATGGTGGTGCCTCTGAAGTTTAGCAGGAGGTTTCCTGCCTGGGGATGGCAGACAGTTGTAGCTGTCGCTGCTGCCATTCCCTTGTCTGTGCTGCAGCTCATTTCTGAAACAAAGCAAGCTTGGGCACATGTTCCACTTTGTAATAGGAACTGCTGCATTTGGTTTTCTTTGAGTGTTTTCAGACACTGGAGTTTTCATGTGCCCACTTCTCTTTTTCTTGTTGTTTTGTTAATAAATTAAATCTGACTATACAAGATCTCTCTGCCTCTAAACCGCAGTGAGGGCTGCTTGAAAGAGCAGAAGCCTCCTAAAATTTTTACCCTCAAGAGGAAATAACTGATTTTTTGTTTGTCTTTGATCCAGTCTCATCAATGCCATTTTCCTTCTTCAAACAATGGAGCCTGTAGTTCATTACAAGGCAGGAACCCTTCTATTACCTTATTTTTAGCAACAATTACGTTGAGCCTTAAAATTGCATTTCCAAAAGCAAGGGCTGCACCAGTCCCAAATGTGAGCTCCAAACTGGCTGATGCTGCCAGGAGAGGCCGTGGCAGATTGTGCCAGCACCTCTGTGCCCCGGGGAGAGGAGCAGCTGGACCTGAGTGTCGTTGGCTGGGGCGGGTTGGTGGTTTCTTGGTGGTACCTCGCAGGGCGATTCCCATCCTGGCATCCTTGTCTGCAGGACTTGCCCTTGCTCTCCTGAGGGTTTTGAAGGAGTGTTTAGCCCTTGGAGGGGAGCCTTGTGGGGCTCGTGCTGTGGCCTGAGGTGCTGTATTTGCTGGGCTGTGTCCCCCCAGGGCTGGCTGTGACCCTCTGTGGTTCCGCCTGTCCCGTGGGGCTCGTGGCACCCCTGGCTGGGCAGAGCTGGTGCCAGGCAGGGCATCCCTGGAGCCCCTCAGCCTGAGACAGCTCCTGCAGGCTGAGCATCTTCCCAGGGCACACCCTCTGGCGCTTTTTCATCCCTTATGTGCCTGATTAAAACATCATTTCCCTTCAGCTTATGCAGCTTAGAAGCTCTTGGAGGCATGAATTAATGGAGACCCAGGTTGTGTGTGCTCCAGAGGCTCAGGAGCTGAGCTTCAGAGGAGGAAAATCATTTGCCAGGTCATTTGTTAGGGTCAGGCATTGCTTCCAGAGTTTCTCAAGCAAGAGTGTGTATCTGCAGTTGGGACTGACTGACACTATCACTTCTTCTTAGCAAAGGTGCCATCAGAGAATGTTGTAGGTTTCCTAAACACAACCAGTAGAGGTCTAGCAGGAGAAATGCACTGCTGAGGCAGGAGGAAGGTGAGGGAGAGTTCTACATGAGATCTGTGTGCCACACTTGTGAGAACAACCTCTCATCACAGTGGCTGTGGCAACCAACTGGAACTTGGAAAGAGGAGCACAGTTTGACACTTGAAAACCCTGGATATTTTACTCTCATTGTACCTGACTGAAATATCCACATAGTATAGGTAGTAAAGCTCTCTAAATACACATACTAAAGTTTGTTGCAAAAGTAGGGAGCCTTCATGTTATTCACCTAACAAACTGTGCATGGAAACGTGGTTAGCTTGAAGTAGGCTGAGACCCCCACAAACAGAAAGAAAATCTGTTTGACAGCACTGAGGAGTGGGCAGAGTAACCCCCTGCAAGGAACCAGAGCCCTCGGAATGCAGAACTGCTGGGCCAGGGAGATTTCAGGCACATGTGGGTGAACTGTGTCTGTGTGTGAACCTGACCAAGGGAGTAAAAATGGCAAAATGAAGGTACAGCTTTTTGATGTTTTCATGGAACAAAATGGAAGAGGGAAATGAAATTGCCAGGAATGAATACACAAACCCTGAAAGAGCTGCAGAAGGTATTTAAGGAGCATGTACAGGAGGTGGCAGAGGGATGCTTTTCTCTAAATCCCAAAAGCAAGAAGCAGAGAGGAGCATAGATGCTTGCATTGTGTTGCAGAAAGTTCTGGCATGCACATGTACATTAGAGACATAAAAGATCTCCTAATTAGAGACAGGATCATTTGTGGAACATGTGATTCCAGTTTATAGGAAGAATTGCTGAGAAAGAGACATCCAACCCTAAAGGAATGAATCAAAGAACAAGAGCAGCTGAACTGTCCAGGGAAGGGAGCAAAATGATGGCTGTTCTTGCAGGACATGGGCTGTGCTTAGAATGGGTGCAGGAGATGGAGAGGAGATGGGCTTGGGAGGGATGAGCTGAGAGCAGGGCCCAGAGAGGGGGTGAGGGACATTCAGGGCTGCTGGGGTTCAGCAGCAGGACTGTGTTGGACTGTGTGGCTGAGGCCCCGTGGGCTCTCCCCTCTCGGCAGGGACAGGGCAGGCAGGAGGAGCCCCCAGGCAGGTGTGGGGGCAGCAGCACAGGGGGAGCCAGTTCTGTGTCAGCACAACAAGAAGCACCAGGCTGTTCTGGAGCTCAGTGTGTCTGAAGGAATATGGAATGAAGCTGCCAGCTCTGAGCTGTCTCTGGGTCAGCAGCCCCTGCTCAGTCACCAAACGTGTGCATGGAAAGCAGAACTGTCAGGAGCAAGGTTGGGCTGACCTGTCTGTGGTTCTGGGAGAGGAGGAGCAGGAAGATGATGTTGGAAAGAGGCACCAGGAAGTTAAACTGTCTGAGCATGACCTGAATGTTACCCCGTTTTTTTGTGTTTCTCTGTGCTGTTCTCTAAAGAAAAGCCAATTATATTTCAGAAGAATAGGGGCCTCTCATGTTGTTATTCATCATGTGGCACATGAAACACCAACACTGACTCCGAAACTGCGAGTGAACCTTGTCCTTTCATCACGTATGGTCATCCCATCACTGGGCTGGGGATGCTCAAAGCTGCCTCAGACAACTAAACTTTTATCCACCAGTACAAAAGCAGCAGAGAAGATGAGAAGGAAATCTTGCTTGTCCCGAGGGAGGCAGCACAGTGGTTTGGGTAGGCCTGCTTAGAAAGTCACTTGTGGCTTTTATAATGAGGAACTTAAGGTTTGAATTTTCAGACTTATTAGCTGTACATTTGTTTGGTTTTTATTAACTTAACATACTATGTGGCACATTTTCCTTGGAGTATTGAGTCAAGTGATGGATTCATGCAGTTCAGCTCTGAGTGCACAGGCTCTCTTTTTCAGAAAACTTTGAAAAGATTTGGGTCTCAGATTTCCAGCATGATTTGATTTTATGCCTGTATATTTTGGTGCAGCAGCTGATGTTTTCTGTCCTGTTTCCTTTCTGAGAATATTCTGGCTAATGTGGAGAGGGAATGTAGGTTTTGTTTGTTCTCTTTCGTGACCCGTGAGAATTAGAGTTGTCTTCCTATATGAGCAGACACAGTTAAAGCACTTTGGTGTACAACAGAGTCACTGGAAGTTTCCAATCCCCGAGCTCTTTGCTTCAATGGAAAGAAAAACAGGTTTTAAAAAGTCTCAGAAAGATATGGCTATTAAGCTAATCCATCGAGCAGCTAAAAATTTTGACTGTTAAAAGTGATTAAATGTAATTGCATCAGTAAAGGTGGTGAAAAACCCCCTGACTTTGATTAAAGCTATCTTTAGGAAACCCTGGTTCCTTGACTTAAAAAGTGTCAAGTAACATTGCTGGTTTATTTTGGGAGTGCTTTGAAGGTTTCTTAAACCCAGAGTTATATAGAAAGAATAAATAAAACCCAACAGAACAAATACACAGTTCTGAAGTATTTTTCTAGGTTTCATTTTGTATCCTTAATGCATGTGGTTTATTCAAAAGGAAAATTGGGCATGCAACTGAAAAGTTAATGAATAAATATTCAAACATCCTAAAGAGCTGACCAAATAATAAAGATATTTGGAAGAAAAAAAACCAAATGAACAAACCACTACCTATGTGCATGGATAAAATTGCCAGAGGATGGATAAAAGGGCTCCCAGTAATTGCAGTTAAAGCTACTGAATTACAGTTTTTTTATACTCTTCAGTTTGGAGCTTAATCTGTTCATTATTTTGAGCTGAAAAACAAAGTTGCTAAACTTTTCCTCTCATTTTCATATGTTTGAAGTCTGAGCTGTGTCATGTCCTTAACACTGCAAAATCTTTGTAGAGAATCTAAAATTCCTTCAAGTCATGTGGTTTGACAAGGCTCTCCTAGACAGTGAGATGTTGGTAAGTTCAGCAGTTTTGGTTTAATGCAGGACATGCCATATCCAATCCTTGGAGCTGAATTGGATATTTACACCTTTAGGTTTGGTTTGTAGATTATGAGAAATTCTGTCAACTGAAAGAGGACAGTAAAACCTCCATTGGTGAACTACTGAAAATTGCAGAATAATCTGACTCTTACAGATCTTTGGCACTGCCAGCGTTCAATGTTGCTGCAAGTGTTCATTGTGGAAGCCTCAGTCACTGCACAGACACAAGTACAACACGAGCCTTGTTTGCTCAGGGCAGTCACAGACTCCGTGTGTTCCAGAGGAATAATCACACTTTTTTGTGGGTATTCAGACGTGGTAATTCTGAAGCAGAGAATGCTGGTGATGATGTTTCCACTGGGAAACACAGCAAAAAGGTATTTAGCTGTTCCCCTACAAAATTTAAGCAAAGTTTAAGCCCAGACTGGGAGGTGACCTGTGGTGAGAACTAAACTCAACATTAGAGACATTTTCTCTGCAGATATTAAACCCATAAAAATATTTAGGGCCTTTAAGGAGATACTCAAATCATGTAAGTGCATAGACACGAGATAGACATGCACTATACAAAAAAAGATAATGTGCATGATGAAAAGTTAGTCCCTTCTGAATTGATTATTTCTGTTCTGTTTAACTATTTGCCCCTTATTTTCAGAATCCCAGTGTGGAAAATATTTTTATCATCTGTTTGGCATTTTTGGCCCTCATGCAATTTTGATTCATAAGTTGAAATCTTGTTTCCATGGAAATCAGCTCAGTTGTTGGTCAGCTTTGAATTTCTTCCACAAATCAAGGCAATGGAGGGGCATCATCAGGCTGATTCTGTCCATAATGTTGGCCATAATATTTTCCCTTTCATTCCACATGAGTGGGAGCTGTGTCTCTGTGATGACTGAAATCAAGATGCCCAAATGTTAACTGCAACAAGTTCTCTTGTATGCAGGGCAGTGAGGATGTTTGGCAGATGTTGTTGGAGCTGTTTGATGTGTTTGAGCACATGACTCTCATCAGTGCCCCAGTCCTGCCTGGGCACAGGCCTCCCTCGTTACCTTTGGGACAAAGGGCAGCAGCAGAAGCAACGTGGCCAAGGGTTGTGCAAGGAAATCTGGTTTTCCCCCAGACTTCCAGAAGAGAAAAGGCAAGGCAGCAAATGTGAGATGTGCAGAGGGCAGGGACAGTGTCTGCAGTGTGTCCTGATGACCAGCATTGAAGGCTGCTGGGTGTGCTGCTGTCACCCAGCTAGGAGTGCCCATCTCCAGAGGGGACCAGGGCAGTGACAGAGCTGTGTGTCTGCTGGCCTGGCCTTGGGTGAGCTGCTCATGGTGTGACCCTGGCAGTGTCCTCTGATTCTGGGTGAGCTGCTCATGGGGTGACCCTGACAGTGTCCTGTGATTCTGGGTGAGCTGCTCATGGGGTGACCTTGACAGTGTCCTGTGATTCTGGATGAGCTGCTCATGGGGTGACCTTGACAGTGTCCTCTGATTCTGGGTGAGCTGCTCATGGTGTGACCCTGGCAGTGTCCTCTGTGAGTCAGTCCTTGGGTGAGCTGCTCGTGGGGTGACCCTGGCAGTGCCCTGTGATTCTGGGTGAGCTGCTCATGGTGTGACCCTGGCAGTGTCCTGTGATTCTGGGTGAGCTGCTCGTGGGGTGACCCTGGCAGTGTCCTCTGATTCTGGCCTTGGGTGGGAGGTTGGTCAGTGGGCAGCCCTTGTCCAGTTGTCTTCTTCATCTGCCCACAACTCCTCAGCAGGAGCCAGCAGATCTGTCCCACACTATCACCACCAGCAAGGAGTGTAGTTTTTCTCTGATGACTTTCAGAGCAGCTGAAATAAAAGTAAACACTGGTTTTTAGGCAGTCCAGAAGTGTATAAAACTTGTAATATAAGCTTGATGTAGGGCTTGGGAGGAGAATTTATTAGAACAGTGAAAAGAAGTGACACTCCAAGTGCCAGCCCTGTGTTTGCCTGTCTGTGACTCCTGACTGGGAGAGAGGGATGCACTGGGAATGGGCTGCTGTGGGACAGCAATGTGCTGTTTGCTGCTCGGAGTGTTGCTCGCCAGCCCTGGGTGGGGGGGGGCACTGAAAGCAGACCCTCCTCCACCCTGGAAGTGCCAGGTGCTGGATTCAGCAGTACCCACATTCTGGGGTTATTTCTGGCTTTCCTAACCTTTGATCCTGCCATTGAATCCGTGGGGGTGCACAAATCCACCCACACAGATCCGATGTCCAAATCCTGCCCTGAATTATTTATGGTTTGGTTTGGACAAATTACTGTTCTCTGTACAATCACTGCAGTTATTATCTGAAATACAGAGCAGTATAAAACATGTATACATTAGGTATCTATGAATTTAGTATTTTTTCAGATTGTACCTGTATTAATGAGTTTTTAGGCTTATCTGAAATTCTCATTTCTCACTCTTGCCCTGTGCTGCTTTTACCTGACCAGACTGACCAGCATCTATAGCAAGTAATTCTCAGAAAAACCAGCTCATGATGTTTGTAACCTAAAATCCAGCACAGAATTGAAAGAACATCCAACTTGATCCACCTTGCACCAAGATCCTCATGGTTTGTTAAACTGCAAATGGACTGTGCTGGTTTCCTGCACAAAACAGACACCCCCTTTTTTAAGTGTCTCTGGACTCTCTTCACAAGACTAATCCATCTTAGGTTAGATCATCTTCATTAAAGATGAGTATCTAATGAAAAAAGACCCAAACCTTTCAACCAAGGACAGTAAATTTCATGAAATGGAAACAAAATGAGAATTTCACAGTGAGATCAGGCTGCCACTGCAGAGTTTGGCAATGGCAGCCAGCACCATTCTGTAGTTGGACTGAGTTAGATTTTGTGACTTAGGTATTTCCCCAAGTCTTTTTCTTTTCTTCTTGTCGCCTTACTTTTTCCTGAATTTTTAATCATAAATTAATGCTGGTATATTTGCTGTCCTAATGCTTACAAACAGATTGACAGCAGTGGAGTGTTGCTTTAAATTTGGATTTTTGTCTTCATTTTTTCCCCTTAATAGAACTGTGTGAAAAAATACACTCTCTTCAGTAGTTGATAGGCAGGATGTGGCTGCCTGGTCACTTCACTTCTCAGCTGTTCTCACCTGGAGCTCAACTGAGAATCAGCAGAAGGTTCCAGGGAACTCCTGTGCCTGCCTACAATTGTGTGACACTGAGTTGGATTTGAAGTTCAAGATCTACACCCCAGCCCGAGGTACCAACCTTGAGGTGCCAACCTGGTATTGTAGAACATGTTCCTGATGATTTGGTTTTGGTGTGATGGGAGAGGAGCCTGATTCTGGTTTCCAAGGCATTGTGTGCCTTTGGCTCTGAGATTCCAGCCCAGTGTGTTATGGATATGGATTGCAATCCCAGTCTGTGTCCAAAACAGTTCCTAAAGTCACAGAAAATACTTGGTTTGCCCATATTACTATTGAGGAAAACCAAATGGCAGTAAAAGTACTCCAGAGCGGAAAAAAGCTTTCTAGTAAAAATCACATTTATGTGAGTGACCTGCCTGAAAATCAGCAGTAGTTTGACTTGCTTTTCAATACAGAGTATTTGCAGTTCTAAAAAATACTATACAGCATTAATGTTTTTCCAGGCTATTAAGTAATGCAAAAGACCTATTCTGGTTTGGTACAGGTAGTTTTTATTGCCAAGTCATGGTTGTGTTTGGTGCTTCCTTAAAGAAAAATGTTCTTAAGCTTCCAGAATTGCACATTCCAGGGCTTTGGTTCTCTGTAGGTTGTGTTGGAACTGATTGTTTTCTGAACTAAACCTCTTGACAGGTTCCTCAGTCTTCTCCTGATGGTAAGCAACGGTAAGCTAAGTCAGAGGGTCCTCTCAAGGGTTTTAATTATGAAAAGCCAGTTAGAGAATGGGAAAGAATTTTACCCCAATATATGTGTGTAATATTTCTTTTCCCTGCGGAATTACTGGATTCTATCATGGCTTGTATAAATACTGTGATTTTTTACTTTTAAAAGATTGTGAGCCAAGGTATTAAAATTACAAGTTATTTTGGAAATGGCAGTGTTGGAGAACCAAACCTGAGACCTTGGTTTTACTCCTTCCAAAAGTTCCAAAGCTTTTGGCTCCGTGCAGGAGATCCACCTATAAAGTGTCTCAGGTTGGGATGCAAAAGTCCAAACTTGTCACCTTTCAGCCTTTGGCCTAATTCAGTTTTTATAAGAAACTGCTATAAATGTGTGCTTGCCAAGTAATACAAAGTGATATCTGATAGTTTCCCACAGTAAAAAATTGTCTGCAATGTGCATCTATATGGGAAATGGGGAAGGGGATACAAACAAGGAGTGTGTTTCCCCCTCCAAGCTGCAGCTGGATCGTGGCTTTTCAGCAGATTTTCTCTGTAGGTTAATCTTCCAGTGTCTTCTGTTGGTGCCTTTAAAGTTCTCTCAGCTTCCAGCAAGAAAGCTGATCAAAAAGCATCAGGATTGCACTCTTTTTAAAGAAGAAAAGCAGGGTAGGCATCTGTAATTGCAGTGCAATGACATGAAATCTGCATGGATGGTTTAGAATTTTTGGGCTAAATCCTCATTCCTTGGAATGTGGGCAGTTTCTCCAGTGCTTCTCCTTCATATGCTGTTTGCAGCACCAGCCTGGCATCGTTAGATATCCACCCTCAGCATTCTAAAGGCTTTTCCTCACAGCCATAACATTGCACCGTCCTCAGGGCTCTCAGTCCAGCCGAGCTGTAACAGCAATAGTGGCACAGCGTGCCCCTCTCTGGGGGTCTGACTGCAGGGCAGGAGGCTGGGGGGCTCAGGGAACGTGAGGTCATGTCCTGATATTCCTCCTGCCTGTTTGAAGAGAGAGGCTTGTAAATGTTTATCTCGCTGGAAGGGAGAACGTGGTCTGCATTTGTGCTCCCCGTTCCCCCAGAGAAGCTGTGCAGAGGGACAGCTGCACATCCCTCACAGCTCCTCTTGCTGCTGAACATTTACAGCTCTCTCTGCAGCTCCTGGCCAGGCCTGCCCCTGCCCACCTTTGGGTCTCTGGTTGGGGTTGCACTGCTGGATTTATGGGGGGCTGCATTCCTTTGTGCAGAGAAGAGAGAGAAGGGACCCCTCCAACGCAGGAGGAGGGACAGTCTTGTTCAGTGTCAGGCAGGATGGAGTTTGTTCTGCCAGAATGTGTTTCAGTGTAAAACATCTTGAGGTTGCTTGGGGCTACTTGTATAGAGAGCAGACCCAAGGATGCAACATCCTGGCTTCTATTGTGCTGGTTTGGGACAGCCAGGGCTGTTTCCGTTTCCTACAGTGTTCCAGTGTAAGTCAGTCACGTGTGCTTGGAGATGGAGCTCCTGGGACCTGGGGCTGCTGGGAAATGGAAAAGAGCAAAGTATTATTTATACAGTATAATATTTTGATTTGCTAATGAGCTGTAGGATGGGTGTTATCATGAACCTCCTGTGCAGCAAGCAAGGTTCCTAAAACATACATCAGCTTCCTGCATCCCAACTCATTGCAGATACTGAGTGTTCAGTTTCTAATTTGGCCTGTGCTGTGCTAATTCTCAAGCAATGAGGTTGGTGTGTCACTGTGTGTGCTCTCCCCTGCCTCGGCAGTGTGCACGGTGTGTCAGCTCCCAGGGATAGTTATTGAGGTTGGTGTGTCACTGTGTGTGCTCTGCCCTGCCTTGGCAGTGTGCACAGTGTGTCAGCTCCCAGGGATAGTTATTGAGGTTGGTGTGTCACTGTGTGTGCTCTCCTGTGCCTTGGCAGTGTGCACAGTGTGTCAGCTCCCAGATAGTTATTGAGGTTGGTGTGTCACTGTGTGTGCTCTGCCCTGCCTTGGCAGTGTGCACAGTGTGTCAGCTCCCAG
>JAOXXN010000265.1:59131400-59144051 GCA_026770055.1 Myrmophylax atrothorax | reverse complement strand
GACAGGGTTGGGAAGGGAAGGGCTGCCCTGCACTGCAGTCTGCCAAAATGCTGTCAGGTGGCTTCTCAGAGTGCCTTGGTAGGGTGAAGGGTGGGCCTGAAGCTCCTCCGTGGAGAGCCCTTCGCTCCCTCTGGCCCCTCGGCCGCCGCTTCCCCTCACGCTCCATTGTCCGGAGCTCTCCTGAGGCAGCCACAAAATGTCTGCCTCGCTCTGGCCACCATTTTGTGGCCTGATTGTTGGGTAATGAGGACTGTGAGAAACAGAAAATAAACAGCATGGCATGGAGGGGTTTTCAAAAGGAGTACCCAGCCTGCATGTTTTATTTAGACGCTTAATTGTTGCCGACTGGCTGCGTTTAAACAAGCGACTTTGCAGTGTCTGGAAGAAAACCAGCTCCCGAATTCGAGGCGCTGACCTTGGGTGGGTGCCATCAACTGTTCTTTTCTGTTGGCAGAACGTGCTGCTGGCAGTGAATCCTGGAGCTGCAGGCACTGCCCAGCTCGGGCAGAACCCGCTGGGGCTGCGGGCGTGCTGTGAGCCCCCAAAGGGCAGTGTGGGGTTGGTGTGAGCCCCCAAAGGGCAGTGTGGGGTTGGTGTGAGCCCCCAAAGGGCACTGTGGGGTTGGTGTGAGCCCCCAAAGGGCACTGTGGGGTTGGTGTGAGCCCCCAAAGGGCATTGGGGTTGGTGTGAGCCCTGCCATCAGTGCCCCCTCTCAGCTGCCCTGCCAGCACTCAGCATGGGTACAGGGGCAGGAGGGTGAGGGTGAGATAAAGGCAGTTGAACAGGGAAAGCAAAGGTGTGCTCAAGCAAAGCCAAACAGGGGGTTCGTTCCCCACTTCCCGTGGGCAGGCAGGGGCTCAGCCATCCCAGGAAGCTCCATCATGGCCACAGTGACTTGGGATGACAAGAACACAGTCACTTCCAACAACCCCCTTCCTCCTTCTCCCCCAGCTGTGTATGCTGAGCGTGGCCCCACGTGGTCTGTGGTGTCCCTGTGGCCAGCTGGGCTCAGCTGTCCTGGCTGTGTCCCCTTCCAGCTCCCTGTGCCCCCAGCCCCTCCCTGCTGGGCTGGGTGAGGAGCAGGGAAGGCCTTGGCTCAGCAAGAACTGAAACATCTCTGTGCCACCAGCACTGTCCCAGCACCAATGCAGAGCACAGCCCCTGCCAGCTACTGGGGAGAAATCTAACTCTATCCCAGCCCAAACCAGCATGGCTGTTTATTCCAAATATTATTTGCAAGCTCTGGGATAACAAAGATTTGATAAAAAATATATAGGATATTTAAAAAATAAGAACCATCAAAACAGCAGTAATTAAGGTTTTCCCATAGAGCAGCACATAATGTTCTTTGGAAAAAAAAGTAGGGAGGCTGCAAACTTGCTGAAAACAAAGTAAAACTGTGTGATAGGAATTGAAGGGACACTATGGAGTTGTTCCTGTGGTTCTGGGGATGCCGAACTCGCTGTGTGAGTAGTGAAGTTGGTGGCGTTGAGTTCCTTTATGAAATGATCTGGTTTGTGTGTGTAACACGGGGAAGGTGCTTTACAGTCAGAGTAGGGTGCTGCTGCAAAGCTGTTTAAAATTCTACCATATCTTAATGATAATAGTTAATCCCAGTATCAGAACAGTACTTCTATTTTTAAAATGCAATCAATCAATCATTTTAATACTTTGCACCCTTAGTGCCAAACACCTCAGAAAATGGTGTGTTTGGCAGTAAAAATAAAGCATCTGAAACTCCTTCTGTAGAATTTCTCTTCCTTTCTCTCTCCCCCATGTAAGTACAGTAGAAGCTTAAAGCTGCAAGAAGGATCTGGAATTACATAACAAGGAGTGTATCCTCCAAACCAGGCCAGTTGCCAGGTCGGGGTTGCTCTCCTGGACTGAGCAAGGTGGGACAGAGAAACTGCCCCACCTGACCAAAGTTCTCTAAAAATACAGCATGTGCTCCTGTTCTTGGGGTTTTGTTTTGGCTTTTGAGGTGGGAGTTGCATACAGATGTTAGACTTCCTTCTAAGGGGATTTCTCTGGAAATTGGTTCTTTCTGGTTACTTCTCCGGGCAACTTCCCCTGCCTACTGTGCTTGTTCAGAAAGCTCTTTGTATCCTGGGCAGGTAATGGAAGCTGTAGGTAATTAGGTTTGGTCTCTGCCTGTGCCACAGTGATTCACACAAAAGCACAGTGTTTGTATATCTGTTCTTCACCTGCAAAATTAGGATTAATGCTGCCTTTTCATTAGTGCTTATAAATTACTTTGAGGTTCCTCCAATGTACCTGTCGATGTTGTTAGTGATAAAAATGTGAACTACACAACTCAGTCATGGTAACAACATAGTAACTGAGAGGGTCTTCAACACAACTTGAATATAAAAGAATCAGCACCATATTCCAGCAAATAACCAGCTACAGTAAGAGCACACCTTTATATTACCTCTGTGTTCACTTCTCCAGGGGTTTTCTCATGAGTGGACTTTTTCTTGGCTCACTTATTTTACAAGACTGACCCTCAATCCTTGTATTGATCCAAGGCTTTGCTTTTTTTAAAGGATCAGCAAGAAACAGTCATGTTTCCAGTCACGAAAATGGCAAGACCACTACATTGGACCAAAACTGCCCCAAATCATCTCAGGTGAGTTACAAGTTGTTTTCAAGCATTCTTGTTGCCCCAAGATAAATAAAGGGGGAAGTTCTGGAAGTGATTGTTTTGTTTCAGTTGAACAGCAGCCACCACAAATAGGTATTTATATAACAAAAATCACTCAATGCAAAGCAAGTTTGGTTGAGGTGAAACTGGAGCCAAACGCAGGTGATCTGGACACAGATCACAGGTTGGAGTTAAGACATCTGGATTTCTAGTCAATTCTCTGAAGGTATGACTAGGAGTTAATAATGTTTGCTTTCCTCTTCCAGAAGAGGATTTTTTCACACAGTGTCTGAAATGTGGCTTCCTTGGGGAATTAGTAAGTGTTTTTTCATTAATTCAAAAGCACCAGGCAGCTTACGATAGTCCTTCCCAGCCTTGTGCATTCAGAGCATTCATAGCAGCAGTCCTGTGTTCTTGTGGTTTGTACATGTAAGTGCATCCTTCCTAGGGACAGCTGGCCCAGCAAGGAGGATTCAAGCAGGACATTTGTGCCAAGACTTCTTTAAATTATTTGCTGCTTTGATAAGCCATATCTTAGTCAAGATCTGAAAGGATTTTTTTTTGAAGTAGCATTAAGGAGGGCTTGTATGTTGTGTTTGTCTTGTGCCCTGGGTCTCTTCCCATGACATGGTTCATTGTAACAGACAGCAAGGATGTTCTGCTGCCTCCCTGAGAGATCTGCATGGCCAGACCTGGAGAGTAGCCATGGGGGGGTTCCACATGGGGAAACACCATTTGCTGGTGGAATGATCCAGAGCAGACACCTCTTTTGGCAGAACTTTATTGCCATCTATTTTTAGCTGAACTCTCAAACATTACTCTGGGTGAGCCACGAGAGTGTGTCTTGCAGACAGACACTCTGAGGAGAAGGGAAGACTCTGTGTAGCAGCTGAAGTGCTTGGAGTGAGTTGTCTGCATGTCCCTTCTGCAAACTGCTCCAGCCCATCATGTGGTGCCACAAAGTGTTCAGAGCTGACAAAGAACCTGGAGGGACTCGCCCTGTCCCTGCTGCCCCTCTCGTGGCACGTGGGAGCATATACAGAGCTTGGGAGGGCAGTGCTGGCCAGGGGTCTCTGTTCTGGAACACAGGAGTGATGTGCCCCACCAGCAGAGCACGCAGCTCACAGTGCCCTCATTGACAACTCTCTTGGGGGATCTCTTGGCTGAGTCTGCAGCTTCCCCAGAATCCCAAGAAGGGCTGTTGACTGTTGTGCCCAAAGCCAGGGGAAGGCCTGGAGTTCCCCTGAATGCTGGGACAGCAGAGAACATGGAACATGGTGTGGATTCCCTGCAGAATTTTCCAGTCTCCATTGCTGTCCTTGCTGCTTTCCTCAGCAGTTCACGGAAGCAGCTTGTCCTCAGTGGGGTTGATACCTGTGCTTTTGTAAATTATTGCACCTTTATGTGTCACTTGAACTTACATATGGGTTTAGTTCACTGTACTCACATATCTATGGCACAAATGAAGGACCTAATAGGCCTCTTACCAGGGTTTGTGGTTACTGTGTGTTGAATTCATCCTGCAGGTCCATGTGTTGCTTGTTTGAGTGGTAGAAGACAGAGGGTCACAGTGGAGAATATCAAGTGTCTAATTCTCTTGTGAGCTTTTTCTGAAAATATGTGGATATAGAAGGAGGATGACACTTCAGTTGTCTTTCAGTATTTGAGGGGCCATTTGTGTGAAATATCTCCTATTTATACAACAACTGTTTTAAGCTCCGAAACACATAAAGAACCCTCATGAAAAATCTGATTTTCTTTCATGAAGATTCTTGAGGTTATTTTTTGATTTCTTTTTTAATTTGTTATTAAGTAAGACCTTTCTCCTCTGAGCACAGACTGCAAGTGGTTTGCAAGCAATTAGTTTGCCCAGTATTTGGACACTCCAAAAGCCATTACAGATCAGCAGTGGGAACATAAGTCAGTGCCAGGTGAAGGGCAGCTTTCATTCCTTTCCCAAGTTCATGTCCAAGGGTCAGAAATATCAGCTCTTCAAAGTGAACCATAACATGTTCTGCCTGTGTTTCCAGAAGAGACAGGGCTTTCTGACATGCAGCCTCAGCTGGGTTGGGCTTCTTGTGCTGATGGCTTTTTACTTGGCTCTTCTTTTATGTCTAATTGTTGCTTCTTGATGTTACTTTACCAGAGTCATTCATTTAAAAGATCTCAGGGAGAAAACCTCAAATAAATGCCAGTATTTAAAGGTCATTACCATTGTTTCCCTGTGATATTAGACACCTCTCTTCATGTAGCAGGAAGGTTTTTTTGCTTCTAAGTGATTAGCTCCCAGTTGTGATAACATGTGTAGCTTGAGTAGATCTGCTTGAGATCTAGTCTGGTATTCTGCTCTAGGTATAAACCTTTAAAAATGAATGCTGTGTGTTATGTCAGTCTTGCTATCTCTGTGGATCACTTTGGGGTGACAGACCTTTCTGAAAGCCCGTGTTATTAGAGAAGATATAAATGAATTATTTGTGTATTCCTACATGCCTTATTAAAGCAGTCCTATGTCTTCTGTTCTCATCTTACTCTAGATACTGCAAAATACTTAGTTTACTCACTTTATCAGCTGCCATGCAGCATGGATAGCTGGAGTCATCACAATCCTGTTCATCCTTTCAACTCCAATACTTGCTAGTAGGTTATGTTTATGTGAGAAAGATCATAGTTTTTCTTACATTAATTATCAAGTAGGTGAGTGTTATAATTGTTATTCAGAGCCTGGATGATTCATTATTGATAGGAAGTGGTGTTCCTTTCTTAAAGGAATGGGTTATTCATTTGGGATGTTCAGTGTTGCATTTGTCTTTCCCATGACAGCCATTTGGGGTTTGGTTCCATTTTCAGCAATTAAGGATCATTCTACCAAAAACTACTGGTGACCCACAGTGGGGCACTCTCAGTATCCAGGCAGAGGAGGGAGTGTTCTGGGGTCATCATCCCCCCATGCGTTGATGTTCTTGGGGGAAAAATTACTACACTCTGGGCTTGGTATGTCCCAGGTTACCATCCACATTTTATTTAACAGTGTGTGGCTTTTTTATTTGTTCTTGTAAATGTGCTTTCTATGCACTGTTGATGCTGCAGGACGTGGAAATCAGGAGACTTGTATATTTATGTTTTCCCAGTGCCATAAAAGATTGTGGAAAACATGTGTTTGCCAGCATGACTAGTATCCAAAAATTATGCTTGTATAATATATGGACAAGGAAATACTTAAATGTAGTAGGGGAAGTTAAACTTTTGTATTTCTTAGGTGTTGTGTGTTCAAACATTTGACATGTATAAATTCTGAATTTTTTAATTTTTTTTTTTCTCGCTGCTGATTTTCTGGCCACAATAGAGCAAACAGAATTACTTGATGTTGAGAACCTTGTTAATTTTATGGCCCATTTTCACATGGAGATCAGCTTTTATTTCCCCTCTCACTCTTTATTCCTGATTCAATTGTTAGTAAGGTTTACTGAGCAAAAACACTGGATGTATTATGGGAAGAAATCTAATCAATGCAGCACCAAGGGACAGTCCCTCAGAGTCCTCCCTCGTGGCTGAGAGCCAGACTGGAGGTTACTACGAGGTTACCCTGTCTGACTTTCCCCAAAATACCCCTGTGCCTCTGAAAGGCCTGTGCCCAGGCTGCCTGTGTCCCAGAGCCCTCCCTAACAAAGGTCCCAGTGTGCAGATACACCTGTCACTGCAGCCCCGGCCCGGAGCCTGTTTCCCATTTTAAACACTCTGCATGTCTGTCTGCATTCCCTGCTGTCTGCAGTTGCTGTGCTGTGGCACTGCAGGGCAGCTCAAACACAGCACCCCCAGGGAATGCAGAAAGCTAAAGAAAGTGGTGGCAGATGTCAGTGGACTTTGCCAAATGCTATTTTTCAAGTTAGATAGTTTGAAAGATTCATTGGCTAATCCAGACTTTGTGATACAGAAGGATCCTCATTAGTCATGGCTTTAAGTGTGCCTTTGTTTTACGCCTGCTCCTTTTTCAGGTATTGATGCAGAGAATTACATTGACATATGTGTGGGAAATCTTTATTTGTTTGGCAAGACTCTGCTGCTCACCTTCCTCCCAAGCCCCAAGCCTCCTGTCTGCAGCATTTGACTTCTCTTAGAGTTTAACTGTCTGAAAGAGGCAGTACTTCCTTAGGGCTTTTACCTGTTTTGGCTCTGAGTTCTAATAAATCATTTGGCAGCAAAATTACTCTAAGATAAACTTTTCCCCTTTGATGAAATATTTGTTAAGCACATTCCAGAATATAGGTTTACCTCAAGAGTTACATGTCTTCCTTGTTAAAGACAAAAAAGATCAAACCCAGTATCAGATACAACTGCTGATTGGGCACAGCAGCAAACCCTTCCCATCCCCTCTGAGCTGGGCATTTGCTGGTTCCTGAGCTCAGTGTTCTGCCCAGCACGTTGGGAATTGTGTGGCAGGGCTGCCCCTTGGGTTCCCATTGGCCACGTGTCTGACTGAGGCCTAAGATTATTTTTGTGAACATTTTTGTACACTACCTGTATTCTGTTTTAAGGGAAAATACACACATGCAGTTTTTTTCTTTATTTATAAAGTGAGTGATGATTTAAAATCAATTCTTTCAGCTGTTGGGAATGGTACCCAGATGTACTGGCACATTTCAGAGTGAGTGAAATGGGGAGCAAAGCAGCATGTCACTGCCAGAGCTGAGCAGGAGGAGCTGGTCTCTGACCACTAAAGCAGAACAAAGCAGTGCCAAGACAGTGGCTTTGAGAAAAATAAGCCAGACTGTTCTAATGCTGAGGTGAGCTGTGGAAGCAGCAACAAAGAGAGCAGTCTTACCAAGGGAAAACTGGGGAGAAGGTGCAAAGGTGTACTGTGAGGTGAAAGAGCAATACTGAAACAGGTGGGGAAAAAAACAGAATATCGGTTCAGGACATAAATGAAATGACAGGGAAAAATACTAGGCTTATAAAAGCCCTAATATTAACATGATGTCTTCACAGAGGAGAGGATTGGGAGGAGGAGTGAATAGGCATTGGTATAAAGACCTGTCTGATATCCAAGCATGGGAATACCAGTCTGAAGTCTTTACCTCTCCTTGTAGGTGGTGTGGGAAGCTGTGCTGCCTACCTGCATTTCCTTCCAAGGTGAGGTGGTATCTCACAAAGCCTATGTGAAGGTGTTGCTGGCACAAATGCGTTACCCAGAGTGTTACTGTCCCTGGCTACTGAGGCTAAACTGCTAAATGCTGCATTTTATGAGCAATTTACAGTAGGTGTGTTGATGTCCATGCTTGGTTGATCAGTCTGAGCACAATTAATGTTTCTACAAGTAAATGGTATGGTAATTTTAAAGGACTGAAAACAAGGTGATATTCAGGAGTAAAATATTTTTGTCTGGTAACTTTTCTTTATTGTTGCTTGGCTGTGAAAGTAGAGGAGACTTTTTTTACTTGGAGCTTTCAAGGTTTGCTGCAGTTAAATTGAGTAGTTCAGCAATGTTGTCACAGTGCTTCCTTGAGGGGTCAAGTCATCCCTCTGCAAAGTACCATTCGTGCCCCACTTACCCTCAGTTAAGGCTTTCAAAGTAAGTTTGCAGTGGGACATTGGCCTTCCACTGAAACACATTCCTCCCCTGCAGAAGAGACTTTGGAAGACTGTACTGTCTGTGTGTCTGTTCTTCACTTTCTCCCATCATAACGATAACATAAAATTTATTATTTTTTTTCTTTCTCTTTGGAAACAGAAAGAATGACTTGGTGAGCAGGCACGTTAGAAAATGAAACAAGTGAAGAGTGGCCGTCTCTGCACAGGACATGACAAAGTAAGCATAGCAATCACACTGGAGATTCATTTCTTGCTGCTGCTTAGGTCTTCATGGTAGATTACTTCTGGCAGTAAAGTTTAAAAATAGTCCTCAGAAACCTTGAAAAAGATGTTTTCAAGAGACTTTTTTTCTTCTGTGTGATTGCCAGAGTAAGCAAAATAAGTATTTATATCCTTATAAATATGTTTGAGATACACCTTTAAACTCCTTACTATGCTGAATTGTAGCTGTGTTTCCACAGGTAAATGGAAGTCACATTGATGAATTGTTGGTTTTGGCAGAGATCAGTAAAAACAGCCATTCTCCCAACTCTAAACTGAAATCCCTCCAGATACTATTGATGGTCATTCTTGAGGCTTTAAAATAGCTGTTTCATGGGCTCATTTAAATCATTGTATGCTCAGTGCAGCAGTTGTACCATTTTCTCTTGGTCATTTCTCAGCATTACAAGCTGTGCTTGGTACCTGTTTTGCACTGCATTTAAAGTGTGTCCTTTTACATTTGCCATCTTTGAGGGTTGCAAAATCAGCACTACTGACCACTCCTGCCTCTCAAATATTTTCAGTAAAGGGAATATATAATATTTAGCCGTGATTGCTTAGAGACCAGCACAAGGCTTTATGCCACTTAAGTTCTGATGTGAAGTGTTACTTCATAAAGTTTGATTGTCTGTCTACCCAGCCTGGAATTGAAGCCATTAATGAATGAGCCTCACAGAATCACTGTGAGATGGGGAGTTGTGATCTCTGTTCAACAGGTGCTGAAATGGAGCCCCAGAGAGTTTGTGTGAACACCTCAAGCCCTGTAGGAGGATGTGCCTGGTGGAGCCAGCAGGGCAGGGCAGCCCAGCCCAGCTCCCCTCGTGCCTGGAGGAGCCAGCAGGGTGTAGGGTAGCCCAGCCCATCTCCCCTCGTGCCTGGAGGGGCCAGCAGGGCAGCCCAGCCCAGCTCCCCTCGTGCCTGGAGGAGCCAGCAGGGCAGCCCAGCCCAGCTCCCCTCGTGCCTGGAGGGGCCAGCAGGGCAGCCCAGCCCAGCTCCCCTCGTGCCTGGAGGGGCCAGCAGGGCAGCCCAGCCCAGTTCCCCTCGTGCCTGGAGGAGCCAGCAGGGCAGGGCAGCCCAGCCCAGCTCCCTTCGTGCCTGGAGGGGCCAGCAGGGCAGCCCAGCCCAGCTCCCCTCATGCCTGGAGGGGCCAGCAGGGCAGCCCAGCCCAGCTCCCCTCACCTGCCACCCTTCCTGCATGGCCACCCCTGCATGTGGCATCCTTTCTAACCATCGCATTCTCATGCAAAGTGACTGCAGACACAGCTCATGTGCCCTGTGGCTCACCCTTGTCCATGAAGAACAACAGGAGGCACAACACAAAGAGGCCAGCACAGGCAGCACCGGGTGACCTGTGTAAGGGGAGCAAGTCAGCACCAAGTGACAACAGGGAGAGGTGCTGTTGTGACCTCCCTTTCTATTTTTTTGGGGTAACATTGATTGGAAGACTGTGCAGATCTCTCTGTAGTACTGAGAGGAGCTGCTGCTGTAGGGCCATCAGTGCTTTGCCTTTTGTAATCCTGCTGAATGTCTCTTTGATTTCCTTTAGCAAATGTCAGGTCACATGTTGACTGCTTGCATTCTAAAACTGAAGTATAAATCATCTTCTCAAGTGACAGAAACTGTCATTTTTCCTTGCAAAATATTTTTCTAACTGTATCTTATGTAACGGTTACAGTTGTTGACATTCTTCTTAAAAGCCCTGTTGGTTTGACACTCAGCATTCAGCACAAAGCTATAGGCTGGGATAGAGAATTCTTTTGCCTTTCCTTTCCCAGGAGCTGAAGAAAGGAATATTATGCATCTCTGAGTCATGCTGTGGAAAGGTATTTTATTTTTAATATCATTAGAATTTTAAAAGAAGGAGAAGGGTAAACCTTGGCATAGGTGAAACCAAGAGTTAATATGCTTCAATTATAGAAAGTGGCTATTAAATTTTGATGGGATGCTGTGACTGATACTTCAAAAAAAATGTTGATGTGGCAATGAGGGGAGTGTTCATAATGAGTTGAATACTAGAGAAAGGCTGTTGATTTTTATGAAAAATATATACAGAAAGTACATGTTCCTCAACCAAAAAATGTTCCTGTAGTTATATCTATTGGAAAAAATCAGTATAAACTTCTTATGTCGGTCTTGGCTTGTCTGCAAGAAAGGAGCCCCATATAGCTGTGTCTTGGCATAAATAGAGGCTCAAAGTTCTTGCTCCCACCAGATGTTTTATTGTGTCTGATTGCTGCCCAGCTTCAGGGTGATACTCAAACATCAATAATCTGCTTTCCCCTGTTCTTCCATGCCTGCAGAAAACGATGGATGTGTCCTCCTGATGGGTCTGTCTTAGAAGGAGTGGCTGCAGATTGTGGAATTACTGGGTGTGCAGTTCCTGGAAGCAAGACCTTTGACTTTTGGCTTCTGCTGGATCCAGCTGAGTGATGGAGGACAGAACTCTTGCAGGTATTTCAGGTCTTCACCTGTGCTAATCTCACTCTAATGAGAAGTAGATTGTTCTGGAAAAATAAGTTCAGGGAACACTTGAGTTCCTTCTAAGGGAATGCTACAGGGGTGATCTGGAATTCCAGGACTTTGGTCTTGAGTGGGTCCATTAATCCTATGGCATCCAAGTCTGATGGGTTAGTTAAATTTTAAGCAACCTAGAGACTGTTATGGTAAATGCAGGGTGTTTGAAGACACCTTTAGGAGTCTGAAGGTAGATTAAATGTCTGTATTGACATAGTTCTAATCTCTCAAAACCAGGATCTGAATTGTTTGGTTAAGTATCCTGTGGCTATCAGAGAACGTTACTGAGTCTAGAAAAAGCAGTCAAATCTTGGTCTAAATATCTCTGCTTTTAATAATGAGGTACTGTCTGATAACCTGCACAGCAAACGGTTGAACTCTACACAGACACATGTTAGAAGGGGCACTTGTCTCAGTTAAAAAAAGGAGAGAAAAGTGCCCTCCTCATTCCCATAAAAGAAGGCCAGACTCCCCACACGGTTTAGAGCAACCTCCCTTGGCATCTCTGGCATCTCATGGTCATGAGTTTGGGGTTTGTGGGATCTCAGTTCCCTTCTTGTCAAAGCCAAAGGTAGGAGATGGTCCCCTTGAAAAGGATGCCCTGTGTCAGATGCCCCTGTGAAATGATCTTGGCACTGAAGAGTCTCAAAGCTGGTTCATGGACATGGCGATTTCTTCTCCTCAGCTCACAGAGGCAAGAACATCATATTTTACAGGTGTGGAATTGAAGCACAGATGTGACTACAATAAGAGATGTAGCCTCAAAAGGTGGGGGTGGATCTTTAAAACTGTTCAGTGTGGTCAGCTCAACCTGTAATGTTTTCAGGTAGACCAACAGCCTAGTTGCAGTTTGCCCTTGAAAAATCTAATGAGCTATTTTAGCATCTGAAGAAGCCAGGAGAACTGAACTTATTTTTCTGAAAACTTGACCCAAGTGTTTGCCCAAGATTATGATGGAAATATGTGGTACAGTTGGAAATTAATCCAGCTCTCTTAGATTTCTGCATCCCAAAGGACCTTCCTCTCTCCCCCCTTGCTCACTTCTCTGTTCCAAAGACTTCTTTTGCTCTGTTCCAAAGACTTCTTTTGTGGAAGACAATGCAGCTCTTTTTTGCTCATTCAATCTCTTCTAGTCTTGCTGTCAGCTGTGATAGAGGGGGACTCCCCCCAGGACTGCTGGATCCAGCAGTGCACATTGCACCGTGCTGTCCTGAACCCCAAAGTCTCCAAAGCCTCACTGGGGGATTTCTTTTTAAGGCCTTCATTGGTCCCAGTTATCTCAGATTACAGACCATTGGCAGATCTCAAGAATCTACAAGATCAGGTCTCCCCAGTTATTAGATAAAACAACTTAAAGAGAAGACTCCAGGGAGACCCTTCCATTACCTGAGGGGAGCTGGAGAGGGGCTTTGTACCAGGCCATGGAGGGACAGGACACAGGGAAAGGCTTCCCACTGGCAGAGAGCAGGGTCAGATGGGATATTGGGTGGAAGTTCTGCCCTGGGAGGGTGAGCAGGCCTTGGCACAGGGTGCCCAGAGCAGCTGTGGAGTGTCCCAGGCCAGGTTGGGCAGGGCTTGGAGCACCCTGGGCTGGTGGGAGGTGTCCCTGCCCATGGCAGGGGTGGCACTGGGTGGGCTTTGAGGTC
>JAOXXN010000265.1:59097446-59131300 GCA_026770055.1 Myrmophylax atrothorax | reverse complement strand
GAAGTCAGAGGGAACATCTCCCATTGTTTGTTTTATGAGGTTTGTTAAAGGCAAGATATTTTTCACTGATAGGCTTTTGTTATGACTGAATACACTGAGAGTTCTCATTTGCAGGAAGGCCTAGAGGAGCACACTTGGATATTCTCCTGGAAGAGTCTTTAGCACTCTCAATACTGAGCTCACTGGAGCCTGAGTTCCCTGCTGATGTTACTAAAATGAACTTTAATCAATCTTGAAAAAAAAGCTTTAATAACCTGAATTATGGCCCCCAGTGCTAGATCTTGGGAAGGAGAGGGAGTCTGGCAGTATTGATTTTCTCAAGCTCAGCATTTCTTCTGGTATTTTTTGCCAGTTGTTAGCAGTGTGTATTTTAACAAAACCTCAGTTTAAGTGCCTTTTCCCAGCAATTTTTCTACATTTAAGTGGAATGTTTTTGCATCATTCACACTTTTTTTTCCCTCACTTTGAAGAAATGAATTTTTTGAGGAAGATCCTGGATTCCAGAACTAACCTAAAAATGGAAACATCGTTCCTTCTCCGATTATGACACAGCATTTGTCAGTCCCACCAGATGGGGAAGATGAGCCAACAAAGTAGCGTAAGTGGTCAACCAATTTTATTCTTTCATTTTGATTTTTTTCTGTGAAGAGGCAAATGCTTTTTTTCAGTCAGTATAGCATTTTAAGTTCTGTCTTGTCCCTTTAGAAGAACCTGGAGTTGGTTTTAATAAAGCAGCCTGGAGACAGGAGAGAATTCGAGGCCTTTCTGAGAGAACAGCCCATACCTGAGAGTACTTGCCTCCATTTTTGGCCAGAAACCCCGAGGGGGAGGCCCAGGAGCAGTTCACTGATCACATGTGAGGAAAGCTGAGGGATGTGGAGTGCAAACGTGGGTGTTGCTGATGTTTCTCTAGGTTTGTGCTCTAACAGTGTAAATGACAGTAAATCCACAGGTGGCACCTTGTGTGTCTGTGTGTCCTGCAGCCTCTTGAGCACCCCTGGCAGGTGGCTTTGGGTGGGCCAGGTTTGCTGTCCCTGTTACCTGAGCAGAGCCCCGATGGTCCCCCAGCGCCCCTGCTGTGCCTGTGCAGGGAGTGTGTCCCACAGAGGCCTGTCCAGGGCACAGGCGGGTACGGAGGGGCAGGGGGGCAGCCACAGGGGATTTATCCTGCCAGCGTGCACAGAAGAAAACCCCACAGTGCGAGACAAGGGTTTCCTTTAGTGCTCTTTGTGCATTGTGGGTTTATTGGCTGCAGAAAAGGTTCTGTACAGTGTCGATTCTCCAAAGCAGATGGCAAACAATGATTAACCAGTTCCTTCCAACTGCTCACTAATGAGCAGACATTAAGTTGAACCAGTTACTCATATTGAATTAAGCTTAAAAAAAATCATGTTGTTATGAGCATAAATGTTCTCATCTGAATGGAAACTTTCCCAGAATAGTGCACTTGGGCTGGATGGATCTCTTCAAGCTTATTTCTAGTGGCAGAGGATATGAAAAAGTAAGTGATAGAAGCCTATGATTATACTTCTTAATGTAATTTAGAATTATTCCATTGTAAGTGAAATACTGATGCACAAGGGCAGCACCTCTGACCCACATGCATTTGCAGCCTGACCTGTGCAGAAATAAGTGTCTTGTGTGTGGCTGCTGAGACTCACTGTCTTGTCTAAAGCTGCTTTAAGATTTGAGTGGGAGCCCTGCTCTCACAGTAGTATCAAGGATTTTAGATTTATGGCATTAAGAGCTAATGGGAAGCACATTTGCTGTACACTCACATTCCTAAGCTGTTTTACTTCAAGGCCAAGTGAGGCCTAGGATAGATGAGCTTTCAAATAAAAGTAAAAAAAAAGTTTTAATATTGATAATTTGAGAAATGGTGTATACACTGCCATCAGCAAGATCACACAGAGACAGGCTGGGGGCAGCTCTCTGGGCAGCAGCTCTGCAGTAAAGGCTCTGGGGGTCCTGTGCTCAAGAGAGGAATGGTTCCCTCAGCACTTTCGTGTATGGCTGTGCCTAAAGGGGAATCCCAGCTTCACTACACGATAGCGAACTTCGGACTGACTTCACAGGCTCCGCGTTCTGTCAGCTTAAACAGGGATTGCTGGAGGGGTCTTTAAAGTCATAAAAATGGTTTTAATGTGGGGAGAACTTCAGAGAGTGTGTCTGAGTTTTTCTGAAAGTGCGTTTCACAATATCAGGTTCCTTTAGCATATACACATTGAAGTTATGCTGATATTGGAAACAAAACCCCACAGTATTTCTCTCTCAGCTTTGTACCCGTGTTCCTGTAAGCACAGGTATTTAATGGAGTTGCTCAAAAAAGGAGGGAAAATTGCAGGGAAGAAAAGCTTCCTTCTTATGATCACCAAGTAAGAAAGTTGGAGACTGTTGGCCAGGGCTGACATTTAGAAAGCACATCTCAGGAAGAAAGACTATGTAAACAATCCAAACTTTATCATAAAAAACCCTGGCAAAGCTTGCTTTTTACAGCCAGGATAAAACACCCAACCTGCAGTGTCACCATCCAGAGCTGTGGTTGGGCATGGGGCCCTTGGCTGCATGTCTGACAAGGGAAGGGGGTCTGACACAGCTCAGGCTGGCTGGGTGCAAAGGCAGTTACAGTTATGTTTGTGAGATTAAAAATGGCCAGGATATGTTTCCTCTTCTTAAGTTACCAGGCTGTTCTACCTCAGAGTGTTGCATATGCCTTCGATTACAGTATTTTTAATTGTGTGAATTCCGTGTGAGTGCAGATAGTGATGGATTCACACTGGAGTCCACTTGGCCTGTCAAATTTTTATGCACCTCTGAGGAGAAGTTGCTGTTATTAAAGAACTGTTCTGGAAACTGAGGCGCCTGTTTCCACAGCCCAGCTTTAATCCCTTAATGCACTCAGTGTTTTGGATGAGGACAGGTGTACGTGTAACTATGAATTTTAAATGGTCCAGGAATATTTAAGAACAAAAACACTGCCAGTGTAGTAGAGGTTAATTTCTGGAAAATAATGGCTACAGAACCATTTGGTAATTTCCAGCTCTACCTTCCAAAAGAACAATCTACATCTCAGGACTGTCTGTCGCATGTTATTGCCAATTTCAGTGTTTGGCATTTGTGATGATTTTATACTAATATTAATAATATATATTTTTTTCTCTTCCTCATACATTTTAGCCCTCAGAACTTGTTTTCTTTGCAGTGTTTTCCCTGTGGGCATGATGGATTTTTACATGTTTGTAGAGAATCTGACATAATACATCAGTCCAGTTGCGTAGCATTAAAAAGCAAGCAACGTAAGCCTTGCAGTTCTGAGCACTGGTGATGCTGCTTTGAGGGTTTGGGGACACTCCTGTTCCTGGAACACTCCCCTGCCTGCCTGTGAGTCTGTTCATGACACACGCTTGGTTGGCAGCAGCGTTTGTGTGTCGTGGCTCAGGTTCCACACACTCTGACAGGCTGCATATTCATGAGATCCATGACATTTTCCTGCATCTGCTCTGATCACAGAGTGTTTCAAAGCAGCACTTCACTGATGTAGGACACTGACACATTTTACATATAATTGCTCTTCATCTGGTTGCATGAATGTTTTGTGACACCTAGTGGATAAATTGATAGTGGTGGCAATTTGAATTGCTCTGTTTTTTCAGATTCTCTTGATAGATGTTCTGGGCTGGAAACTCAATTCCCCTCTCAAACACATAGGCTCTCTTGCTTTCTTACTTTCATTTTTTTTCTCTCTTTAACTTTGCTCATGCAATAACTTGCTCGTAGCCAGGGGTACAAATACCCACCATCAGTCTTGAGGAAATTCCAAGAGTCCCCAAATTTGTAAATGTTTGACAATGTCATGATGCTGTTTAGTCAGGATCCCCCTGTGTGCAGCCTGGGATCTTCACACACCAACTTTTTCTACTGCATCCACTTTTTTGTGGTGTGCTTCAAGCAGTTCCATTAGGAGCTAATTATGTGCTACATAAAGTTATAAAAGGTTGCAAAGGAGTACTTGTACTTACTACCCTGTGAGGACTCTTAAACATACCTGTTCTTTAATATTCTTAGGGAATAAAATCTGATAAATAATTAAAATATTATTCTATACACACTAGAATGTTTTCAGAATATTTGCATCAAGAGACAGAGTCTGGAAATGCCTTAAATGCATGACCTACTTTCACAACCAAGATGCATCTTGTGAAGTATATCTTAATTTACATGTCATGGATTCTGTGCATGAGGCTTCTTTCTCCAACAGGAAAATATTGGAATACTGTTCAGTATGTTTGCTATAAACACTGCATGATAGAAAAGCAGGTGGTTTTATATGACTATTTTTTATGTTGATAAGGGGAGAGGAATCAATTATTTCAGTTTCACCAAGTCTTCTTCCTGTATTGCAGAGTTGATACTCCCAGTGTGCACATTTCTTTCTTCAGAGAAAATACAATCTGCTCCTTGCCAGACAGATTGTAAATTTTGCAATGTTCTGCATCCCAGAGCAGGCACAGAGGAATGGCTAAGATAGGATTTTAGGAGTTTTGAAATAGGAGTTAAAAGGAACTGTAAGGCAGATGAATTTGGAGATGAGAGGTTATGTATTTTTCATATGTGGGGAATTGGAATGGAATTGTGCAGAGGACATGAAGAAATTGATTCTAAAGACCATCTTCAAGATTGTAGATTTCAGCTTGTCACTATTCGGAGAAACTGCGTTGCATGTTTGGACTCCCGAGAGGCTTCACAAACAGAAAGTGTAATACTGAGCTGTGTCTGTAATGCCGACTGACAAGGCACTCCTTCCCTGTGCTCTCCTCCTAACAGTTCTCTTGTGGGTTTCACTTATGTAAAATTAGGGCCTGTAGCAACAGCATCATGAATAATGGACACAGAGATGTTCACACCCCGTGGAGCCCTGCAAAGATGTGCTCAGTGTCTGCCACCGCTCTGTGTGCTGGTGAAGGCTCAGCCAGGGAAAGCTCCAGCCCCAGGTCCCGAGCCTGGCATTGGGGTCAGTGTGGGGAGAGCCCTGGCACCCCGAGGGGCAGCAGGTGGTGTGGGGGGAGCTGACACAGGCAGTGGTGCATGCTGGGCCCCCCCGAGCCCTCCCCTGTGATCCCGGGGAGCTGTGTCAGCTGTGCCGGTGTCACCGTCACCGCTCCGCGTGGGTGCCCGTGGTCACACCGGGCCCTTGCACTGGAAATAGCCATTTTCAGTGGTTCCCCTTTTGCTTTAGGGGTGTGTGAAGCTGCTGTGGCTCGAGGGGTGGGCTCTGGGTGGACTGGGGAGCTCCTTAGCCCGTGGGGGAGGCTGAAGGAGCCTTGTCTCTGTCTGTGGAGTGCTCCGGAGGGAGAATCACTGAGCAGAGCAGAGGCAGAGTCAGCGTGACAAAAGCACTTGGTGTGCTCCTTAAATCATAACACAGCTTGGGATAACATCAAAGAGTGGTAACAGAGCTGTTGCCATGCACAGGGATTGGTGCTGGTCACGAAAGGGCCAAGGCAACTTGATGGCAGTGTTGTCACAGCAGGTTCCTGGAGGAGTTGGAGGTGTGCAGGAGGCAGGGCCCCAGCTCTGGGGCAGAGCAGGGAGTTCCAGGCAGGGTGTGAGCTGGGGAGCTCCTGCAGCTCCAGAGGCAGGGACAGAGTGTCCCTTGGCTGCTGGGACTTGAAAAGGTCTACCACGACAATGCTTGCCCTTGCAAATGGGCTTCACTGATCAGGTCTGTGGCCTCACACCCTCCCTGCCCACCCAAAAGTCACCAGAGATAAACAGGCTGCTGTAGTTGGGGCTTGCAGTGCCTGTAAAAGTGCCTTCTCTGTGTTAGTGTAGGTGAATTCAGGCCTCTGCTAATGGATTGTCAGATTGAACCAAACCCCCTGGCTTGAGCCCAAAGCCCAGAATGTTGTTCTGCAGTGGAAATGAATTTTAAGCTTGTAACACTGTTTTAAAACAAACATATGATACAGATTGGTGACATCATGCCAGCTTTCCATATAATGGAAATAAAATTTCACGTGCTGGAGGTCTACAGTGATGAGGACAAAAGGAGCAGTTGTAAAGGATGGATTCTGCTTGTCTGCCATCACCCAAAGCTTATTCTTCATTAGCACTCCAGTAATTTAATCCTGTTTGTGGTGATGGCAAATGTGTGCATTAATGTAAATGCAGAATTTTAGGCAAAATCTGTGTAAAGCAAGGTTAATTCAGGCTTTGGTCTAATCCTGGCTCCAAGACCACCAGTTCACTCACTCCTGCTTGTCAGGTGGTTGATCTCACTAAAGGCTGAAATCTAAAATGAAAGCCTTACGGAGGAAAGGCCAGAAGACATTTTCCTACCAGCTGTAATTATTGGCACAGCTGCATTCTGCAAAATGAATTTTAGTTTCTTGTTGAGGCTTACCCTGACAGGCATTCTTTCCTGGTGCTTAATTAAGTTAGAACTTGCACATACTAGTTTATTGCATGTCTTTTTAAAGAAAATAATTTTCACAGATTTAAATCCATTTCAGAGGGAAAATCCAGTTTTCCCCAAAACAGATTAGTGGGTTGAGCTGGGGGATGGTGTTTTTTGAGATGTGACTCTCGTGTTGCTGGCTTCTATAAGGACTGAAATAAATAACATTTCCTCAGTGGTGTCACATAGGGTTGGGTGTGACACTGTAGGGATTGCACATGTTAAAAAGCCAAATCTGGTTGACTTAAAATTCAGATGGCTTATTTAAGATTCTCTGTGTAGGAAAGGGGTTTTCCATCCAAAACTAAATACAGACATTACTCAAGTATTTGCTTGGGGATGGCCGAGTTATTTACCTGGGTGACTGTGATCCTGCCTGTTCTCTGCAGCACTGACTGTGCCCGGCTTTTTGTTTCCATGGGGCTCGAGGGGGTCTGGGGAAGGTGCAGTTCTGAAGGCCTGGACATCACATGTCAAATCACAGATAAAGGTGCACCATTCAAGTGCCCAGCTTTGTGTTCAGAGATGTTGGGCAGATCTGGATGAAGTCAGCTGAGTTAGTTCAACTCTGAAAACAGGTCCACTGCTCAGCATCCTAAAAATGACTGAATATTTGTGGGGGGGGTCATGGTAATACTTCATTTTTGTGTCATCTGCATGAATACAATCCTCCTGAGAACGTGGAGGTAACTGATGAATGTGTAGGAAATGCTTACTCTGGGAAGTCTTCTGTGCCCTTGTTATTCTTCCTGTCTCTGACTGCCAAGACAAAACACAACTGACACATTTTCTTTGCTCTTTCCCTAACAAAAAACAATCCCTGACTTGTCACAGCTTCATCTCCTCTTACTGGGCTCATCTCCCAGGTAACCCAGCCCTTGGAATTTTGCTTTAACACATGGCAAGGTATTAAGAGTACCTGTAACATTTGTTTTTCACAGGACACACCTCACTTAGCGCGTGGATTCTCTGCACACAGATTTCTCTCGCCTGGCCTGTGGCCTCGTCCTGGTTTCTGGGCATTAGGATGTGGTGGTCCCTGCCTGTGCCTGGAGAGCTGGGGAGGAAGTAAGTAATAAACTTCTGAAGTTTATTTTTTAACAATGTATCTCCTTAAATGCTTTTTTTTGCTTAAGAGCACAAGTGCAACTGACAGAGCTGCCCTGCTCAGTGCTTAGCCCTGAGTTCATTTCTGTGTTTGTGGAAGCTCTGAGGCATTGAGTGTTTCATCCTGCTCTGGAATATCTGCTTTTGTGGCTTTTTTTAGCATTCAGGGTAGTACATAAGCAAAAATAGTGGAAATGAAAGCAATAGAAAAATACCAGTTTTGTTAGTGAAGGTCCTGTAGTTTGCATAAGCAGAAGACATGATCCCACATCCAAGAAAAATGTGGGGTATTTTTGATGGAAACCCATCTTTTCCCTAATGCATTCTGTTTGGAAGCAGCTGTTTAACTTCCAGGGCATTTTGCAGCAGGAACAGGGCTGTGGAATGCCCAGCAGAGACATACAGAACTGTCTGAGGGTGCAGAACACCTTGGAGGTACACCCAGTTTGTAGGGAATCCTGTGCAGCTCCATGGAATGGAGGGAGGAGGCTGTGAAGGCTCAGGCCTGTGAGTTCTTCCCACTGTGCCTGCCTGAAGTTCTGGCAGAATCTGTCCTGTATTACTAAATCCCGGGCAAGTCTCACAACTGGGCACAGACCTGTTGTTTGCCATTTTGGAAGCAGCTGTGTTTAAGCAGCAGGTAGGACCACAATACGTGTTGTACTTCACAGGAGTCACAACATCTGTGTAGAATATTCTTTACTTCTTGAAGATGCAAGCTAAATGAAGGCAGCATGTTTTTCTGTTATATTTAGCTAAAAATATATTTGAAAATACTCTGTGTGAAGTTTGTCACACACAGATACAAGAAAACCAGATCCAACTGAATTCTTCCACCAGGTATTTCTGTCTGAGATCCACCTGTCATGATACTGCTCTGGCACAATCCTGCCCAGCAGGAATGATGTAGCAGTTTGGTTTCCTGCTCCTGCAGGCCCTGTTGCAGTTGGTCTAAACTCCCCTTGGCTGCAGATCCTCAGCCCCTGACCCTGTGATGCTCCTGCCAGCACATGTTGGTGACACTTCCAGCCTTTTCCAGGAGCAGAGTGGTGACTGCACCTCTTGGGAAGCCACAAGGGGACGTTCCATGGAGAGGGTTTGGACAGCTCTGCCCTGCCCTGCGTTCAGCCCCACACCTTGCTGGGGAATGTCCCACCTTGGAGCACTGACGTGGGAGCCCAGGGACACTCAGCCTGTGTAAATCCTCCTGAGGATCTGGCTGGAAGGTGCTCTGAAATGGCAAAATGCTTGTTCTGTGCTGTCCCAGAGCCTGTTCGTTGTAAGGCTTTTAATTATATAACAGCCCTGCTTTAAAACTGTCTGCTTTCCTGTAACATCTCAGAAATAGCAGACTGGGTTGGCCCCATGCCTTTTGAAAAGTGACTGCTGAGGTACTTATTAACATCAGTTCCAAGATATTTTTCAGTGAGCAGTGAGTGTTGGAATATGGAAATATCATATTTTTCCTAGTATTAAACAGTTGTTAAACTAGAAACATAACTCTTGCCAGATACTTATTTCTTGTGCCTGTCATCTTCATAGAAGGAAAATGAACATGCATTTTTCTTTCATTAAGAATTGTAAAGTTCATCCTTGTTTGGTGATCTAAGTCAGTTAAAATAAGTGTATGAGCAGCATGTGAGAGCAGAAGACTAATTAATTTTCGGTGTTGGATAAAGCACATTCTTTTCTGGTTTTGTCTGCTAATGAGTATTACTAATACCCATAATAACAGATCTTACAGAAAATAGTATTACACAGAGTTTATGGTACTTTACAAATAATTATCTCAATATTTTTATGAACTAATAAACTATTATTTGTGTGGGAAAATATACATTAAGGCAACATTATTCAGCACTGAAAAGAACCTTTAACATCATTGTCATGGCAAATAAGAGCTTCCTTTAGAAATGGTTAATAATAGTTTGCCACTTTTTCAACAGGAGTGAGTATTTTCCACTCTCCCACCTAGCATTGCACCTAAAAGTGAAAGTGAAGTCCAGATGTATTACAGGTAGTCAGGCAGTGTAAATCCCTGGAACATACTCTGGCTTTCCAGAAGGTTGCCATTGTTTGGATCTGTATTTCTGTCTCTGAGAGTCCTTGGAATCAGCTGTAAGTGTAGGTTCTTCATCCAGAATTCCCTGTTGTTGGAGTTGGTTGTGTCTGTGGGGTAGGTGGGGCTTTTCCCTGCTGTGAATCATTCTTTTAATGCCAGACTGGTCACTTAAACTGGTTTCACTGTCCCATCCAGCATAAGGAGTTGCTACTCTGGGAAGTAATGTTGTTTTTATCCTTCCACTTTAAAGTAAATGCTTACAAAAAGTGTCACTTTGAAGTCAATCACACAATGCACAGCTTTCCTCCAATTATATTATGTAATGTGGTTCTGTTGCTATAAGCATAGGGTTTATTTTACACAGAAAGTGCTTTCTAAGAGGGGACTGCTCCACTCTCAGGTTGCTGAAATTACACAGAATTTTAGCCAAAGCTCCAATGCAAGTTCTTGGCTCTTAGGGAAAATACTGAGATCTCTGACTGTATGCATAAAGATGTTTATTTTAAAATATTTTAGCTAAAAAAACAAGGTGTTTTTCCAGAGGATTAGTCTGAGAGTAACTGACCTTACAACCTTTCTGTACATAGAGAAGACTCTCAGGCTTTCCTCAAGGATTTCTTTGAAAGAGTCAGGGAGAGGCTTCTGGTACCAGTTTTTCCCAGTTGATATTGATGAGATGTTGAAATCTCTCAAGCTATTCCTTCAGCATAGTCTACAAAGAATATTACAATGCATATCCTGTTTGGCCGACAAGGGCATGGAGGTTACATGTCAAATACAGGGCTGGACAGTATTTCCTGCAATACAGTGATCTCAGCATGGCCAGAGTGGCAGCAGTCCTGTTCTGTGCAGCTCACAGCAACCTGTGACCTCCCTCTGCATGTGGTGTCAGTCCACCACAGTGAGATGATCTTTGGTACTGGTGGTATAACAAATCTTTCCTAGATTAGCACACTGATACCTTAATGGATCAGACATCTGCATTGTCCTTCCTTCTCTGCTTCATTTATAAGTGTTTATTCCTTGAAGGTGAAGTAGCTGATACCTCTCTCTGCCTGTCTCTGCAATGCTCGTAACACTCAGGTCAATCTAAAACAAAATATCTGTTCTTTTCACTTTTTTTTCTCTTGCCTGACTTTGTTGAGTCAGGGCCCTGGTGTAATTGTGGCAGTAACAAGTGAATGGGAAAGCTGGTGCTGTGCATGGTTCTCCTCAAGAAAGTTGCTCTCTGCTTTTGCATGTGCTCTCTCCCACCTGATCATGGTTTGTGTGCAGTGAAATGCCACTGAGATGTGTTTTGTCTTGCTCCTTTCTTTTCAGGTCCCCGCATCACTGATGCTGAAGGTCAGGGCAGATGGCTGCAGTCTCCCTGCAGTGTGACCTCCAGGGTGAGATCTGCTTCCTGGGGAAACAGAGCTTTGCTTTATCTGCATGGGGCTGGTGGGTTATTGTGTTCTTTAGTTAACTTGGCAAAAGGGAGGTTAGCTGATTAGGTTAGGGAGTTTACTTTAAAGGTTTGCTTATTTATTTAAGCAGTATTGATATTACTATCCTGATTGATATCTCAGTTATTTCTACTTCTTTAAGTCTGCCCTGTAGGTGAAGTTTGTGCATGAAACCATGTGGTGGAGAATAAGAATCCCCTCGAACTGCAGCACAAGTTTGAGGTTACAGTGGTTGGTGCTGCCGTGGCAGCTGTGCTGATCCCACTGGCCACGGGGTGTGTGGCATGGCAGGCTGGGCTGGTTTGGGCCTCCCCAGAGCTGGGTTGCTGCTCAGTTAGGAGCAGTTTGTTGTTTGAGTAGGCCACAACAGTTCCTCACAGTCTTGACAAATTCTGTATTCGCTCTTAAGGATTTGCTCATGCAGGACTTGGGAAATTCAGTTAGAAAACCCCAGCTCTTCCCTGTTATGATAATAGAGGAGGATCTAGAAGCAGGTTATACAATCCCTCTAAGTCAGCATCCTCTCTCTGAGTCGTAGCAATGCCTTTCCCAAAGTGACGAACTGATTTGATAAGATTCAGTTGTCAGAGCTGGAAGAACACAAGTGCAGTTATTAAAAATGAATGCTGTATCCTCTTTCCCTTGTGTATCTTGTCACTGACTTGACTTCACAAGTTGCAAATCTATTAAACACTTCAGACATGAAACCAGAGCTCATTAAGCAGAATGTTGTCTGGCATATAGCAAACTGTTTCAAATTCCAGACTGTTAATATTTGTCTCCAGAGGTTTTTGTCTTCCAGGTTGTCACCACGCAGTGCAGCAGTCTGGGAATGCAGCTCGTGCCTCACCTGCTCGGGGTCTGACTGTCCTTTGGGGTGAGGTAGTAGGTTGTATAGTTTTAGGGCTGTGCCCTGCCTGTCTGATAACTATACAATCTACTGTCTTTCCTGAAGTGGCTGTGATGGCAGCGCTGGATGTGCCTTGGAAAGACAACACAGAGATTTTCCAGCTGTAACCTGGTCTGGCTCTGTCTGCACTTTGCATTTGGTTCCTGTACACAAAGGTCCTTACAGTGTTCGGATTCCTCTGTTTCCCACTCAGGCTCAAAAGCCATTTCCTTTCTGTGGCTTTCTTAAGGAAGGTGGGGTGTGAGTGACAGGACCTTAGCACTTTTCCCTGTCTGCATGGACTTGCTTCATCCCAGAGTGCTTGGGCTGCCATGAGAGTGGCTGTTTGGAAACAGCTTCCCTCTTCTCCTTTACTTTCTGGCATTTGTGTTCAGAGGCAGCAGGAAATGCCACCTTGGATTCAGCAGTTGTCTAAATCCACTTTGTGTAGCAGTTTGAGAAACTGCAAAGGGATGAGCTGGATGGAAATCCAAGAGGATCTCTTCCAGTCACTTATATTCTGCCCTGAAACTGGTAAATGCTTGAGTCCTAATTAAGAGGTCTCTTCAGTCAGTTTTGGACACTGATTTAACTTGCTTTTTTGTTACATAGTGCTAATTTGGAATGACAGTGTTTGCCACTGCCCTTCTTATGTCTCTGGAGTCACCTCACCCGTTCTGTCTGCCTTCCAGTAGAACTGTGAGGAAGGGTCAGCAGGTCACAGTTCAGTCTTTTCAAGGCTCAGAAGTGTGTGGGCTGGAAAGTGCTCGGGTGTGCAAATGGTGAAATGTTGGTTTCCTTCAGAAGACGGGCCTGATGCTCTAACAGGATGAGGTAGTAGGTTGTGTGGTTTCAGGGTAGTGATTTTGCCCCAATCAGGAGATAACTATACAACCTACTGCCTTCCCTGATAAGCAGCATAACAACACCAGTGTCTTAATTCAGAGAGAATTGAGAGCTAAAATACATTCCTGAGAAATACTTCTGAGACAGCAAAGTAAGTCCAGATACAGTTGTTGCTATCCTGTCCCTAACAGCCCGAAATTTAGATTTTAAATGTAGATTTTTAGTAACTGCCTGCAAAGTAATTATCCTTTTAAAAGTCTTTATTGTGAAAATTTGAATTAAAGAAGTTTTAAGTATTTCAAAGTTTGTCTGCTCTCAATCTATTTCATTTCTGATTCATTTGAGTGGAATGAAGTTATTGTGGGAAATTATTCCAGAAGTGCTGGGAACTTGCATCCAGGATGTTGGTATTTCCTTGACATCTAAGTTTGAGTGCAACAAATTTTAGTAGCAATGCACTGTTTTTTTCAACTTACCTGTCCCTCAGCAATCTTGCAGTGTTTTACAAATAGTACCAGTGAAGTCACACGACATTCTTCAGCAGGTAGCCTTTATATTGCAAATAAAAAAGCTGTAACAATGAAAATCCAAAGTGAGAATTAGAAACCCAAAAACCAGATGGTTCCTCAGTTTCTCATAAGTAGGCTTATTCCATGGCTTTTAATGCCTCTGAAAGGGAATCTTCTGTTATCTAAGAGGCACAAATTGCACCTGGAAAACCATGGACAGAACATGTTTGGTCCATTAAAGATATTTCAAGAATGTGAATTTACACCAAAAACCTGTGCAAGAAAGTGAATACACCAGCAAGGTGCTGGGTTTGGTTGTAGGCATAGAAATTATTCTTCAGCATGCAAAACATACCCAAAAATAGGAGAAAAGGCAATTTAAACCTTCCTTTGCACAGCAGGACTGGTTCTTTGAACATCTCATTTTTGATGTGGAACTATTAAAACACAGTTTTTGAGCACTCAGGGACTGGGAGGTGTCATCTCTTCTGACTTTGCAGTCCTTCTGGGCAGGTAATTCTCCTGTGGAAGGACACAAGCTCTTCTCTCTGGCTTTAGCCTGGGCTTGGTACTGCCTCTCACATCTGGTAACAAACCACCCTGTGAGCCTGACAATGGTGTTGCAGCAGTGACTGAAAACCAGGTGGGGAACCCCAGAGGTGCTGTTATTGTTTAGGCCTGGCTTGTTCCACTGACCTCTGCTGATGTCTGGTTACAACAGAGCAACTCTTTTCCCCTTAAAGTTTCAACATGTCCACAACTTTGGTTGTATTTTCATTGTCTCTCCCTTTTTCTCCTGTTTACCATGGTCAAAATGAAATGATTGATGGCCCAGGATTCAATGACTCACCTTTTATTTCTCCATCTTGCCAAAGCTTCGGGTCTGAGTTTGCAAGTTCAAATGGACAAAGAAGTTTCCATTTCATTCCCCTTTGCAATTCAGCTTTTCCAAAGTCTAATATGTTTTAGCTGTAGCACAAAGAAACCTTATAAACACATTACATTTCAGACATTTGTTGTGTTCCACTATCTAGCAGAAACAAGCAACCATTCACATTTTTTATCAAAACTTGAGTACGATGAGTATTAGCAAAGTCTGCCTCAGAAAGTTCCACAGTTAAAAGATTTTTCACACTAGGGCAAACAAAAGAATTTTATTCTCTTGAATGTGGTAGTCTGTCCCCAGCTCAAGCTCTTCCCAGCTGTCCATGGAGGAGCTGCATCTGCCCTGGGTGGGTGAGTACCTGAGCACACAGTGCGGAGCGGCGGCGCTGCCAGGAGGCTCAGGCAGCTCCCCCAGGGCTGTGCCTGCCCAGGCTCCTCGTGCTGGGGCTGCTGCTGAAGACAAGACGTGGTTTGGCCACACGTGAGCCAAGGCAGGTGTGACCTGGTGTTCTCTGCCAGGGGAGACAACACCTCGCTGTGAGCGATGCGTGGGCTGTGCCCCAGCCTGGGATACACCAACGTGCAGCTGCCTGGCTCAGCCCACAGGTTATCCCCCCAAAAGCAGGCAGCACTTTTTGGGGAAAAGTGCCTGAGTAGTTTTATCACTGTTCAAGTCTGAAGAACTGTAAGAACTCTGGGGTTTGGGGTTTTTTTTGTGCTCTGGGTTAACTGCAGACCATGTTTTTGAGCAGCAGCAACATGGAGGATGTGTTACTCCCTGGATTGCTGTAATTTCTCCTTAGTTTAGATCCTCTGATGGCTGTGGGAAGGAGAGAATGGGAGCCCAGGAGGGGCCAGAGCAGAGAACACAGGCTCTGTGGCAGGGTGAGCTGCTTCCCTGCAGCAGAGGAGGGGAAGGTTGTGCCCTACCCTGGTGAGGAGGGGGGGCTCAGCCTGAGGGTGGATGGGGCCAGGCTGCCACCGTCTTCCCAGCTTTGACCCCACTTCTCCCATCTAAAGCCTCTCCAGGCTGATTTACAGCTCCCTCTGAGTGCTTGGGATGGGATTAGAGCCCCTTGTATTACCCAGTGCCTTCCCTGTTATTCTTGCTGCACGCCACAGATTTATGGTGGCTGTTAAGCCAGGCAGCACATAAAGAAATATGATCTTAACAAAACATACAAGGGACCAAAGGGGGTCAAAGTGTGGGAGCTGAATGCTATATGGTGATCCAGGATTTCCTTTTATTTACTGCTCACACCTTTTCAATCTCAAGTGGATTTCAGCTGTCTCAGACAGCCCTACCCTCCGTAATCCTCTGAACTGAGAGGCTTTGCCATCAGCGGATGACTTTTATTACAATTTAGCACATGTAGGAAATCCCAAAATGCCATTGGTGAATTAAGTGAATTTTGGGCAGAGTGCCAGAAACAAAGCAGCAGGGTAGGTAGGAACCCCACACCGATCCAAGTGGGCTTTCTGTCTTGTGCCATCTCTTGCTGTGCCATCAGCCTAGCAGAGGAGTTCTGCTTTTGGTGCTGAAGGAGAATCATTTGTGATGGCCTTTCCTGGAGACGTGGAGCCAAAGCTGTGCCCAATTTCATCGATGGGACTGGGCAACAAGGAAGACAATGCTGTAAGCAATCATACTTCACAGCATTATTTACAAATTTCCATCAATATTCCAGCACTGTAGCACAGAGGAAAAACAAGAGGCCTGCCCTTATCCTGCAGATGAACGCCGTGAGACCTTGCAGCAGGTGCAGGATGAATGACTGGAGCACAAGGGCAGAGCTGCAGGGACTCACCTGTGGAACCGTGGCCTGCATTAAACACTCTGTGACAAGCTGCAAATGCAAACAGGTGGCAAGAGGGAGGGAAGCTGTAGTTACAGCCAACAACTGACTGAGCCTGTGCCTGCTGCTGAGATCCTGCTCTTGAACCAGAAGCCAGAACAGGAGCTGCTTCACTCCAGGTCAGGACAGTAATCCCCTCCAGCTACTGTATCATTCTGTCCATTAATAAGACGAGGTCTGGTGTGCTCCCTTTCATTTCAGATTTATCATTATTTCTCTAGCTGAGGAAACAAATTTGCCTTTCTTCTGATTACAGCCTGGAGCTATAGGAAGGCTCCCATGGCCTGGGGTTTTGGTGAGTTTATTTGATGGGTGAGAAGGGGAAATGTTCTTTTTGAAAGGCACGCAGCAGTTAAAACAATAGTTCACCTGCTCTTCTCAGCTTCCAGAGCAACATCCTCTCCAGTTTTACAGCTGCTTATTGCTGGTCACATTGTAACTCCTTACTAAAGCAATGAAAGTTAAATGGGAATTTCCCAGGCTGTTAGTCCATGTTTGAAGTGCCTTTTCTTAAGAATTCTGGGCTCTTGTAAGACAGACACCAGCACTGACAGTTAACACAAAACTGCCTCCTCTTCAGACAGATTTGCTTGACCCAGTTCAGAAGTGATTCATTTTAACAAAGTTAGCAGCACCCCTTAAGTTTTCGACACAGAATGTAGTTAAAGACAGATAAACCAGTTGCTGAAATCAGTTACAGGAGGTTTGTTACCCTGCTCAGTCACTGACTGCTGCTGCCATTTCTTTCCCAGGTGCAGTTCCTGGAAGCCTGGCCTTAGCCCAAGGACATCACCACTGTGGGTCTTGTGAGATACCTGGTCTCCTCCAAAACGGCATCCACAGGAGGGTGAGTGTTTTTACTTTTTCCTCCCACCAGCCATGGCTTCTTGTGTTCTCCAGCAGTCTGCTTGTCAACTGAGTACTGAATTTGTCATGCTTATGTCCTCACAGTATGTGCTGTTTATCCTGATATCAGAACCAATAGCTTTTGGAAACATTAGCACTGCAGCTCAAATTTAAGTGTAACATCTAAACTGGTCAGTTCTAGTGTATTGTGAATAAGCTGTATCTCTGTTAATGTGATATATGGCAAGACCTGGTACAGTACGAACGTGCTGCCTCCTTTTGTTCCTCAGTGTGGCTTTGATAACTTCCCTCATCAGGAGATCCTGTGTTTTTGCCAAGTTGTTGTCCTCAGCTTAGTCTTTCACTATTGGTGATGTGGGCAAAGTGAGCAGGTACAGCTGGCTCCTGTCTCATGAAGCAACAGACCTAGGGGAGGACAGATTCAAAGTGATCAGAAAGAGCTGCTTTTTCCCAGGCTGTTGTGGTTAACCAGGGGAGATGGTTCCTGTGCAATGTGCTGTGGTGCCCTTGGCAGCTCCAGGGCTGGAGGAGTGAGGGGCATCCAGGGATGAGCACGGTATCCTTAGCACTCCTGTCTCAGTGAGGATGGATCCTTGGAAGGACAGTCTCATTTTCTGAAAGGACTTTTCCAGTTGAGTTAGAAGTTGTGAAAAGCTGTTTTTGTTATGGTAGGAGCACTGGTTTGAAAGAGTTTTGGAAAGAAGCTGTCAAGTGCTGCACTTTCTTTTCTTTGGATTGTTTTGTCTTTGGTATGTTTTCTTTGCAAGAGTGACTTGGCTTGAGAACATTGTGGAGATAAACCTCAAAGCTTCTGTATTTGTGGGAGTCCCCCAGTTTGGCTGGGCTCAGACTTCCAGCTGAAAGCAGTCTGAGCTGGCAGCAGCCTTTGCTGGGGTAATTCATTAGTTTGCTACTTAATAATTTTTTGCATTGTGTTTCCCTGCCTTTATAATAAAACATATTTGGCTTGTGCAAGAGTCATGAAGATGTTCCTCTGATTCTGCTTTTCCTGTCATGAGCCTTGCACTTGATTTGTGGCTCAATTATAATCGTTCCAGTGGGACACACAACTCATATTTTATGATAGAATCAAAGTATAAAATCACAGCCTAAACTGCATTGCACTTCTTGCCAGGCTGTGTAACACATATTTAAATAAAGAAAGGTCAAAACATGCAGCAGCATAGAGAGGGGCACATGATGTCTTTGTCTGTGGAACAGGGATCACCCTGTGCTTCTCTGCCAGGGCTTTAGCAGGTTCAGGAGCACAAAACCAGACGTAGCTATTTAGCATGGCCAGGATATGTTGTACCAGCTGTCAGCTCCTGGGTAACTGAGGGGGCTGAACCTTTTACCCCAGCTGGGGCTCCGTGCCTCCTCTTTCCTAAATGCCCAAAGACTCAGGGACAGACCCTACTGCTGATAAAGGAATAACAGACATTTCTGCTCAGTTCTAAACTTTGAAACTGTTCTGCCTTCTTTTGGTGGACAAGATCCAGAAACAGCCCAAAGTTCCTAAATATAGCTATAGTTTTCTGATTCATAACTACAAGCAGAAGAAAGCCCTGAAACAGTACTGAGGGCCTCTAAACAGTTCTCTGGTTCTAAAGCTTATTTTGTCCCAACTGAAGGCTGTAGTAAACCTTGATTCCCTGGCTGAAGTGAATGCTGTGGGCTCCAGAGCCAAGCCAAAAGGTTAATCAGGAGCAAACTGATACACACACACACACATATATATATATCTATAAACCTGGTGATAGAATCTCTCACTGTTCATGTGAAATGTATATAGTCCTCTTCCTGGAGACACCAAATGATTTAGGCTCCAATTTCCCTTAAGAAGCCTCTCAACTAACAGTACCCAGTGCTTGTGCACACCCTACATGAAGACTTTCCGTTACCCCAAAGGCACCAATCTCCCACTGCTTTGCGTGCCCGTTGTTACTGTGGCTGGTCACATGAACAGCTTTTTTGCTCTCCTGCCATGGTTTAGAGCACTTGGTGTTGATGTAGTAGTTTAGTAGAAGGTATTTTGGAGAGAAATCACATTGGGCCTGAATCTAACCTAACAATGAAAAGTAGCATAATGTATCCACGGGTCACAAGAACATGTGGAAGAAAGTACAATCTATGGAAGCCTCAGAAGTGCGTCAGCTTTTCCTGGAAGGGCTGCAAAACATGTTAAATGCAAACAGTGAGGACAGTGTAATTCATTTGCTTAATAGACACCACAAAGTAACCCAAGACAGGCTACCCAGAGGAGGAGAGAGGGAGACAACACTCTTACTGATATAACTGTGCAGCTAAACACACTTCTGGCTGTGAACATCAGGGACAGGCCAGTCCTCTGCCAGCCCATGGCCTCTGGATCTCGGGGGCATGAACTTTATCATGGGGAGCAGTCAGCTGCAAATTAACAGAGAGAATGCTTTTTGTTCTGTGAACCACATTAGCCACACAATTATTTCTTTCTTCAATTGCTTTTCTGGTTCAGTTCCAGTTCTCAGCAGAATCCCAGTCAGGCTGAATATGAATTTCAGCTGAACCAAAATTTCTGCTGGTTCAATGTCCTTTTCCTTTTGTGATACACAAAATAACAAGGAATCAGGATGCAATTAGGATTGATGAGTACAACGATTGTTTTTTTGCTCTCATAGTGGTATCTGTTCCAACTTCTAAGTGTTCTTGCCTATTGGAGCGACAGTGAGGGATGATCAGAGCAGGTATCCTGTGGAAGCAAGGTCCAACACCAGAAAGACAGTAAACAACCCCTGCCAGTACCTCTTAGAAATCTGGGAGATGTGTGTTATCCATAACAGAGGCCCATACAGAGACAAAGCAAGAGTAGACACCATCAGCTTTAGGTGTTTTGAAGCCAAAATGCTGCAATCTGTACTGAAACTCTGTGACTCAAACCTTCTTTTACTGAGACCAGCATTTGTTCTGAAAATCTAAAATGAGTTGATCACCAATTTCAATTTACAAAAAATTAATTTTTCAACCACCACCCTGTCACACCAACAAAACTTGCAGCAAATTATCAATTACTAAAACATTAATTATCAATTACTAAAACACATCCAAAGTACAAAAAGTATCTTTTTAACTTAGAGATCAATTTGTATTTTCCCAAGGGTCATTATACAACTTTGCAGCACCAGACTGTGTAGTTTGAACACTGTATTTCTATACTAAATAGTTCTGCAGTGCCTGTTTTTTATCTGCATGTTTTGCTGCAAGACCAAATGATCTGTAACAGTGATTTCCTCTCAGCTCTCTCCTTTTGCCAGGTGTGTGTACACTCACACACACAGAGGTGCATATGTACATAGTGGAGTGTTAGTTCTTGGTGTGTTAATGAAATGCTCAAGTCACAACAGCCTGTGTGTTTAAATTTGACCTCCAAGCCTACATTGGACCATCTCTTCCCCATAACCTTTTTTGGCATTTCAAGCTACTTGCAAAGTTAGTGAATAAATTCTTACAAAGAGCTGTGGTGCCAAAGTCGGTGTTATTGCTACTGTTATTAACGTGCTCCTCTGTGGGGAGCCAAGGCAAAAGGGGTTCAGTTCAAATTACCTGTTTTACAGGTGTTACAGCACAAGGAGATTTGACCCCAGATTTCCCCCTCCCTCTCAGCTCTGGGCTTTGAAACCTTTCTGCTTACAGTAATTCAGCAATTCTGTGCTGTCGTGCTGTCCTCTGAGTCCTGGGTCGCCGCCTGTGTGTGAGCCCAGTCAGCACCTCGGTGGCCTGCGAGCCACACAGCCCACAGTGCCCCGCTGTGCCTGGGGGAGCATCGCTGCTCCTCGGGGAGGATGGCAGAGTGTTTGGGACTTGGGGAAATTACAGCCGTGAGCTTTTGGTGTGCCAACTAAAACAGCACAGAAATATCCACTCCCCCACGCCCAGCAGTGCTGAGGCTCTCACAGGAGTGAGCACAGCCATGCAACTATAAATAGCAGCTCCACTAAAATTAGACAGGACTGGCCATGAATGGGAGCTCTGTTAATGTGCTCCTCAGGTACTGGAAGGGCTCCAGATCTGACAAGGCACTGCCACGGCACAAGTGTTCTGGGCTGGAAAAATGAGCAGCAGTGGCTCAGGGAACAGGCCCTGAATGTTTTCCTGACTGGATAATGATGGCACAGCCTGCCTGATGGTGCTGGTTAAATTGGAAGGAGTGTTGCAAAGGGGGGGTATTTCTCTGTATTTCTTACTGCATGGCTTTGTTTGTGCCAACAGAAAGTGCCGTTAAATCTAATGAATAAAGAAAGGTGGGAGATCATTTAGAGGAAAATTAATACCAAGGTACTCAGTCAAGTTAAACTAGGCTGGGCAACTGTAAATTTGTAGTGTGTAACTGCTTTTGGATGGTTTCATTCAGAAATGGTTCAGGGCTCTCTGCACTCCTCCAGAGTGATTTAGTGAACAGTGAGTGAAAATCTGAGTCAATGGTCCACCAGGTACTTGGTACTAATTGACCTGTTCCCCTGCTATGGAACCACCAACAATGCTATTTGGCTTTCTCCACTTCACAACACACCCTTTAGTGTAGAAAATGCCATTATGGTCACAAAATGGCAGAGGAACTTCAGCTGCACAGATGATTAATGCTGAGCTTTTTTTGTAGGCATAGCACCACTGAAATCCAATCACCTCTGCACCTGCTACCAATCAGCCCACACTTCCATACAGAGCAGTTTTTTCCCCCTAAAAAATTAAGTTACCTCATACAAAGGCACCTTGAGGGCACACTGCCTTTCCACGAGGGAAGTCAGAGCCCAGCAGTGATGAATTGTGAATTTACACTGAGCTGATTGTACAGTGTCTCTCACATGTTGATAAACCATTACTTCGCTTCAGTTTAATTCACTTTGAGTGTGAATTAAGTTGAGGTAATTATGGCCAGCTGACTCCTAAATGAGTGTCCATGGAGAAATTATATATATGCTTGAGTTACATTCACTTCAAATTCACATCCTTTTTTGTTAATTCACGTTGACATCTTCTGTAGGATGAGCCATTGGGTGTCTTGGGCGGGTGCCAAAGCACCCTGAAGATACGGAGATTTTGAACCAGTTGCAACAGACAGAATAAAAATCAGATTCTCAGAGGCTACTGGATGAAAAGTATTGCAGATTATTTATATGAAAAAGGCTCAAACATAAAAATATATTTGGGCACAACTAATGGTAATTTAAGGGATTTTTTAAATGAGAAACTTTAAAATTAAACAGTATAGTCCTAGGCCTATGCCCTTCTCAAATCAGCACTTGTGAGCCATAAGGAAAACACAAATTTACTCCCATTAATCTGATCATTTAAATGGACTAAGAAATTTGCCACCACAGCTTTTTTTGCCTTTTTTTTTTCCCCAGAAATCATCTCTTCTTTTAGCTGTATTGATTTGCCTTCAATGTACAGAATGATCTGAGTTGTACATGACTTCATTTTCATTCTGGCCTCAGGAAATAAGCAGAAGTTATTCTGACTCCAACTTGCACAATAACGACCCCTTGAAACTGCTGCTGCTCCAGGTTTCCTGCAGCTTTGCCACTGTCCCACTACAAAGGCTGTATTGGTGCCCTGAAGGCCTCACAGAGCTGTGACAAAAAGGAGGTTTAACTGTAGCTTCCAGATAATGGATTTTTACTTGGGAGAAAGTTTGTGTAAACTGGTGCTCTGAAATGTAATCCTACAGGGGCTAAAAAGGAGGCTGTTGTTTCCCATGGAGAGGATTTAATATTGGGGTTAACCACTTGATCAGGAAGGTTATGATCTTTGTTTATGGAACAGCTGCTGTATTTTTAGCCCAATAGGAATGAAACCTTTGATGTCCAGAGTGCTGATAGTGAAGTGTGTATTTTCACTGGGGAAATGTTATGTGTCAGTGAGGAGTAGGAATGAAATGTAATGGGGACCCAAATGGGCTTGTTGAATAATTGTGTGTGCGTGGAGAGGAAACAACCAAAACTTTCTACATGAAGGCAAAACCTGTTAGGATATTGCTGTGTTTCTTTTGGAAGATGGGGCACACACTCCTTAAAAATAGTAATAAACCTGAAGAAAAGTTTCAGAAACAAATATATTCTGGATTCTGAATTGGGATGTTGTTAGAAAGCATAATTAAACAAAAGCTAACAAAGCAACTACTGAAAGTTCAGGCTCCACAATTCCAGCCGAGGCCATCACCCCTCCTTGCTGCCTTTCCAGTCTGTCCCCTCTCGCCCCAGCTGCCACTAGAGGTCAGGTGTTTGTCGCTCTGCTCACTGCCACCAACACATCGCTCTGGTGCTGCAGGTGGGGAAACAACCCCTGCACTGCCTGCGCTGTGCGTTCATGTGCGGAGAGAAATACAAACTGGAAATCAGAGCAAACTCTGCCGGAGGAGGTTTGGATCGGGTATTAGAAAGGAATTCTTTACAGAGAGTGCTCAGGCCTTGGAATGGGCTGCCCAGAGAGGGGGTGGATTCACCATCCCTGGAGGGTTTTAGGATGAGACTGGATGTGGCACTCAGTGCCATGGTCTGGGAATCACAGTGGGGTTGGATCAAGGGTTGGACTTGATGATCTCTTTGGTCACTTGGAGGGCTCTTCCAACCCAGTTTATTCTATGATTCTTTGGTTTTGTGAATTGCAAATTTATACCACGCTTATGTGTTCTTTGCAAATCAGAACATTTGGTTAGGATTTCATGTGAGAAATCTGGAGGTTTTGGTGTGCTACATACAAAGGTGGAATTTCTCAAGACACACAGAAACACAGTGATTTCAGTTATTGCTGCACCAAAATCAATAGAGAAGCTGTTGGTAATGGTGATGAAAATAATTAAGTGCAGCAGGTGCAGATTTTGAATTGTATAGGGCAGGGTTTTCTGTAGTTTGTACCAGATCAAAGTAGGTGGTGATGGATATTCCTGTCCCTTGCATCGAAGCTGGGCCTTGTGAGGTGAACAGTGGCATGATGTGCACCCAGTGGCTCCACAGGCTGACTGAAACCACAACTGCCAGAGGGATGTTAGCCTCAGAGAAATTAAGGCCTCACAAATTACATAAAAATTGCAACTGAATAGCCAAGAGAAACCCAGTTAGTGTTTGCCTGCCGCTGTGGTCTCCTGCCCTGCAGAAGGGAGTGCCAGCTGGGCAGGCAGTACAAGAGCAGGGATGGATCAGCTGTGTCCCAAAATGAGGGATGCTGGGGAAGTGTCCAGTACAGGGCTGGAAACACAGGACACAGAGCTAAAGGAACTGGGGGACAGAAAGTGACCAGCTGAAGTTCCATCACACACTGAGCATTTCCTCAAAGCTCAGTCCTATGCATTAGGAATAAGGGAGAAGCTTGTTTGTTTAGGTTGGGCTGGGTGGGCTTGGGAGCTTTTTTAATGGTAGAACAAAGTCTTTCTTTGTTCAGAGGATAAATGGATACTCTTCTAAGGAGCAGTATGGAAAAGGGGTCCAAGCAGTGTTTTCTCAGTGTTTTCTCTTCTCTCCACCCTGTTTTTAACCTGACCTCACGCAGTGCAATCGTTGGGACAAAAGTCCACAGTTACTCAATATCCGTTTACTTCTCGCAAATATTTTTGTTATGATAGAACCATTATTTTAGAGGATGGCACAATGGTCCAGTTACTATTTTAAACCAGCTGCTGGTAATATGAAACTATTCCCTGTGTACTTCAGAACAGTACTGTATGGTTTGCTAAAACTGGATTGCTTTAGTGGCTTTGCTCGGATCCTGCTGTGCCTTAAAGCTTTGCCTGCTCAGAAGAGGAACTGCAGCATTTCTTTCCAACCAGAGGGTAATTTAAGGAGAAAATACTTTATTTTGAGGTTTAAATAATTTCCAGAGTGGTATTTTTCATTTGTAGACTCGAGATTTTAGTAGGACTATTAAAAAAAATAAAATCAGTTTGTGGGAAAACATTGCCTCAAAGGTAACTCAAATCTGACTAGATTAATTAAACATCTGTTTGTTGTATTTCTGAATTACAGCATCATTAGTGTGATATACATGCCAGCTGTAAAGTTTTTATTTCTGGAGTGAAAAAATATAAGAGCTAGAAACAGAAAAAACTTGGAAAAACTTTTGGTTGTTCCAAGTGGGCTCTTCTAAGATTTACAGAGTTTAGGGGGGAAAAAGTCAGCATTGCATTTTGTTTTTAGTCAGAGATTCACTGAGTCTGGACAAAGTACATTTTGATTCCACTATTCCACTCTGATTTTTGAATGTATAGTTCACCTTTATTTATGTAATAAATCATATTTTTCTGCATATAGTTCATGGGATTGATAGTGGGATATAACGACTGACTCGAGTCTTTTCTCTAGGAGCAGATGGAAGTTGTTAAACTGTCTTAGAATCTTTAGCTAAGGATTGGCAAACAGCACACTACAAAATTGAGTGAAATGCTAAAATTTAGCCACAAAGAATGGAATAGTGAGGTAAATAGGAGCAAGAATTCTGGTATAATTACACTGACAGCAGCCAGTGAAGAGTGGACTAACTGGAAAAAAAGGTTTCAAAAGAAATAGGGCTGGAAGGACTGATACAAAGAGAGCAGGAAAGGACTGTGGGTGCTTGTTAAGAGAGACCCCAATCGAGGGGTTTGAAAATGGGGGGAAGAAAAGAGGAACAAAACTAATATTAGTGCAGTGGGAAACCAAATGAGCCAAGAGGGGTTTCAACCACTCTTTGGTCCTGTTTTTCAATATGCAAAGTGAGTGTCCTGTACCCCCTTCTAAGACATGGTTTAACAAACAAGAGAAATGAGGTAACACAGCTGCAGGGGGGAAGGTCTGGCTTCCTCCTGCCCTCTCCCAGTATCCTCCCCTTGCCCTTGGGCCCCCTCTGGCCTTCCATGGCTCCCAGAGGAGGCAACACAATGCACTCCACTGCAGACAACTGCCCAGTCTTTTGGGGGGCTGAAAAATACTAAATATACCAAAGCCCAAAGAAGGTAAGTGGTGGAGCCTGTGCCTGAAGGAAGAGCAGGAGAAGGGAGTGGGATTTTCTGTTTTCAGTAGTGCTGAGCTGCTACCAGAACGCTGTGAAGTGCAGATCTGTGTCCTGTGACACCTCACTGTGAGGGTTTCTTCCAGACTCAGTTTCCAGTCCTAACATGAGCCTATGGCATTACCCTTAATATCAATAAAAGAGAGATGTTTATTCACTTTGTGTTGTAATTAAAGCCTTACTGGGTCAAAAAAAAAAAAAGGCTTGGATTGTTTTTACTTACAGCCAAGTGCTTGTGTTAGAGCACAGTCATATGTAATAGCTAATCTAACTGTACAATCCAAAGTGGACAGACAGCACTTGTAATTCCACCACCAAGTAATTAGGTGATGTCAGCACACTCACACCCTCAGTTCATCTTGCCTCATTTGCCCTGCAATAACATAACAGTGCCTTGCCTTCACCCGTGTTGGCAGTGCCACACGTACCTCGCTCTGGGCATGGGGCATCAGCAGTTTTGGTGTCTGTGTGTGCTGACAAACCTGTGGGACGGTGACTGGGCACTTCCCCTTTGCCACAGCTCCCACAGGCAACCTCCCTGAGAGCAAACACTGCAGGATGGACACACAGGGTGGGGGGACTGACAACAGCGTTTTCCTTTCCAGATTAAGGAGAAACAAAGTGGAGGTGTACTAACATATCAGATCCGTTTGAAAATCCCAGTGTGGACATGAAACAAACATCTGTAATGCTGAACCCCGGGATAAACAGCAAGTATTTTGTGTTCTCTAACAAATATTTGCAGTTACACACAGATGAGTTAGGTAATCAAAGCAACTGGAACTGGTAACATGGCTCAAAATGGATGCAAAACTCTGTGATATAGCTCTAATTAATCCCTCTTGTGTGATGTACTTGGCTCCATCTGGAACAGTATCACTGATCTGCCTGTCCTCAGCATTTCCCAGTGCCTTGGGAATCCTTGGGGTCTCGAGCTCTGGCTGTTGAACTGGGGAATCCAGACAACCAGTGGATGTATAGCCTGAGAGAGAGTCATCTGGCAGGAGACCGGATTTGCTGCTGCACCTTCAAACCTTTTGGTTTTGTCTGCCAGTTTCTAGAGCCAAATGTACCTCAAGCCATAAACAGGAGGTAAAACGGGAGAGAATTATATTAAAATATGCGAAAGCTGATAACTTCTTTCAAGAATGGGGGAAGCTCTTTAAAATAATTCACTTAAAAACTAAACCTCTGATGATACCAGTATTCAGTAAAGCAGAATTCACAGGCCTGCAATTCAGAGAAGTTCTTGCCATTGCCCCTTTGAAACCATATATCCAGATTTTTCCTCTGGCTCTCGCTGCATTTGGAGTGAGTGAAATGGTCCAAGAAAAGAAGGTTCCTTCACATATTTCATTTTTTTAACTGGCAAGAAATTAGCTCAGGGATTACTAAGAGAATAAAACTGGAAAATATGCTGAATATTGCAAATCTATAGGAAAGCTTTGGAAAACATGCTGGATTTTCATCTAGTTCTGAACACAATAATTTTTATTTCTTGCAGGTTTAGTATTAAATCGTTTCCATGAGGTCGTGTGGTTTCCAGAAGTGAATGGAGCATTTCAGGCTTGCTTTCACTAGAGAGAGATGGGCCTCAGCTGCACAAGGATCTGTCATGTGCAATTTTGTTTACTTGTGCCTGTTTGCCTACCTCCAGCTTGGGTGAGTCACAGTATTTTTACTACCATACTGTCCATTCCATAGGCTTTAACACACTCCTCCACTTAATTATTAACAAAGTCCAAAGGTATCCACCCCTCTCCCACACAGATCTTCCAGCTAAACACAGCTTTGAAACCTCCTCTTATTTAAAATTGTTCTTTACGGTTTGAATAAATACAGTGTTGGCAGTTGCTGCTTTCGTGTTGCTGCAGTGACGTCCTTGCCCAGCCCTCCCTGCTCAGAGGGCTCCCACCACTGCTGACATTCCTCCCATCCAAACAGCCGGGCCTCGTCCTCACTCCAGTCCTACAGACACCCTCTGGCTTTGCTCCTCAGGATGCAGTTGAAAATTGTCTCCTTCTCCAAGGTTCCCTTATAGCCATCTTAGGACCAAAATAAGCTCTTTGCTGTCTTTCCTTATCCCTCAGATCCCCCACTGCTCCAGTCACCTTCTCCATGTCCTTGGTCAGGCTGCACTGGGGTTTGATGCCAGGCTGATTGGGGAGGTGGTGCAGGTGGAAGGAATTCAGCTCCTCCATCACAGGGTGCCATCTCCAGGGGGTGGGGCATATGTCATGAATTAGACTGTGAAATTATTTTCATTTTCTGATGGTTTTTTTCTGTTATTTTTCAGTGGAAGAGGTCCCCTGATCTGGTTCACAGCATGACACTGCAAGGAGCTGAAACTGGGAAGATTGAGGAGTGGTGCAGTGCGGCACAAGGACAAAAAAGGTGGAACTGAGTGTTGGGATGTTTCTGAGGCCACAGGATCAGAAAACCGTGGCCTTTCTGCTGCCGGCCTGAGACCAGCCTCAATTTCTAGCCACTAATGAGCTTGTTCATCTGTTTTATAGCACCGTCAATGTGCATGTGTTTTCAGGTCTCATCTGACCTCCCTCTGCTGTGTTATTTAACATCTTGTTTACAAATTATGTTATCAAACACTTTGAACAATTTTAGGAGTACAGACTTGCTTTAAAAAAACCCTGGGACATTATGAGCAGCTCCTGTTCACATAGCAAAGCCAGTCAGTGTGAAGAATAGTGAGAAATACTTGAACAAGAACACAGGAGTCAAAGTTTACATGTGTGTTGCTTTTGTTTTAAAATTTGACTTGTAGATGTGCAGTGATTGAGCAAAGAGCCCAGAAATGAACTCTGTGATTGTTCTTCATCCCAGGCAGTTGAGGCCAGCGCTCAGTGTATCAGCTGTGAATGCTGGAAAAGGCTGGGTGTGTATCAGCAAGTGTTAGTCACCGTGTGGAAACAGGGTAGGAAAACAATTCAAGTTACTCAGCTAATTGCTTTGACTGAGCCTCACATTTACACACCCTGAGCACCCAAACTCAACGTTTTTACTTGACCACACTTACCGTTCCTCTGGGGGCAAGTAGGACAAGCAACGACAAGGAAAACAAACTGCTTGCATTACGGATCCTGGAGGACTGCAAAACTGTGACTAGAGGAGGTCTGGGAAATGCACTGGAGAGGACACACAGCACCAGTGCCTCGAGCTACCACGCTGGAAACAGCAGCACCTCGACTTTCCCTTTAACTGCCTCAGTCAAAACCAAACCAAAGCAGCTTAGCTTTATTAAGCTCACCTTCAGGAGCCCCCGGACTTTGCACCAGAACAAGCACACATGATTTGCACAGCCTCTCCTTGGATGCTCTGGGTGTACCACAGTGTGTAACATCACTGCACCTCCCTGCTAAACAGGTGTGCTCACACCTCTGCAGCACCACGAACTCGGCCTGAGGTGTGCCCAGTACAGAGGCAAACAGAAGGTGCAACCTCAGTTTTAATTTCTGCACTTGGGCTGAATTATTTACAGAGAGATGAGAGGACAGCGAGTTGGCATTTTCACAGCAATTCCTTCTTGAAATTTGCATAAACAGAAGTGAAGGGACAGAGACTTCTGAAACTTTCATTAAGGCTACAACTAAAGCCAGACAAGACTCCTCTTGCACTGATGTGAGGACGCTGGGAGGATTTACCAGTGACAGCACAAGCTGCTTGAGGCATGTCAGGGAGCACATACACACTGCAGAGTGATGCAGGAGGACACAGTTAAGAGAAAACCAAGCAGAAGTTGCTGATAATTGTATTAGGAAACGCTGATCCACCAGACACTCTGTCTTGCTTCTGTGTCATGCTCGTGTAAAGGCTCTGCAGGGAAAGGGCAGGTTTTCTACAGCATTATTAAAGGAGAGCACACCAGGTGTTAGAGGAAAGAATTGTTGGGAATTGGAAGCAGACATCAAAGGGGTACAGAGGTGACGTAAAGAGTGAAGAGACTTGAGAGGGGTCAGTGAAAGACAGTGTGAGCTGGAGAGGGCTGGGCTGAAGGCCAGAGAGATGTTGCAATAGTGAGCTGAGGAACAAGGTATGAATCACAGTTACGGCTGGGACAACAGGGACAGATTTTAAGGATGTCACCCAAGAAGAGAATCTCAGTGAGATAAAACACTGAATGGGAAATGGAGATTGGAGGGAAAGGGGCAACGCAGACTTCACTGAATCAACAAAACTAAAGTAAGAACAAGAGAGAAGCCTGGATAAGGAAGGAAACTCTTTCTTTGAAATAGTAAACTTTCAAATAGTATTCAGTTCAAAGGACTGGAAACACAGGGATCAATTAATTAAAATGCATGAAGCAATTAAATTAAGAGTGCATCTATTTCCAAGGATAATAGGATAAAACCTTCTAAATAGGAGGAATCATCAAAGCATCAAAGGAAGAAAGGAGCAATCAACCCCAGCAATAGAATAACAGAACTTCTACCTAGTTCAAGATACCAAGCAGTGACTTGTTTTCTAAAAGTGTGTAATTTTATTGTATTAAGTCTAACTGATTTTTAGCAGTTCTCAGAGACAAAAACCAAACCCCACTAATTAATCTGCTAAATCCTGCAGAAGTTTAAAGTGCAGTGATCTTACATGCAAATGTTCTGAAGTCTTTTTGACACGGGAAGAGATGGATGGACACCGGGAATGTTTGATCTTGACTCTCTGACAAATAATGAATTATTTTAGTAAGTGGAAAGTAATAAGCAAAGTAACTTTCAAATATAGATAGAAATTGTCTGAGTGACTGAGTCCATACCTTACATTGATGGGATGGCACGGTAAACGTCTCTAACAAAAATGAAATATAAGTAACAACTTTAATTGCTTCTTTTGTTGAGAAATATAATCTCATCTTAGACTTTTTTAAAAAATGAATGTCTTAATAGTTTTGCAGATCATGAGACTTGTTTAAACCTGTAACTTGCATCCTGATTCCATCCAAACCCCGTCATATTGAAATGAGGCAGATGAGTTTCTTATGATTTATCTAAATGTTCTCATTTATCACCTTTAGTCTTAGAGTTGTGTTCTAATCCAGGAGAGAGATGTGCATCTATAAAAAACAGCCCTCAAATCCAGCCTGCCTTAAACCCAACAGCCAAGCAAAGCAGCATGGATGTTTCCAAACCCAGACAGCTCTGCTGGGACAGAGCTCTGTAAGGAAAGTTCAGGGTGGGTACATCTCACAGGTCTCCTCTGCTCCAACAGTGTTCTTGTCTTGTTTTTTTAAGGGGGTTGATTTGGTTGGCGAGAGAGAATTGCAATTTTAACAATAATTTGCATACTGTGTATATTGAATAAATTAGAAGTAATCACCTCCTGTTCATTATCACATAGGACTTCTGGCTTTGACAGATTTTGACCAGGCACAAACGGGCAGGATTCAGCGTGCACAAAACTATACCCAAAAAGACTTAAATTACACTTGGATAGTTTTCTAGATTTCTGCTAGTGACCTCTGCTCATGAAACTTGTTGGCTTGCAATGGTCCAGCCTCTTCTGCTCATTTAAGAAGAGTAATTCAATGATATTATTTTCACTTAGCACATGTTAGCTCTGCAAAACTTCAGTAATGGCTCAAAGAGAACCAGAAATGTGTATGTGCTATTTCAGCTGATCAAGGGCTGGCTCCCATCCTGGGTGTCTGCAGGGCCTGCTCAGATACTCACCTGAGTGGGAGGGCTCCGTGGCTGTATCAGCCTGTTGGGAAAGGCTTTCGTGATGACCCAGCAAACCCAAGGCCCATTGTCTGTTCAATCTCTATCATCAGCTCAGCGAGAGACTCCACAGCAAACATTTGAGTGCAGGCTCAGCCCACTTGCTGCGTTTTACCTGAGCTGGAGGCGGTGGCTTTCCTGGCATAGTCTGTGTTCCAGCCTTCTGAGGGAGTCTGGGCTGACCTGGATCTGCTCATTTGCTCCCACAGAATCCTCACAGGAGACTCCAGGTCTGCCCTTCAAATAAAGGGAAAGGAATTGCTGTTCTGCAGTTGAAAATGATTTGTGACAGAAATGCTGCCCATGGCTGTGCAGACCTCTGGCAAAGCCAGCTGGTGACTGGAAAGGTGGCAAATCACCTGCACAGGTCTGGCTGCTTGTTTCACAACTGTTGTTAGCCAATACTAATAAGGTTATTGCATATTAATAGAATATAAGTCTAATTAAATCTTATTCCAGCTAAAAGCCTAGTAAATATTCTAATTTGTGATTTCTAAATGCTTGCACATTTAAATAGCTAATGGATGTTTATGATACTTAGTATGTTAAGATTCAAGCTGTGATACAAATTTACACAATGCAGTCAGTAATCTACACTTTAAAAACTTTCAGTACCAAAGGAATCAGTACAGTCTCCTGTGTAAATAGTTTATGGTTTCTGCTCTTTCACTACAGATGCCTTCTGCAACACCAGCCGTTTTTATGGACAAAATGTATCCAGGTTTTTCAGAAGAAACACTTGCAAAGCAGGTATTAAGATTTCTCTGCCCCATGTCTGGGGTAGCACAGCCCTCCCTGCTGACCTTGCTGCACCCAGATGTTGCTGCAAGTTTGGTGTGGGATGAGAAGCCCAGAGCTCATAAACAGGAAACAGCCCACAAATCATTTTAAATTCCAATAAATAATGTGTTTTTACTGCCTTTGGAACATGCTCGTGGGTGAGTCAGGACGAGATGAGCTCGACAGCGAGCACAGAGCTCAGACAGGCTGGCCAGGCTTTCATTAACAGCAGCAGATAAATCCCTCAGAACAGGCATATTCCTGTGGCAAAGCCTGCATCCATCCCAAGGTGTTACTGGGGGGATTGTACTGCAGCACTGGTGCCATGTCACTCAGGGACCAGCAATACAACACATCTGTAAACACACCTGAACCCAATCTGAGAGTTCAGGGTGGGAAATCAAACTAAATGTCCCCAGTCGCAACAGCTTCCCTGCCCACACAGGAGGGGAAACAGCTTGGAAGGAAGGAAGGAGCAAAACTGAAGGAGAAATTTGGCTTCTCAGGTAATGTCCTTAAAGGAAATAGCTTCTGATCCTTCTTATCAGCTGATCTCTGCTACACACAGGCTGGGGGGAAATGCATAGGTGTTCAAATTGGGAATTTACCCACTATATGAAGTGATTGTTGTGGCACTGGGTGTTGGCCTGGCTTGGGGCAGACCTTGGAGCAGCACTAGTGATTGAGGAGTGAGTCTGACCAGAACCAGCTTGAAATAGTCTTAAAAAGCTAAAATTAAATGTGAGTGCTGTTGATATCTGTGTTTCTGTGGTGAATATTGCCTTTTGCTGGCTGGTACGAGCCATGCTCTGGGGCTTTTGGAGCCTCTGCTGTTACTGTTTGTTCCTGCACTAAGTGCTCTGTGCTTACCTTTATGGGACATTCATGGGATTTGGTGCTCCTGCAGTGGGGCCGAGCCCTCTGGACAGGGCTCTCTCCTTTCCCTCCTGGGCTGTCCTGTCCCTCCTGGGCCTCAATCGTCTTCCCACTGGAAACAACTGAGGTGGGTCGTGTTTCCTCCCAGCACTGTGCTATGGACTGCTCAGGTCAGTGTTAAAGTGGGTTTTGTGGTTTCCCCCCCCACAAACGACGTGCAAGCACGAAGGGGTGACCACGTATTTATGTGATTTTGGAAAGGTGGTGGCGTTTTTTTGTACAGCGATGGGTCCCTCCGTGTCTGCCGTCAGGCCCAAAGTATCGGTGCTGCGGGCTCGTCCCTTTGCCCCCAACATGGGGGGCACCAAGGGACCCGAGGCCGGTGGGTGTGAGGGGTCTGAGGAGCCTGGAGTGGGTGTGAAGGGAGTGAGGGGTCTGGGGTCGGTGTGAGGGGTCTGAGGTGTGGGCGTGAGGAGAGTGAGGGGCGTGGAGTTGGTGTGAGGGGCCTGAGGGATCGTTGTGAGGGGCCTG
>JAOXXN010000265.1:59075485-59090211 GCA_026770055.1 Myrmophylax atrothorax | reverse complement strand
AAAAAAATTTAAAAAAAAGTGAATTTGTTGCACTTTCCGCTTTGGGGACTCTGAGTTGTGGCATGACATGAAATTGAAGTTAGTTTATTTTTAGCAGGTTTTATTTGTTTATTTATTTAAATGTAATAACAACAAGAGCCTGTAAAAATCCTTTGAAGGAATGGGTAAAGGAGTAGCACAATGAAGAATAAGCAAACTACACAACTCCAGGTGCTGTTTATAGAAGACTTTATATTTTTTTCTGCTAGGTAGAACAGTGTGAAAGCCAACTCACTGCAATTACTCAATTTGCAAAAAGATACTTGCAAGCAGAAGGGGCCTAAATCTGTAATACTAAATACTAAATCTGAGGGTCATTCTTTTTTACAGGATGTAAATTCTTCTGTTAAGCTGAATTTAGTTTATAAAAAAAGGCATGTTACTATGTCTGGGCAAGGGAATGGAGTTTATCAGCGAAATAAACCCATTGAAAACACACAGTGGTTGGTGGTGTTCTCTGCTAAGAAGGCGAATTCAGGCTTCTTGAATCTCTTCCAGAAACAGATGTAAATTCCACTGCAGCTTTTCAAACAGTGAATAATCCTGGTCTGTTGTGTTGGGTGATGAATCACGCAGGGCTTGCAGATGGTGCAGCTGTGCAGATGCTGCAGGAGCTGAGATGGGAAACTGGAGGGCCCCGGGAGGGATGGAGGTGATTTGGGGTTGGGTTGATGTGGCTGATGAAAGAGAGGGAAGAGACAGCTCAGAGTATTGGGCAGGAGGTGCCAGACTGTCACCTGAGATTTGGGATGGGGAGACTGAAAGGAGACATTCTTGGGCAGAAAGATTTGTTGTTGTTGTTGTTGTGGTTATTGATCTTTGAAAGAAAAGTTGCAGCGTGAAACACCAAAGTAACTGGACTTTCCTTCGGAACCAAAACAGGAGGGAGCCCAAGGTTAGAAGTAGAAGTTGAAGCTGTAAAAAAAAAGAGAAAACTAAGAGACTTGATGTCCCTTTTAAAGGAGTGCTGGTTGTAAGTAGGAGAGCTGTTGCAGGAACTGTTACAGATGCCAAGCTGTGGGCTTTTTTCTTTCAGTTTTTCTGAGCAGGAGCTGTGTACTGAAATCAGGGTCACAAAACTGGGAGTTGGTCAGGTGGAGCAGCTGTGTGTGAATAGGTGGACTAAAAATGGGGACTTGCAAGGCCTAAGTTATTATGAAAAGGCAGGTAAGTCAAGTGAAGCTTTTCACAATCTTAAATCAATATGGTAAACACACCAAAAGATCATTCAACCTTTTGCATTAAGTAATTTTAAGTTAAGATCTCTTTTTGGTTTTCCCCCCTCTCCTTTTAGATTAAAAGTATTGTTTGCAAGCAATAGCTCTTTATTCAAGAAGAATGCTGCCATTAATCTGTCTGTGAGAACTAGTGGGTTTGCTCACGGGTCGGAATTCTTCAGCCAAAGTGAATATTTAACCATTATTTCAAGGGCAGCCAAGTATCTTTTTCTTAATGAGGTGTGTGATTAGGAGTCAAAGTGAGGAACCCTGGAAAACTGTACAGTAATCCAAGTGTTGACATATCTTCAGGCACCTGTTGAACACTTAGGTGTTCTACAAACCTTAGTAAATATAAACCAAATACTGAAAACAAACTGGAAAAAAAATGAGGGAGGAAGGTGACAGAAGTCTGAGTGTCTTGGAAGAGAGTTATGCTTCAAACCTGCTATACTGAAAGCTGTTTTCAGGGTTCTTTTCTCATCTCTTTAGGCTGGTTACGTGTCCTGTCCTCTCCCTCCACCCAGTAATTCTGAACCTGCAAATCTTCTCAAACTAGACAAGACAGTAATGGCTGCAAAGAGAATTGAAGTCCTCTAATTGTTAGGGAAGTTGGTAGCTTGGAAGAAGAAAGGAAAACACATTATTGACCCTCCTGAGGAAATGATGCAATCTGAATTCACCAATTATCTGTTCTGTTTGGCCTGTCATTGCCCACGAGCACAGGAGGACAAGGGAGCCCGTTGCAACACAGGCTGAACCAGCCCCAGCACGTTGTGGTGCTGCAGGGTGGGTGTCCTGGGGGGGCAGAGGGCAGGGACAGTGGCAGGACAGCAGGACTGGCAATGACATGGACATTTCACATCTCTGGGAGCAAATAATAGAATTTAAAGCTCATTAATTTCTTCTCCCCAGAGTTGCCCTTTCCCCAGTGCTTTTTAATGCTGGGAATAGCAAACATCCCTGAGTGCTAATTTTCAAATTTGGGTGCTGTCTCAATGCTTTCAAGGTTTTATCATGTTTAAACAACCACAAACACTCGATTGCTGGTCAGTAAACTCAAAACTGCTTGGTATCTGCCAAATGTGTGTGGCTTTGAATTAAGTTATATTTAGTTGAAGCATTTATGTCACAGGAACAGCCCTTTGCTCCTCTGTCAAATAAGGAAGGTGGAAATCATATGGGAATATTAAATATGCTCAGAGAACAAAAGATTAGGTAATTATTTCTTATCCTTCATTTAACTGTAAATTTCATCTGAAGACAGGTATTTTTATTTATAACACAGCAAGGATGGTTAGTTCTAAAGAGTATATTACTGCCAGTAGGGGATTTTCAAGAATATGCACCAATTGCTGTCACACACAAAGATCTGTGGATATAAAACAAAGGGGGTTCTTATATCCCAGTTTATACCAACTCGTTTTAAGTTATCTATACATATACATGAAACCTAAAGATTGATGAAATAGTTTCAGAATGTGCATTAAAGGCTTTGTTTGACTCTTCAGTTAGTGGTAATTGGGTTTTATGTCTTTTCTATGCTAAATATAGTATGTCTGAATATCACACTTGTTAGAAAGAGCTCCTAGACAGCTGTGTGAAAGTTGTGATGTCTTTCTTGATGGAACAGTCACATAAGTTGTTTTTTTATTGGTTTATTTGTTTTTAATTTTTTTAATCAAGCATGTGAGCAACTAAAACTTCTGAGTGAGAGGTTTGTGTAACAGCACAGACAACACGTTGAATGGAAAATGGCCAAAAATTTTGTCTGGCACTGCCTCTGTATGGATTAGATTATCGTTTTAATTGACAGTTTTAGTTGCACAGATGTCTTTAGTTTGTTACCTTATGAAGTTTATTTTTCCCATATGTAGTGAAAATGTTCTCTACAAGAGACTTAGCAAGGGGCTTATGGTTTATTTATTTGAAAAATTGATTATATTGGAGGTAATCATTTAGTCACCACAATAAAATGCAGTTTCTCTTTGCCTTTTACCCTGAAATATCTGTATCCTTCAACAACTGAGGTCTCTGCAGAGTATCAGGGTAGAGTCAGACGATTGTTGAGCAGGCACTTTTCATAATCTGCAGTGCTGTAATCACAGGTGTAGGGAAACAATTGCAACATTCCAATTCAGGCTTAAGGCTCTGGTTCCCAGTGAGCAGCATGTTGGGACAAACGTGTGGGCTGTTTGTAAACCCTCCAGGTGTCACAATCAGCTTTGACTTCACCATTCAGACTTATTTTTGTGTATTATTTTTAGAGAAAGAGATGATAATGGTTTAGGACATCTAATGTCTGCAAACAGATCATAAGGCAATTTTTGTGTGTTTTTGGTTTGTTCCTTTTTCTCAGTTCTCTTAATTCTGGCCATACCATGCAACCAGATTTAGCCTCAGTCTGAGCACTGACCTCTGAAATTGAGGTGTCCCTGACTGTTAATCAATTCATAATCTTGGCTTAGGTAATTAGCTTGCCAGACATCTGTACAGTGTTGCAAAATTCAGAAAACCCAGGCAACTTCCAAACAAATGGGTGAAGAAATTTTGGGACACACCATATAAATGGGTAAGGCTTTCTGGGGACACGTGGGGAAAGTGAAAGCTTTTTGTTCATCAGCAGGGTAATAAAATTATAGCAAATACTCAGATGACACATTTGTGTGAACGTGACCTTGGGCCTTGGATCAAATAGCAAATACATGTATGTCATGTTTGTCCAAATGTGACCCTGCCCTGGTTCAAATATCAACCATAAATCAGCTCCCAGCTTTTGATGTACATGTAGGGAGAACAGCCCTAAAGATGCCCCCCGATCTTTGCCTCTCAGCAGTCGTGGTGCCCACTGTGAGTGTTCTTTGGCTTCACAGCCACAAGGTGTTGGCACGAAAGATTCAGAGTGTGTAGAAGTTTGGAGCACAAACTGCTGTGGCTGATACGATTAACACGTGTAATCATTTGAATCCTCCTCGAGGATGGAACAATTCCAGCGGAATGCAACAGTGACCTGAGGAGATCCTAATGTTGAAATGCATTGGAGAAAGAGTGAAACCTGGAGATTGTTTTGAGAGAGGAAAAGAAAAAAAGAGCGTGTGTTGCAAGTGTAAAGTTTGATATGCCCGTGAAGGGTTTTCAGGAGCAGCTCTGCTGCGCTGTGAGAAGTCCTGGTGGAGCTGAACTTGAACGAAGAGAGCACATGTAGAGAGCACTGACTGCTCTGTAACATACTGCTTACTAAGATGTTGCCACAGCTTAGTTTCTTGCAGAAAAGAAATTCTTGCTGTTTTTTTGAATCTCTTGTTGAAAAAATACTTCCTTCAATGGTCGTGCCTCAAAAATATCAGCTGTTTTGAACTCCAATATGAATATTTGCTTTAAGTGCATTGACAACTAATGTAATGAATTGAATAATCCTTCAGACTGTTGTCTGGGCTGATTTTTTTCCTACAGCCTTGTTAATAATAGTATCTTTATTCTCTAGATTAACCTTCTAGTCAGTTCTGAACCATGTGTCAGAACTCATTATTGACTCTAAAAATGGAAACAGAGACACACAATTACAAATTGCCAGTTTTTCAGGACCTCTGTGCATCTGGACAATAAAAGTTAAAGCAAGACCAAAGATTTGAACATAAAGTTTTCCACTGAAGTCTTTGACAGTCCTTGCTTGGTTTTGGAATCATCTAAAAATCAGACTGTATTATAATGTAGTTAAAAAAGTACAAAACCCAGGAAATTAAAAAAAAATGCAAAAAAAGGACCCAACCAACACAAAAAAAAAGTGCAACAAAGACCCCTTCAAAAACACTTCTTGAAGAAAATACTAAAGTGAAAGAGAATATTACAGGTTGCAAATAACCCTAATATGGTATTATGTAGTTTGTTAACTAATACTACTGTTTACTTATACTGAAGTCCTGACTGGATGGCTCTTTAAGGATTCAGCAGCCAGATTTATAAGATATTTGGAAGCCTTACTTTGACACATAACTACTTCTGACTTTCGTTTCAGTTCAGCATTCACTGGAAAGAGAAGTCAAGTCTTCCTATTCCCACTTGCAGAAACTTGAAAAGCATTTACTTTTCAGATGAAAATTCACATTTAGAGTAGGAAAAAAACCCAAACCAACCAAAAAATCTCCAAGTCTTGGTGGTGGTCTATGCAGACCTGAACCTGTTTGAGCTTAAGTTCAAGCAACAACTCGATCTCCACTCTTGAAAGAAATGAGGTAGGAAAACCAGGTGGTTGTTTTATCCAAAGGACCATGATGCAAATTTGAGCAATGCCATGTTTGATGGATCTGCTGTCCACTGGTGTGGAGGAGAGCAAGCCTGACTGCAGAGAGGTGGAGGCTGGAGGGGATGGACCTGTAAGTCTTGTCTTTGGAGCCCGAAGGCAGAAGTTGCCCAACCTTTCTGTCCCGTTGCTGCTGAAGCCCCACCTGGCTCCTGTTGTTCAAGGGGATGGCAGGGGCTGATTTAAACACAGGCTTCAGATGTCTCTGTGCCAATAACCCAGAGCTGTGGTCTCCCTTTACATCTGAAATTGAGCTGTGTGCTACAGGCTGACGAGGCTAATGTTGTGCATGAAATATGATGAAATCTATTTTCTGGTCTAATATGAAGTCAGCGTCAAGGTAAAGAGTTCTGAACTGAGATCCTGGTTACTGGGTTCTTGAGGGGCTCGTTGCATTTAAAGTTCTCTATTGGAAAGCCATTTGATGCTAGGACATTGTTTTGTTCTTTACAAGCAGCTAAAGGCTTTGTCTCAGCTGGATTCTACTCTCTGCTTGAGTTTGCAACACTGGAAGTAATTTTTTATTTTAGTTCTTTATTGGAGCACGTGGTTTCAACTCAGAGTAGATGCCTGTATCTTCCATTTACTGGGTTTCCATGGGAATTACACTGCTGAAGGACGGGGAGTGCCATGGGATGTGCCCATCCCAGACCAGCCTGCGTGATCCCGACCTCCATGGCCCTGTCAAAAGATGGTAATGCCATCTGACCTAATGAAGATGCTGTCTGATCTGTAAAGCAGTTCTCACCTCTCAGAGGGAACTGAAGAGGCCTTGGCTGCTGTGCTTGAGGCAAGGCACGTGCCTAGCGTACAGACCCCTTGCTGTGCTCTGCAGAGGAGGTTCAGGCTGCACACTCACATGTATTGGCTGGCCTCGCAGCTCGTGTGTCCCCTCCCAGCTGCCTCTGTCTGCTCCCTGCACTGACACCTGTAAGGCTTTGCAGCGAGCTGGGCAGGGAAGGGAGCTGCTTGAAAAGGACCACGTTTTTGGTATGTAATTATGGCCCCAAAGATGAATCATGGCTCTGGAAATTCCATTGAGCTCCACTCAACCCGAACATGTTCAGTGAGCTGGTGGACATGAGGTGAGGTGAATTGCCTCTCTTATTTCTGTTTGCTGAAAATTGATTTCCGCCTTGTCATTTTTGCTCCCTTAGTAACTGCATCTGTTGTGAGGAAGTGAGAGGGGATGATATTTGAAATAAGTGGTTTAATTACCTCCTGAATAGTTTTGTTGCTGTCCTGTTATTAGTTACATCTTAAGCAGTAATCCTGGCAAAACAAACACTTTTTAGAACTAGTTAGCATGTAATGATTGTGTTACATAAGTGAAAGACAGTATTGGAGGAAATTGTCAATATACAACCACAAGGGTCTGGAAAGCAGCTAAGCAGTTTAAAAAGGAAAAGTTGCATTAAAAAGGGGGGTGAGGGGTCCTGTTCAGAGACATTGATCTGTTACCCACGCCAGGCAATGTCTTGTAAAATCCAGTGGGACAGAAAATCCTGGGGCCAAGGAAATGCAGCTCCTGGTGTCAGGACATTCTCCTGGGGTTTGGCTGAGTGATACAAAACCAGAAAGAAATATTCCCATACTGTTTCTACCACTTTGTCATGGCTTAGCCCCAGGTGGCAACCAGGCCCCACGGAGTCTCTTGCTCCCTGCCCTGCCACGGGACTGGCGAGAGAATCGGGGTCAAGGTTGGTAGAATTTTCCCTTATGTAGCTTTTAAGAGCTTATCTTTACAATTTTCCTATCAATTTTCAAAATTAGGGTATGTGAATTTTGATTTCTTTTAAAGGCAAAGGTACTTATAAGTTGCATGTGCTATCCTGGAGTACAATTGAGGAAAGGGAAGAAAGACAAAGTTTTCCAGTGTGAGTTTTTTCAAGAGGGGGGCATGGAACTGGCAGCGTAGATGAAGGGATGGCTTGGGAAAATTTTTCATCACAAATATAGTCTGTTCCCTTTGTCTTGAGTTCTTAATACTTTGTAAAATACAAAATAATTACTAGTATGTAAGGTTACAAAGTATGAAAACTGAATCAATTGTCACGTGATGGAGGAGCAAATGCGCATCTGTTCCCAGACAGAGGTCTGGGTGTCACATTTTAGGTGCCAAATTTATCTTCATTTGTTTTTTATGTGTTGAATCAGGGTATTGGAAATATCCTTCAGCTTACATATTCAGGGCTCTTCCTATTCACCCAAGTTTTCTACAAGTATCTACTGCAATCACTGGTTTTACATGTGCTGTTTTCAGCTCCAGCATTCTCAGAGTGACCTGGAGGTAATGATTGTTTCAACTTTAACCTGGGTATTTGCAAGCAAGCCCTTTACACGATCAATTTGTGCGTGCAGCAGGTTCAGACTTTGGTACTGCTTCCCAGAGACCTTTGCATCTCAGAGACCTGGTTCCTTACAGGGATTATCCCTGCTGTGGCAGGTATTACATGTGGAAGGGCTGGGGATTTATCCCTCCATCCCTTGCCAAAAATGAAGCCAACAGCCGACAGCTGCACGACCAGGTCCTTTTCGCTGATAATCTGACTGATTTCTTTGAGACCTGTTTCAAGTTGATGGGTAAGTTACTCAGTGGGTATTGGCAGTGTGGTGGTGGGTAAGGCTTCCTTTGAAAATAGAGATATTTCAGAGATAACAGGATGTGAGAGAACACCAGTAAAGTCTGTTCAGCTGTAAAACCATAATTACATGAAATTGCGTCCTTATTTTTTCTATGTGCTGTTCACTCGTTTTCAGTTCACTTGGTGTGTGTTTTTAGGTAGGGGTAGGTAAGAGGTTATGGAGACTAAAGTATTATATGGGAAATCTTCTGTGAATATGTTTGTGGCCCAGAATTCTTGTAAAGACTGAAAAGACCCAGATCTTTCGGTGGAATCCTCACACTGCAGCCACCACATCTACTGTTGTGATATGTACAGCTTTTTGGTAAAGCAAAACACTGCCAGTGAATGTGACTTAAATGAGCTTCGTACTCATTATGCTTTTTGTTTTAGAAGTTTTATATTCGTACAGGCAAAGATCAATGCATATTATGTGAAACCTGCCACTGAAAGCATATTCATGTGTGAACATGCCCAACCCCAGAGCAGCCAGAAGGCAGTTCACTGCACGCACACTGGGCATACTACTGAAGCATTTTCCATGCTTATAAAATAAATTACTTTTGCAGTCATGAAAATACTAGTATATTTTGACAGTCTTCAGATATGGCTGTGCTTGCCAAGGTACCAGTTAATCATTGACAGGAGCTGTAATGATTAAGCAGCTGTAATTTACTTGTGGTGTTTGAAAGTACAAAAGGGTATGTAATTTAATGTTAAAACAAGGAGCACTTCATTTATGTTTCACTAGCTGTTAGGTTGTTTTTATATAAATTTAGCTCACAAGGCTGCTGAATTTTACACAGTGGCTGTAAATGTGGAAAAGGATGCTGCTATTTGGGCGATACCAGGCAGTTGTTGTCACGTTGAGAGTTCAGTTCCCAAGCCTTTCCTTTCCTTCCCTTCCTATTTTTGTGGATGCTTCCTTAGGGAGACACATTTGCTAGTCTGGTTAGGATGGCTGGGAAACAGTTATTCTCAGTTACCATCAGGAAACCAATGTACCCCCAAGTTTCTTTTCACTTTTCCCTCATCACAAAATCGCTGCATCACAGGTACAGCAATTTAACTTTGTTTTCCCAAGAACGTGCAAGTGATTTCCCAGTCCTCAGTTTGTGTTCTGGCTGTGTTAGGGACTTGGACAGATAACCAAGAGCAAACAGCATAGCCAGTTCCAGGTGTTCCTGGACTTGTTCATGCTGCCTCAACAGAGAAAAGGTACAAACATGTTCAAGATTAAAGGGATTGGCAGAGAATAGTAGATTATGTTAACCAGAAGTGTGTGCAGGTGACTCTTTGTGAAAGTAACATTTCGTAAGGGACTCTTCATCTGCAGAATGTCTCTGTATCTTGAGTCTTCACAGGATTGCAAGCATTGTTCTGAATGCATGCAGAGGGCTTAGCCATGAGTTGTTTTATCTACAGTCAGCTGGGCATTTTCCTTGGGGGTGTGACCATGCATTCCTAAGGAATCCCACCTGGCCTTGGACACTTCAGGCATGGGGCAGCCGCAGCTTCTCTGGGAAACCTGTGCCAAGGACTCCCTATCCTCCCAGGGAAGAATTCCTCCCCAAAATCCCATCTCACCCTGTCCTCTGGAAGCCATTCCCCTGTCCCCAGTCTCTCTCCAACTCTCCAGGAGCCCCTTTAGGCACTGGAAGGGGCCCTTGGGTCTCCCTGGAGCCTTCTCTTCTCCAGGTGAGCCCCCCCAGCTCTCTCTGGACTCACTCCAGCAGTTCCATCATGGATGAATTCCCATATTAGTCTTACAGATACTCTTATTTGCTGCACTATGTGATGGAGTAGTTTTCCTTTTCTAGTTAAAACTATCCTGTTTCAGAGAAATTGGGCAAATAAATCAGTGCTGAGGTCTTTGTAGTACGAGATGGCAAGTTAGAGGCAGCATCTCCTTTTTTTTCCCCCTACTCAGGAAAAGTGAGTTGAATATTGATATTTGTTCTTTCACAGACTATTCTGAGTTGGAAGGGACCCACAAGGCTCATCGAGTCCAACTCTTAAGTCAATGGCCCACACAGGGGATTGAACCCCTGACCTTGGCATTATTGCAACCAAGTTTTAACCAAGTGAGCTCATCTCAGTCTTTCTCTATAAATTTTGATGGGAAGTGCACAGTGCCTTCCAAGAAATACAGTATGTAACTGTTCTCAGCAATGGAGAGGAAACAACAATCTTCAGAATCCTCTTGTTGTGACTTTCATTCATGTTGAAGTGTCTTTGGGAATTTCCCCCTCCCCTGTGCTGTTGATGAGTCACATTGCATGAAGCTTCCAGAGCAGCAGAATGTTGGATCATATGTCAGTATTGAATTAGAATTCCTGTATTCAGTGTGCTGCAACTGGTACAAATATTTAGAATAAAATAAATATTCTGATTTTTCTTTAATTATTCTTTCACCAGTGTAAAGAAGTTTAAGTGACTGCTCTACTTGGTCAAAATGGTGGACACTGAAAACCAGCTCTATTCCCTTACTCCCTTGGAGGAGGAGGACATAGACAGCCCTTTATCTGGAGAGTTCCTACAAGATATGGAGAACATTCAGGACCTCTCCCAGTCTCTAGGTGATGATAGTTCTGGTGCTTTAAGTTTAGCAGAGTTCCAGTCACTGGGGAATGGTCCAGGATCTGATTGCTCAGTTATAACAGGTAAGAGAGTTTTGGTTTATCACAAACCTTTCTTTTATAAATACAGTGATAGAAATTAAAAATTTCTTGAAATTTTTGTTTATGATGAAGAGACACTAGAAATTTATAAACTGATTATAGAATAGTCTTAAGATATTACCTTGTTAGATGAATGTCACTGAAAAATGACTGTAACATAAAGTTTCTGTTTCAAATCATCATCATTATTATCACCGCCTTTTTCAAAATAATTTTTAAAAATCATTATTACTATCCAGCAGCAGTCTCAGTGCTCATATACCACACAGTCCTCATCAAAAACCTTTGTGAGAGGCTTTGCTGGAGAGATCAGCACAGGAATCACTGCACAGGATGGGACACTGTGGTGATGTCAGTGAGGTGTTCCTGTTGGACCTTTGAGCTGTACAGCCACTTGAAGTAGTTTACAAGTTACTTTCTAGTTGGTTTATGTTGTGTTTTGTTTCAGGGATTTCTTACTTTCAATCAATTCCCAGCCTGCAATCCCTGTTTCACCTCACAAAACCTGCAGTAACAGAACTGTCAGTTTGGAAGGGAGCAGGGAAGAGCTGCCTCTTGGCACTGTTGGCCAAAGGAGCGTTTGTAGGACCATGAATGGTTTCCTTTTGGTTGCAGATCTCGTTAGAGAGATGCCTTGTACAGGAACAGTTATGATGTGCTTTATGTCTGTGTATCTGTGTTTATAACACACTCCAGCCCGGAGCTTTTGCTTTTGTGTGTGAGTTGGTACAAGGCCTACAATAATTTAAATCACTTTCTCATTTGAGTATTCAGTGAGCATTGCAAAATGTTCTAGTTTTGTGGTTAAAGAGGATGCAAAATGTAAACTTTTAAGGCTCAAATTCCGTAAGGCAAATAAACAGAAATCACACATTAAAAGAACTCCTGGGGTTTAGGCTGTTCCTGATGACTCGGATGCCTGTGGGCTTGGCAGCACTGGCAATGCACACTCTGAGGTCTGTGCCAAGGTTTTTTCCAATGTAATACTTGCTGACCTACATTCATGAGTGTTTCTTAATCTGTCTGTTAAAATAACACACCCATTAATTTGCTGAAGTCTTGTGGTGCAAGTTGCAAGATGGAAGATAGAAGAAATTCTGGCCTCAGAAAATATTTTCCTTAAACACGGTGGAAATATTAATTGGCATAATTAAGGTTGGAACGTGTTAGTTTTGTAACATCTTCACCTGCTTGTAACACCTCTGGAGAGTTTATTTCATTGTACAATTCAGAGATGCTTTTCCCATTATCAGCCAAACATAAAATATCTGAGTGTGGTGTGTATTTACCAAGTCCATTATAACCCCTCTAGTTCTTGTTTCCAGAGTCACTTCAGTAAAACTTTTTGCTTGTTGACATCATATGTCCCATCAAAATTAGCAAGGTACACCCTGCCTTTTGTGTGTGTTTGTGCTGGTAATATGATTTCTTTTTCAAAGACTTATGGTCAGATTATTTGTTCATTTAATGACTATTCACTCAAGATTGCATTTTAGAATAAGCTAATTTTTTTGTGTGGTTTTCGTATAGAAATTGTATCAACCTTGATAGTACAGTATTTATAAAGTGTTCCTTTTTCTTTTAGACACCCTTTCACCAGCATCCAGTCCTTCATCCATTAATTTTGCCACAGCTCCAGGTAGCACAGATGAATCACCCAGTGGAGCATTAAACATTGAATGTAGGATTTGTGGGGATAAAGCCTCGGGCTACCATTACGGAGTACACGCTTGTGAAGGTTGTAAGGTACACTCATCATTTTCTTCTTGAGAACCTAAATCCTGTTGCTTTATTTATGGGGTAATATGAAGGTAAATATTTGGTACCTAAGTTTTTGATTGCTACAGTTCTAGCCATTACAATTAATTAAATATAAACATATCTGTGCTCCTTTTTCTGAAGTAAATTGTTCAGACCTCATAACTCAATACCAGACCTTCATGAAGCAGGAACAATTTGCAGTGATCATTCTAACACTGCTTTTCTGGATATAGTTACTTAAGCACTAAAACAACTTAAAGCACCCAAACTGACCAAAAATCAAAGCCTTCCTGCTCCACTAGTGTTTTGTTTGTGTTGGGATTTTGGCTTCAAGGAGCAGGCCAGTCTGCTACATCCCCATTATGACAGTAACAGATCCCACATTTCTCATCTCCCCCACATTCTGCTTGAATCACCTGCCATTGTGCATCTTGTAGTTTTGGGGGCAGGGCATGTCTCTGGGGAAAATTAATGTATCATTTCTGCCATGATATGGCCCATGAATTGTGAGATTTGTTTCTTTTTCATCCATCTGGTGTTTTAATTTTCCATTTCTTTCTGCATTACAACATGAGAGGAGAAAACCAATTGTCTCTGTGTACAGTTGGTTTCATGCACCATATCAGAATATGGTCATGTGAATATAAATCTTAGGGAGTATCTGTTAGAGATGGGGAAGCAGGTCCCAGCCAGGTGTGTTCCCCACTCTGAGTGCCACCTTGTTGTGTCCTGTGACACAGAAGGTTGGGCTGTCTGAGTCTGCTGACCCTGCGCATTTACAGCACCAGCCTCGCATTGCAGTGGGAGCTGCTGGGGGAGAGGCTGTTCTGGAACACTCAGCGTGGTGTCCTGGGCTCTCCTGGACACTGTGCTGGGTCCTCAAAGCCCTCACATTCTCTGGGTGAAGAAAACCTGTTAATTCTGTGTGTGTGTGTGACTTCCAGTATGGAAGATGAAGGGGTTTTCTGGCAGAGCCAAGAGAGCACATGCAAGAGCAATATGTGACTGTTCTACTTCACCCCTAAGTGCAAATCTGCTCAGAGAGTTTGGGTTCTTGGTTCTGCCCCAGGAGAGAGGGCTGAAAGCTGCTCTCTCCTTTCCTGTTTTCTGTTCTGAACGTGCCCTCAGACCACTTCACTCTGTCTGTTCCTACTTCTGGACAGGTTATACCTTATGAATTGTTTCATGAGTAACATCAATAAAGAACAAAAGGAAAAAAATTACCTGTATGATTGAAGCTTAGTAGTCAACATCCTTTAACATTACATACTGTCTTTTCAAACTTCTTACAGGGCTTTTTTAGAAGGACAATTCGTTTAAAACTCATCTATGATAAATGTGATCGCAACTGCAAAATTCAGAAAAAAAATCGTAATAAGTGCCAGTACTGTCGTTTTCAAAAGTGCCTTTCAGTTGGAATGTCACATAATGGTAGGTAAGAGTGCTCTTAATTTGTTTGTTCCTACCCAGAGTCTGCTGCTGTGTGCAGGCATTTGGATAGCATTTTTACCCATACATGTGGATTGAACCTCAGATTTTTTATGGGGTAGATTGTGTCAGGAAACAGCAGTTTTCCTGGTGGGATCATGTAGTTGGCACAGAGCTGCCAAATGTGCCATTATGAGCTTTATACCATTGTGCTGAATGTCCATGTGAATGTTCATTTATTTGCTTTCTTCACCCAGAACTTTGGCACCAGTGCTCCAATTGAAACAAATTTCAGTACTGGAAGAATTCTGATCAAGGGCTTTGTCGAGGAGTAGGAGGAGAACAACTCGCTCATTGTGAGAGGGAATGACGTAGCATGGAAATGTGTAGGAAAGCAGACTTGGTTATTTTTCAGGTTACAGTGCAACAGCTCTTGGGCAGGTGGTTCAAAAAGTGTAGGGGGAGGGCAAAGGTCTGTGCTGGTTGTGCTACAGGAATTCAGTAGGTTGCTTGTTAAATAGGATGGTAAAAATTCAGAGCATTTAGATACCCGGTTTACAAGTTCTGTTGTTTGTGTTAGTGGTTTAAGATAAGGCTGTAAGCCTGTGGCTTACAGACCAATTGCAACCCACGAGGCAGGACGCAGCTTGTTGAGCAACATGGGTGAAGAGGGAGA
>JAOXXN010000265.1:59062560-59075475 GCA_026770055.1 Myrmophylax atrothorax | reverse complement strand
AGGGAGAGGCCAAGCCATGAGAGAGCACATTTCTGTTGGCCAAATGACAATTGTTTGCTTTCCCTACATAGGTCAGATATTGCCAGAGCTGAACTTGGGTGCAGGTGCAATTTGGAAGTATGTGAAAATGCTGGGCTAGGTGAAAAGCTGTGTGTTAGGAGACAAACATCCTAAGGAAACCATGCAGTCAGGATAGCTGGGGTGAAACATGGTTGGGGAAGCTGTTTATGACTTTGTAGTCCAGAGTGCCAGCAGGAGGCAGTGGCAGGGGTGACTTACTGGTTCTGCAGGAGCCTGGCTCCCTTGTCATGAGCCTTGGCTGAGGCTGAGGCCCATTGGGAGAGGGCTGGGAGTCTGCAAGGCTGTGATAACCATCCTGGGAAAAACATCAGTGGCATCTCAGGGGCAGGGGCTGAGCAGGGGGCTGTGCTGCTTGGCAGGAATTGACATCCATTTAAAGATGTTTCACCCTACTAAGACACTGTGGCAATACTTCTCAGGAAAAGAGCTAGAACTAAATTTACAGCCATGACCTTAAAACTGTAAGTTTCAGATTAGAGCAGGTATTCTTTCACTGTTTCAATAGACTGGTGTGACAATCCACGCTTAAGGGGAAGGAAGCACCTAAGCCAGATGGCAAACAGGCCTTCCATGTTGGACTTGCATTGAAGTCCACAGCTGTATTTCAGATTATGTGCAGAGTCACCTCCTTGTGTTGTGAGAAGATCCCTTGGGCACTGTAAGGGCTGATGCTGCCCATGCCCTGAGTGGCTCAGGGAGGCAGAGGGTCCTGTGCTGTCCCTGCTGGGATGCTGAATGCAGAATGAGTAACTTGCTGTGTGAGGCATCTCAAACTCTTGCACACCTTCCATTGGGAAGACCCTTTTTAAAGTGGAGCTGGTTTGGTTTGAAACTGAAGAAGGATGTGGACATGCCTGTTTTATAGCTAAATGGCAAGACCACTTGCCCAAGAACCAGGAGAGGTCCATACCCAGGAGTGTTCTGAGCCAGTGATGGAATGTGGGCCAGGCTCTGCTGCAGCTTTCCAGCTGGTGTGTGTGCCTTCTGCCAACCTCCTGTCAGGAGTTTGCTCAGTTTTTTACAGTTCCCAAGGTGGACTTTGTTTTTTCACATTGGGAGCTGTAGAACACAACAAGGAAGAAACAAAATAGAGATACCTGGGTAATGTAGAAGGAAAAATCGTATGTTGTGTCTCACTGCAGATACCAGTTTGTGTTCTGAAACATCTGATTTCCTTCAGTTTAGCATACGAGTCACCACTAGCTGTGTTGGAAAGGAGGAGATTTCTTCACCTCTGCCTCAGCTTTTCTGGACAGAAAGTCTTCCTACTCTAATCTGCAATGGTAAAACCCTTAAGCTTGTATAACTTCAGTTTGTTTTTCAATTCTGTCTTCCCATCAGCAATACGGTTTGGAAGAATGCCAAGGTCTGAGAAGGCCAAGCTGAAAGCAGAAATTCTAACAGGTGAAAATTATGTAGAAGATTCAGAAATGGCAGATCTTAAATCACTTGCCAAAAGAATTCATGATGCCTACCTGAAAAACTTCAATATGAACAAGGTGAAAGCCAGAATCATCCTTGCAGGGAAAACCAATAACAATCCAGTAAGTACCTTTTCTGTTACTTTAAGATAAAGCTTGCAAGTACAAAAGGTGGTTATAATAATGTGTTAAACTCTTTAACAAATCTTTTAGAAAATAAATATTGTGCTCATGCAGCCATGAAATACTCAGAGAGAATACCTGTACTAATATGGTTGTTTTTAACCACTCTCAGAATAGTAAGAAGCTTTAGGAAAGTCAAGTAATTAATTTTGAAGTGGAAACTCATAACGTCAAATAGTAATAGACAAACCAGGGAATGAAAATTAGTTCTTAATCAAAAAATAAAGTGACATCTGTATGTGAATGCCTCTTGATATGGGGAAAATTGTTGAAAATTAGTTTTCCATTATGACATTGGAAAAAAGTTATTATGTTTTTCTGTCACAAATGCCAGAATAAATACTATAATTTTGTAGGGTGTCCAGGAGCTCTGCATTACTTTTATTTTAATCAGAACAATATTAATGGCAGGAGGGGGAAGAAAACTTGCATTTGTAATTTTTTGTTTGCAGTGCTGGCCATTTCTTCACCCAGCCTTCCTGGTCTTTACTGTATGGTTACTTTGAGAGGCAGAAGCAAGCGAGGTTGTGAAGACACGTATGCTGTAGAAGTTCTTTTTCTTTCAGGATAATTTAGCCAAAGTCTACCTCATGCTATCACCTGCTTTTTGTTTTGTAGCACAGGAAAGTGTGTAATGGTTGTAAGGACTGGCTCATTTCACTTCATGCATATTTATCTAAGTTCAATTGTGATTTTTGTCATTTATGTGTTGAAGATAAGTATCTTGTTTTATCAGCAACTTTAGTTCCAGTAAAAATTTGCAGAGAGGAGGTTTTACATGTGCCATAAGGAAAACCATGTAAGTGTGGGGATGAGTGTTGCAAAAATTCCATGCAAACTGTCTTGTGCATTATGGAATTTGGCATATTGCAGTCTGGTCTAGCCAAGCTACAACTTTCTGCATTAAGGGGCAGACACATGAATTATCTTAGTCTTTTCCATTGGATTGAAGAGATGTGTAAAATTAAGCACAGGCTTAAGCATGTTAGGGTGTAGAAGGTGACATGAGCCTACAGAAACACCACCTTTAACATGCACTGAGTGGATTTCTGCAGAAAGGCCCTTTCCTGCTTGTTTCCACCTGTCAGAACCATAAGGCACAACAAGCTGTGTCCCAGGTGCAGGGGTGGGTGCCAGAGCAGTGCACCCCAGCTCTGTGTTTATGGGCCTGGTTACAGCCACATCCTGACCGGAAGCATTTACACCTGGAAATCAGATAGGAATCAGACCTAGGATGTTAAGCTTCCAAATTTTTCAGTATGAAGGGAAGAGGAGAGGGTTTTTAAGCTAGTTCATCATCTCCTGAGAAAACAAACATTTCCATTTTCTTCCAACTTTTTAGCAGAAAAACAAAACAAGACAGGTTCTGCACGTTTCCATTTGACTGTTTGCAGTGGTGTTTGCAGAGCAGACTCGTTAGGACTGCACTCTGTAGTCTGTCATAGTGTTTCTCTTGATGCAGAAATGTGAAAGAACTCAGGGCTTACTGATAGTTGGAGACTGATTAGTATGTAATTTAAAGTTTATCAAAATTCCTAGTCTTTAGGAAGCCAGTGATTAATAGCCTTTACTTTATAACTGAATTAGCTGTTGTTTTTTCGCTGTAGCCGTTTGTTATCCACGATATGGATACCTTGTGTATGGCAGAAAAGACCCTGGTGGCCAAATTGGTGGCCAATGGGATTCAGAACAAGGAAGCAGAAGTTCGAATCTTCCACTGCTGCCAGTGCACATCTGTAGAGACTGTCACAGAACTGACTGAGTTTGCCAAGTCCATCCCTGGCTTCTCCAACCTTGACTTGAACGATCAGGTGACGCTGTTAAAATACGGCGTTTACGAAGCCATATTTGCCATGTTGGCCTCTGTGATGAACAAGGACGGGATGCTGGTGGCCTATGGGAATGGTTTCATAACCAGGGAGTTCCTGAAAAGCCTGAGGAAGCCATTCTGTGATATAATGGAGCCAAAATTTGATTTTGCAATGAAATTCAATGCACTGGATTTGGATGATAGCGATATATCCCTTTTTGTTGCTGCCATCATTTGCTGTGGAGGTAAGCACATTTTTATTGCTTCTCTCAGGCAGGAAATTTTAAAATTTGCCTCCCATCAGTTAATAATTTTAATTGAAAAGCTTCTTGAAGATTCAGTTCTATCTCTAACTATACTTTAACAAATCATTATAAAATGATGACATACGTTCTTTTGCTTGTTTTGAGAACAGATCGCCCTGGGCTTGTAAATGTAGGACACATTGAAAAAATGCAGGAGAGCATTGTGCACGTACTGAAACTTCACTTGCAAACCAACCATCCTGATGACACCTTCCTCTTCCCAAAACTTCTCCAAAAAATGGCTGACCTCCGACAGCTTGTGACAGAGCACGCTCAGCTTGTTCAGATAATCAAGAAGACTGAATCTGATGCACATTTACACCCTTTACTACAGGAAATCTACAGGGATATGTATTAAGGATTTTTAGTATTTTTTCCACAATATTTAAAGACACAGAAATACAGATGGGAGCAAAGCTACTTGCACAGTTACATGCTGTTCACTCAGCCCAGAGCAGGAAAAATATGAAACTGGGGAACTGGAGTGTTACACTTCTTTTGGTTTGGGATCTTTTATCTTCTTTTGAAAGAGTTCTGGAAAAAAATACTGGTCAGAATGCTGAATGAAGTGTCTTAACAATGGTTCTTTTATTTGGAAATTTGAAGATTGGTAAGGAACACGTATTTGTGTAATAAATGAGAATATTAAGTAACAAAAACGAACAAAATTTTATTTCCTCTTGGCTTAGTCATTTTAGAATTAATATAACAAATTCAGCAACTTCCCTCCAGGTGTATGCACAATCAGAAAGATGATGCACTTTTGCCTAATGGTAATTGCAGGGAACCAGCTAACGCTTTTTCTTACAGCACTCAGTCCAGGTGTAGCCACTGACTGGATATTTCTGTCCATACACTTCAAAAAAATGGACAAGACCTTTGATCCGCTGCTGCTTTAATTCCATTGGATGATGTACAGCTTCACACAGTATTACATTGGAATACCTTAGGTTTAGGATGTTTAAAAGATGGTTCTTGGGTTAAATGAAACAAAATCCAAGTAGTTATCTAAAATACAGCAGAGATTCTCCAACAGGTTTTTCTTCAAGAGTGAACATGATCAAGTGATGGAACCCTTTTTTCAAAAGTGTTTTAAGGAAATGTGAAAATATCCCTCAGGTAAAATATGTCATACACCCTGTGTATTTTGGAGAACTTGTAATAGCTCAAGATGCAGTTTTGAATTAAAACTACTATTTTTGAATTAGCAAGAGTTTTGGAGAGATTGACAACTCTGATCCTAGCCCAGAAAAAAAGGATTTCATTTTCACAGCATTTTACTGCAGCTGACTCTGAAGAAATGATGAGATAGGAGAAGCACCTTCTCTCAGCAGTATAGTTGTTTGACCTGTTTACTTTTTGGATGAATAGACTGCTTCATTTTTTCCAATTATCCACATGGATATATTACTTTCTATTCCTTCTTAGGCCTTGTGGATAGAAGTATTTGCTACATTATTTTGTCTTCATGGATAAGGTGACAATATTACCAAGAACAGTGTTTGTAGGTGTCAGACTGTGTAATAATATGAAAGACAGCACAGTTAAGGGTAAGTTTATCATGTTCCTCAGAGTAAACTGATTTTTTAAAATTGTGCTTTACTCCTGATGCAAAATAAGCCATAAGGAGATGGCCTGACTTCTTTCAAGGCTTTTCCCCAGACAGTACTGCCCAGAAGTGCCAGCTGCATGCAAGGCACTGCTATTTCTCTTTCTTTTTGTTTCTTTGATATGGTAACTTCACATTATTATTTCCTAATTCTACTTTCTGTTTCATGGCACCAGGGCCTCAGGAGTCAATCTGGGCACTTTCACTACAGTTAAGCTTTCAGTGGCACAGGAGGACACTTTGTACCTGTTTTATTGTAGCACATTTGGAGCACATCAGAATTTTCACTGCAAAAATTGAGTAAGACAGATAAGTGAGAACATCCCACTGTGATTCCTGTTTCAGTGGCAATGCTTGTTTCTGTCCAGGCCTACAGATACTGGATAAATTACAGGTTTAAAAGCAGCTTGGGGTTTATCTGGGGGAGGGTCATGAGCAGAGGTTTTAGTGTCAGGTATATTTAGTGTAAAATACTGAAGCCCAAGCCTCAGATTTTGTGACGATCTCGGGATAGAAACAGTAAATGCACGTGCACAAAACTTCGTTTGCAGCAAGAGGAACAGGCTCGGACTCTTCCATCGAGGGGATTGCTGGCCATGCCAGGAACAGCCAAGGAGAAAAGGGCTGCCCTTTGTGTGCCAGAGCAGCAGGCACAGTGCCCTCAGACACAAGGACAGACCTGAGCAAAGCTGCTGCCTCCTCCTCCCCATCAGCCCCACTGCACTCAGAGCTGAGCGTTTGTGCCTCCAGCAGGGACGGAACTGAGATGCAATATTGGCAATGCAAAAAATTGCCAAAGTATCAGCCTCCTGGGGATGGCACACTGAAACTCCAGTAGCCAGCTGTTAAGTTTGTCTTCTAGAAACAAGAGGTAACTTGAATTTTTTTTCCCACATAGCTCAGAGTTTTGCAAAGGGTAAATTTCAAAGTTGTGTTCCTTAGTCTGGATGTACTGAAGGTTCTCAGGAAAACCAGACACAGGCAGTGTGGCCAACAAATATCTTTCCTGCTCTTGTTCTCAAAGGTGGCTAAAACACTTTAGTGGACGACTTGGAAAATTTATTAATTTAAATAATAATAATAAAACTTAATTTAAGAATACTTAAATTCTCAGCAAAGCTGTAAAGAATTGAAAACAGAATAACTCAGTGCAAGACATAACATTTAGATGTCTTAGCTGCTTGTAGCAGGGTCCTATTCTCAGCATTAGAAAAGGGCATAATTTTTTTGTTATTTGAAAACCAGCAAGCAATTTTTGACTATTTTCTTGGACACTGAAGTTTGATTTCTGTCTTCAGTGAAATTGCAGACCTTTAATGAGAAAAACAAAGGAAATAACACATCTCTGAGTTAGAGAAATATGAAGAAGATGTTAATGCAGCCTGAACCTCTGGGTGGATTCCAGTGCCCACACTGCTGCCCTGTGCACATTCCCACAGTCACTTTCAAGAGTGACACGGGGCAGACAATTCCCTTCCTGAGCATTCCTGAGCAAAAGAAGTTCTTCATTTCTACATTACACTTTTAAGGAATTGCTCTTTCAGGAGGTATTTGCAGCAGGCTTTGGTCAAGCAGATTTTAACATGACTCAATTTGTGTCCATTTTTTTAAAGTTTGGAGTCTCAACTAGTCTGAGATCTATTTCTCATCTATTACTTCAGCATCTCCCCTATGTACAGGTCATCTAGTATTTTAAAACGCCCCTCCTGTGGAGGGAAATGAAGTGATCAGATTTTAGGATTAAAAGAATTACAGGCTTGTAAGGTACAGTTTGGATCTGATTATCACCAACATAACTTGTTTTATTGTTGTAGCACAGAAGAACTTGGGTTGGCAACCAGGCACCACAGACAGCTTAAGACAAGAGACAGCAGATGGATAGAGAAATATCCTGGGAAACAATGGTATGACTTAAGTTTTGTAGCAAACCTACAGCTTATTCATTTTTGAGGGTTAAGGGGTTATTTAGTTATTTATTGGGATGCCCTGGGTACTTTGACACAGGAGAGGGGGGAAAAAAGGAAAGTTTTGTTCCAAGTATTAGGGAAATCAGATGTTTGTTCTCTCCTTCTAAAATATTTCTCCAACGAGTGCTGTTTTTAAAAACTCACTTTGTACCTTTTTATATTTCAAAGCCTGCTTTTGTTTTAAACACAAATTGACACCTCATAGGAGAGTTTCCACTTACAGAAACTGCATCTTTTGTAGCATTTAAGGAAACCACGTTTTGTATTTCATTGCCATTTTGTGCCTTTGAGCTTTGGTTCCAAGCTGAGGTGCTGCCAGAGAGCAGAGCGGTGTGTTATTTCGGCAATCCCGGCGGCCACACTGAGCCCGTTCCCAGGAGAGCTGGCACAGGGCTGCACATCACAGAGCTTACAGTAAGCATCTAACCTTTGTTTGTTCACACTGCTGAAACCTGGGGAGATTTATCCATCACGAGAGCTGTGTCACATAGGATTGAATCTGACTTTCCTCCTTATTTCTGATGGAAAGCCTGGACAAACCTGGGCACCCCCTCTGGCAGAGCCCCTGAGGAAGGTCCCGCTGTGGCTGCACGGGAACAGTTTCAACTCTGTCCCTCCTGAAAAAGGTTCCTGTGACTCAGTTGACAATCTGCATTTAACAAATGCATTGGCAGCTGTTGTGATGCTGTTCAAGCATAAGGTCTTACAAATAATGGTCCTTCCCAGACCCCCCCCATCCTTTAGGAACTGTTGCATCTGTGGAGCCAGGTACCTGATGATTGCTTATGTCTCAAGTGCTTTCTTGAGAATCAGTTGCATATAATTTTTGTATCTAGGTTTAATCAGCTTTATTATCCTTATTTTACTAGAGATATAAATTATATGTGGGTTTGATCTAAGCTCATTAATACTGTTATGTGTTGTGGGATTTTTTTAATTTAATGTAATACCATTTCTTCATGTTTCAATTTGTAAAATACAAGAATATAATTGCAAGGTATAAACTTGGACTAAATTAATTATGGAGGTGCTTAAAGAAAAATGTGTAAATTATTTAATTTAAGTATTTGTTACATGCTTTATGTTGTGAACCCTTTGGTACAGTGAGGAAATAATTACTTTTATGGGCTAAGGATGAACGGGCTGAAGTCACATTGCTATTTATTCCTGTCTGGTCTTTATTGCTGTATCATTTCTCAAGAATGATCACAAATTCTACAAGTTATCATTGCTTCGTGTTGACAGTTGTAACAAAAATTTAAAATACATTTTCACATAGAATATAGACTTCCTTTTATTTATTTTAATAAAAGCAAGTCTAGTTGAGGAAGAGCTCTTATCCCAAAATCAAGGTTTTTAACTCAAGTTCACCAATATGAGAAGTAGTTTTGTAGAACTGAATGTATCTTTGCTTTGCAGCCTGGTAGCCCATTTTCCTTTGAAGTCTGAAAGCTAAAAAGAAGCTGCATTCAGTTTGTGCACCAGGGCTGGTGTTCTCTGAGGAACTGACTAGTGGCTCACTGGGAATAACAATGTGTGCTCAGGATTATTCCCTGCCACCTGACCTGAGGGCAATCTGCAGCTTTTATAGATGCATTTTCAAACCTATGATTTGGCAGCACAAAACAAAATGTTGAAATGCCATTATTGCCTTTTCTATAGGAGTGTTCCTGTAGGATTTTTCAAAGTCTGCTTGTGGGGCTTCCATGTCTTGTGAGGGAGGTGTGACAGTCTGTGCCCACAGCATCCTGCTGAGGGAGTGAGATACAGGAAAAAATGTACCTTTCAAAGGTATCTGCCTTTTGTTTTGCTGTAATTGAAACACAGCAGTTTTCACAAGCACGATCCTTCGTACTTACTTTTTATTTGTAAGAGGAAATTTGATTTCCTCAAATTGCTTCAGCTTGACATAGTGCCTTGATCAGTGTCAGCCTACAGGTGTGTTGTTTCCTGTGTCATGTCTGTAAAAGCTCTGCTGAAGTTCCCTGTGCTCACCTGCAGCCACTGCCTCCCTCAGCAGCGAGAAACACGCTGAGAAAGGTACTGATGGAGCCATTGCTTTACACTGAGATACAGACCTGCTGTAACTGAGCAGCCCGAAGGAAGGGTCTCTCCTCCTTTCTTTTCTCCAATGTACTTACAAGTGTTCTTAAATATTTTTCTGCTCCTGAAGCTGGTTTTCTTTTCCTGAGCTCCTTCATTGATTTGATTGCGTCAGTCGATCTTGTCAGATGCCATTGTGAGGATGTTTCAAAACAGAATTCCTATTGCAAGGACCTCAATTTCAGATGAGCTGTATCTGCCAGGGGATAGGCAGCATGCACAAAAGAGACTAATCTGATTGACAGCCTGCACCTTGAGTAAGGACTGCAAGACCAAGCATAAGGTACTTGAAGTTTTTTCAGGTTTATGGTGTATTTTCTCAGGTTGGATTGCAGGTACCATAATCCCTGTTGTGGTAAGGACATCAGCCTTGTGCTCAATGCACAGAGTTTCATGGCAGTCTCCACTTCACACTTGAAAGGAAAAAGATTGGCAGGGTGGGAAAATCCTGACCCGCCAAAACACCAGCAGCGCACGGGCACTGTTGCCATCGTGCCACGCAGGAGCGCGGTGTCCTCAGCCTGCCTGGGCTGTGCTGCAGAGCAGGGCAGAGTCCCCTCCCATCCCCTCCCGGGGCTGCCTCAGCCCAAAGAACCCTGCAGGGCTGCCCACGCCCCCCCTGCCCACCTGGCCCATCGAGGGGGTGTCCCCAACAACATCTCCCCAGGGAGACACACACAGTGCCTTGGCCCTCGGGAGGGGAGAACACTCATGGCCTTAGTGACTCCTTTAGTAATAACAAATCTAATCAACCTTTGAGAAGCACGGATTTGCACAAGAACCCCCTCTCAGCAGTTTGACCAAGTTTGACAGATTTCCTTTGTGGCTGTGCTGCTCAAGAACCCCCTGTGTGGCGTCCTGCTGTTTCATGCTTGCTCAGAATTTTCTTTAGGAAAGCAACACCACAGCTTAATTACGTCATGGTGTTAAGGCCCTAAATGGTCTGTGACCTGGTATGGCACAAAAAAGCAGTGGTGTTAATGCTGCCAAACCCTAATCACCAGAGCTACTGAGTGTTTAATTAAATCCAAATATCAATATTAAGGACAAAAAAAACAACAACTTGTTGTTTCCAGTCTCCTAGTTTTAGAGATTTTGGGTACATTTTCTTACAGTAAATACAGAACAGAAAGAGCAGACGTTTCTTGCAAGGAGTAGTCAAACCTAATTCTCATGGAATACTTGTTTCCCAGCAAAAAACCACTAATTCAAGCCAAGTTCCCAAGTTTCTTTCTGTCAGAACAAGCAAATGACACTTGCAAGGACAAATGCAAGCCCTGGTTCACAGGGATTTTTAGGAGAGAAAATGTATCTTGCACTTGTGAATGTAAAAGTTACATCTAGTTAAATACAATGATGCTTCTCAAACGTTACCAGCCTACTGATCTAGGATGAAAACACTTGAACTAAACATTTTTTTCTTTTTTACATTCTGATTTTTTTTTTCTGTCGTCTTTAAGAGGTTGAATTCAGTGTTTGTATAGAGATTGGTAGGAACCTATGTGCTTTAAAAAAAGTAATCCTTTCAGACTGAATGTAAAACAATTTGAAATACGGTTTTGCCTTAATGGTTTTAAGAAAAATAAAGTATTTTTAAAAGTGAATTTAATTTGTGCTAATCATTTATTTCCAGGAAAGGAACTCACTGGAAAAAGGGATCTGAAATGTTGACTTCTAACGTGGATATTTTTTCCCACAACTAGAGACATATATATATTTGATGTCTTAAAGCACTCAGAGCTTGAAAAAGGCTACTAATTAGTCCATTATTTCTCCTTTAGTCTTTAAAAAAATCCCAGTCCTTAACAGAGGACACCAATACACTAAGTCCAGAAAAAGGAAAGATTTTAGGACACTCAAATATCCTAAGCAACTAAAAATAACTCATTGAAATAATGATTTAACAGAGACATGTTCATTCTACTAAAATGATCAAGTTTAGATGTTGTCCTAAGACAAATTATAGGAATGGAAGAGTTGAAAAAAAAGAGATGTTACCCAAGGCACTAACAGGTTCTGAACCAATGATCCACAAAAACTTGAATAAAAAAGATGATTGTGTTATTTTGAATTCTAGACATATCCTTAAGGTGTGTGACTGTGGTTTTAAATAAAAGCCACCTAAATAATCTTTTTAGACAGTCATAACAGGTAAGTGAGAAACTATCTTTTTAGCTAAACACCTGCTGTTTCCATAAGAACTTTTTACTCTTCTTTTAACTGAAACTGTTTCTGACATCCCTATTATAGGTGCAGTTTCATTGTCCAGTTCCAGGAAGGATTGAGCTTATTAGTGGAACTTTTCTATGTCCAGATTAACTGATGTGAGAGTGAAAAGGGAGTCATTGTAAAGCATAAACTTGATGTGTTCAAGGTCCTCCCCAGGGGCTGTACTGACATGGACTGGAAGGTTGAGTGCAAGTGCAAGGGACTTCTAAGTATTTCTATTGCTTTTTTATTACAGAAGCCCCGACCTTCAGGAGTCTCAATGCTGTGATGGTATCGAGATTATCATATTGCCAAATGTGGGTATTTCTATGGGTATCTGGGACATTTTCTCATACCAGTTTTATTTTAAAGTAAAGCTTTAAATTCCCTGCCTACCGTAATCTTAACCAGGACAGCACTGCCAGATAACCGACTGGTGTACAGTGACTTTCTTGGATGTGAACTGAATTAAGCCAGATAAATGTGTCGGGTTTTCCTAACACTGCAGGAGTGTCAAGAGCAACACAGAACATGAAAATAGCAAATGTCTAAATCTGGCCAAGGTTCCTCTGCTGTTTGGGTTTTCCTACAGCACTTTACGTGGTGCCAGCAGGCTCGCCTGCCTCCCTGCTTGGCTCCTGCACCCCTTGGGGCTGTTCTGGCTCTGCAGGCACTGCACAGGGATGTCTGAGCCCGAGCCAAGGGTGAGGAAATGTGGTACTCTGTTCAGTAGCAGTGAGCTGATTGATGAAGGTCACTTCTTTAAAAGGAGCAACATGATAGTCTCTGAACAGAGAGTGGAGAAACCCCAGCCAAAGAACTGTCGCTCTTGGTCCTTCAGGATTTATGTTTTGTATGTGGTTTTTTGGAGGGTTTCTGCTGGGCCTTTCTTTTATCCATGTCTTCTTGTATTTCCAGAGGAAAGGCCTTTAGGTTTTCCTTCACACAGGGGAGGCAGAACCTTTTGGAGTAGAACAGACTACATTCCTGTAAAGAAAATAACATTATTAGCAAGATACAAAAAATGGAAATTTCTAAGTTCCAGTCTTGTTAAGCTACATTTATATTTAGAATTCTTCTAAAATTCTTTTTGTTTCTAGGGTGAAATATTTCAGCAATTATTCAATAATTCTAAGATCTGGTTAGAGCTAACTGGGTGAAAAATAAACCTGGGTCTGAAATAAGCACTAACCAAATCAACTGTCCCACTGCTCCTATTAAAGCAAAC
>JAOXXN010000265.1:59051762-59062500 GCA_026770055.1 Myrmophylax atrothorax | reverse complement strand
AGCAGCCTTCTCCTTCCAGCATCATCCATGGGTTTCCTGGCCTGATCACTGAATTCCAAATAGGATTTCTTGGGTAAGCTGGAACTGCAACAGATTCTGTGGGTTTCACCAGAATAGCAAAGTTTTCTTCTAAAGCTCAATCTTGGCTTATGAAGAGTTCTCCCTTCTGGGAAGTTCTTCCAAATCCCTGCACCGGCATGTGAGACTTGCAGTGCCAGCACACTCCTCCTCACCAGTCCCCACAGAAATGGCCTCAAGGCCAACATGAGTACCAGGTGCATATGCTGGGGGCTGTAGGTTCCCACAGACCTTAGCTGCAACTTTTCCATAACTGCCCAAAAAACTGCTCTTCCCTCTATTAATCCATGTGCCTGTGTTGTCCTAGGAAAATCTTAACAAGTATCACTATTATATCAATATCACAGAGGTGTCCAATACCCAGAAGAGCTAAATGAATTTCATTCAGCTGAGACAATTCAAATGAGATTTCATCCATTACCCACCTTTACCCTCAGTAAATGTACTCACTGGTTAAAACCTAAAAACTGGTACTAAAGCTTGAGCTGATGGCTCTTCTCTGAACTCTTGGTGGCAAGGTACAGAAGCTGTTGTGCACAAAGTTATTTTCACTGTCCTTGAAATGGAATGACACTGACCAGCCATGCTCCCTTCACAGCTGGTTTCGTTGTTACCAAGCAGTACAGACCTGTACTTATTTTTCACCCAGGAGCTGTCACCAGATGTTAGTTACTGAATAGCAAAACCCATGGAATATTTTAATCTGTGGGCAGTATACATTTGGAACAACTAGAAGAGAAGCTTATTAACATATTATTCCTTTGCCCTGCCGCGAGACTGACGTCCGTGGTTCTCCTGGTGTGCTGATCACCGAATTCCAAATAGGATTTCATGGGTAAGCTGGAGCTGGTGTTGCTGATGGATTATTCTTGGGGATTTAAGCATGAATATAGACATCAGTTTAGATAGCTCTGGACATCTTTTGGGGAGAAATGGATTCCCTGGGTCTTGCCTAAATAGTCAAGTTTTCCCCTTGCCATGGTCATTTGTAACTGGCCTTTTCTGGGAGCTTGGTTTGGCTATGCCTTTGTTTCTGTCCTAGCTTTTGTTTCCTATGTCACTAGCTGGATTTTAGCAGCAGACTCAGCTGATAATTATATCAAAATCACAATCAGCCTGCTTCCATGTGACTTGGAAGCTTCAAGAACAACTTCTCTTCATCTGTTGTCCTTTTCTGCACTGACTGCCAGGCCTCTTCATACTCAGGAACTCTGAAAAGTCCTGAAACAGGATTTCAGTTGCACAACCTCCAGAGCCTATTGTTTTTTGTCTCTTGATATCCTTAATACTTTAAGCTGCCAATTTGCATGGGGACATGAGAGTTTGAGCTGGTGCTGCTGTTGCTGTTTGCAGGGCAGCCCTGCCGCCCTGGGCGAGCTCAGGGCTCTGAACAGTGGCCCCTGGGCCCTGGCAAATGGGGGAGAGGCTGTTCCCCCTCCTGCAGGTGGGATCTCACAGGTTCACATGCAGCTCTTCAGAGGTAACACAGGGGCTCAACTTGCATTCTTTTGGCTGAAATGAGTTGCCAGCTGGTGCTGATTTTGGCTGCTGGGACTTGGGCACATCATGACTACGAACTACTGCACACCCGAGTGCAGGGTCCACGTACCCTCAGTCCTCCTCTCTCAGTCCTAACTTTTCTTTTAATACCCTATGAACTAAACTTACTATGTAGAGTCAAGCCCTTCTTTTTAAACATTATTCTAATGTAACTCTGTGTTTAATCAGGTGATTCTTTAATATTTTCTCCCCTTTCCATGACCAAGGCAGGAGGGGGCCATTGACATTTCAAACTTAATAGTCCAATTTAGGCAAAATGGAGCTGGTAAAGCATGCTGCCAGAGTTTATTTCTGTTTTGTCATGAATCATGTTTGAAAGTAATGTATACAGGGATAGTATCCTTACCACACTATGTAAAGAAATGGTTCTGCCTGTCTGTGTCCGGGACTGACCCCACATGACTGGAAGTTGAGTGGAAAGTAGCTGTAGTATTACATTGATCACTTAATACCTACGATCATGTCCAAGGTCAGTGGTTAGTCACCTTCTGCTGAGGTTAGCAGCAAGGGATGACACTTGCTCCCTTTCCTTCTTTCTTCCCCAAAAGCCACCTCTTTTCCTATCTTTTACTAGTAAGTGCTGCAATAAACCAGGAATAACTGTTTTAAATGACTAACGTGTTCAGATTATGTAATTTTGTCTCCCCTTTTCTGAAAGGGAAATAGGAAGAAGGGCACTCGACCTGCCCAAGGACTTTTAAGAGCCTTTCTATTCTCTTCCTTTTTGTGGGGTTTTGACAGGTTTTAAGACATTACAGATAATCATTAGAATTATTCTCAGTTGGACCAGAACTAATGGCACGTACCAGTGCCCTGTGATAAGATTGGTTGAGCAGGGCGATACATGCTGCAAGATGACTGGAGTAAACTGAGTGAAATTTCAGAGGATATTTGAGGATGTGAATTCATGAGCACTATACAGAACAGTTGCTAAGTTGTGACTTTTACTGGTGCAGCAATTGTAAGGAAATACACTTCAGCTAGCATGGGTTGTCTCATGAAAAGCCTAAAATCTCATCTGTATCTAAGCCTCCTTAGGTACAAAAGTTAGAATATAAATCCACTCCCTTTGCCAAATCTAAAGTTAGAAAAGTCTTAACTTTGTGCCATGCTATCCTAGTACTATTTTGAATTACCATAATATTGAAAGCAACCTGTCACTAAAACGTTTCATTTTCTTTGCCAAAGAGGCCCAAGAAAGCATGACTTTCTTCAGCTTCAATTTATATGTTACAACATTGTGGAAACCCTCAGCTCAGGGCTGAGCTGATCTACTTGGGTCAAGCACAAGCAGGAACCAAAACCAATCCATGGAGACATTATCCTAACTTTGTTTCTCCCTATTGCTTTGGATAAGTTTTTACTTCTCTGGACTTTTAATTCTCCCTACATGAAAGAGGAATAGAATGTGTTTACTCACTTTGTGGTGTAGGTGTTTAAAGCACTAATTATCAATTCTGCAGATCTCTTCCAATGTTACCTAAGCAATATTGCTAAATACATTTTGAAACCATAGTCATATGTGTGATTCACTATCTGGCCTGGCCAGTTTGGTAGGAAATTTATTCCCAATTATTTACAATCAAGGTTTTACTTGGAGTGATACCATCAGGGGAATCTTGAAAACTCAGGTAACAAGCAGTAAATGAGTCACATATTTCCACAATAGGCAAAATAAGCAGGACTGTTAAAAAGATTAGAAGAGGCTTCCATTAGCTCACTGCAAGTGTCTTCTATGCATTGCCATGGCCTAGGTGAACTGAAACAAAGACATCTTTTCAAGGAAAAAGGCCCACCTCCCTTCAAAAACTCACACACTGTGAGCAAAGATCCTGAGAGGCTGAAATGCTGTATTTCTGACAGATTCAACTGCCACACTTGGAAATATCTGTTCAATCTTTCATAAATTCAAGACACTTCATTTGGGAATGAAAATAGCTAAATGTGCTCAAGTTTGTCCAAAATGTGTATGTGTTGCCCCTGCTGTTAAAGAGAAAGCTAAACCTGACAATTTAAGGCGGCCTCCCAGCAGCTGCTCTAATCCATTTCTTCTTCAGAGAGCAAGCCTGGCACAGCACAGGCAGAATCCACAAGAACATACAATCATGTACAATCAACATACATGTAGTGGTAGGACAAGGGGGAATGGCTTGCCTTAAAAATAGGCTGTTTGGGTTTTTTGCTGCTTGATCTTTCTCTAACATGTCACCAGGACTGGAACAAAAAGAAATCACTGAAGCAGCTTGTTTTGCTTGTTACTTACTGTACCAACACACACAGATCTGCTACACAAACTGCAGTGAGACCCGAGGATGATGAACTTGTCCTTGTCAGGGGTGAAGGGATCCTTCATGACATAGGCTTCTTCCAAAATCCTGTAAAAGAATAATTTCAGATTTTAAGGGTAAGTTTCACAGTAGGGGACAGTAGAGAGGGGGAAATTGTGGAGGCTGAAAAGTTATCAGTCCTTTGTAATTGACTTGCTTGGCCTGCTGTTGTCCATGAGACAATGGAGCAGCTCCTTTTCTCTTCAGTGCTGCAGCTGCCTTCAGTGCTGTACTACACTTGGTGTCTTCCAAAATCAGGGCAATTTTTGAGCCTTTAAATGTCATCTCACTAAGTTTTTCTGAATGCTCTACCTTAAAGTAATTGTTAATCTTCCATTTTTTATGACAGGCACTCTTTTGCATGGCCACCTTCAGTACCGTGTCAGGTTACCATTTCAATTGTACAGCTTTTAATTAGAAGCTCTATTGCAAAGCTACATACACGTGAGTATGAAATACAAACGTTTTACTGCTCTTAGGTATGTCACTGCTGTGAAGCTAAGGTTGCCACCTCTTGAAATCAGGACCTACTGGCACAGAGCCTTGCAATTACCTGCAGTGTGCTTACTTTATGTCACAGAGTGTGCTGTTTGCTCCAGGGTATCAGGGGAGTTCATTTGTTAATAATTTGGCAACCTGCTTGGGAAAGACTAAGGGACTAAGGCCTTATTCTTCCTGGGAGCTCCAGGCAAAATATTACAGAAGTCAGTTGGGTGTCTGTCTGCACAGGGCACCCAGCAAGGCTGGCTTCCTCTTGGGCTTAAGTCAAACTTGCATTCTGGTGGTAATCTAGATAAAAGGTATTCTGTTAGCCCATACTACCTTCTCCTGGCCTATGCACACACACACACACATAAGTATGTCCACCAGTGTGTTCCTCTCTCCTTTTCCTGCCCACTGAAACAAAAAATGGGATGGCCAGAGCCTTCCACTGCTAGGAAAGCTCAGGCATCTTAACACAGCAGATGATTTTGTCACCGAGTCTCCTGGGGTACAAAGACTGGATTAGGTGTGCAAAGCTCCCCTTGCAAGATTCATGCAGCTCCTCAGTGCAGAGCCCTGGCCATTGCACAGGCCCTCATGTCCAGCACATTGCCTGCAGCACCACACTGGGGATGTTTTGAGTCAGGAAGCAAGCCAAGAGAGATGGGGCATGAAGCTGTTTCTTGTAAGCCTGTAGAGAAGGGCTATGCATTATTCTTTTGCTTTTGCCATTTGAGCAATCCACATAAAGCTGAGATGTTAATGCTGAGCTTGGATAACCTAAAGATTCACATTCAGCTTCAACTCAGACTCTTTAGGAATGGACCTGATCAAAGGTGAGCCATTGCTCTGCTGAGTAGAAGAGGGAAAACCAGTGGCACTGTGGGATTTGGAATGATAAAAATACAGCTGCCCAAGGAAAACAGTCCAAACAGGTAGTGGTCAACAGGTGTTTCCATTCTGTAATACACTGAGCAGTCTTATTGGGGTGAAATGCTGAGTACATGCCTGACTTGCAGTCCCAGTGAGTTCCTGACCATGTTTACCTGAGGGGTTCATTGACCAAGATGGCCTCCACCAAGCTACTCATGCATTGAAAGCAAAGTGCTTTATTTTATGGAGAGTTTAATGTCTGCAGACCAAGTTGTAACTGCACAATTTCTGGTCAAGCTATCCCTACTTAGCAGAGATGGAAAACGTTTCAGTCCCTGAAAAGGTAAAGAGATACTAAATATCCACACATTTTAACATCATACAATCTAACAATCTAATTCATGCAAAAAAGCACTGTTGTTTGGAACTCCGTGTCCTGTCAAATAGATCTTAAGCATTTTTACCATGCTGTGTGTATGTAATGCCCAGCTGAGGGAGGCCACTGTGAGGAAAGGGCTATTCCCAGAAGTACAGGCTGGCAGGGAGCCAGGTAAATGGCAGAGTGGCCAGTGGGAGTAGGAAATGGGCTAAATACATATCTTTGCGTGGCACAGAAGCAGGAGAGGAAAGCTGATTTTTGCCTTTGCTGTAAACACTGGCGATTTCTAACATTTCTTTCCTCTGGAAAAAGATCACTTTAAGTTTCATATTCAGGTGCAATATGGCACGTTGTTGGGCTCATGCAGTGCACATTGTTCCACAGTACTGGCATTCTCATGCTCACAGCAGAAATGAGGTTTGAGACCCCCGAGGGCACTTACACGATGGAGGGTGAGTTTGGTGGCTTTGGCCCATAGTACATGTAGGGAGCTGTCAAGCCACAGAGCTGACACTCAAACTCTCCGGCAGCCTGAACTTCTTTAGGAGCATCCATCTTTAAGCTGCCTATGAGAAACAAAAAAAAAATCTTTTAGCTGGAACATGCCTGCAAGAGATTAAAATTATTTCAGAGATCTGGCTATGCAAATTAAAATCCAGTTGAAAATTGACTATTGCAACCCTTGACTAGTAAGTCTTTTCTCCTAAATCAGGCTGGTTTCCCACATCTCGCTTAAATTTCCAAATTCATTAGACAGGTCTATACATTGCAGCCTGGCAGCTTAAATATAAAGTTCACCCATTAATTTGGAACTTGATCCATGAAAGAATTTAGGTGACAAAGCACAAGGCTTTGCTCTGGAAAACCCTTTGCTCAGCTGAGGTCTATACTCCCTAAGTACTTCTCAACGCAAGACTCCCTATCTGCTGCTGTGCAGAATCCCAATCCAGGGATGCCTGTCTTATCCCTCCAAATGCAAACTGGGAGCCATGAGAAGGTTTGGGACTGTGCTCAAGAGGCAGGTACCAGAAAGGCAGGTGTTGCAATGATTTACTCGGTCTTTTTCTTTGCTTCTGGTTCACCTTTGAATAGGCTTTTGGAAGCTTCCCCCCGGCTCCCTGTTCCGACCTGGCTTCCCACAGAAATGAGGCTAATGTGATCGCCCTGCACCGAGATGGAGTGTTGGCCCATTCAAGCTACACAGGACAGAAGAGCAGGTACCTTTAAAAAGGTTTAGGTCCTGTAATAGTTATGAAAATAGACAGAAGGGGAAGACTGCTTTATCCTCATGGAGGATGGCCATATATTTCCTTAAAGCAGAGATTCTGCACATAGGAAAGCTATTATCCATGCTTCTGACAGACTTCAGGCCCCCACTAGAGAGGCATGGCTGTCAGTCCTGAGACAGAAACACAGGAATTCCTGCTTCAGCAGCTTTGGTGCTTACAAATTAATTGTTTAAAATCCTGGCCTTTCCTTTATAGTTGGGAGCTTACCCTTCCCCAATACCACTAACATCAGTTGAGAGTCACACCCTGAGCTTTTCCAAAAGAATGGTGTGGCAAGTAAGATTTTAGGATTGATTTTGCTATATATGCACAATCCTATCAAGCATGTGCATGCCCAGAAATTGCACCAATCCATGAATGAAATGTAGTTGCTTGTTTGCAAACTGGGTACCTTCCCTCACCCACACCATTTTCTTGTACAGACACACTCACCTTGCAGTCATCAAGAAAAGAACAGCTTTTAGCTCAAAGCCCTCACACTTTCCATGGTCTACAGTGTTCTGCCGCCAACCTGTCAGCTTTTTTAAGTGAAGCAGAGCTGCCAGCAAGCTTTGAAGAAGGGGATCACTAGGAACTCGCATCTGGGCAGTATCTCAGCAGGTAGGTCATGTGTGCCCACAGCTGAGCACATACACAGCCTGCCAAAGGACAGCAGCTCATTCCCACTACCCTTTCCCTGCAGAGCTGATTCAGTCCACTAAGGCCATGTCTCTCTTTATGCTTTAGCTCAGCTCAGGGGTTTTCTTTAGGAACAAATTGCCTGACTGTCCCTCCTTCCCATACTGGGTTTGCATCGCTGAGCACACAAACCAGTTTCAGACAAAATAAACCCAAAAGACGTGCTCCAGAAGCACACCAAACACATGCCAGCCTGAATGCCCAGCTGGTGGCCACACAGGCCAGAACCAGAGGAAAACTGAAACATCCCAGAGTGGGCAGTTGGTATCCAGCATCCAACACCTTGGTGCATGGTTTCAATCTCACTACATCACACTAGTTACTAATGTAGTAACAAACTAAAAAATGCGTCTTTTTTCCTTCTTCCATTCTCTTTTTTTTCCCCCTCTTGCTTTAAGGAACAAGATTTGCTTGCAGAGGAGTCCAACAGCTGCCAAGAGTAGCACAAGGTAAGAGACAAAACTGCACTGCAAACAGAAAGGCAGGGCTGAGCTGAGGGACCTGTGCATCCCTCCTTCAGTGACAGTAAGATGCTATTTCTGCCCACCCAGCAGGGTGAAACTGAATCCTCGGGGACATATGCTGCTAAGGTGAATTAGGGGCAAGGTGAAGCAGAGTTGTGATTGCTTGTCCTCTAATGTTCCAGAAGACCAGGGAGACCCTCAGAGCTTACAGAGGCTTCACAACAGACACCCAGTTCAGACAGTTCTAGCCTGTTAAACCCTGACATTTAATTTTGAAAATAATCTCCCTTACCCTATCATTCCTTTACCACCTGCCTTTCCACTGGCATTCCTGGCATTTCAGTAGTACAGAGAGTTCTTCAAATATAACACAAATGGGACTGGACACTGGTTTAATAAGTAAATCCACCTTGCAAACACCTTAGGAAATGACAGTTTTTCACAAATTATATGACCCTTGGATATCATGTATTTTCCTAACCTCTCTGGGATGTATGAGAGAGTTTATTTAAAGTGCTTTCAGATTTTTCAGTTGTTACAAGGCATGTACATGCTACCTATTTGGATTCTTCAAAGTGTACACCACCTCAGCTAAAAATTAGATTCAGATCAACACTTGTATGCAATTTTTTGTTATTAGTCTTTTTTAAAAAGAGGAAATCATGAACCCCACAGTAGAGTATGGAAATTTACTTGAATCAAATAGAGTAGACTATAATGGTGATATTTTCTTTAAAATAATGCAAAATGATAAGAACCACCACCACAACAACAAAAAAGTATTTATGGCAGTGAGGATCACAGACTTCGGAATGAATGTGTCCTGATCCCAAGTCAAAATAACAGCCCTGGGTTCAGAGCTGAGGTATGTTAGATATAGAAACACCTGCTCTCTTATAGACCATTGGCATGTAGAACAGAATCTGTTCAATGACTACCACTGGGAAGGAATGATATCTATGTACAAACAGATTTTGGCTATGCCAGTTGAAAAGCATATGATCCTGCCTGCAGGGCACACATGAATTTGGGATGCTTTCTATTTTGCTCCCAGCTTACAAGTCACTGGTATCAGCTGTTTTATTTCACTGGGAACACCATTTGCCTTGAGAGCTTGTCTACATATCAGCACTTGGGAAAGCTGAGGTCACTAATTAAAGGTGTGAGGTTAATGAACAGATTTCAGAGTGAATACTCCCACTCAGAAGTAAAGCTTGCTATGCAACCAAGTGAAGCCATTCTCTTTCTGAAGAAAGACATCTAATGGCAAGTGTATTAGGATTTTAGTTTGTGCATGTGCTTCCCACCTTTAATCCAACCCGGCAGCAGGCAAGGCCCAAGGTGCACTCTCATAGAGTCCCTTCCAAAGAGCTCATTGGCTTTATCTTAACCATGTCTTAATGTCATAAACACAGTCAAGACAGACACTGGTTTATCACGGTGTCAGCTCAGTGGCTTGGCCCTACACCCCATCTAGCAAGATGCCTGACGTGACAACTGTCATGAGGTGTCTGTGTCCCCTCCAGAGACATGAAGCATGAGTGAGACCTTGTTTCTCTCTAGCAAACCAGAGCAGGATAAAGGATCTCCAGAGAAAAAACCCTGGGGCACTAATCCCTTCATAATGACAGGCAAATTCATGACCACAAGTGACCCAAATCATCACCAGTGCTGCCACTGGATTCCTCTCTTTGGAAATTTCTGAAGCAGTGCCAGTAATGTGTTGAAAATCTGACTGATTGGGATGTGCTGAACAGGTCTTTTACACAGCTTGTCTAGAACTGAATTCTGCTCATTTTTTTCCACTTTGGCTGGAAGCCACAAGGTATTTGAACACATACTTACTTTAAGCATAGGCCCAGCTCTTCTGGAGGGAACAGTTCCCCACAGGTGCCTGGTTACGAAGCAATCACTGAACTAGCTTGCTCTGCAGGAACCTGCCGAGTCTAGACCAGAAAGCTGCAGGAGGTGTGTCAGGCTGGCCTGCATGTCATGGCCAAAGGTAAAGCACACAGATTTCAGTGCCATAGTAGGGAAATAATTGCAGTAAAAGAAAGGCATGGGTTAGCTAGTGCTGTGTTTCTCCATGCTGTCTGCAACTGATACCTGATATGGATGTGAGGAAGTGGTTCTCAGTACAGTTCTCTGGAGACTCCTGAAGGCTTCAGCGCAGTTCTGCTCACAGCGCTCTGCTAACAGGCCTGGAAGGCACGCCAGAAATAATAAATCACTATTAAATTGTCAGGGTCAGTGGCAAAGTAGTGGCACAGATAAGTAATCTGATTTTCTTTGCTTCCAACCTCATCAGCACAAGTGTTTACAATGCACAAGTTAAGCCCCTCTCAAGACTCTGCAGGAGACTCACGTATTTCTGAGTCACTGATAAACTAGAGAAACTATACAAGAAACAAAGTGCCTACAAACAGAACCAGACTTAGATTTCAAAGGGTGTCAGATAAAACCGTTCCCGGTTCCTCCCCTCCTGATTTCCCATCCCGGCTCCCGTTCTCTTGCCCCGTTCCCGGTTCGCCCCCTCCTGATTTCCCATCCCGGCTCCCGTTCTCTTGCCCCGTTCCCGGTTCGCCCCCTCCTGATTTCCCATCCCGG
>JAOXXN010000265.1:59017723-59039174 GCA_026770055.1 Myrmophylax atrothorax | reverse complement strand
GGCAGAGCGAGGGGCTGTGAGGTGGGGCAGAGCGAGGGGCTGTGAGGTGGGGCGGGGTGAGGGGCTGCACTGCGGCCGCTCAGCCATCCTGGCCACCGTTCCTTCTGCCGGGGAACCAACCCCGTGTCCGAGCAGCTGTGGGTCGTTGGCAGCGCAGGGCCCCAGGGCACCCACCTGCCTATTCCGTGGGCATCAGAAGTGGGTCAGGCCTTCACTTAACTCTAAACCACCTTCAGGTCCAAGGGTCCGATATCGACCTGCAGGAACTGGTTACTGTTTAGTCATTCGCGTGTTTTCTTCCCGATGAACTTTTATTGTTGCAGTTTGGTTAATTAGGCAGGGTGGGTAAGGTAAGAAGTGTTGACTATTGCGTGAGACTGTGACGGGCGCGTGGTCTCCAGAGCCTGGGGATCTGCCACACAAGGAATACAGGAGGTGGCAGTGCAGCCTGCAAAGAGCACAATTCTCAGAGCCAGCTGTGATTCTAGCAGGGAAAAATTACAAATCAACAGTCACTAGGTCTTATGACAGAAGTCTAATCTTAGAGCAGGGGAAAGGGCAAGGCTTTGGTCTCACCAAGAAGCAGAAGAGCCAAGGCCACGGCTGTCTCATCCAAGAGGGATCACAAAGAAGAGTCTCTTCTGGAGTGAGGAGGGTTGTGGGACATGAGTTTAACAGCAGTCAGAGGCAGCCTCTGTGGGAAGGAGAGCTGGTAGTTGCTTTACAGACTCTTGAGGCTGATTTTTACCTACTCACACTCCCCTGTGGATTTCTTCAGTCACAGTCTGATACCTGAGTACTGACAAGCCCCAGGATATGAGTGTCCCAAGTAGTCTGGGCGTGACTCCTTGTGTATGACCCAGAGGACAGGGCATGCTGGCTCTTCTGTAGTCACAATAACTGTTTGATTCTTGGTCGTCAGTGGCAGATTAGGTTTGGAGCACATCTTTTATGTGTCTTAGGAGCCAGCAGCTGCTGTGTGGTGGTTCTTCCTTGCAGCCCATTGCCCTGGTGTGCAGCCAGGGAGAGTAGCAGCATCCCTGATGTGACACAGCCTTGCTGCCATCCTCCTGTTGCCAGTGGGAATCTTACATGAGGAGTGAGTTATGCAGGTTGTAGCCGTGGCAGGACAGAGGCTCTCTAGAGTGTATGGAAATAGCATGTACCTCAGCGAGATCAGCAGCGTCCCTGGGGATGGATGCAGGCCCATTTTGCACTAACCCTTGTTCTGCTGCTTTGTTCTGGTGCTCACACACAGAAGTTTCCATTCCTCTGAATATACATTAACAAGTCTTAGAAAGTATCTGGAGCTGTTGTGTAAAAGAGGCAGTGGGCATACAGCCTGCTCCAAAGAGAGCTTGTTTTTGATGACTGGTGCTGAGGGTGACTTCAGGCCTAAGTTGCAGAGCACCATGAAAGGTAGCCTATAAGTAGCAAGCCTAACCTTCCTACCAGCTCGACTTTTCTTTTTGGTCTTTTTATGGATATTGTATGAATTGTAAAGAAAATTTGTAGTTTTATATTCAAGTCTAGTCTTACAGGCTTGTAATATGAAGACTCATGTGCTCCAGCTGCTGGAATGTGAGCCTTTAATCCAATCACAGTGGGAAAGCTTTAGGATATATTAATAAAGATGTCCTTGCCTGGTCACTTAAAATTTTTGACAGTTGAGTCATTAGCCAAGAAATGTGTTAAAGTGTAAAATGATGCCAGCTGAATTCTTGCAGCGTTGGGACAGACTAAGCCCCCATCAGGAGAAGTCTGAGTTGGCTTGCCTTGGGTCTGTTTCTATGATGTATGTCTGTCCTCTACATTCTGTGTACTGCAGTAAAAGCAATTCTGCAGTGACTGGGGCTGTGTCTCAGCTGAACTCATCCACCAGCAGCCAGCCAGAAGATGTGCCTCAGTCGCGTTAGCTTATTAGTCACTGTGTCAGCCCAATACTGTGCTGCTTTTTAGCTTTATCCATTGCCCGTGTTCTTACTTTTGTAAGACTTGCATAAAGTCTGTGGTCCAAATTTTCTGCTGGTTAGCTCCAGTGACTTGTTGGATTTGCTTGGCCAGGCTGTGTGGCCTGCAAGTTACTTAAGGTATTGATTTCTGTTATAAAAGATCAGGGGTTTATTTTACCCTGTTTCTGCTTCTCATGAGGTGTGCCTGCAGCAGAGGAACTGGGCAACAGCTGCAATGAATTCTGAATGGCTCTCTCATGAGATGTGTGACCCACCAAGACCTTCTGTTACACTTCATAATTGTTCATTTCTTTAGTCTCACTACTAACACCAACTAATTGAGTCTTGCGATGTAACTGCAACTGCACAATAGGTTTGTGTCTGTCAGTGTAGCCTGGAACACACAGGTGTAAAATGAGAAGGTCTGTGTGTGTGTTTGTTTGTTGTGCAGGCCTGGCAGGATGTTGGACTTGTCCTGTCCACGACTAGCAATGAAGCCTGTAAACTCTTCGATGCTGTGCTGACACAGGTATGACCAAAAGGTGTAAGAAAATGTGATGTGAAGGGACTCGTGCATGAAACAGCCTTTGCTGTAGCTGACATTTAAATTTCTTGTCAGCTGGGAGAGCCTCAAAGTCAGGCTGCTGCCACAGGTGTGTAGCCTTTAGCTGTCAGCAGGAAACCCTCCTAGCAGAGGGCTGTGCCAGGTGCTGCAGCGGTGGTGAAAGCCTCAGCCAGCATGTTTATGCCACTTGACATTGGCAAATCAGCCAGTCAGTGTAAAGCACATAAAAATGCAGGATCATTGATTCTGATGGTGACCAAACTATCTTAAAATTCCCCCAGTTTTTCTGTTTTCCTACTGCACTAAACCTGTCTTAATGCAATGTTTGTCTTTTAGTCATTTGTCTTGCTTGCTTTTGAATTTTAAATGTCTGGGAGAAAGAAAAGAAGCCCCATACAAGATTTCTTGGCATCCTCTTGCTCTGTCTCTCTTACAGTATGCAACCTGGACCAATAATGAGAGCCTTGGAGGTATTGAGGGATGCCTCTCCAAGTTAAAAGCAGCAGATCCAAATTTTAGTGAGTATAACCTTTAATTCTGAGCATGGGAAGTACCAGGTAGTACCTGGTGTCTTGGTATTTAACTCACTTTGTTTATGGAAGGGCAAGGTGATGGCTTATAGAATTCCGTAATGTGAAACTGCCTCAGAATCTAGAGCAGGCAGGGTGGTTTGTGTGGTTTGTGGGGTTTTTTTTCTTTCATTTCACATCATATTTAAGTAGCTGTCATGAAAAGCCTTTAAGAACGTCAGGCTTGGGAAGCTTTCTGGACCCCCCGTGTCCCCAGGTCAGTCTCACTTTAAGTACTCAGTTCCTCTTGTGTGATGTGGCGATGCAGGCGATGCTGCACAGCTCAGCTGCTGCTGTGCTGTTTTCTGTAGCGATGGGACATGTCATTGCTAATGGTTTGGAGCTGGTTGGCACTGGAAGTTCTGTGCGACTTGACAAAGAGCTGGACCGTGCAATGAGAACGATGGTGGCACTTTCCAAGTCACAGCCGCTGACAGAGCGGGAGAAGCTTCATGTGTCAGCGCTGGACGTGTTTGCCAGGGGGTGAGTCCACTGTCACTCTGTTTAAGGGACTGTGACAGGTTTTTGCTACCCCAGGCAGAAGCAAATAAAACCAGTCCCCTGATCGTCCTGGGCAGGGGCAAAAAACCACCAAATCACCCCAAAATAATCCCCCCAAATCACCCCAAAGTAATTTAAAAAATTAAATCAGAGACCTCAAAAAAACCTTGATCATCCTGGGGGGGGGAAAAACCGCCAAATCACCCCAAAAATAACTCCAAAATCACCCCAAAATAACTCACCAAAATCCCAAAAATAACCCCCATATCACCTCCAAATAATCCAAAAATAACCCCAAAATAACCCCCCCAAACCTACCAAATCACTCCAATAATCCCCAAAATAACCACAAAATAATCAAAAAATTTAAATGAGACCCTGATCATCCTGGGAGGGAAAGAAACCGAAAATCACCCCAAAATGATCCCAAAAATAACACCAAAATGTTTAAGCTTCTTTCATTTTCCTTATGTGTTACAGTGATGTGGTGTAACCCAAGGACGTTTCTTTCAAAAGATTTCTCAGATGGTGCCAAGTGAAGATAACGCCATTGTTACTTTACAAGAGACTAAAAAATTCCTTCAAGACAAAAATATGTCATTTGATGTTGAATTTTGTATTTTTCAGCGTGGCACAAGCCCAGAACTAACTGTATTGGCAGGTACCTGTGCCTTCTTACAGCAATGGAAATAATTTTGTTTTGTTTCTAGCCAGCTTCCAAAAGCTTGTGACCTGTGGGAACAGATTCTGCAGAGCCACCCAACTGACCTGCTGGCCCTCAAGTTTTCCCATGACACTTATTTCTACCTGGGATATCAGGTACAGATGCGAGATTCTGTTGCCCGGGTTTATCCTTTCTGGACACCTGATGTGCCACTGAGCAGGTGGGTCACGCTTCATTTGGAAAATTGCTCTTCACCAGGTGTGCATGTACTTTGTGGATTTTCAGTTCAGGCACACCTAAGTAACAGGATCCGTTGGAAACAGACATGTAGACAAAAATCAAGGGCTTAGAAGTGAATCAAACTTGAGCACAGATAGAACGTGTCTCCGGTATCCCTCTTGACACTGTTGAGTGTTTTTTGTTAAGTGAGCTGTGTCTCACTGCCCTCAAATACAGCACATGGCATGTAACACAATCGTGTACTCACCCAGGGCAGTGGCAAAGCTTCTTCAGGCTTTTATGGATCCAGTTTTTCACCTGCTGCACACATTGGGGGTGATAGAGCATATCAGAGCAAAGAAGAAAGGAGTTGTAACTTGGAATGCCAAAGTGTAGTTCTGAAACAAAATTTTGGAATATACAATACCAGCTGTTACAGCAAGGACTGACGAGAAGGCAGGTTTTAGAAGTTTCTGTCGTTCAGTCCTGGAAGTTTCAGTTTCCAGAAGTTAATGCAGGTTAATCTGAATCTGTTGCCAAGTGAATAGTTAATGAAAGCTAAGTTGGCATGATTTTTTAAATAATCTTTAAGACCTATTTTATTATTTGAAAACTTCTAATGTTATGTAAAAGTTAGTGTTACGTTGTAAGTTAAGACAGACGTTTAACAGTTAGAGACAGATGAATAGATGCCCCACGTGCTTTCTGAATGTTTTACGCATGTTGCTGTACAGCTTTACCTCCATATCCAGCACAATCTGGGCTCCTTATTTCTAGGAACAGTGCAGTGAGTACAGACTGGATGCTAATATGGCAGGGAAGCCATCTGAGGTGCCCTCGTGGCACAAGGAGGTAGTGTCAGGAGTCTCATTTTTCCAGCTGTGTTACCTCAGCTCAGAGAAATCTAAAACTTAGCTCTTTTTAACTCCAGTATACTGGTTTCATTTGCTGGGGAAGTAAGACAATTTAGCAGTTTTGACAGTATTTTTATAAACTTTTCTAGACTCAGTGCTACAAAAGTTTAGGCTGTTGTCCACTTAATTGTAAAGCAACAGAGAGCACCCATATGCCAGGCATTTCTGAAGTAAAAAAACCCTAACAAATACACCTTATCCTCAAACTTACAGGCATGGAGAGTCCAATTATGGGTGAATCGATACATTGATCAAAAAAAATTAGTATTCATCTTGATCCATAAAATAAATCAGGTGCAACATCTCCCACACTTCCTAATAGTCCCTTTGCCTTAGGAGTTTTAAACCAAAACCTCAACACATATTTTGAGAAGCAGAAACATATCTTCTGGTGTTTTCCAATCCAGAAATCCGCACATAGAATAACAGTTCAGTATTTCTTAAAACCAACTGTATCAGGCATATGTGTAAGAGCATATAACATCCCTAACTTTCCTTTACATTGTGCCTTTATGGCTTAATGGGGATGATTTACTGCCGGTTTTAAAAGGTCTCTTCATGTATAAGTACTCTCATGTACTTCTATTATATTATTTTATTGTATATATATATTTTATTTATAGTTTTGTGGGCAATGGAAAAAGTGCAGAAGGGTGCCACTGGGATGCTCAGATAACTTTGGAGACTGCACTGTCTCACTTGCAGCCTTCTAATTCTGCATCTTGCTGCTGTTGTGGAGATCAGCAGCTTGTTCTGGGCAGCTCTTGATTCCATCTCATCCTAAGATGGAAATGTCCATTCTGATGTACATCTTGTTACTGTTTCTCACGCTGGTGTCTCTGGGCCACTCATTTCCTCTGAGAACTCGCTTAAGAGTTCTGTATCCTGCAAGCTTGATCCCTCATTGTAACTTGTACTGAAAGGACTGTTTTGAGTTGAGTTAAATGCTATTTCTACTATGTCTTTTTGGTCCTAGATTAAATCTAGTTATAAATGGATGATGTGCTGTTTTTCCCCCCTTTGGTTAGCTACGTGAAAGGCTACTACTCCTTTGGACTCGTGGAAACAAACTTTTTTGACCGTGCTGAGGAGGTTGCCCGTGAGGTAAACTGCCTGCCCTTGGTATAAAAGGTTTTAGAGTTCTCTACCCCTCTCTCTGGGTGGTGGTTTGTGCCAATGCCATGACTGACTCTGTCATCCCAGTTAGTCGAAGTAGCAAGGAGATAAAGCTCCCCATGGAAATGCTCACAGTTTCACGAGGCTTGTTGGTGACTGTTCTCGCATCTCTGCCACCCCAGGGCAGTTTTGCCTGGACTGTATTTCCCTCACTTGCTTCTGAGCGTGCCTTGTCGGATGGGGTCAGAACACCCCTCTGGAATCCATAGATCAGCCCAGCTGCCATTTGCCCCAGGTGGGATTGGCTGTTTACTCCTGTTAAAGAATGCTGGATTGCCTCAATGTAATCTGCTCTTGACAGTCCATGCTGTTTGGGCTCCCCCTCCCTTTTTTCCCCAGATGCTTGTTCCTGGATTATTGAATAGCTAATTGTACAGTGTTCCTGGGGATCAGGGTTAGCCAGCCTGTGTCCTTTTTATGAAGATAGTAATTATCCTTGACTTTCTCCAGTTCCCAGGATTATCTCTGTCCTCTGGGAGTCTCAGACACAATCTCTTATGGATGCTTTGGACAAACTTCTGTTAGATCAAATTGCCAAAAGTGACAACAGAGGGTAACACTTAACATTCACTAGGTTTATGACTAACGTTGCAAATGCCTAGAGCCTAGTGGGAGTTGTTGGAGCAAGGAAGAGGAGTTGGCTGAATACTCAGACTTCCAGGCTATGGTTAGTTGAAGTGGTACAGGGATGTACTTGACATGCAGCAAGGAAAAAGTAGTCTCTTGTTTGTAGATAAGCAGTGATAAATGTTGGTATCTGCAAGTTTGTAAGGCTCATCATGTTTTCTTGTTTTTCAATCGCAGGCTCTGGCTATAAATCCGACAGATGCATGGTCTGTCCATACCATAGCACACGTAAATGAAATGAAAGCAGATGTGAAGAAAGGCTTAGAATTTATGAAGGAAACAGAAACCAACTGGAAGGTAAACATTCTTCTGGTATCTCTGAAAAAGCTCCTTCTAGGTCTTCTTTAACTCCTGCAGGCAGGTTCTTGAGCCCTCTGCATGCAATTCCATCTGCAGACCTGTCACCAGCCATGCAGAGTTTGCACATTAGAAGAAATCCTCATTTCAGGTGTTGTTATTATCCATGCAGCTTTTTAAAGAAAGAGGCAGGAAAAAATGGCATGTCATGAGGAACACACACTGTGGACCCCTGTAAGTCACCACTAGTGCTGAGATTACAAAAATGGCAGTGTGTCAGTAGGTCAGGATTCACACCAAGTCTGTCTGTCCTCTGCCTTCCTTTAGCTAGGAATAGCCTAAAAATACTGCTTTTCTGTAGGTGTGGGGTTCATGTGTGCACGTTTCTTTTTCCTGGTGGACCTGAGTAGGTATTGTACATGTCATAAAGACATGGCAATGGCAGGCAGGTGAAACATCAGATGTGAAACTTGTGATTTATAGTTGTGATTTATTGTGTGGTTATAAAGGAAAAGGGATCACTGATACTTTCATGAGCTTTTTGCTTAGACTGAGGTGAGGACTGAGTCAGTTGAGAAACCTGCCAAAATCTCCTCATGACACCTAAGATGAGGTGGGAAATGACAGAGGCAAATGTTTCAGAAGACTCCTAAAGTACTTGTTTATTTCTGGATAGGGAAGGGTGGTTAGAAATGAACTGTAAAGAGAAATGATGCTTTTGTTTATTTTCTAGTGTACTAATTACCTTCGTGTGTACCAGTTACCTCATATATCCAACATGTTTGATCCCATCTTGTATTGAAGAGGTTAACTAGTCTGTCATACAGTTTTTTGCTGTAAATGAACCTTCTTTTTTGTGTTGGACAGCATGTGTTTTCCCAATGATTGTTATATTGAGAGCAGAAGGCTGTGAGGTTTGAACCTGTTAGAACCTGTGAGAGTCTCTCTTAGAGTCATTTGAGCTGACCATTCCACCTCACCCAGAGAGCAGGGCTGGATAATGAGACTGGAAAGACTTGGGGTTTTTTAAAGCATTCAGATGCTGAGCTTGGAAGTGAAGGCAGAAAACCGTTGCTTGAAGTTCACGTCTGTCATTTCCCAGAAAGCATTTTGTCCTTTAATATGTTAGCTTTAAAGAGACAGTGATACAAGGGATTGACAGCTTGGGTAATACCTTTAAAATGCCAGTGACTTTGGGATTGATTTTTGAACTCTTGCTTCTTAAAATTCTTGTATGTCTCTTTGATTTATAGTCTTTATCCAAATAAAATCAAGTCAAGATCAGTAAGTAGAACTGGCTAATGTACCTTCGTGCCTAACCCAGCACAATTAAGATTTGTAACAACTGGCACTGTCATTTCATATTGTGCACCATCACTTTTCTTGTGCAATATTTCTTATCTTAAACATCACAAACACAGAATGTTATAAACACGTGAAAAGAAGCAGGTCTGTCTAAGTATTTTATTAAAGTTGCTTGGTGATTTGAAATTTTCATTTATTTTAATGACCAGGATCATCTGTCTGTACTGCCACAGTATTTGTGCTCCTTCTGCTGCTTTTAATTCATCATCCTACTTCCTAATAAAGATTTTGTACAGGTTTTCTTTACAGAGTATTTTACTTTGTTCCTCCACCTCCCACCTCAAAAATATCCCAACATATGCCATGTTTTTCTAAGTTATATTTCAGTACAACATCAAATTATCTTACCAGAGGAGACCTCTGCCAGTGCTGTGTATTATAAAGTGGCAGTTGTTTTTTTTCTGAGCTGCTGTGGTGAGTTCCCAGAGCCTGCTTCTTTTGATTTATTTCAGTTACCTACAAGTCTGCTTCTCTTTAGCAGTTTAATCTTACTCAAAACTAAAAATTAGCAGCAGTAGAAAGGTTTTGCTTTATTCAGTCAGGTAATCCCATGTTTAAGAAGGTATCTAGGTGGGTGGATGGGATGAATGGCCCTCCCAAGGCCACATGTCCTCCTATCTCTGCTGTCCAGGTTACTTCAGACAAGATGCCTACATTTTAGATAATACAAATCTTACTCTTTTTGTTAAAAAAAAGTGCTGCAGAAGGGTGAATTCTGAAGCATCCAAGTGAAAATAATATGGGGGAAACCTTGGGTTTGAGGCATCTCCCTGAATAGCCACAAGGACAAGTCTATCCTGACCAGTTCATTTAAAGTTCTTGTCTCTTTTGTCTCTCATTAAATACTAAGTTTTGCTGAAGAAGGAAACAAAAATCTGACTACATCATTTTAAAAGGTTATTTTCTACATAATTTCTCCTCTTTCTTTTTTTCTTTTTTTTTTTTTTTCCCAGAATAGTGATATGCTTGCTTGCCACAATTACTGGCACTGGGCTTTATACTTCATTGAAAAGGTAAGAGATATTTTCATACAGGTGTTTTATGTGCCATACCAGCTAAAGCTAGTCCTTTATTACAGTTACTTTGAGAATTTTTAATTGCATTGGTCAGAGTTCCATCATCTTTGTTAGAATGTTGAAATATTGCTATAAGATCACTGAATGTTTGAAGATCAAATAGTTTCACTAATTGCAATTAGCACAGTTATTTGATAGTAAGATGGACTTGGATCTCTTAAGTTTCAGATAAAAGTTAACAAAATTCCTACCAAATTCAATACTAATTTTCTGGCCCAAAAATTTGCTGACTATAAAAATGAGGCAGTAAGCTCTAAATTGGTTGCCAATGTTAGTAATGTTACTAATTCTTATTATTGAAACCCTGTAAAAATGATTGTAGTTTTACCCATCAGGTTGCAACATGCAATTTCCTTGGATTTCATGCTTAGCACCTGTGGGGTTGAGGTCAGTAGGGAGATAAATGTGGCATCTTTGAGAAGGCAGCATACCTTGGCCAGAAGGCAGAGTAACTGGCTTGTGTTGAGTGTTAGTAACATAGAAGGAGCATAATAGTGGTCCAATAGTTTGTTTATTTTGCCACTTTCTATCCATACAATTTGTTTGAAACCTGCATAAAACTATTTTTCCTCCCACCTCTTTGCATACACTTTGGGATGCAATAATTTTTGCCAAAATCCCTGAAAGGCATATTAGAATGAGAGGCAATACTTTGTCTTTCTCCTTCATGCATAACTTGGACCAGTATTGGTATCTATTATTAAATGAACCCTCAACATACCGATCATTTTGCCCTGTAAATTCAGGTTTTTCTTAAACTCCTTTCCTGGTTTCAGTACCTCAGGGTTTCTTTGATGTGGTTTGTTTTCATCAAGCCACGAGGCTGTCACAAAGTACTGTTATGCCATCTGTTACTTGTATGTGTGTCTTTGGTAGCTGCCTGTCACTGTTGGCTGCTGTGTCTGGATGTTCCTCGTTTGCTTTTCAGGGTGAATATGAAGCTGCTTTGACGATTTATGACAAGCATGTGAGTAGGGGCCCTTTTTGTCTTTACTGAGAACATGCTTTAGGTCACGATCTGGGCTTTCTTCCTTCTCTGTGAGATTGAAACCTGTCACAGTGTGTGATAAATGTGTGTATATTGTTTACATCTGTTGTTACAGTTTTATTGGGAAACAGTTTCTCAACAGTTTTGGGTAAAATGCTGTTACATAGTTTGAGTGTTTCAAAGAGCTACAGTGGTGCTGGGTTCCTTTCTGTCCATGTTTCTTATTCATGCTTTTTAAAAGGATGTAAAATAATTTTCCTATAAAGACAAGTCACCTTTACAAAGAGCTGGGTTTGCATGGTAGGTACTAAGTCTACTGTCTGGATTTCAAAACAATCTCTGTAAATAAGCAGTATCAATTTAGGTAACATGACACATCATTGTAAACATTGTAAAAATACTGCAAGCATTAAGAAACCTGCTCAGCAGATTTGTATCTGTTAACCTTTGACAAACTGAAGTAATATTTATGGCACAATTTTGGAAAAAATAAAATACCTTGGTGACTTTCCGTACTTACTGAGAAAAACATGTAAAGCAATGTAAGTGTTTATCATGGCAAATTCCTCTATTCAGGAAAGATGCAGTTAGGACTGTTATAAACCAGGAAAATTTAAATTTTTAGAAGGATAAAATTAAATGTGTACTGTGCAAATAAGTCTGATAGTATGAGTAAGTTTCCACTAGCACTTCAGTTGGCCAGGTTATGAGTGCCTGTGATTGCAGATTGCTCCGCGGTGCCTGGCAAGTGGAAGCATGCTGGATGTAGTAGATAACTGTTCGATGCTGTACAGGCTCCATCTGGAAGGTGGGATATCCCCTGGCCATTCTTTTTTGTAACTGTAAGGCAGTTTTCCTTTTCCCTTCCCCCTCCCCCTGCCTTACATGTTGAGGAAGTACTTAAATGTAATTACAAAGTAAGCTTCAGCAGTGTTTCAGAAGAAAATTCTGCTCTTGAGAAAAGTGTCAGTGTCAAGTTCCTAATAATGTCCATAAGCTTTGCCCTTCCCAAGAGCTTCCATTTCCCGTGCCAGTGTGCTATTGCAGTCAGCTCCAGCTAGCGTCATCACATACTTTTTCTTGGAGAAATCCTCCTCTATTGTTCCTGGAGATCTAAGGCTGAGCAATCAAGTGCATAAGCCTCTAAAAAGCTATAATGCCTCCTTGAAGTAATTTTCCACTTAATCCTTACCTTTCTTTTTTGATCCTGGTTGAAACAGCTAGTGTGAGCATACTGGCTTCTGGCTTTGTGTACTCTCCTAACTCAGTGGTGTTTCCCCTTAGCTCTTTAAGCTAGTGTTTATACACTAGAGTTCTTGATGGGAGACACGGTGAGCAGATGTTATTTTCACACTGTTCTGCTAAAACACTAATGATGCATTGGTTTTTTTATTAAATCCATCTTAACACACTGTCTTCTGATTGCTACAGACAGCTCATGGTGGGCATCACTTCCAAGACATTATGAGCAATCTCATAAAAAAGTCAGAAGTTCACATAACGCAGTCTGAAATATTGGCTTTGAACTCCTGACAGTCAGTAAACTCATCCCAAACACAGCTGCAGCTGAGAATTGCTGCATACATTTTGCCACATCAGGGTATGTTTTTTGGGGTTCCACGGGAATGCTTTTTATGCTGAGTGACTGAAAGTATATTGCAAAGTCATGCTTCTGCATGTGGCATTTTTATTGAGACAAGTGTTTTTTGCTCTTAGGTGTAAAGCTTGGAGACAGGTGGAAGAATATTCTTGCACTTACGAAGAAGCACACCAAAGATCACATTCTTCTGTTCAATGATGTGCACTTCTTGATGTCTTCACTTGGAGCCAAGGACCTCAAGACTACCGAGGAGCTTTTAACAACTCTTCAGGAACTTGCCAAGTAAGCAAAGGAGTTACAGTGTTGGGTTCAGTAAACAGTTTGTCCTCTGAACTTGAGGGTGATGATGTTTCTGGCTTGCAGAAGCACTGCAACATTCTCTGCCCTGCTTTAGCATGTCACTGGGACACATCTGGTTTGAGCAGGCCACCCTCCAGTTAGGAGATCTGTATTATTATTTATTTTCTGAGTTAATCTCTGCAGGGGTTTCTCATCTTGTTAAGCAGAAATCTTTTATGTTTGAGGTCACAAACACCAACTGAATAGTTGCTGTTCATTCATTCCAGTGGGGTCACACATACAAGGAATAATGAAGTATATTAGTAAGGGCATTCTACAAGATATGTCATCTGTGTGGTGCTTTTTTTGTGCTCTGGTTTAAAGGTTCCTTAATAACAGAACATTAGTTGGTAGTTATATGCTAATGGCTGCTGTTTGTTGTGTTGTGAAGTACATCTGCAGGAAATTAAATTTCAAGTACTACTAAAGTAATAATCTACCCTTTTTTCCCCTCTCTTTCAGCATCTATTCCTTCACCTTTAAAAAGGAAGGAGATCCTGAAATTGTCACTATTTGTTCCTGACTATAAAAATACTATAATTATTAAGAATACTTATGAAAACAAATAACTATCAAAGCAAGCCCCTAAGTATGTCTGATTTGACTAAAGTTTATATATTAGTATATATAAAATACAAAAACCTGCACATCAGGGAAGCTTTAATGAACATAGGTTTTCATATATACTGCTTATTCCTCCACCCAGTGCTGCCTTTTGCCTACATGTTCAGCCTTTTGTAATAATACAGAGGTGCATTTTTAGTTGTAGTTTGAAATGTTATAAAGCTTAATTTCATTATTTGAGAAAAGAGGCTGTGAGGTGAAGGGGTTATATTAATGATTGGATTAATTTACATCTATCAGAAATGTATAATATATAAATGATACTCCAGATGCATTTTGTACATGTTAAAAAGTATTATATTCTGGTGAGGTCACTGTAAGAGAAACTGCAGTTTTCTTACTTTCCAGTAGGAGGAGTTGGGCTTGTGCCTTTTGCAGGTATATTCAGGGGAATGAAAACTGACTGATGGATGAGTAATAAAATGGTGGAAGTAACATAACCATACCAAAGGATATGATCTAAGTCAAATACCTGAAACATCAGGCTTTATACAGTTAAAAAAAACCCAAACCTGTCCACCAGCAGTGACAGACTGGCACTGAAATACACATTTATGCTTTGACCTATGGAAGTTACTCACTCTTTCATTCTACAGAGCACCTCATGAAGACCACCAGCTTTCCCTGGCTCCTAGTTTGGGCTTGCCCCTGTGCCAGGCTTTTGTAGAGTTTGAAAATGGAAATTGTGACAAAGCTGTGGACCTGCTGTACCCAATCCGTTATCAACTAACCCAACTGGGAGGCAGTAATGCCCAGGTAAAGGAGATCAAGAAAAGACTTTTTGATGCAATTTAATACCCATGCAGTAGCCTCCATTAGGCACTTACCTAATCAGTAACACTTCATTCTTAGAAAGTGAAAAGCTAAACTGTGCTTGTGACAGGTGAATCCTGTTTGCAAACACTTACTAGCAGGGTTACCTATTTAATTTTAATGTTGCTAGGTTTTCTTCCTGTGGATTTAGTAATTTGCTAAATAAAGACATTGTAACTGGCAATACATTATAAATTACTTATTACTTTGTATTTTGCTGACTTTTTTTTTCAGAGAGATGTTTTCAGCCAGTTATTGATTCATGCTGCTTTAAATTCTAAATCACAGGCCAAACGAAATATTGCAAGGTGAGTGTTTTCCCTGATAAATATTTGTGAAAGTAGCACTGTTGCTAAAACTAAGAAGTAATGAGTATACTCAGACCAGTAAATTTAAGGCTAAAATTGTATGCAAGCATTTACATTAAATATAGAAATATTTAACCAGGATAAAAAGTACCATAGCTTCCAATTCCAAAACTACACTCCTGCAGCCTGGATGAATGGTCTGTATTTGTTTAAGGGTAGTTGATTTTCAAATGGTTCTGTCTTAACATGTGGCCTGTTCTTGAGTGTATGTTATGGACTGCTAAACTTGTGTGAACTGGTGCAACTCCAGTCTGTCCTACTGCTGGCACCTGCTGCACTGGGACACAGGAGATGTGCTCGGACATGTGAGCTTGGCTCAGTACAGATCACAGGAGCGTTGTTTGGTGCAACAGATGTGCTTTATCAGCCACACTGAGTTCTGCTGCAACACCACACATGGGTCTGCCTGGGCACTCAGGAATAGATCCCTGGAACAGTAGGAAGCCTTGCCTGTTCCCCTCCTCAGGTCTCTTTAAAACATAAAAATTGGGTACAATAGCAAAATGATGCTTCTGTGCCCTCTGAGCTCTGGGTGCTCGGGTTTCAGTCTTGCCAGTTCTGAAAACAATGCTGTTCTACCTAAAAGCTATTCCTGCCCAGGTCCAGTGTTTCCAGTAGGGAAAATCTGTACCTCAGGAGCAGGTCTTTATATACTGATTTTCCTCTTACAAGGACACTGCTGGTTATCCTACAGAAAAACTGGATGTACTCACAAATGCCTGTTTCTCTCCTCCTTCCTCAGGTGTCTCCTGAGAGAACGTGATGTGGTGCGACCAAATTCCCCAATGACGGAGCGACTTATCAGGAAGGCAGCAGCCATCCATTCCATGGCATAAGGCTTTCCTCCATGCTTCAGGTGAGACAGCAATGAGCTTACCACAAAGCCTGGGGGCAGGGAGGGCAGGGGAGCCCTGCTGGAATTTGAGGAGGTTCCCAGGGATCAGAGATCTGACAACAGTTGCCTTAAAAAAAGGGACACAGCTGTTGCATTTCGAGAGGTTATATCTTAGATGATTCCATAAAGAAGGACGAAAACCTGCTGATAATGCATAGCTTTCTGAAGTACCCTAAGGGCACTGCTTCTCTGGCATATTTTCCTGACCATTCCCTCTGACCCTGATTGTATACAGTGCAGTAACAGTGCCTGGATTTCAGTTGTTCTTTGGCCCAATTTGTTACTTGGCTAAACATGTTAAGTAACTAGTAACTGCTCAAGCAATTAATTCAAAGGGAGATTTTAAACAAAGCTAAGAGGAAGGTGTGGGCTTTAAAAGGATTCCATATTAACTGTCCAGTCCATTGAGGCGTTTATCACAGACTCGGGCATTACAGATCTGTCTGCATTCAGGACCTCTTTCCAGGTGCATATTTTTGAACACCCTCTCATAAAATGTTAAATTTTTCCTCTCAATATAGTGTGGCAAAGCTTTCTGAAATTTTTGTGTGAATGAAAACAGGCAAGAGGGATGATAGTGCCTATTCTAAGATGGGTACTCCCTCAGCACTTTTAAATATTTTAGAAAAAAAAGAAAAGCTGGATTTCAGCTAAAACAGTACCATCTCTAAAGGGTACTTTGGACTGGGGTCCTTGTGCTTACCTGAGCTTTTGGAACGTCAGGCCTTGCTATCATCTCACTACAAGTCCCTGCATGTTAGCCAAGTGGTGTGAAAAACTAGTGTGAAAAAGCACACTGTTTAGAGAGGTCTCTCTGAGCAGGAGAAGATTTGAAGGGAGCTTCTGCTATGGAAAGAGAGCAAAGCTCTGTCCCAGCAAACGTGATGGGATGAGTTTGGGCACTGCAAATGAGGCACGATGAGCCTCTACGAAGTTCTGGTGCCTCTGGATTCCTGTGGCACACTGGAGTTAACAGATTGCCTTGCAATAGTATTGCAGAAATCTGTAATGATGGGAAAGATGGTATTTGAAACCAAAACTGAACCAAAGCCTCTTCTTCCCAAACAGAAATGCCACACACTTCAGCTGCCCAAAACTCTGGCTTTGCTACCACATCTGCAAGCTCTCCTGCCCATGGATGCTTTTCCCTCCTTCCTGTCCAGCTCAGGCTCTTCCCTGTGTCCCACAGCAGCCTTGTCCTACACAGTTTCCTGCCGTAGCTGGCTCTGCACTGCCCCTCGAGTTCCTGTGTAGAGGAACAAGAAGTGGAAGTGCCTTGCTGCCATCCTTCCCCCAGCCCTCTCTTGAGGCAGAAATTGCTTATTTTTAAAGCAGTGATAATTTGTGAAACCAGGTAAGCAGTTGTATCTGTGCCTGCAGTCTCATGACTTGTGACTGCACTGTTCTTCAGCTTCATCACTGCCTTGTCTGTCCAGCCATGGCTGGGGCTGACTCACTCTGGACTAAAGTTACACTGGATCTTCACTATTACTTTTAATCAGTGCATTTCAATCAATGGCTTTAGACAGGAACCTTTGTACTCAGGGAATATAACAAATGTTATTAGGGAACAAAACCCTGAGAAATCTGTGTCTTTGGAGGGTGTAGTGTATGGGATCCATTGCTACAGGATGGCAATTGAAGTACTTTTCATATAATGTGATTGAGAATTTTGTCTGCTTTACATCAATAAATTCAAAGATGGATTTAGTTGATCAAGCAAGTACGTGTCTTCTTTGCATGTGTGAAGCTTTTAAATGTGTTACTCATCTTTCATAAACCTGTAACAGTGTGCATCCACTTTGCTTCCATCACTGGGACTAGAAGCTTTTTCATTCAAGTAGTATTAAAAATTTTGCCCATAAATGAGAACTTCTGGTTTTCTGCCATCCCCTTACTTTTATCTTAAATACTCAAACCATTCTGTCTTGCTTCACTATGCTCTGCTGAATTCTTGGAAAATAAGAACAAGCAGGTAGCTCAGTGGGAATGGGAGACAAAGAACTGGACCACGGACATGTGGACTCCTAAAGGCTCACCTCTTTGTACCTAAGCAGAGCAGCTGAAAAGCTGTCAATACCAACTTTATATAAACATCTAATGCTTGCCAGAGAGATACCAGTGTAGCCACCACACAGGCTTACAGGACACAATACTTGGCAGCGGTGAAGGGGCATTGCATTGCATTTGTCCTGCAGACTTCCACCTGCAGCTGCCTGGTCATTGAGCTGTCACATGGAAGCTGCTTCAGACAAAAGCAGGGCCCACAAGGGCTGTGGCCAGAGGCAGCGCTAGGACTGCTGGGAAAAAACTAAATATGGTTTCTCCTCAGTCACTGGGAAGGAAAAAAACTACTTCAAAAATACTGTTTGTTATCAGGGAAACACACGTTGGTTGGGTCTCACTTTGAAGCTGCCGTGCTGGAACCATAATGCAGCCGTGTGGCTCCACAGCTGCCCTGAGACCTTGTGCTTTGCTCTCCCACACAGGCCTGGCCCCAGGCTCTCAGGGGAAGGGTCACAGCCAGCCTGTGGCAAAGCCTGGCATCTCCTTGGAGTCAGGAAGAGGCTGAAGCACCAGTAGGTGGGAGAACCATTATTTCTTTATGGCCCATTCTCCTGCATTCAGAGCATGTATTTTCCAGCTCTCGTTCCTCTTCAGCTCAACTATCCAGACTGCAGTTCTTGTCTTCCTTCCTTCCCCAGAGCAGCTCTCATGTCCAATCCACGCCCTCCTTGATGAAAAAGACAAAGCCCGATGCACCAGAGAGCTGCACCTCCCAGCAGCAGGGCAGTTTTGACAATGCAAACAGCACTGCAATTCCCATTTATTCCCTTGCCCTTGGTCTACATGTTGTAATTTGAACTGATTTTAAGCTGTCAGCATCTCAATGACACCCTCCATTTACTGGCCTGCCTTGTAGCTTCCAGGAGTGTGGAGAGTGCTGTGTTTTAGAGGTGCCTTGTTCAGTCTCTTTTTGAAAGGTTACTCATCTAGATCTTAAAAATGTGTCCCCTTAGAACGAGTCAGTATCTCACTACTTTGAGAAATTAAACCTGGCAGTTCTGCTACTTCAGTTAATTTTCCCCTTTTTTTAAGGACTTCAGCAACTGCTCAGAGCAGCTGTTCAATGACATGAAATCCAACCAATCTACCCTACCACTTTAATATTAAATATATCTTAATTAGGAAGTTGATTCACAGAAGTATTCTCCCTGAAGCAAGACTATTGTCTCCTTGGTACTTAGTTAAGCATCTACACTACAATGCCAACTCACATCCATGCAGTTCTGGTTTAGGCATGTGGAAGGAAGACACAGAGCACAGGCATATAGAGACAAACTACACACTAACAAGCAAAAAGTGACTGAAAAGAGGTTTTATTGGAAAATATAAGCAAACTCCGTGATTCAGGAACTCTTCAGGCAAACGAGAGTGAGATCTTAAAAAGTGGCAAAATCTTCCCCTTTAATGCATGACTGACACATGTTTTCATTTAGCTCTAAGACAGTAATTTTAATAAAATTTCCTGGGTTTATCTTTTTCCATGTCTTGGGAACTTACAATCTTTGAGTCATTGACAGATTTGTATTGCAGATGCAAAAAACTGGGAGGCTATTGGTGTTACCGTAAAGCTTACCTGAAAGTAAAAATTACAGCTCCTCTGTCCTCACCAATAATTTCCCTCTTAACAGTTAGACTGCCTGAATAAGATATCTTTGTATAGAGGGTCATCAGTTCCATCAACTTAGAGACTCCTTATTAAAATCAAGCAGAAACTCTGCACAAGTTTCTGGTAAGGTGTTTTGGGAACAATCAAAAGCAAGTAACTGTAAAAAAAGGGGTCAGCCACTGTTGTTAGGGTTGCACATTGCTGATAACACGAGTTTATATGAAGCAGAGCCAGGGAAGCATTATCTGGGATCACCCACAGCGACCTCAAAACACAGAGGAACCTCACATGTCAGTGCATTGCCCAATGCAACGTGGGCAACAAAACATGTGGACAGTGTCTTAGGACAGCAGTTCTACCACTGGCCTCGACTGAACATAACTGGTGTCTTCCAGTCATGTCCTGTGTCTGGAAAAACGAAAATTAATGCACACAAATAGGACAGAAAATCTTAATGCTTCTTAAGAAGTCTCTCCTGTCCTACTGCATTTGCAAAGCAAATGTTCACACCGAGAAATTACGTGGCCATGTCCACAGCACAGCCTGGCTCGTTGTGACACAGCCTTCACACCCTTCCAGCCTTTAGGTGCAGCCAAACCTCCAAGTTCTACTGTCTGCTTACTCACAGGTTGTGGCTTTCACAGCTTCAGCTGAGCTCTGGTTTTGTATAGGTCACAGCAAGTTAATGCAGTTCCCCACAAAGAATTTGATGCAACAACTTTCTGGTCCATCTGCCATGGTACAGATGAAAGTTTTCTGCTCAAGACTTAACAACATGGATTTTAAAACAGGCTTTTTCTTTTTTCACTATTTTAACTTTAAACGTATCAGCATTAACAAGCAGTGCTTTAAAAATGAACTTGTCATTCTTACCAATGCTGAGCCGTTCAGAATAATGATAGCCAAGAGGATCAAGAACAGATGAATTCACCTCTGAAAAGAACCTCTGACTACTAAAAACCTGAAAGCTTCCTTAAAAACTACTGTACTGTTGATTCTTCTTCTAACTGTTTGCAAAGAGAAAACCTCTCTATTTTTAAGACAATACTTTACAATAACTTGCCCACGGAAGTCACAACATTGAATTTCCCATCCCACAATTCTGATTTTCCTGCTATGGTTATCCAAATGACTATGCTTCTTTTAAAAAAGGAAGAAGAGAAGACAAGGCAAGTGTAACATCTCTTTTGCCATCCTTCCTCACTGCAAGAATTGTTTGCATTAACATTCCAAAGAACTGTACTAGAAAGAAAGCAGTCACAAAGTATGAGAAAACCTGCAATACAGGAAACAAAATGAGGGATACAAATTGCCATGATCCCTCTAAGATATAACACATTTTTTTTCATCCTCTTTATACTCTATTATATACTCTGGGTAAACCTGGTGTTTTTCGAAGACAACAAAAACAGAAGGATTTAACTCATCATCCACACAGCTGTCATAAAACCGAAGTCCACCCCCAGACTTTTTTGGAGGGCGAACATAGGCTGCATTCCCTTTAATATAGTCTCCAACCAAGACACGAGCCACGAACATCAAGTTTCCTTTCTCTGCCGCCTGACAGTATGCATGGGAATAGGAAGCATCTCTAGCAAAGTAACTTCCTAGAAAGCAAGATGAAAACATGGTTGTATGGAGTATCTCTACACAGTGACAGCAAAAACTGAGCACCTCCTTAGTTTTCAGGAGGTATCTCACCCAGCTTACAGGACTGCCCTTACTCAGTTTACATAATATCACTGAAATTTTTGCAAGACAAAGGATTTCACCATAGAATTTCCATCCAGAATTTGTTATTTCAGCAGTAATTTTTTTAAAAGCAATACATACAAGCACACTGCAGGTATGTGTGTTATGATGAGAGGGACAGACAAGAAAACATGAGGACTTTCTCTGATCACACCAAGGGAATGCACACCCTTTTTCCTCCCTGCTGTAAAGACTAATTTCTCTTGCAAGTTCAAATTATGACCTGAAGCATCAAAAGATCCCACCTACAGCAAACCCCTACATCATTTCTCTCAACACCTTGTGAGAAGACTTGTCCCCACACAAAGTAAACCCCGGCCCTTTTCAGAAGGAAGGAAGAAAATCGTAATACCAATTCCTACCCCTTTTTTTTCCACCCTCTGTAGTTAAAGACTTCAGGACTTTGATTGCTCAGCTATCAGGGGAGTCTGAGTAGACAAGTGACACACAAAGTCACTTCCTACATACCCATTC
>JAOXXN010000265.1:59001094-59017523 GCA_026770055.1 Myrmophylax atrothorax | reverse complement strand
TCCTTTTGCCTGATAAAAATGCAGGGTAGAACGTGAGCCATGGAAGAAAAGTGAGAAAGAGGTTTTAGTCAAACAACTGTAAAATATCCTTGTAAATGTCAGCTGGATGAGATTTCCAGCCTGCCTTCTCCTCTCAGCTTGGAAGATGAGACAGACCACTAGCATGAGGAACAAGTACAAGGTAAGCATTATTCAGCAATTCTAGATAATTCTGACTTTACTCAGTGTAGTGAAGCAAGCATTGACACAGTCCCCACTGTACCAACCCCTTGCTCCTCTGTAGGGTCCTACTGATTCTGCTTCAAGGTCTCTTGTCCCTTTCCACTCCAACTCTCAGTGGAGCAGAGACAGCACTAACCATGGAGCCTCTGTGCTACAGGCAGCTTGTTCTTCATGCCACACACCCTGAGCTCCTGTCCCTGGGTGAGATCAGTGCTGCTGAGGAGACGGGGCCAGGAGAGAAAGTGAGCCTGCTTTCACCACTGCAGACCTCAGTGATTTAGGCCAGAGTCAGACAACTGTGAACAGGGCATCTTGGGTTGAACTGACAAAATGCCAACTGCCCAACACAGAGTCAGAACCTCTCCCCACTCCCCCCTGAGAAAAGGGAGGAAAAGAAAAAATCTCTGGAAAATCAAATTAGGTTTAAACCTAAACTAATCATATATATTTATACAGAAAAGAGAAAATTAGGTCAAAAGAGGAATCACAACAAAAGGCTCAACTAGCATTTCCCATCACTAGTCCACAGCATCCAGACATCCCTGGAGTTTTCAGAAGCTGTTTAAGTGGACAAGATATTAATATTCTTCAGAAAGTGATCAGCTACAAAGTAAGCAGGGCCAGGGAGAGGGGAGAATCCTTCCAACTTGTAAATTAAGAAGTGAAAAGTTAAGAGCAATGGACTGAAACTTGTTCATTGAGAACTTACTGTGAGGGTGGTGAGGCCGTGGCACAGGGTGCCCACAGAAGCTGTGGCTGCCCCATCCCTGGGAGTGTTGGATGAGGCTTGGAGCAATCTGGGCTGGTGGAAGGTGTCTCTGCCTGTGGCAGGCAGTGGGACTGGATGAGCTTTAAGGTGCCTTCCAACCCAAACCACTCTATGATCCTATGGACTTGGCAATGTTAAATTCTTGCTTAGCTTAATTATCTCATTAGAGGAGGATAAAAAGTATGCACTATTAAATGCTTTGAAGTCTCCTATGTTTTGCTAGATGAAAAGGACTTATGCAATCATTAGCTGATAACTTCCTGGTTTCGGTCACTTGGCAGGTGAACGGCACTTATTTAAGCAGTATTTTTATACTCCATTACCATTCCATACAGCCCTTGAACAGTTACTCTTGTTTTAAACTAGATAACTGTGCTATGCAACAGCTTAATCTACCAAATTAACTTCAACATGGTTGACCCCCAGTTCAAATCTGTTGGTATCTAGCTTGGCCTAAATACCTAGTGTTCAGTATCACTGATGTTGAAAACCAGAAAGGAGCTCTAGAACTCGGAGATCATGAAGTTAAAACACAAAGATTCTTTCTCAGTGAATACTGACTTTATTCAGCAGAAGTACAGTAAATAGATCTGACTGGAACAAGAAGACCTCTGCAAAAAAGAGCCTCCCCACAGGAGCATGGCATTCTCTGGAAGGCCTGAAACACCAAGTTCACTCTCGAAACAGCTCCTAAATCACCAGTCATGCTTAAACACATTGGAAAGCAGATACAGCACACCCTATTCTTGGAGACTCCCCATAAGGATGAGGAAACAAATACTGACCACTGAAACACCTTCCATAGGGATGGATTCTGAATTCTCAGTATTTTAAGGATGCTGTAGGTTTTCATAGTCTGATGGAACAGCTGCTTTATTGTGTTGTATTCAGAGGTCATGCTACTGATCACCACTGCCTATAAAATACAAACCATGCATAAGAAGACATGAGGCTTTGGTGGGTTCATAGCACACAGAAGCCTAATTACAGCAGGTACACTTTCAGAAGGGCCCCCAAACTATGATTATGCTTTAATGCTTTAGACAGTGACTATGTGAATAACTAAATAGTAAGTAAATCAGTATGTCACTCCTGCTTTGCAAGGACACCTCACCTCTCTTCAGGAAGGATCCTGAAAGCATCAGTTACAGGTTTATCATCCACTTTGTTAAACATTAAGACAGGAGAAATTCACACCAACTTTGCAATCAGTGTTACCAATTTCCATTGTGCATTTTATACACTACTTTCTACAGAACTGTTCTCAATGACTTAAAGATTATGGCACTGCAACACTCAAAAAATAAGCAATGTTACCAAAACAGAGCTGCACTTATTAAGTAAAGATGACTTTGTCCCTATGTCACAGATACTCCTTTTTAAAATGGATCACTTCCAGTATAGTAGATTTTGCCAGAATTATCTGTCAATGTCTGAAGAGAAGACAGTTCACCAAGTCATAACTCAGCTCTTAGGATGGTCATCACAAGCATACAGAATCCCAGCCAGGCCCAATGGTACCTACTACAAAAAACCAAGCTTAGGGTCCCACAGAAGGATTGAATCTAGCCCAGGCTTTCACTTTCAGCACCAACAGTTATGGTGGGTATTACCACTTCCTAGGCAGCTTTTATTTTCCTGTGTAAGGCATTCAGATTAAAAGTTAAGAGGTGGCTTTCTTAGGTGCCAAATCAGCAAGCAAATCTGAGCTGTGGGGAGTGAAGGGATCCTTCTATTCACACATCCCACGTGTACCAGCAGGGATACCATGGATCCATGTGGTGCCTGCCAAAGCCTCTCACCTCAGTGACACCAGAAACACCTCGACAAATGGACTCAAATCAAATTATCAAGTTTTCAGGGAAAATAAGGGAAGTAGTTAAGTACATACAACTCAAGAGACCTAAAACGAATGGAGCTACCTGTCTTCCAGGTATTCTTTAGAAAAATGTAAGCTTACGCTCATCAGCTAAGCTGCTGCCAAGCCAAGGGAGGAGCATATTAGCTATATGATTTATTACTTTTGACACAGCTCCAAGTATCACGGGCCCCAATCTTCAGAAGGTCCTGGCTGCCAGATTCCCATACAATCTCACTTTTAGTTCATCCAGCAGGTGCTGGACACATGACACTTATACTTTTGAAACGTCTGGGCTTTTTGCTAGTTCTGAAAACCAGCTGTTTGAAGTGAGTTAATGTCTGAGCAGTTGACTTTAACTTTATCCTTTGATATTTCACCAGAACTGTATTTAGATGAATGTACTATATTCTGTGACAGTCTGCTGCCCACACACCAACCTGACTTTTATTTCCCATAATATTTTTTTATCCAGTGATAACCACCAGAGGCACTCCCTCATGGATAGCCTTGTCCTGATGTCTGCATCCAACCCAAAGTGCAGCCAGGGGTGGAGAGAACAACACAAGAGCCAAGGATGAACCCAAGCAACACACCACCCTGACCGCCGCACTGGGCAAGGGCCCACCTCCAGACCAGTTTGGAAGACACAACTCCTGTAGCTGGTATGTAAATATGATTGTAAGTCAATTCTCCCACTCCGTAAGGAGTGGACAGCCCAGGGTCTGTGAAGCTCTCCTGCATGGCAGTGGGCTGCATGCCAGGATCTCCCCTGGAGCAGACACCTCTCAGGGTTACTCCTCGAGGCTGAGATATTCCTTCCCATATGAGATTCTTGGTGAGAATGAATGTAACATTACTAGCATGCTGAACTTGGAAATCTTGGCCAAGAGATAGACAGGACTGATCGAGCGCTTATCATCCTTTAGACAAAAACCCTTGGCCATGTCTGGGAGTAAGTCTGGATCCAGGTACACTGAAACTTCCCAGAGAAAGGAGTTTAGAAAAGCAATGGGGTTCTTTCTGAAAGTCATGATTTAATGGGAGGGTCTCCCAAATGGAGAGGTTTTATCTGAGCCTGTCCTCTATGCAGTAAATAATCAAGTGTACTCGCCATCAAATCTTGTTAAACCACTGTCACCTTTATCATTCAAACTTTGTTAACTGCAGTTTGATATCAACTAACACAGTGCTACTTCTCTCTTAGAATTGAAGTGTGCCACTTCATCCATGACACTGGCACGCAAGGCTGGACTCTGGTGTTCCTTACGCCCCAAGATATCTGTGCCAATACAACTTGGTCAGCAGCACACAAGATTCTGTGACACAGTCAACAAGGAAAACCTCTTACTCTCCTGTTCCTTAGGCACGGTCAAAACCACTATACAAAAGGACAAGTGTTACATGAAAAAGCCTTTTTTCTATTTTCCTGTAGTACTTCCACGAACTGTGCTGCTTTTCCAAAAGGACTGCTGGATGTAGTGATCTAAAAAACACCCAGATATTTTGGTCCTGGTAGACCAAATAGGAGCACAGACTTAGGGCTGACAGTGGGTGGGTTTGTTTTGTTGAAGAGATCACTTCAAATGTTTTTCTGTTTTATTGCTGTGGCTCTTTATTTCTGCCATTCCTGGAGGCTAAGGTCTGTGCTCAGATCTGTGATGTGACAGTACTGGAGGATACAGAGATTTCCTTTCCTAGATCTCCAATCCAAATGTTATCTACCAACAGCCATGACAGTGTTATTTGATGGCTTATAATAGCCTGCAGGGTTTGGTCTCAGTCCAGCTTCTAGTGAAGAAAGATACACTTCACGAAAGCTCTTCGCTTAACTGGTCCACTGAGTAAACAAAGTAAGCCAGTTTTTTATTTTTAACAGTGAATCTTTTTGTCTCCAACTCGATGAGTCTTGGTTTTGCATGTAGATAAATGCCTAAAATGCAGATAAAATTCAAGGGAATTTGGCACCCTCTTCAGGATTTCTTGGGAGATCACCGAGATCTTTAGCACACCCACTCAAGAAATTACTTCTGTTGCTTTTTACCATCTACACAGTTACAATTGATTCACTTAAGCTTTGAATTGTGAGTTTCAATGACAATTTCAAGAGGGAAAGAAGATACCTTGTATCCCAAGTCAGGTAGTGCTGAGTGATCCCAGTGGCTAGGACAGGCTTGATTTGGAATAGATGAATCCCTCTGGCTGTATGCAAACAGACAGAAAATGAAGTATTAGTAATTCTAGTACTGCTCTGAACACTCAAATTTGCAGCATTCCCTCTGGCCAATTCCTGTGTTTAAAAATTAAGATAAACCACAAAACCCCTGGGAAACAGCCTCAGACTGTGAGCCAGGGTTTGCACGCTGCCACTCAGCCACCCCAAGCCTCTTGCACTTCCAATTCTAAGTAACAACTGTGGATGTAGTACCCGGAGTAACATGTACCCCTGATGCCAGGTGAAGCACCAAGCCAGCAGTTTGTGTTACAGCCTCTGTTCAGTGCCAGGGATGTGCTTTCTCCCAGCAGCAGCTGTGTTCTTTGCACAATTACTGTCAGCACTAGCAGCCATTCTGCCTTATGATCACTTCTGAAATAGGAAAAACCAACAATCTGAAGAGCATAATAATTTACCCTTTCTTTATCTTCTGCACATCTTCAGAAGACACAAATTTTGGTCGTCTGCAGACCTGTCTTCGAGTTTTAAAAGCAATGTTTGTCTGGGTCATTTCTTGAGGAAAAAAAGAGCAGGAAAAAAAGTCATGAATAAGTCTACAGTAATTGAACCTGTGCCTATCTTGCTTGCTCTCTCAAGGCCCTCATGCTCTTTAAATGTTGCTCTAGCAGCACAAAGATGCTCGATCTGTATTTTTTAACTTGAACAGAGTTACATCACTTTACTGTGACTTTCTGTGAAGACTATGAATCTTTTTATTTCTGGTCAGATGGGAGTCTGGAAACCGTTGAGGAATAAGGAGGGAAGGTTACATTTATAAGGAATTTCCTCTGGGCCGTCACTAACTCACTTCCCCTTCCAATAAGTGAAACTGGTAGTGTCAAGAAAGGAAGTCATAGCTTCTGAAAGCTGGCAGAGTTTACAAGTCTTTGTAAAGCACTGCATAGTTGCACATGAGAACTTTAAAATGAGTACCTTTAAAATTGAGGTTGTAATGATGCTGGCCAGCCTGGAAAGATATGGTGGCATCTGGATCTGCTTGATACAAATTCTCAATAACAGTAGAAGATGGTGAGTCCACACTGTCCCCTTCTCCCTTTGTGAGGAGAAGAGAAAAAAAATAGGGAGAGAAGGAAGAGTATCACAGTCAGGACTAAACCCTGAATAACTCACTTGTGTAGAGGGAAAGAGGAGGCAAAGAGCGGGATGAAGAGGAATCCACTCAGAACTGCAGTGGGCCGAAGCACGAGTATGGAACATTCACAACATACACACAAATACATAACTAGTAACGACAGGCACACGTGTGTACTGTAAGACGCTGTGTTGGTGTGGGCTGGGATACAGTTAATTTTCTTCCCAGTAGCTGGTAGGGGCTGTGCTTTGGATTTGTGCTGTAACAGTGCTGATAACACAGGGATGTTTTAGTTCTCACTGAGCAGGGCTTGCATATAACCACGGTCTTTTCTGTTCCTCACCACCATCTGGGTGCGATGGGTGCACTTGACTCTTTACCAAACTAGTGTTAAGACTTTTCTTAGTTCCAACCTGTTCTCTGAAAACCCACAAAGGGACAGGGTGACATGGTGAGCATTGCTGCATATGAGCTTGGACATGAACACTGCTCATGTGATTAACACATGAATAGCAGGTGATTCTTCCAAGACTGATTTGTCAAGGAATAAAGGAAGTTGTGGGTTTACTCTTTATGTAATTTAACTATGAGCCAACCACTTTATTCCACAAATAGGATAGCCTGAGGGAGCTGATTTTGAGGTCTCCCTGAGAAGGAGTAGGCTCCATAGCAGTGATCTCTCCTGGAGCTGAGACCCCTCTCAAGCTTACTCCTTGAGGGTGAGACTCTTTAGCAACTGCACTATAACCAAGATCTTTCCCTGCATACTTTTCCAAGTCCCTGGATCACCTTTGTGTTCGTGTTCTACCAGTTGCACAGCTATACTGTAAAGCATGTGAGGAAAACTCAGCTGCCTTGGAGGAAGGTGAGATTCCTAATTTTTTTTTCCTGCATTTTTCAGATAGATTACTTTTTTGTCAGAGGACTTGGCCATCCCAGGAAAAAGACTGCATTTGATCTGAGAAAGCAAAGCAACCCTTGCGTGTCTAAGGAAGCAGGACAATGCTTCAAAAAGAGGCAAGTACTTCCCACGTACCTTAAGGACAATGTATACATGTTCAATCTATGTGGAAGCCATGAATAACTCCAAAAAGGAGTTCCCTTCCCTCCAGTCTGTCAGCATTTTATCACATCTGTTATGAACTTCTGTAGCTTTGCTGCCTTACCTGACACTGTAAAATTCAGGCAGAAGGATTCACTTAATCCTGCTGAGTAAAGGGGAGTATGGGGAGACACTCCACACATTCCTGTAGAGGTGACGCAAAGCTCAGGATGTGACCTCACCTGTTCTCCGTATTCAGTCCACTGGCCTTGGTTATTCTTCCAATACCAAATCCACTGTGTGGTCAGTAGGAGTGTGGGTTTTGTGACTGATGATGGTGTAGAGAGGCGTCGAACCGAAGAAGAACAGCAAGTCATTGTCTGGAAATTAATGTTCCTATCTGCTATGCTGTAAGGACAAATTCAGGGTTATTACAGTTAAAATATTTTACCCTTTAATCCCCTATTTAGGCTTGTGCAATTTTCTTTAATATAATGTGACTGAACTTAATTAGGCCTGAAATAAGAGTATTTTCCACAGCACATGGCAGCTCTGAAGACAATTTCCAAGCTTCGTAAGCAAACTGTGGCCTGTACGAAATCGAATGCCGTCTCAGTCCCTGGCCACATGTGGCACTGCCAGCTTTACAGACAGCAGAGGGCTACAAGTACAGCATGGCAAAAGGTACTCTGCGGTAAGTAAAGCATGGTTAGAGTTTTTCTCAGTACAAAACCAGAATTCGGTAAGCACATGATTGAATTTGGCAGCAAGCACCTTCAGCTTAGCAACTTTGTTCTTCGTCTGTGGTTACAAAGAATGCAATCACAGCCATCACAACTGTGACTTCTGCAAATTGTATTCATCACTGGAGCTACCTGGGCTCCTACTCCTGCAAGGCTTGAAAAGTTAACTCCCAGGCAGGAAGACTTTGAAAGCAGCCTCCTCTTGGGACTCTTGCTTGTGATCTGTACCATCCAGCAAGCTGCAGGTCAAAATCATCTGTTGCCTTAAGAGGCATGGGCCAAAATTAGTATGCCATTTTATAAAGCCAGACTTGGGGTCTCCTATGAATTCAGGTGGCTTACAATGGAGCTCTTCAGAAAGGAGTTAAAATAGAAAGAAAAACAAACAGAGAAAAAAAAGACAGGCTGCTTACACAAAGGCACTTGACAGATGTTTTTATATTATTATTCCAGATCATAGTTGCAGTATGAAAAGAACAGCCACAGAGAAGGACCAGCTCTGATATGTTGTTAAAAAGCCCAACTTCATTACTGTAAATAATGATTCATTATCTGAAATGCTACTATTCTAAACACTATTCACTCATTTTTTACTCTGCACAGAGTTTTAAATGTAAGATATAGTTTTGTTACTTTTAGAAGTCATAAATGGGGTGATACTCTCAAGCAATCACTTTTATTTTGCTTTTTAAAAGGAAAAATTCTCATTTGTAAATCCTCCCAGCTTCTGAGAGCCTCAGTAGCCAGAAGTTAAGAAAGTCAGAAGAAAATGGGATTTTTTTCACAGGAGTTGAATCACAATGCTACAAGCAAAGAGTCCAGCATCACTATACCTGATGTTTTTTGGGTCACAATAGGCCTTTTCAATTTCCTCCATCATAGCAAGGTCATTCCAGCTGATCCCATCATATATTTCCCATTTATATGGTAAATGGTAATGAACAGATTTGCATTTATCTGTAATGAGATCAGACATAGTCAAGAGCTCTGCAATCATAACACAGAGAGCAAAACAACAAAACTCAAAAAGGAACCAGCAGATTTTACACCTTGAGGCTTTCTCTTAGACTTTGTTATGCACAATGAAGACAGAATGCAGAAAAATTAAAAGAGGGGTAAGTTTCTCCAGTGAGGGAGTGAGAAAGCACAATTGCCACTGATACTCCATATGGCACCACTAACCCAAGCCATTAAGAGGAAGTGCCTCTGCAGTCACTGTTCCGCAATGACTACATTACTTTTTATAAAGCTTACCCTTATGTTTGCAGTACTTCCACACATAGAACACACAGATCTCATCATAGTTATCTTCTTTGTTGTCCTTGGAAGCTTCAGCAGAGGAATCATTATTTTTATCTACAGGAAAGGACACATCAGTCCTTATTCGCTCTGAGAGAAAGACACTGCATTTGGTACTTCATCCCAGAAATAACAAAGATTTGACTGCAGTAGCCAAGTCAAGCACTGTCAGGATCTGACCATCCCCCCTCCAGCCCACCACACAAGTCAGGGCTTTGTGACTGACCAATAAACCCTGACACTGGAAGAAGTCTCAGTGAAGAAGTGCAAGGGCAATGTCAGGAAGAGTAACACAGGGTGTGACTGACCATGGTTCTTGCAAAGAAGCCAACTTTGTCTCCACAAAGGGGACCAGAGTGTGGATAAATGGCAGTGTCAGCTGAGCAGATCAATGGGGGTTAGAAATGTTTCTCCCTGACTTGGCCCAGACCAACATGGTCCGACACGCAGGTATTAAACCTAAATAACTAACAAAAGAATTTTGGAAACGGCAGCAGGCTTCAGCTGGCTTCAACCCTTCTCAGAGACTGGGGACACTCAGCATTGTGACAATAAAGACACTACACAGACTGGAAACAGGAGTAACATTAGCATTGTGATTGAACTGTGCATTGCAACTGCTATGTTTTGGTATGGAAACATTTGTATTTTGTTTTTTATTTCCAGTGGAAACTCTGCTACATCAGAGATGTCACTGTACTGGACATAGCTAGACTAAGATGTAATTTTCTTCATAGCAGCTCATATGATGCTGTGTTTTAGAGTTTTGACCAAAACAATGCTGATAACACCCTGATGAGCCCTAGCTTTTGCTGACCAGTGATACAGAGCATCAAGGCCACCTCCGTTTTTTACCCTGCCTCCAAAGTGAATACACTCAGGTGTGCACGGTTGGTTGGAACGGGAAACAACTGGGCAGAGAACCCAAACTCACCTAAAATTCCATACCATATAGCATAATGCTCAGCAATAAAAGGGAAAAGAGGGGTTGTAGGAGGGTTACCTTTCTTTTGCTTGGGAACTGGCTAGGCATCTGCCTATGTGTGGGAGGTGGTGTGTGACTGCCTTTGCATCACTGCTTTTGCTTTTTCTTCTTCCACTTATCCTTTGGGGTTTTTTTTCCTTCCCCTATCTTGACCCTTCAGCTTTCTTGTTTTAATTCTTTCTTTTCTTTTCCCCATCCCACTGAGTGTCGAGCTGAAATGAGTGAGTGGCTGTGTGATGCTCACTGAGGCTCATCCACAACACCTGCTTAACATGAACTATCTTCACATAAGCTCAAGTCTGCTGGAGGGTTAGAAACAATCCATACCTTCATCTTTACCTCCAGCTCCTGTTGGTAACTGCTGTTTTCTCTCACCAGGTAGGGTGCTACCAGGACCTGCATGAGAAGACGGAATGAACAGCACTGCTGGGCCAGAACCTCAGCGAGCCGGAATACCCCAGTCTGTGTGGAGAATTATGTCCATCACACATCTAATTTTCCACCAGCACTCCACTGCTGATACAACAAGTGAGCAATAACAGTCACAAACCCTAGCTAGTCACAGTTATTGCCAGCCACTCAACAGCTATTTTGCATGCAGTATTTTAGGCAATAATAATGCAGTTCTCCCACAGGATTCAGCCATGACTTACTTCATTCCTGAAAGTAGATAATGGCAGAGAGGAAAAAAGTGTGTACATGTTGCAAGAGGGGAAATACAAAAGCTGATTCCACATGGAAACAGTTGGTACTAATATCTTGATATTTACCTTCTGGAGGTGGCACATGCAGCATAGAGTCCACTGTTTGCAAAGGTACCTTCTGTTCCTTACTCCTTGTTTTTTTCAGATAATTTTCCCTCAGTTTGTGTTTGTGTACTGAAAGCACCAAAAGGATGATGAGGTTTAGCTGAGAGGTTTCTACCTCTATCAAAGTCAAAATCCTATTTAAGCCCAGTGTTTCTTACAACTTACCGTTTCCCTTGTTGAATTCCATGTGCTTGTAATCATATATAATCTGCAGGTTTGATGCTATCTTCCCATCAACGCCTCCAGTTTCCAACACTCTCAATGCACAGTCATCCAAGAGGTTATGGGACCTCATGCATGGGAGAAATCTACATTCCCCCCGGAGAAAGTGTCGGCAAATGTGAAGCTTGTTGCAGTTGTTTTGCTGCATGCAGACACCACCTTTTTTGTTGTAAAACTGGCAGGTCTAGAAGTGGGGCGGATAAAAGATGAAATGGAAAAGCACATCAGAATTTTTCTTTGTTCTATAGGCATGCAGCTTTAAGAGCAGAAAAAGTGTGACTAAAAGACACGTGTTTATTTTAGCTTCTTCAATTTAGACAGATTTCTTGCAGGTATTTTAAGCAGATTCATGCATTTTCAGTTTTGAAGTTGTGCAGTTTTTGTTTCAAGAAAAGCCAATCCAACAAGTGTAGAAGTGCCAAAAATAGATTGAAGACAGTTGCACAAAACTAAATTTAAATACCTATTTGTAAAGCTTATTCTGCATTGAAGATTTGGGCTTCCAAAAATGGTCAGCAAAATGCTTCGATATTAGAGTACATATGGAAAAAGCAAAGCCCTCCTTTATTCCTCTATTCACCAGAAAAAGAGATAAGCAGTGAATCAGACCCAGGGAACAAATCGCACAGCAAAAACTCCTTCATATTATCCACCAAGCACCACTGCAACGCTTTTGCTCCTGCAGCACAGAGGAACAGCCTGTAACAAGAAAGTTTCTTTGAGCAGGACACAGAGCTGTCTGGCAGACAGTCCCAACTTCACATCGGGATTCCCACAGGTGCCCTGGGATGGCAGAGCTTCAAAACTGGAAAATCAGACCAGTTTCAGCTGCAAAACAACTATTCACTGGATCCATAGTGTCTGTCACACAGCCTGAACTTGGGTTTAAGAATTACTGAAAAAAGCATAAGACTTATGTCAGACACTAGGGGGCCAGAGCACAGGAATTTGCTTTTGTTCTTGCATCTTCCTGCTCAAGAGAATAGGGAAAAAAAGCAACTAAAATAGAGAATCAGGTAATAGCTGAAAGAGTATTAAAAACAAAAACATTTTGTATGGAGCATCCGTTACACAAAATACCACTTTATGGTAATGGAGATTGCAGCCACTTAAGTTTCAAACTGAAGCTCTGAAGAGTTTTAAGGACACTGAATCTGGCTGAGAACAATTTTATAGAGCATCTAGAGGAAGATGCATTAAAAGGTATTAGTATGCAGGATGAAACTTTTACACAGGCACACCAGAATAAACTACCAAACCAGAAGCAAGTGCTGCCTCAGTGAAGTAGGTGTCCTGGTTTTGGCTGGCATAGAGTTAGTTTTCTCTGTAGTAGCTGGTACAGTGCTGTGGTTTGGATACAGGATGAGAAGAATGTTGATAACAGAGTTATTTTAGTTGGTGCTGCGCAGGGCTCACTGCAATCAAGGACTTGCAGTGTCTTATGCTCTGCCAGCAAGTAGGGGCACAAGGAGCTGGGAGGGAGCATGGCCAGGAAAGCTGACCAAACTGGGCAAAGGGATATTCCACACCACAGAACACCATGGCCAGTATAAAAATGGGGGGTTGTCCAGGAGCCACCAATTGCTAAACAGGGACAGGCTGGGCATCAGTCAGCAGGTGGTGAGCAATGGTATTCTGAATTACTTGTTTGTCTTCTTGTGTTCTATTCATCCCACTGGGTTGGGGAGTGAGCAAGTGGTTGCGTGGTACTTAGTTGCCATCCGGGTTTAATTTATGACAACAGCGAATCCCCTATTTAGCTCCATCAAGAAAGCACACTGTCCCTTGCATTTGCCAAGAAACAAACAAAAAACCAAAACAACAGCAAAACCAAACAAAAAGCAACCAACAAAAAAAAAGAAAGAAACAAAAAGAAGAGCCAGAGAAGGCAGGGAAAGTGTGAAAACCCCTGATGATGTGTGGTGCTGTTGCGGTTTTTTTGTTATCCTGCACCCCAGTTCAGGGTTAGGTCTCTTGCTTGAGAGCTCTATACATGCCATATCCTCACACACACAATCAGTCAGCATTTCTAAGCAGGAAACAGCCAAGCTGGCTTTTCCATCCGTCTTCCCAGCTCTCAGGTTTATGAAGGGACTGCATCGATCATGGTTTTCTCTTGGTTTTGCTATTGTACTGCCTCATAGAGGTGCTCAATTAGAGGTAATTAATGATGCCTGTCAGGGGTGAGGGCTGACAGATCCACAATAAGCACATAAGGGTAATACCAACCCACAACAGTTGCTACTATATGCTCAGTACTGGGCACTATGAACAGGACCCCTTACTTATCACCATCATGCTCCTTGAATCTGCCAGCACAATATACTTTAAAATGATACACACACAAAAAATATATTTTGTCAAAGTCCAGCACTGTCACAGCAGGTAGTAAGGAAACAATAGAACTGTTATGTCAGCAGATCTGTGGAGAGTATAACCTGCAAAAGACAAGGGTAACAGGCAGTACTTACCTTGAAGATAGCCTTGCCCCTATACACACATGTAAAACCAGAATGGAATGTTCAGCCAAATTTAACAAAATCGATGACTGGCATACAAACTGGACAAAGGTAGAAAATTACTGTACAAAAACTCAGTGAACTTTGGAAAAGGCAGATTTTACAGAAAAATGACTGCAGTCATTTGGTCATTTTCTCATAAATTTTTCTCACTTCCTCATAGCCTCATGCACCAAAATGTGCAGGGTTATGTGGACTGGAAGAGGAAGTGGCACCTCACTTACGAGTCTCCATTATCTCTTGGAGCAGAAGCAACAAACTGGTGTTTGGTCTCTCATCTGTAAGCACGTACAATTATTGTGGACTTTCAACTCTGTCCTGCTTACTTCATCCTTTGTAAACCTCTAGTGAAGCTGCTGACATTTTTGTTTGCCTGTTTTGAGTAACTTTATGGCCATCCTGTTGGGATAACAGGAATGGCACACAAAACAGGCTGTAGCCTCGCTGTCCACTTCCTGCTGTCAGAGGGCAGGTCTGCTGCTGACATGTCACGAACACATGGCCTTCTCCAGGTGCAAGTGTTTGGGTAATTACTAAACAGCACACAGCTCAGTGTTTAACAGTTTTACTGCTGTGGGGTTTTTTTGTTATTTTAAGTACAGTCGTTTGACAGAACTGTTTTTGATTCCGGTGCTTTCACACATAGCCATCCCCATTCCTAATTCATTCAGAGTAATCCTGTTACATCTAAACAGTGTGAGATTGAGATCAGAACTCCACATCTTGCCCTCTCACATTCCTAGTGAACAAGAAGCTTCTTTTAAGACATTAGGACAACTCACATCGGGGAGAAAGAAAGTGTCGTTTTGGAGAAGCAGGATTCGCAGCTCATTCTCACTGAGGCCAGACAAATCATGGTTTTTTAGAACTTTTTTGTTCTCAGCACTGATGATGTCATGCGAGTACTTGCAAGACCTGCAAGAAAGCAGACAGACATACCAATGTTTACTCCATGAGACAGGCTGATTTAAAGAACCTCAGAAAATGTGCAGCTTCAGAGAAGCCATGAGAGATAGGGGGCTTGGCAAAAGTCCCTGTAAACATTTAGGTGGTCTCTGCAGTTAGCCAGAGAACAGACCCAGACAGCATAACTCCCCTGTGAAATGCAGTAGCATTGTCATTCCCATTTTAAAACACCGATGTGGGCGACACAACACTTAAAAACTTAGGAGCACATACTTGAAGCCAAGTCTGTCTACCCCACACATTCTTCACCTCCAGTAAAATACAAGCCAATGCCACATGACCTGAACAGCTGGAGGGAAAGTTCATTTTAGAGGAATACACCAACAACACTGGAAGTTGCAACACGCTTGATTTTGTAAAAGTAAAAGGTTAAAGCACTCCACAAATACAATGGTAACACCTGAGTCCAAGAACACATTTAGGGAAAAAACCAAAGGAGTGAAAAGCTACTTGCCAGACGTGAAAAACAGGATTAACGGGACTAAATTCGTGATTCCACTAAATAGAAGACTGCAGTAACTTCCCAAGACGTTTTTCTTTCCAGGGATTCTAAAACTAAAAGGATGAAAAGTCTGGAAGCAAGGCTGGATTTTATTTTATCAGTTAAAAAATAGCCTCTCTCTTAATCTATGTGGTCTACCTACAACAAGTATTTCTGCCCGTCATTTCAGTCAACCTCCTTCCCATGAACGGCGTACTCTTCACTTTATTAACCAAGGTGATTTTAAATACTTAGTGCTATTACAGAATGGTTTATCATTACAAAGGAATCACCTCATTGCACGTTTAAATTCACACACAATCATCCAGCATGAGCGCCTACACTCACTTGAAGGTATTTCTAACAGTCAATGCCAGGGAAACTTATCGTACTTTCAGTAATGCAACAAACAGTAAGAAAATCTTATCATCCTAAAGGTTTGCTAGTACCCCTTTGAGAGACACAGCCTTTCCCCTCCATGCTCTTCAGATCGAGCGCACAGCAATCTATTTTACTGGGGCAGAACACGAAGGGTCCAGTGGGATATCAGCATGTTACTAACACTGCAACAGTCCAAGACCCGGGGGCTTGAGGGCTTAAACTGGAAATTCTTCTGTCAGAGCTCACCAGTGCCACTGATTGGCACGGGAAAGCTTCTGAGTTGCTTCTTCTGCAGTTGTTTTTGTTTTCCTTTATCCTAATGTTTTTAAACTAGGTACCACCTTTGTCTGCCTGCCCTGCCCCCTTCCCGCGAGTCCGCCGTATTCCAGAAACCGGGACTGATGTACATGGGCGATCAAACAGTGCCTCTCCCAGAAAGGGCTGTAAGCGAAGCGGTGAGTTACAGCAAAATTCAGCGTTTCTAACTCTCTGGAGTGAAACCGGAGGACATGCTGGCACTTTGCTTTTTTCTTTGGAGAGAAATATGTGTAAACTATTTCATCCAGATGCCAGGGGGCTGAGGGACGGGTGTGGAGACGAGTGGATTTAAAACAAAACAATCGTAATACTGACAAAGAAAACCAGGCTTTAGAAAACTCCCACCGGCTTTTAGCGGCTCGGCGAGGGCAGGACGCGAGTCCTTCGGGAGCCAGGATCTCCCGGCCCGCGGCTGTGCCCGACGGGGATCATTGCCCTCGTCCCCCGGGGGCGGAAGCAGCACCTCGGGCGGGGCGAGGGTGTGCGGGATTTGGGGGGTGTGCGGGA
>JAOXXN010000265.1:58973268-58991879 GCA_026770055.1 Myrmophylax atrothorax | reverse complement strand
TTACTAACCACTTTGGTTACCATCATCAAATGTAGCTGGCAGTGAAAGCATCTAAATTGTAGATTTATCCTGGTGTTTGATGGATTATACCAGAATGTGAACAGAAGAAATATTTCCATCCCTAGGCAGTAGTATCTTTCACCTTTCATTTTACAAGTTGATACTGTATTATAGATTACAATAAATAGGAGGAACTCAGCAGATTTTCTAGATACTTCTCTTACTTCCTGTAAGTTATGGTACATTACATAGTATTTAAGCTTACTCATGTAATGCCAAGTTCCCCCAAATTTTAATCAATTTTTCAATGAGATCACTGTAGAAATAGATCTGAAAATAGGAAAAAGTATGATATAATCAGAAGAGAAATGAGTCATATTCGCAGCCCTAAGGTCTAGGCTGACATTGTACACTCAAAGATCTTAATTTGCTGGTCAATTGTGAAATGCATCTCTTGGAACATATGGAGTCTTTTAGCCGTGTGCACAGAAGTATTAGATCAGCCTAAGTTGGCTGTGAAATCAAAAGGTAAGATTTTTAGGTAAAAATTGTAACTAAAGGTTAACTAGAGTGACTTGGATAAAAAAAATAGACTTTGTAAATACAGAGAAAATTACAGTAGTCCTGTGTGAAGCTTGAGAAACAAATGTGAAGCTTGAAAAACAAATGCCTTTTTTAAAAAAAGATGAAGTGAGGACCAGAAATTAGGGTTTACCAACTGAGAATTTATCTACCTTAGATCTTGCATCTAAACACAGAAGAATTGTCAGATCTCTAAGTCCATTATGGGATCCATAGGTAATCGTAGTCTTTTTACAGACAAAGAAAGCCTTAGTCTACCTACGTACATGCCAAGAAAAAGTCCTGAAATGTGTAACTTGAAATCAGAGCTGTCACCACCACGTTTCTTCAGGAAAACACCTGACTTCAATTGCACCCTGAGTGCAAGCTTGACAAGTATGCTTTTCACAGTGAGGCAGATCTGGAGCTAGAAGCAGCCTGTTACTAGATACAGTTCAGGTATCCTTCAGTGCAATAGGAACCCACTAAAGAATGTACAGAGTTTGCAGCAAAACTAATGTAAAAGCTCTTAGAATGATACTCCAATATAGCCAACTCCTATCTCAATGTTGATGTCAAATTTCATTAATTCAACCCTATCCTCATCCTAAACTGTTGTATGCTTTCCCATGGTGTCTCATAGAATCATAGAATCGATTGGGTTGGAAAAGACGTCTGAGATCATCAAGTCCAACCCTTGGTCCAACTCTAGTCCCTTTACCAGATCATGGCACTCAGTGCCACGTCCAATCTCAGTTTAAAAACCTCCAGGGAAGGTGAATCCACCACCTCTCTGGGCAGGCCATTTAGCACTAAATTCCTAGATGTCATGAACTGAGTGTCTTGATGAGTGGTTCGCTGGAAGATGCTTCAAATGCTAAATAGCCCAAATTGTTTATTCTTTAAAGGGCTTGAATATTGAACTTGAAACTCATATGAAAATAGTGAAACTACTCAAATATTATGTTGCTGGTGGTGTTGTCTGAGCAGTGTTTGAACTCAGTGATCCTGTTGCCATCTTGCTGGTGATGCTGTGGGCAGCTCAACCCCGGAATATGGGGTAGTGTGGGTCAGGATGAGCAGAGAAGTCTTCCCAGGTCTTGCCTACCAAGTTTCTGTCTCCCTGCAAAAGCAAAACCAAAGCAAACAGCCCATGAAGGTTAATGGTCAGGGTTGTGATCATCACCTAAGATGAGCTTGGGAAACTTCGAGCTGGCCTTCTTTTCTCCCCATTACAAGCCTCTGAACCTCACTGGGTGCTTGCCCACTGACTCATTTCCTCAGCCACAGGAATGATGGTTGCCATTACTTTGTGTTTCTAATGACTTCTGCAGAAAAGCTGCCTCTGAATGAGCTGCCAGGGATTGCGTCTAGTTTTTGGAGTGGTGCAGTGGCAGTTGTTAATTTAAATGGGCGACAGTGCTTGAGTTTTTACAGTCTGTGTGTATTTAATTAAAAGTTGTGGTTAGGGCAGCGTGTGTGGAAGTGGAGCTGGCTCTATCTTACTTTGTGGTGTCTGCATGTAGCTCTCTGTAAAAGCTGGTGTCAATATAATTGGATCCAATTTTCCTTTCGTTTTAGTAGGGAGAGAACTACTTCATCTATTTGAAACTGGGGTTTGGTCTGTTGCCCACTAACCATAAAACTGAAATTTCTCATTCTTTCTTCTCTGCACACCTGCATATGGAGGACTGGTCAGCTAACTTCAGGAGAAATATTTATACAGTCAGTACTTGAAAGGATTTTGCCAAAATCTTCCAGTAAAGAGGGGAAATGAGAAAATGAGACTTTTAAATAGTTATATACAGACCTTGTACAAAGCCATAGTGTTGAATTTTGTCAGTGACTTTCCATATTAAAAAGAAATAATCGGCATCACAACTGATGAGCAGCAGAACTAGTTGTACTCAGTGCCTTGCACTGAAAGCCATTTCCCCCCTTGTTTTCTTCCCAAATTTAAATAAGAAAGCCATTCCAATTTGCCAGTGTACATGTCAAGTACTTGTAATGGGTCTAATTGATCCACAGTTCCTCTAAAAGCTGAGATAAACACAAGTAGGAAACTTTGAAACTTTACCCTCTTGTTTTCTGACAGTTAAAATTAGAAAAATGAGGGTATTGAGTTTCTGGCTGGTTTCATTTGGACTGGCTGTAACTGTATAGTGAAGTGCTTGATCTGCAGTGAGGACAGGAGCTGGAAAAAATGTTAGTCTGTCCTGGGACTGGCTTTGAAGCATGGTAGATAAGAATGAGCCAGCATTTAATGCACAGACCCCACTATTTATTCTTTTTCCTAATGGCCGTGACCGATGCGCAGTGTTCTCTGTGAATGTTTCCTTTGGAAAGCCGGTCATTACGCATGGACCATGTTGTGCATGATAGCAGGGGTAAAGGAATTTCACTTACGGTGTTACCAGACAGGGTTTTCCTGTGTCTGGAGCTGTTGAACTTATCTGCAGGGATGGTGGGAGGTTGTGCTCTTTGCAGGGCTTTGTTTGTAATGGGAAGAGTCCTTTCTTTTGGGTCTTTCATATCTGGGGCTAAGTAAGTTTCGCCTGTCCTGGGCTGGGGACCAGTTTTTTGTTAAAGCAGTCTCACTTTTTAGGATCATTGTCCGTAGAGGAGGCCCATCTGATTAGCTGCAGATTCCAGGCAGGGGTGTGCAGTTTGATTTGATCTTTTTGTGTCCTTCTTGCTCTCTGATGCCTTGAGTTCAGCTGCGGCAGTTCATTTGTGTCTTATTTCTCCTCCTCTGCAAGTCTGCCTTCATGCTTTTGCTTGCATGCTGTGAGATCAGCTCATCTTCGTGCCAGCTATGACAAATAAAATAAAAATAAATATAAAAATAAATCAAGGAGGCCTTTGAGCAATGTACCACCAGCTCTGACTCTCTTAGCTTGGCTCTGTGTGGCTCTCACCTGTACCACTGCCCAGCAAAGCCACTCTATCTCTGGGATGTCTAACAGGTGGGAGAGGGAAATACCTACTGCAGAATAAAAGTGCTTCAGTGCCTCAGGAGCCGCTGTGTGCAGCAGTACCGTGCTGTGGTGACACAATACAGTGCCCCTCATCCTGGGGAGCTTGTGAGTTTCCCTTAACAGGCTTTTTTTTCAGAACCAAGCCAGAATGGCTGTGCTCAGCTCTGTTACAGCAGGAGCAGGGGAGTAGCTGTGTGGTGGGCTAGTACCTTGTCATCAATCAGCGTGTCTGCTGTGATCCTGCTTGTTCTGGGGCTGCAGACCTGCCCAGGTCTGTGAGCAAGGACTGAGGCACCCAGCTTGTGCCCTGCCTTGCTGGCTATTCCTCTCTTCAAAGCACTTGAGTTCTGTGCCACTGTGGGCTTGTTTCCTCTTGGTCCCTCAGCTGATAAGGCACCTCAAAGATACGTGGTTGTTGCTTTGAAAGTGAAGACATGGTCCTTTGAAAGTAGCCCCCGGTCTCTGACTGGGCAAGTTTTCTTGCTGGTTTGGCACTTGCAGTTAGATGCTGGTTTTTGTGCTGTATACAAATGTTGGTTATCAGGCTCTGCTGTCCTTATTGCTGTCAGTATGCCTTCCTCCCTGCATTTCCAAAAGCTGGTTTCAAGTCACTTTGTAATACTTGGTTTAACCATCCATCATCTATTTTCTCTGTCTTGGGCTGCTTCTCCCCCTTTTGGAGAAGGATCACTTTGTGTGTGAGACTTTTGCACTTATCGATAGCCAGTCAGACAGGGTATCTAACCTGGCTCTGTGGCATTTGTAACAGGCTGTGTTGTCTGCCTGCCCTGAGTTTACACGGTCTTCCCTTTAACTCCTGCAATTCCCTAGAGCAGATGGCTTTGTTCCAAGGGGGATAGGTTCCTGGTGGGTCCCTGAGGGGTGCTCTCACAGCAGAGCTCTTCATCTGTGTTTTCAGAAGGGCATGTTCTTTTGTGCTGTTACTCCCTATTCACCTCTCTGAATCATGGAGACTATCGATGCCCTTTGGCTGTGTTTTTTTTTTTTTCTGGGTGACAAGACCTGACAGTGCAGTTCTGCACCTGGAGGTAACCGCAGGCTGTTGTGGCAGCTGGCTGGGAGCTTATCCAGTTCTAACATGACTTTTTTCACAAGAAATTAGCTTTCAGGGCTTTCAGTTCCCTGACACAGTCAGTTCCCTGACACAGCATACCCTGTAGCAGCCCAAGTACTGTTGCTGACATGAGGGGGCAGGTAGGAATGTTTGGCTGGGAAGGTGGTGGTGGTGGAACTGCATTTTGAGATGAAGGAATGTGCAGTGGGAATAGTCGGGGTAGCTTTATGGGTTGTGCTTAGATGTAATCCTAATGTGTGTGTTTATTTGACACCTGTAGACTATTATTTGGATGTCGCTGGAAAGAAAGGTGATTGCCTGGAGGAGGCAGTGGTTCAAGGATCAGTAGGAAAAAGGGTTGTTTGAGAAGAGTGTGGGTATGTAGCAGAGAAATGGACAGGCCTGATGTTCAAAGGCAGCACTGATATTGAATCAGTTGATGGTACCACTACACCTCCATGATGTTGAGTGCTGGTGAAAAGTGGAGGCTGTCTTGGATGCTGCATTGTTTGTCTTGCATAAACGTGAAAGAAACAGTATGCAAGGAATAAGCTTGGCTTTGGGCCACAGTTTTGCTGGCAAATACATTACTCTTTCACTTAAGTTAGTAATAGGCAGTACAAAAGACAGGTCAAAAATGGTGGTGTTTAACGATGCGTAGCTGAGGTGGGCGTTGTATCCACTGTCTCCAGTCTGAGATGCTGAGCTGTTCATAGCAGGGACTGTCCTTCTCTCTGTCTGTGAACTGTCAAACACAGGTTGCAACTGCAGAAAAGTAAGTCCGTGAATCGAGTTGTATCAGTGCTAAATGTGTGAAGGAAGGATAAAAATACTCTATCAGATAAGGAGCATTCCCTCTCATGAGATTGAGTTGGGAAGCGGAGAAGGCAATGTGAGAAAATAGAGGTAGACCCGAATTACTAGAGCAGTCTCCAGAGCTGCCATCCATCCAAATGTGTAGCTGAATAGTGCCAGTGACCTCTCTGTGCCTTCACTATGTCTTGGAAACTACTACTTTTTTTTTTTTGCCATCTGCTGCTAACTGGCTTTCAATCTTCCATATGTGATCTGGCTCTACTGTGGTGACAGGCAAAAATTTAATGGAAAAATGTGACACCCATTTCATCTCTTTCCTCTCTGCCAAAGAAAAACATTCCTCTGCAGCTGTGCTGGGACTGGCTTTGTCCCTTCATGCAATCTGTTAGTCATATGGGGTGAGAAATAGAGACCAGGCTGCTCTGATAACCTCTTAGGGAGCTTTGGACAAGTGTCTTATGCAGCTTCAGGCCTCCTTCCCTGGGAAATCAGATGTGTCCTGAGCAGAGATGCAGGACAGAACTGAGTTGGTGTTGCTGGAGGCTTCTCCCCTGTAGTGTCGGGGCAAAGAGCGATATTCTTGATACTCTTTAGTGGCTCACTTGGAGCTGAATGTGCCAGGCTTACTCCTCTCCTGCAGCTCTGCCTGGACAAGCCCTGGCTGTTTGGTGACAGCCTGGAGCACTCATCTCCCAGCTCTTGCTGCAGTTGACGTTGCCTGCAGAGGTAAGGAGTGTGTTTCCTTAGAAGAGATGGGCTGATCTCCAGTAGAGAGGGAGAAGGTCATTGGCCCTTGTTCTGCACCAAAGATGTTGAGTACTGCCCCTGATTTTGGATGTAAGCAGCATCTTCAGCTGTGGCAAAATTCTTTGAAGCATGTGGTGGCTTGTGAAGCAAGGAAAGCAGCTTTTGGTTGCTGATGTTTGAAGTATTCTCTTTAATTTTCTTTCTCCAAAGTTTGGATGCTATGATGTGAAGGTCTGTGGAAAAGAGCCAGTGCATGACAGGAGGGTGAGAGGAAATGGCCATTGGCAGAAGTGAGAGAGGTTCAGACTGGTAAGAAAGAAGGGCTTCACTGTGAGGATTGCTGAGCACTGGAGAGGTAGCTGCCCAGAGAGACTGCAACATCTCCTTCCTTGGAGTTTTTGAGTCTTAACTGGATAAAGTCCTGAGTAAGCCGGTCTCAGGTTAGTGCTGACCCTGTTTGGGCAAGAGACTGACCTAGAGAACACCTGAGCCCCCTTCCAGCTGGAGCTGTGCTGTTGTTCCTTTCACAGCAGGCCTGGACCCACGGCACTGCGCTGCTCAGATCTAGATACGGCATGGCTAGGCAGCAGCTGGGTTTGTTTCAAGGCTGTTTGTCTATGCAACCTCATACCTGTAAGGACCTGTGTTATTTCCTTTCTGTGGCTAATGCTGAAACTGTAGGTGTGGGAAGAGATCACCCTGCACAGTAGCTCTTGTGGCGAGCATGGGGGAGGTTTTGTAGACCTAAACCCTGAAAAAGAGCCAACAAAAATCCCCCAAACTCCAAGCCCTGAATACTGAGCATATCTCTGTTCCTTCTGCCCTGCAGTTCTGCAGCAAATTTTGTACAGAAGAGGATGCTTATCCCAAGGCTGCCTTTTTTTTTCTATAGGTTCTTCTGTTGGCTTCAGTAATCTGCTTGCAATGCTTTGACTTTGTGTGGGTTATCTGAAGATGTGTATTCTCATTTATGCACCTTCTGGTACCCACAGAAGAGATTTGTGTATGTTTAGACCCCAAACTCAAAACCAGCAAAGAGCTGATCTGCTCCTCCAGCTTTTCTCATGGCAAAGGCAGTAATGCCACTGTTGCCTTACAAGGCTTCTGATATTATGGACAGGATGAGATCTTCAGGAGGAACCAAGACTAAGAACTTAAAACTGACTGCATGATTTCTTGCAGCTGGATACCTGGCTTTCTGGGATCTCTCCTGGCTAGCAAAGGATAAAGACTGAGGGAAAATATGACGTCTAAACTCTTGGTTTTCATACCTCCTAATACGAGGCAGTGGCTGACTTTCTGCAGAACATCTGTCTTTCTCATCATGGGTGTAACTGGCCTAGTCATCAGCACTGATGGTGTGCCTTGTCTGAGCTGCCCAGAGCTGCAGCTCCCTCCCCTCCTCCTCCTCCTCTCTGCTGTCCCCCCGCACAGCTGTGTGTGTGACTCACGGCTGGGGCTGGGGGGGTGTTGGGGCCGGGCTGGTTTTTCAGAAAACGGGCATAAAGCAGAGGGGTTTTTTAAAATAGAAAACCAAACTGATGCTACCTACATACAGCTCTACTGCCTTGTATGCTCCTTGGTGAAATCTTGCAGTGACTGAGGGTGCCCGAGGGAAGCCCATTTTGGCTGACTATGGGCCATCTGCCCACGCTCTTATCGAGAAGCATTCCCCTTGCCCCTCCAGACAGATGCCTGTTTCGCTTCCCTCCCAGGCACTCCCGAAGGAGCCCAGGGCGAGACTCGCTGGGAGGCTGCTGCCCACAGTTCCCAGCTGGATGACAGCAGCTCTGTGCAGCCTGGGAGGGCAGGAGCTGGCAGCTGCAGGAGGGCTCCAGATGTGCCAGGGAGCTGCCCCGCAGCCCTGCCCTCACGGTGCCCGGCTGGCTGGTCCCGCCGGCAGCTGGAAGGCACCGCTCAGGGTGACTCCCTGCAGGAAACAGGCATGGCAGGAATGAGCTTTGGCACTATTTTTAAGGCATGAGTTTTCTGACTGCAAATTTTGTCTCCTCCTTGAGCTTTAGTGCTTTTGCAGTTCTTTTTCTATTCAGCCGGTTTGCTCCTCATGACTTCTCGTTGATGTTGCTTACAAGGAGGGCTAAAAGAAAAGTCTTATTTTTGTACTTGCCCAGGGTGACTTAGGGCTTCTTCTTTGGCTGTACTGATTCTGAGCAAAATTTCATCTGAATTCCTGTCAGAAAAGGGCTGCAGGAAGTCTGCTCTGGGAGTTGGGAATGTTTCCCTGTTGTAGTTGCTTGTTTCTTGGTTTGTTAGAAATGGGTTGCAAAACTACAGGGGAAGGCTGAACTTCATTTATGTTGCTGGGGTTTTTTCTCAACTACAAACATATCTGCAAGATCAAAACCAAGACAAAAGTGGCACTGACCTTGAAAACTGTACAGTAAATGTCTTGATTACTTTCCTAAGAAGTTTAAAGGCATTTCATCACCAGAGCATCATTTTAGCTTTAATGAAAAAGATACAGAAGAGAAGCATACAGACAACCCTCTCCTAAGTACCTTGCTTGGGACAAGTTGCTGGCAAGAACAGTTGGGGGTGGGGGAAAAACCCTACTTGTTTCTAAGATGACTTCATTGTTTAAGAGGGACATTATGTGATATGGTAGCTGGGATGGAGCCACTGGAACTACAAGGAAATTGTGGTGGTCTCATTTGATTTTGTTTCACATTCGCACATATTGGAGGGAAAAAAGGAGCTTCAAAATATAGGTAAGAAATGAGAATCTGCAGACACTTGCTTGCTGAAGAATGAGGGAAGACACTATTGAAGAAGTTACTGAGTGCAGAAAGCTGTGAAGTCTGTGTGCCAAAGGAGCCAGGGTTGTGAGTGGGGATGGCAAATGAGCTGTGCTGCTCTATTGCAGTGATTAAGGTGTTAAAAAGTACTGTTTGGGGAGGTGCTTGAAAACCTGGGGCTTGCAGGTGTCAGCATGTCACAGTTTGGCCATGGGCTTTTCAATTCTTGGCACCTGGCTATCTGAAAGAGAGGTTAATTTGGGAGAATTCCAAGAACAGCAGCAAAAGTGGTCAAAGTGGCAGGTTTATGAGAAATGATTGCAAACATTAAATGTGTATTGCTTTGAAGGTGGACAGGTGTTTGGAAGAGGATGTGGAAGTGGCATGATAAGAATAGCTTATGTTAAGCTCTCATTACTATTATTGAGGCTTCTTTCTCAGTTTCATATGCTGTGTGTCATGTAATTTTCAGTAAGAGCACCAGAATAGTGTGTCTGAAAACTCTGTTTTCAGCTGTGGTTCTCGAAACACACAGATAATGAGGATCATTGTACTCACAGTACAGAGGTTTGTGCTTGGATTAAAATTATCATGAAGGGGATTATGAATCTTAAGGTATCATTATGATATTCCTTTTTTAAAGTGCTAGTGTTCTCTGGAAGTAACTTTTCTCTTTTTTCCCCAAGTAATGGTGACAGGTTAGAGAAGGGTAAAAAAGAATCAGTGTGAAGTAGAGAGGAGCTGATGATGATCAGCAAAGAATATCCAAGGGGAAAAAAACAATGTGGACAAGTGTAAGGGTAGAAAGGGGACTTTTTTCTAATTGTGTCATGAAAATTAACCACTGTCAGTAATCTGGTGACAAAACGTCTTGGAACTAAAAAACCTGGATAACTGGAAATCCAGATAGGCTGAAAGGTCCCAGAGGAGAAGTTTGGCTTGTTGACACTGATTTTTGTTGGGTCGTGACATCCTGAGGAAATGTCTGAAAACATTAAATTGATAGAGTAAAAGGGGGGAAGTAAAACTATGCACTGTAGATCCTGGTACCAAACATATGCAAAACCACATGGAATCTTGTAGGATTCCATAGTTACAGAGTAGAAGGATACAGATATGATATTAAAGGGGTGACTCAAAGTAGTTGCTAAAGGACAGCTGGTGTCAGAGGAGGGATTTATTGGCTTCTGCAAAAAGGTACAGGACAGGAGGCTTCTCAAGATTTTCATCCATGATCCAGAAGCAAAGTTATGTGACTAGGGAAAAAATGTGTCTATCTATGGGACAGGTGAATGCATGTTGGAAATCAGGATTTGGAAAGCATAAGAAAAAAATAAAGCTAAAAATATACTTGAGTTAGGAAAAATGCTAATTTCTCAATCTTTGCAGCACACTCATGTTCTTTTCTGGCATATTTCAACAAATTACCAGATCCTATAACAGGGTACCTCATGGAAATGTAGTGGATTAGGACATGTGGAAGATTAGTAAGGTTTCATAGTCCTTTCTAGCTTGAAATGCCGTAAAACTTTATTGCTATGCCTGTTGACTCTCTGGGTACTTGAAGGCAGAACATACAGAACAGTCTACATGACTCCTTTTAATCTGCCCAAACTCATCAGCATTTGGTCATTCTCCTAAACTGTGTTGATTTCAGTGAAGTTTCAATAAATGCTTTAATCACTTCAGACTATTTTTGAACTGCTCTTTATCATTACATCTTTTGGCAACGTACAGGGCATGTGGGAAAGGATAAGATTTCTGGTAGAAAAAAAGGCATTAGTCCCAAAATTAAAGGTCCCCTTTATGTATATTCCCTCTTGGAGCTGAGCAGCAAGGATGGCCTTGTATTCCCTGTGCCTCTGTCTGGGATAGACTGCCTAAACCACACCTGATTGGTGTCAGTTTGTCCGGGGTCTTCAGCCCTTGCAAGTGAAAGAAGGCAGAGGAAAAGAAGAAAACAAAGCAGTTATGGTGGGGTCAGGAAAAACTAGTAGACTGAATGTGTGAGAAGATGGAATGAATATACAGATGAATAAGCAGAGTTTGTGGCTTTTATTTTCAAGGTATAATTAGTGGAAGGTGGCAGCTGATATGATTCCAGTTGTACCAATGGTATGAACTTTTACCCCAGTTTTTAGCAATGGAAGATTATTGTTGTCCCTCTACCTCTGTGCATCACACTACAAGCCTGTACTTTTCTACACCACCAGCTGGAGGAAGTTTAAAATCCATTGCCTGTGGCAGGCCTTACCTTGTTAATGCCTATCCAGAACTTCTGCAGCATTATAGCAAGCCTGGTAGTCTGTATGTGATGCAGGGTCAGTCTCCTCAAAGTCTATAGGGGACTCACCTTTAATTTTGACACACAAGTTGGGACAGGAGGAGGAGAATGCCCAGAACATTTGGGAAGAGCGAGTAGTTTTTTATCCTTGGCATCTCTGTATTTAAGTAGCTGGCAGACAGAAGGCGCTCCCTTAAACTGCTTTCATGGTATGTCATAACTTTCTCTAGTGGTAGTGCTGTTTCGGTTTTTCTTTGGAATGTGCTAGAAGGAAAAATATTTTGTTCAAGTATCATGTGGGCAACAGATGTGGTTTGAAAGTGTGCAGAAGCTGCATTGGAAACACAGCAATGACGAGGAGAGTGCCCAGTGTGTCCAGAGCAGTGTTGCTTCTCCTTTTGGCATAAAGCTCCCAGTGTGCCTGTGGTGTGATGGTGTGTGGGGGATGCTCCTGTGTTTGTGAAGTGACCCCTTCCTGACCTGCTGCTCAGCATGAAGTGCCTCTTGGAGGTCTGGCTAGGAATGAAGCTCCTCAGCTTGATGAGCTTGTCAGGCTACTCAGGCTCTACCAGGAGTGGCTGAAATTACACACTGCTGGGAGTCACCACCCATACCTGTCTAAAGGATGGAGGAATAAATGAGCAACCCTAGTCCTTCAGCACTGGTTAATTAGTGGAGTAGAGTACTCCTCCTGTGATTGCCTTTGTCATTCTGCTGTGGGAAGGTAACCTGTGGCAGTGGAGCCACAGTACAGGAGATGCAATGCCTTAATCCGCCCTAGGTGCCTGTGGGCTGGCTGTGTGCTTAGCCCACACCTGTGAGTGATGCACAACAGATTTATGTTTGCAGTGCTGCCTTATCTCATTTCTGCACAGCATATACAGTGGGGCTGAGCTCCTCAGGACAGGAGGCACCGCAGCGCACAGCTGTCAGATTAGGAACAGGTCTCCACTTGGACCAGGTGTGCCCATACAGAAACCACGTGGAGAGTCAGTTCTGCTGTTCCAGGCTGCTGCTCTTACCCCTGAAGCAGCCTCTGGGGAGCCGGGCACTTGGATTATGGCCAAGACATGGAATAGAAAATATGGAAATAAGACCAGAAGTGAAGTGTGAAGATCTTTTTCCTTCCTTCCCCTGTCCTAAGAGCAGGGAGTGATTAAGACCCTGATTTTTCAGAGTACTGCCCGAAGGCCTTGGAGGGGTCTCTCTTGAATTACGTGTCCTCTCTTAACTGAGCCCTTTTAAGGCACTTTCCAGCAAGTGTCCCAAAATTCTTGATTCACACTTCTGCATTCTGCGACAAGGGGCGTGGTGTTTGAGCCAGGCAGGCTGTGTTCCATCAGTTTAGTCCACCAACAGGGAAAGTGTGAGTCAAAGTTCTGTGGAGATGAGATGAAGCAAGTGAGCAAACGCCCAAGAAAATCTGGACCAAGCAGGGGTGTGAAGAAGTGTGGAGGCAAATGGGGTTAAGGAAGTTTAATGAGTTGTACACAGACCAGGCTGTGACTTCAGTGGTCTGCAGGATGTACCAAAGGGAAATGGCTGTGCAGGACTGGTGCTGGGATACAGCTCTTTGAAAAGCTTGGTCTCTAGAGATGCTGCACTGTCTGTGAGCTTTAAGGTAGTGCTGTGGCTTGGCTTCAGAGCTCTTTTGTTGAGCAGATACTTGAAACATCTCAGACTGGAGTGGATTTTGCCTGTGACAAGTTGTACCCATACAGGTGCTGATCTCTTGCTCTGGACTTTGAAGGAGAGAGGGGCCTGGTGTAGGATTAGCCCTGAGATTACACATAGCTTGGTGCAGTGTCTTGTATCTGCAGGGGGGAGGTAGCTGTCATGGTTTTCTTCTTGCCTCTAAACAGATTGTCAAGGATTTCTCTAAAGTGCAAGGGCACAATTAATGTAACCAGCACCTTCAGGCTCCTATTTGTGGTTGTTTGTGATCCACGGAGACATCTGAGCCCTGTTCTGTCAGCTTAACCAGGGACCAGCAAAGACCTGGTTCCTTCAACATCCTGTGTTTTCCCTGACTTGGTTTGAGGGGTGGTGCCTGTGTTGCATCGCTCCTCTGAGCTTCTTGGAAGCTCCATGCAAACCGCCTGTTTCCAGTGAGTGACGCAGCACTTCAGGAAGCTGAGCCAAGCCAAACAGGGATGTTCCTCACTTAGGGAGTGAAGAGGGAAACTTAGGACCTTACGGTCAGTGCACTGACAAACAGTATATTTAAATACTTAAGATCAGTGTTAATTTCTCAGAGTCTTCCTTTTTAGTGAATAGTCTTCGTGTCCTAGTGGTGTTCCTTTAAAAACAAAAAAGAAAATAAGGTGGTGAGGAAGGAGGAGGTTTTTCTATCCGGCTCTGACAGAAAGGAAAAACAAGGTTATAAAATGTCCCTGTTTTATAATTTTATGTGAGGAACAGCTCTGCCCCATTTAGCTTTTCTCCACTATAGGCTAGTGCACAGTCTCTCAGACTGGTGGACTGACTCGTATGAAAGGGCATAATTGCAACAACTGTGGGGAGTAAAAAGGGCTTCCATTATTTACTGGGAAAGGATAGAATCAGGATCTGTTGAGGGGGTCCAGGAAAGGGGCAGAGAGAAGTAGAAGAGCAGCTGAGAAATGTGTTGTTTTTCAGCCTACTCCTGCCCTAGAAACCATGCAGTGTAGGAGGGTGTCACCTCTGCTCCCCACCTTGCTGGTAGGTGCTGGTTGTCTTGTGGAGCTCTCATTGTGAAATTTTTGTGCATCTGCTCCAGACCTGCCAGCTGCTGCTGGGTAAGTTTTAATAGGAAACCTCTTCTTTTTACAAATTAAGCTTTGGAATGCTCTTCAGGGGTTTCAGACTGAGAGACAGGGCACAGATTGGATGACAGTCAGTTTGACTGAATTTGGGGAGAAAAAAATAGCAAGAAGCTCTCATAGCTCAAAACTTTAATAAAGACTAGTTGGACTAGCCAGGAAGAGGTTTAAGAAAGCAGAAACTGGCTGTAATCTTACTTAAAGCAGGAGTTATCAGTAAAGGAGGTTGAATTCCTCTTACTACATATTTCTAGTATATCCATGATGAACCTGTGACTTTTTAGCAGAATGTTTATCTACAAACTGTGCTTTTTTATCTTACTCTGGCAGACATCATGCAGTTGTGTGTATCAATGCCCCTTTGGAAAGCTGGGCTTGCTGGTCAGAGGCACCTCTAGGAGATCGGCATTGCTTCCTTTGGTCAAAGGCTGACTGATAAACTGTGGTGCAAGCTGGCTCAGCCACTTTGGTTCAGTTTCTGCCTGGGCTACTAGGGGTAAGGTGAATTAAAGAAACTAAAAAAAAAGGTGATAAAATGTGCCTTTACCAGAAAGGGAGGGATGCAAACCTCAGAAGATCCAAACGATTCCCTCTTCACCAGGTAAAGGAGTGCACTCAGCCTTGGCAAGAAACCTTCATCTGTCGACTGCTGTATTGTTTTTGTTTGGAGGCAGTTTCTGTAATTTGGGAAAAGGGTGGAAGCACACAGCCCACAGCAGAACATAGCAGAATGTGGCACTTGCACATTAGCAAAATAATGTTTAAACCCTGTAGTTTAGATAGCTTAAAGAAATTTTGGAAGCTGTAAGTAGAAGGTACGTGTTTTGCTTAGTTATGATTATGTGTAGCCATAAGGAAGGAGAAGATCGTGCCCATTAATATTGTGGGATTTTGCTAGATGGAAGCATATGTGAAGAGAAAAATATGAAAATGTGAAATATTTTTCAATATATATGTATAATATATAGAATCATAGAGTCGATTGGGTTGGAAAAGACCTCTGAGATCAAGTCCAACCCTTGGTCCAACTCCAGTCCATTTACTAGGTCATGGCACTCAGTGCCACGTCCAATCTCAGAAGTAAAAGAGCAGTTGAGAAATGTGTTGTATATGGTATATATTGTGTGTATATATATATATATATATATAAAGTATATGCAGTTCTTAAAATGTGACTTGATAACTATTTATTAAAATAAAGCTGTTACGAATTTTGGATTGTTTCCAGCCAGCTCTGATCCTACGATAGCCTTGAGCTACATGGGAAATACACTGCTCTTGAGCCCAAGATAACCATCTGTGTGGCTAATCCTGTTCCCTGGATACTGCATGGGTACTGCCTTACACAGGAGACATGGATTTGGTATCTTGTGGGAGGGCTGGAGCACTAACACTGCTGCAGCAAGCAGCGTCCCAGGCTTGTTGTGCTGTGTAAATAGGGAGGGAAGGATTTGTACCTTCTGAGTACATCTGTGGTGTGGGTGGTTGCAGACTCAGCTGGCTACGGGAGGGCAGCTGAGCGAATATTTTACTGCTGTTCTCACAACTATATATGGAAGAGCAGAAAAAAAGCACTGCAGTGGTCAGACTGCTTACCAAAAGAAACTCAGCTGGATTTTATTTTCCAATTGCTTAAGCATGACTGGATTGTTTCTGAACTAAGAGACAAAGTCAGGTACTTTGGTGGATGGCAGATAGCCCAGTGTTCAGTTTGAGGCAGTCCATGGGGCATAAATGATCATGAAGCACTTGGCCACCTAGTGTAATCTTTTCTGATGGCATTTGGGAATATCATATGCCAGGAGCATATGTTCTCTTCAGTAGGAAGGCTGGAGTAGTCATATGTATGTGCATCCTAACACAGGTGATCACACACATTTTGGAGAAAGCAGCATTGCTAGTGCCCTCCCAGGGCTTGCAGTGGCAGTCTTGTAAATACAGCCTGCAGGACTGATTATGCTGATTTATGGTAACTCTGACAGCTCCAACCATTAGGGAACTCAGGGTTGTGGAAAGTTGCCTGCAAAATTCTACTAGGCATTTAAATTTTGTTGTTGCAACATTATGAGAGACAGTACGTCCTGATCGGCATGCACTGTAGCCCGAGACATTTCAGGTTGATCCATGAGCTCATGAGGTTAGGGAACCACACAAACCACACAGGCTTCACTAGGGAACATCAGTCCACCCTGAAGATACTACAACTATGTAGTACAAACTTGGGTAAGATGTCCAAATCAATCTGCTTTTTTCCCCTCCTGTGATCATGGGGTGACAATTCAGTGAAATTGGTCTTTAAAGTGCACCTTCACACAAATTTTTTACAGAGCTTAAGTCACTTATTCCATGAATTTAGGAATTTATTCATTGTGGACAATCCTTAAAGATGTCTGTTCTCTCTACCAGTTTTGATTCTTCCTAAGGCTGAAGGCAAAATACCCCTTTTCCAGACTTACACATATGGGAATAGGTAGATTTGCATATCCTATTACAGAAATACTCAAGTTCTTGTTGCATTTTAAATGCCAAATGCTGCTGTAGCTCGGGGAGGTCACTTCTTACATGACCTTATCTTGAAAATAAATGTGAATACACCTTGCTTAGTTTTATGGAATAATTACAGAAAATGAAGAGTTACCCATATTGTTGGGAAAGATCTGCTGCAAGAATATGGACCTTTATTTTTTTTTTTTGATGGAAGTGCATTTTTCACTTCAGTGATGTTCTGCACACCTGACCTCAGCCAGGATGGTGTAATTGCTGCAATTAAATCACAAATTTTGTCCTTTGTAATACCTGTAAAGGGAGCAGTGCTCTGTGTGAGCTGGTGCAATTTGTAGGGCACAGCAGCTACAAGGACATCTGTGAAGTTCTTTCCATCCACTGATCTTACTATTGCTTTTGAAGGGAGACTCCTTTTGATTAAATGGTAGTCCTCTTTAGAGAGTTTGCTGCTTGGTTTACCTTGGTGGGAGCCAAAGCCTGAGCAGAGGCAGCCCTGGGTGTGGCACTGGTCACATCTGGTAGCAACACTGGTGCAGAGGCAGTGCTCATGCAGGGGTTGGGCTTGTCAGCGGATGTGCTGAGCATTTGCTTTCAGGCAGAAGAAGCCATGCAGATTTGAGAAGGTTTTACCTCCTTGTCTGTGTTTGTACCACTTCCCATGAAGCAGAACTACATCTTTGGTTTCTTCTGGATTTGGTGGCTTTGTAATGAAGCATTGGTGGAGGGGTCAGACTTTGGGGAAGTGCCGTACTTAAAGGCAGACTTTGGATGCAGTAGAGTTCAAAAAGGAATTGTTTGTGAGGCAGGCTGCTGCCTCCAACAATGCAGTTCTGAGATGTGGCTAAAAAAAATGAAAATCCCATCTTTGCTGGGAGAGGTTGAGTTGTGCAGGGCTTGATGCTTGGGCTGCTGCTGAGCAGCTGCTACAAAGTTGTGAAACCTAGCTGACCTCTTAAGTGAGGTTGGTCCTGATGGCCAAACAGGTTAGAAATAAAGCAGGAGTCACACTGGGGAGAGAAAGCAATCAATGAGCAACTGGTTAGATGTTCTGTGCTGGGTGTGCTGGAGCCCTGGCTGGCCCATTCGGAGCTGCTGGTGTGGCTGAACCTGGAGCTGCTCCCTCATCCTGCTCTGCCAGGGTGATCTGTGTTAGCTTGAATAGTGGCCTGCAAATCCATCTTGATGGAGTTGAGTTGGAGCAGCAGATGCAGAGTTAAGCTGCCCTTCCTGAAGGAACCTCTGGGACGGATGGTGACTGCTGTTGAACATGAATAATAGTCCAACAGTTTCTGGCAGAAAGGCACGTATCTCTGCAGGTTATGCCTGTTGGAAGTTTTTATCTCAAAATTCCCAATGGCACAGCAATACTAGGATTTTCTTGGTGATGCCCTTTTGAGTGGACTACTGATGATGTGGGGTGCTGAAAAGAGACTGAGATGGCTGAACTATACCTTTTGGTGAAACAGATAGGGTGTAAGGTTAGGCTGTAAGAGATTGCATATTTATAAACTCCTTTTGCATTTGCAGTCTGGTGTGATGGCTTCAAACTCAGTATTGCAGTTGGAGTGTGCCTCTTTGTTGTGCTCAGTCTGAGTTTTAATGACAGAGCTGGCCTGTCCAAGTAATTTGCATGTGACTTTGCCAGGACTTGCTCAGTTTTCAAGATGTGGTCTCATTCGTTGCATATGGGTGGCATTTAGCCTCTTGAGCTGTTAAAGATAGGTTGCCAAAGTATGTTTCATAGCTTGATATTATTATAACACTTCTTCCTGCATGCTGGCTTTTCCAGGCATGTCAAGGTTTTCTGAAATGTGTTTGCAGTGGTTTGTGTCGTCTGAGATCCCTACTTTCTCCACCACTATCAACACAGAAAAATGACTTCTCAGAGTTTGAAAAACCCCAACTGTTAAACAGAAATGAGGGTAAGATAAGACTGTGGTCATCTAGTCTGGAGGGTGTCCCTTTAAAGTCTAAGAATAGGCAGAGGAGCATGCCATCACAATACCCTGCCTTATAATTGCTCCCCTTGCCCCTCCTCTTCCCCATCCACTTAAAAGCAGAACTCAGGAAAGAAATAAGAAAAAGAAA
>JAOXXN010000265.1:58898158-58966224 GCA_026770055.1 Myrmophylax atrothorax | reverse complement strand
TATTATTTGAAGCGGGTGGGTTGTGTCTAACACGAACAACCTTTGGTCTTAAACCTGAGTTCTTGAACTGTGTTCCCCAGCTGCTTTCCTGATAAGGGTATCAAGTTATCTGGAATACAGGAATGCAAAGCCGCATCAGCAGGTTTCCCAGCTCCAAGTGTGTATCAGTTTCTCCGGAACATGCTGCCACTCTAGTAAACAACCTTGTTTTGCTGCAAGAAGGCCAAAGGAAACAATTATGATGAATTATTTTAACCTGATATAAATCAAGGGCTATAAAACTTCCCCAGATTGTTTCCTGTTTGAATTCCAGCATATCTTTGTAGGGCAGCCTCTAGCCTTCAATTAAGAATGTCTTGGGTCAAAGAATTCTCACTGTTCCTTCCTTTTTTTTAATATTGCAACCCTTTATACCTATGATGAATGGATCTGGCTTCAACTTGTAAATTCTGTTGCAAGCTAGTAGAGCCATTCTCTGGAACCTTATTCTCTGTTTCAGCACTTGAAGAATGTCCATGTTTTGCATTTGTTTCCTCTTTGATAAGCTGAATTCATTGGTTTCTTCCTTTCTTACTTGCTTTTATTTTGAGGCAGGATTTTCATCTCCACAATGATTTTTGAGGTTTCTCCAGTTGTTCAACATTTTTTTGAAGTTTTGTGGTATGGAACTGGAGCCTGGCTTTGGCCAGTAGCAGCCACATCCACTATGAGCACATTTGTGGTTCACACCCCTCCATCTTCCAAAGTCCTTAAACCCGTGTGCTCTGGGGTTTGCAGGGAACACAGATTTGTGCAACAGGCTGTGTGATTGGCATGAGGCTGTAGTGCAAAGCTATAGCTGGTGGTTGAGCTTTACAGAGTGCCTTTTAAATATGAGGTCTTATTTAAGAAGCAAGTATAAACAAAAAAGAATTCTAAGTATATAAAAAAGGCAAAATTTCTGCAGTACCTCCCTGCTGGGGATGTGAGCCCAGCACTGGCCCTACAGCACGGGATGGCCGTGTACGGGGCCCCAGTGCTTGACTGCTCCTGGAACTGTGAAACCTCAACACTGGCTGAGGGGCTCAGCCTGGAGTGCAGCAAGGAATCTCCCACATTTGAAGCCTGATCACAAATTTGCAGTAATTCCTTCCCAGGGCTCAGCACTTGTGGTTCCTGTTCCACAGGTGCTCCTTCAGCCGCATCTCTCCCAGAGTCCTGGGGCTCTTCTTCTGATTGTCAGCCACCCAAGTGTGACTTAGAGCCTTTTATTTGTAACATTTTTTTTTTTTTACTTTAAGCTTTATTTAAGATATGTCACTCATTTATGGCTGCTTAAGAAGTACTCTGTATTTTGCTTTTGTGACCTCACCTTTTTATTACTTGCTGCCCCTTCTTATGCTGTATTATCTGGAACCTTCAGTGGTGGTGACTTTTTCTCTCAGGTCATCAGCATCTGGGGCCAAGAACTGATCCCTGTGGGAACCTACTGAAAACATGTGGCACAATCATCTTATTTGTGTTTCACATATGGAGATTTCTTATTTCTTTGTCACACTGAATGTGGCCTGTTCACTTCATCTCACTGCAGCTTCATTTTATATTGCACCAAGTCAATTGCCTCACCATTCCAAGGGGTATTAAGCTTGTAATATTATTACAGAAAAAATAAAATTAGAGAAGCTAGATTATTAGTTATTGTGAAATTATAAGCATAAATTAGATTTCTCTCCCTTTTGTTCTCGGACTTTTAACTACCCTCTTCTCCACCTCTTCCTTTTATCAGAAATGGTAGGTTAATTTGCTGCTACTTTGATTGCTTTGTTTACACTTAAATATTTTCATGTTATTTTTTGCAGTCCATCAGTATTGTCTCATACTGAAAATAGTTCTAAGAGCTCCTTAGAAGCTCTGATTAGGCTCTTCAGATGGAAGTTTTCTAGTTCTACTAATTAAATTGGCCAGCTCTGAGTAGCTGTTTTTATATTCTCTTCCGTTATTGTTGGGATAAAAGTAATTTCATTACCATCCTGTGGGATGGCTGTATCATCTGTTCTTATATAAAAAGCAGTAATTCAGAACCGCCCCCTCCCAGAAATATTCAATTAAACATTTTGATCTTCCTTCTTCTCCCCCCAATAACTGCAGTCAAGCAATGACCTGATCTATAATTAACGTTCTTTTGGATCCTGACAAACTCCAAAGCAAATTTTTTCCCTCTGAATTGTATTTTCTATTAACTCTTTCCTGTTTTCTCGATTATGATTCTCAGTAATTTTTCCTTTCTTCCAGTAGCCCAAATATGTAATACTTATGATTCCATGGTAAGCAGAGTTGTTTTCCCTGTGTGGCTTTCTCTTCACCTGCCGTGCTGACATGGCAGTGTGGGGTTTTTGTGGGATTTTTGGTTTAGACATATGATGAAATGTTCGTAGATGATTTACTATCAACATTGGTTCTTTCTTGGTTAAAGATGTTCTCTCAGGTTCTCCTGATACTCTCTTCTAAGGGGGCAACTTGAAGAGCTTGACCATGTCTTTAGGACTGCAGATACTGGGCTGGAGGAAGTGTTTGTTGCAGAAGAAGGGTAGGGCGGTGCTGCCTGACAGTGTGCTGGCACCTCTCCCACAGCTGTGTGCCTTTGTCTCTCTGGCTGGGGACACAGTGTCAGCCCCTACTGGGTCCCCTTTCCTTCTTCCACCTGCCCTTCAGGTGGGGAGGAACAAAGGAGAGTAAATCCATAGCAGTCACCAGAGTGACCGCTTTAACATAGGCAGTTTTAAAATGGCAAGGCACGAAAGTCAGTGACATTTGGTGAAAATACCCAGCTGGGGATGGAGGAAGTTCTCGCACAACCTTAATATGCTGCTTATCTGTCATGGCTTTGTTTTATCCCTTTCCAGGCACTGTGACTTTGCCTCCTCCTGTTGCTTTCCCCTCTGCACCCTTGCTTTTTCTAAAAGGCTCTGCTCTTCTAGGGTCTTTGACTGCAGTTTGCAGCTTAATTCCCAGTTCTACTCAACTTCTTTACGTCCTGCAAGGGAATGAGTAGCTTGGCCTCTCTTTCACCTGCTTGGGAGCAAAGATCTGGAAATGGAAGGTACAGAGGGGAGGTACAGATGAAGGAGAAGGGTGCTTTGAGTGGAGGAGGACTAGTGAAAGAAGCTAAAATGTCAATTCACAGGCAAATGAAGGCAGCACTGGTTTGAAAGTCTCTCCTGTATTACCAGGGCTTGTGAGGGGAAAGAACCAGCACACATGTTGCTAAGTAAGCTATTCCACTGGTTACTGCATCTCTGGAAAGAAGCACAGAGGAGAAATAAGCACACAAGTTTGGTTTTGTTTAAGACCTGCTCTTAGGACACAGATGTTTCCATCTACTGCTATTTTGGGTCATTAACCTTAGTGCAGTATCTCTCCTTTTTATTTATTTATTTATTATAAAGTTGACTGAAGTAATGTTTCCTGGCACTGTGACAAAAGGCATGTCATAGGAAATTGGAGTATCACCTCTCAAGTAAGGAGTATCTTAAAATAATTTGTCTAGACAAATGCTATGCATGCTTTTGAGTATATATTTATTTGATCTTGTTCATGTCCTGTCTCTTTGTTTTGTTTTCTAGAGCTTTCAGTAGAGCTTCAAAACAAACTAGTCTGCCTTTGACACTAATGAAAACCCAGTGACCCACTCCCACTCTTGAGGTGACATGAAATGAAACGCATCTTTCCTCAGAGTAGAAGTGCTGATGGAAGTACTGGGCCATACAAAATGAGTTGCCAAAGCCCTTTCTGTGGGTTCCTGTTCAAATTTCTGCAGAGTTAAGGCTGTACAAGTGCAACATGGGTGTCTTGAAAGTATCCATCTCATGGTACAGAGGTACAGCTGGAGGTGGCTTCGAAATGCAAGGTTTTGCTGTGGAATGGGTTTGGTAGGGTTGGCTCATCCAAAGCAGCTCCAGTGGCTTCAAAAGACATATTCCCTTTCAGGTAGAAGGTAGGGATGTTCTTCCCCGGCATTATCATCATCAAGTGCTGTTGTGCTCTTCCTTTGCTTCCTGGGACGGTAGCAGGTGTGACATGAAATGTGCTGCAGAGTTGCAAACTGGGAGCGTTTTGACAGTCAGGGATGGGAAGTCTTTGATTTTATACCTGCTGTTGACAAAGTAGCAGCTCTATATGCATCCCCAGTGTTTGGGCTTAGTGCAAGTGTATGGGAAGGATGAAAGGTATGTCAGATAAAAACCCAGGATGCTTCTACTGAAAGCAAGGTATAGGACTTGTTTACTGAAAGGTGTTCTTTAATGTAGTTGTTTGTTTCCCTGTCTGGCCGGATCACAGGCTGGAGCAGGATTTAACACCTAGCCAACTTTTATAGTGCGTGGTACTTAATATGTAACACTCAGTGACAGCAGCTCTGAACACAAAGTCCTGGCAGTGTTGTTTCTCCTGCCCTGATAGTAGATATCTGTGTGATAGAGGGGGCAGCAGTTTCTGCTGGGCAGGGTCTAAACCCCATGGCAGCTAAGGTCATTGCTAGCCAAAGGCTGCTGATCCTTGAGCTCTGAATCAGGCAGGCAAGTTTATCTCCCAGGTAGGGTGATATGTCCTGTGGATTTCTTTGAATTTGTTCTGCAAAACCACTCCATGTTTTTTTCTCCTTCCATTGTGCTTAAGTACCTGTTTCTTCAGTTCAGGAAAGGGTTATATGTGTGTGGCGTGTTTTTTCTTTTTAAAACTTGACACGCATCTGCAATTTAACCATTATGTCTATGAACTTCAGGGCAGTTTTTATAAAAGCCTATTCCTGTTTTCCATAATCAACTCAGGGTGTCTGCATTTAGGCACTTGATGAGATAGTCTGACTCTTAAGAACTTAAAGAGTGCTGAAATAAACATCTAGGAGCTTAAATTTGCGTCCTTTGTTTTCAAGCCTCAGCTTTCATGCTTCTATTCTTAGAAACAATCAACCAACCAACCCAATAAAACCCTCCTCCCAGTACTATGAATCTGCAAAACAAAACCTACTAACTCTTTTGTGAAATAAAAAGTCCAGTCTCACTTTAAGCTGCCAATACTGATCATAAAGTCTTACTTATTTTATAATAACCAGACAGCTTTAATTAAAGAGCAGAATTTTGAAGGGTGGTGTGTAGGTTTGCAGCCGGTGTTAGGAAAAAGAAAGAATCATGGCTCCTGGAAGCTGGAACTCTGCCATTTAGGTTTTGCAACCATCAATGAAGAAACATAGTTGAAGAAGAAAATAAGTATTTTTATTTTAAATGTCAGGTGTCCTGTCAGTCAGGACTGCCAAACCAGAGCATGCAGCAAGCACTGCTGATGGAGCAGAAGTTGTTTCCTACCTACACCACTCAGACTAATAAAAGATCCTCCTTTGAAAGATACTAATTTGGTCCTCAGGGAGGGGGCTATGGCAAACACTTTAAACACAAAACAGCTGAGCTGGAAAGCATCTGTGTTCTGCAGGAGGCCCCCTGCACTAGTGGGAACCTAGATGTGAAATCATGATTTTTCTGAGGTCTCCTAATGGCATCCTGGCACAGTGTGCCCACTGGGATGGTTATATTTCTGGGAGGTTGTGCCTGTGGGCAGAGGGTGGGAGCTGCAAGTGTTACTGAACATGTGGGAGGTGCGATGAGAACCTCTCAGGGTGAGCAGATGAGCAGGTTACAGCATCTTTGTTTCAAGTAACCGTCCCTGAATTGTATGGTGCCAGTCATCCTTGGGAAGAGGATTTTGTTTCCATGTAGGACAGCTGGACAGTGTCTGTGACTTCTGACTTCTCTCCCTAGTTGTCCTCTACTCCTTCCTGTTGCAACAGTAAAATCATCTGGGAGTTGGACTCCATGATCTTTGTATGTCCCTTCCAACTGGAGCTATTCTATGATCTCTAAAATGCATGCAGGACCAGTGGATTCTGCTTAAAGTACAGGAACTGTGCAACTGTGCTGGCTGTGCCCTTCAGAAAAGGCTTATCTGTACCCATCAACAGGGGATACTGTTACATGAGGACTGAGATGAATTTTCTTTGCTTTTGTCCCCTCCCATTTCCATGGTGATGGAAGATGATAAATGAAACCAAATGCAGCGTGCCCAAATGTTGTAAAAGGCTGATATAATATTAATATGCTTCTGCAGTCAAAAAGAAACTGAAGTAACTATTTTCTTTCAAAAGTGGCCATAAGTTAAACCAGCTGTACAAAACCAAAATGTTATCCCTGCTGCCGAGCTCTTGGGCAGGAAACAAGACCATAAATGCCCACTGATTAATTGTAAAATTTGTATACAAAGGTTTCAACTTGTCTGAAAGCTTTCTTTCACTGTTTATTTTTTTGGCTAAACTCCGTGTAGTTACACAGAAGACACTAGTGTGATGTAAAACTTGAGATAAATGCAAGTTCATTCCATAGAGCCTGTAGGTGTACCTGGCTTGTAACACAGAAAATTAATACTATCACTCAACAAATATGTATGACTGGCATTGCACAGTTGGGGCAAAAAAAATCCAAACATACTTTTTTTTTTTCTTCACCATGTAGCTTTTAATACATAACTGGTCTCTTTAAGTATCTTATGTGGGTGCCAAAACCATTGGAGATCCCAATGAGTAAGTTTTAGAAGCTGAGCTATTCTCCCTGTCTAGCGAGAGCCACGGTAGCTGGAGGTGGTAGGAAAGGCTTGCCCCTACTCTTGTTGGTTTGGAGGCTCCTGAAATGCAGACTGGTCAGTCAGGCCTGTCTTGCAGCCTCTGCAATCACTGGTGGTAAAGCATTGTGACCCTGCTGCTCACCGGGCAAAGAGGAGAGCCTGGGGAGAAGTGATGGAGAGGTTCAGGTTTCTGTGGTTCTGCTGCTCAAGCTGGCAGCTTGAGAGCTGATTTAGGAGACGAATGAAGTGCATACCAGTGAGCTTGGTGTAAGAGGCAAAAAAATAAGGGGGGTGGGGGGTGGGGGAGAAGAGTTGAGACAAAAGAATGACTACATCTGACCTGAGAGCGTAATCCAGATGCTTACTTGCAACAGAATTAATAATGTACTTTGAGGTCTCAGTCAGGGACCCAGATGGGGGGAACCTTATTGAAGGTCTTCCAGCTCAGTGACTCACTGCTCTGGTGCTCTGGCCCCAGTGACTCACTCCTCTCTGGCTTTGGCTTTTTTTGGGGAGAGGGTGGGAAATAGCAAAGCATGTGCTTAGCCTATTGAAAAGTTAGACTAGATCCAAGAACTGTGCACTGGGGGAAGGGCAGGGGAATGTGAGATGGATTTTCCTATTTTGCATGACTCCCGAGAGGCTTGGGCTCGGAACGAGCAATAGCATCCTTTTCTCTGCTTGCAGACAGTGGACTTAAAAGACACTGTACTACCCTTGCCTTAGCTGCACAAGGGCTTCTTTTTTTTTTCTTTCAACCCATATTTAGTCCTAGCTATTCTACAGTTTAATTTGAGTTTTAACCATGTTTTTAAATCCAAAATACATTTTTGAGGGGAAACAATGGGTGTTAAGGAAAATGAAAGAACATTTTGGAACACAGAAAGGCAAAGGAAGTAAGCATGGTACTTGAAAAGTCTCCCTGGCTAGTTAAAAGTAAACACATCTCTTCTTTGCTGGCTGTGGGGTGGAAATACTTCAGTGTTTGCAATGAAGTGTGTGCATGCATGTGTACATAATGGGGTGGATTATAAGATTTGCTCAGCATGAACTTCAGCATTTCCAACTGTGTAACTTGAGCAGGTTGGGAAGATGTACAGATTTAATTGCCATATAAATCTATTAGCTCTGAATTTCCTGGCATTTGTTTTGTTGATGACACAACCTGTATGTTATTCACTTAGTGGTTTTTTTTTTTTTCAGTCTGTCCACTTTTTTTTTTAATGTTTAAAATGAGTAAATGCTGGTGTGAGACAGAACAATCATATCTGCTATTATGGTGGATCTCTTTGCTGTTTTCAAATACCAATTTCATGTTATTCTTCATAGACTCCCACAAATGAGGTAATTTCAGTATAGTTACTGACTAGACAGTAAAGGAATTTACAGTAGAGTAAAATATTGAGTAATTATTTTTCTGAATCTTGGTTTTGATTTTTACACTGTACATAAATGCCTACAAATCTGAGGTTCCCTCTGTTTGTCCTTGACAGAACAGAAGCCATGGCAGGGTAAATCACTCTGCTGTGTTAGCATTATGTTTTAGGCATGACTTGGCGAACTGTTGACAGTCCTCAGTCTGTCTGTTTACTGCTCTGGCTGCATCCAAGACTTTTTGTCCTGCCATCAGAAAGCTCTTCCAGCTGTTTTGGTCCTTCATAAGTGTGAGAGGGAGGATTTCTGTGTCCTATAAGCAATCAGATGTGTTTACAGTCTCACACTCAATACTGTGGTCTGTCCAAGGGGTCTCTCAGCAGTCAGAGTTCAGCTGCTTCAAGTGTGGTTATATTAATGTTTTCAAATATTCACTGTCAAATATAGTTGGTTCCCCCTCTGACTAAAATGCACACCAAAGACACACACCCTGCTATGTCAAACTGTTACAGGGTGCTGCCTTCTGCTCTTCCAGTCTCTCCTCGTGAGGATGTTGGTGAAGGACTCTGAAGGATTGGTCTTATATTTCTTTCAGGCCCCATCTTTGGAATCAATCTCATGGAAAAATCTTGTGTTGCTGCCAGGCTGTCCTTCATTTCTCATTCTTGTAAGAGGAACACCGCAGGAGCTTGAATCTGTACCTCATAACAGTGATGTATCAACACACCCCATGCCAGAAGAGGAGCTCTTGTGTTCCTTGCAGGGCATATTTGTGTGAATTGCAGGGATGAGGCTATAGGGGCTCCATTGGTAGCTCTTCTCAAAGCTGACAAAGATAAGTACCATGTGAAACAAGCTGTGGCTGAATTTGGAGAAGAGGATGTGGTGTTGAGCTTCCCTGCTGCAAACATGAAAGATTTCTAGAAAGGGATGAAATTGAGAGAAGGGAATTTGTTTGACACTCAGCAATTTAAATGATGCCCAAGAGGCAGCAAGTATTGAGGACAGTTGTTTGGGTTGTTGGAAGCTGGTGTACACTGACAAGGTCCAGTCCATCACTGCTGAACTTGCAACAGGAAATTGAACAGCACCACCAACAGCATGTCTGGGATGAAAACACCTGCCTTGAGAAAGCTCTTTAGCTTGTGCCTTGGGGTTTAACTTTGGGTTTGGGCATGCAGAGAGTCAGGGACTTCTCTGGTTCATTGTCATATTTGATAGGCTTGTGTGTGCAGTCCTTGATGAACAGCGTCTCTAGGCACGGTTCTTTGTTAGCTGAACAGGACAGGTCTCTGGTCCAAGTCTTCTGGGTAGATGTTGCTTGTACAAACACAGGCAGAGCTGATAGTGAGGTGTGTGATGCCTTTTACAGTGCTTGCCATGCAGTCGAGTCTGGAGCTCAACCCATGCAGGCTGACCACCCTGTGTGACCCATCTTTAACTACTGGTGCCTTGCCTGGGAGCCCCAGAGCTTGAGGCCTTTCTTGAGCAGCTGTGGCTCCTACTCAGAACTCCTCAGCTACCCTGTAAGCAGCTGCCAGATGTCTGTGAAATGTGTGATTGGTTCCTTGAAGAGGAGATGATATCTCCATTTAGCCACACTTCTTGAGCTGCTTGTTGCTCAAACTAGAAATGCTGCTATCTTTTGTGATATATTGGTTTATCTCCTATGCACCTTTGTTATATAATCCACAAAAGAGCTGCTGAAGAAATCATTCCCTTTTCATCCTATTGTCTTAAACTGGGGGTGAAAGGAAGGGGGAAATTCATGACTGTGGTGTATGTCTGTGCTTCCCCCACAGACAGAGGCTGATTTGTGGTCTCCCCTTTTTCCTCTCTTTCCTCCTCTTCTCTGGGAGCAGTGCCTTGTACATTACATGGACTCTTGATTCCTTTGGTACAGAAGCAAGGGTGCAATCCTTTTTCCCCCACCCCCCATTATTGCTGCTGAAGCCTTACAAGAGATAAATATCAGGCTGTTTTGTACCTACAGATGCACGGTAGGCTTTGTTTTTATCCCGTTGTATGGAAGGAACGCTCCTGTCTGACGGTTTCTCTTGTGGAGGTCTCTCCAGGATGGGGAGACCTCAGGGTGAACCAGGAGAGAGTCACTAACTGCCAGGAAAGTAATATCTGGAATTACTGCATGGTTATAACCCTGGTGTGTTGGGGTGGCTCTGCTGGAAAGGTTGGATTATGCTGCTACAGTCGGTGTGTGGGACTGGCAGCTAACAGTGCGTTTTCCAGGTTCAGCAAAGCCTGTTACTTGCTTAATAATTTAGATATAATTATGAAGGGTCATTTAGGGCTCTTGACTTCTCTTCATTCCTTTTTAGTGACTTCTTAGAAAGTCAATTTTCTGAACATGACTTTCATTTTTAGTCATGATTAATATCTCATGTTCAGACAACTGGGGCTAGTGCTACTCTCGTCTGGCTTCAGGTCACCTGGTGGAGAAGCCAACATTGCCATGCACCAAGCAAAACCTGAGCCTGTTTTATTTCAGAGGTCTTCATTTGATCAGACAAGAAAGAAAAAAGCCCCTCGTCCCTTAGGCAGTTGGAGAAAAGGGCCTTTGTGTGGCAGGAACAGGCAGATGCTGTGGAGGGCCCTCGGCCCAGCTGGTCTGCAGCCAAATGCTACTTTCGAAGAGCTGTCCAAAATCCACTGTGCACCCGGATGTAAGAGCTCTCCTCTGTTTGCTCCCTGCGAGGTGATGTCTGTAGGTGCTTTGTGCTCCCCCAAAGCACCCCTGGGTCACAGGCATGGCCAGATGTCCAGCCAGATGGCTGGGGAGACTCCAGGGGACTGCAACTGACTGTCTGTCGGTAAACCCCAGTGCTGCTGTTTTGTTTGTCTTTTCAGGGTTCTGGAGGAAGGGAAAGATAAGGTTACATCTGTCCTAGATCCCTGACTTTTTACAGAGGTTAAAATCCCAGCTGAACACATCTCTTTGCTATGTGGAGAAAATAGTTGAGTAATTCAAACAGACTCCTTGTACCAACACATGTCTACAATTAGTGCTGGGGCTGCCAATGGGGTGTGAGGATAGCAGGAAACTGGCAATGGAGCTGTCTACAGAAGTATTAACAACAACAAAAAAGAAAAGAAGAAGAAAAGGTAGATTCTCAATGCAAGTGCTCTTTTCTCAGTTAGGTTTGGTTTGGTTTGGATTTTGTTCTTTTTTTTAAAGGTGAACTCTCTGAGTTAAAGATGCCAAGCTGAAAGCCACAGCCAGAGTTTCTTTGTGTTGCAAGCAAATATATATATATACATGTTCTAAGTGTAAAATCTCAGTTTCCCCCCTAAATTGCCCTTTCCTGTTCCTGAGTGCAGGGGTGGTTGCTGCTGTATCAAATTTGAGGGTTGTTCCAGGACTTTCCAGCTTTGGAAGTGGCTGATGACCGCTAAGGTGCATCTGGAAGCAGAGAGGGGAGGTGGAGGAGGAGGAGGAGGAGGAGGAGGAGGGCTGGCAATGTGAAAATGTGCTTGGAAAAGACAGAAAGAGCAGCTTAGATGTAGGTGGAAGTTTTGAGGAACTGGAGGTCTTAACTGCTCCTTGATGGTTTCTGTTTTAGCTGCTGCTCAGATGCCTTTTCTTTTTGAATTCTCTAAGCAAATGGAGCCACTTTCAACGAGACAGTTGTTTTATTAAGAAAAAATGTGACCCAGCTGTAAGTATTCACTGCAGTATATAGAAATGGATAACATATGAAAGATTCCTGTAAGTCAAGTGATGATGTGTTTTGTAATCATTGAGTGAGAAGTCCAGATCCCTAAAATTGTCTGTTCACTGAGTTCCATAGCTGTGCAGTCTGACCTGTGGCAGTTGTTTTAGATTTCTCTATTGATCAGTATTCAGGGTTATATCACAGACCATTAAAAATAAGTTTCAGAATTGTAATGAATAAACCATTTAGTTGCTGTCAGGCAGTTCTGTTGTAAACACAAATTCTTTTCTTCCTCACAGCTTGCTGCTTTGCAGCTGCACATGTCAAGGAGAAAGCACAAATATTGATGAACATGTTGAACATCCTTTCCCAGCCAAAGGTCCTCTTTCTTGCTGGTTTTCTGAAGTTGAATGTTTGTTTCCTCCTTTGCTTTTCCTGAAGTAGTTTTAGAAAAATTCCCCATTCAGAAAGGGAAAAAAATTTAAATCTGATGGACCTGTAGCTTCAGTCATATATAAGAAGTAAAATAACATTTGGTAAGATTAAGTAATAAACTGAAGGCTAATAAAAGTCCTTATTTGTGAATTTGCCAAAAATAGCTGAATAGGCTGTGGTCATGTTGTCTTTTCAGCTGAGTCTTTTAAATTATAACATCTAAATAGTGTCAGACTAAGTCAGCACATAGGTATGATATTTTCAAGGATGGCATCCTGAAACTGGATGATGCTGGTGGCACAGTATCTGCATGTAGAAACCAGGGTACTAATATTGTAGCAGCCATATTTCAGCATCTGCTAGTCATCAGTTGGGATAAAGCATACAAGAATTAGAAAGAAGAAAACGTTCCATTTTTAGGAAAATATGTAAACAAATTTCATTGCCTCCTGCTGGTAGCCCAAATGAAATGAAATATGTAGACTGTGGGGCAGAACATTGTCCCTAAGAAAGGCATTGCTTTTTTACAGGTTCATCCCTGACTTCTTTCAGGGTTCTGAAGTATTTCTGTCCCTTGCTTACACATTAATAGCTGCCTGCCCTGTTTTATTTGCTGTCTCTATTGATGCACCAGGGTATTCAACTTGTCTTGTGCATCCTTTCTGTATCCTCTTTCCATTGTGGGGAACTATAGTTTATACTTCTGTCCTTGTTGGAAAGCACCTGGATCTCAAGTGCTAGTGAGTCCTTGAATATCAAAATTAAAATGAACAAGGCTTTCTAAGGTGGTCGTGACCCTCTTGTGAGTACTCTGAGAGTCTGATAATGAGTATTATCATTTACAGTAAGTAATTATTAGGCTACAAATCTGTTTTGCCATTTGTAAAGGCTTTTCTTGAGCTTGCTATTCCAGCATAGCAACTGTGGTGCTCTGTTTATTGCCCTAAGTTCAGTAAATACTTTCTTTTTCTCAGTGTTGGTCAGAATTGCCTGAAGACTTACTGATTTTGAAAAAAAGGCACAATTAACATTTGTAAACATCTTGGAAGAGGTGCTCAAACTTCCAGGGATCTCTGTGAGAGCTGGCTGTGCTCAGGGTTTTCCAGCATCAGGCTGTAAGGCCACAGGTGCTGCTGGAGCTGTGAAATGTGAGTGCATGAGGGTGTGAGCACACTGCTTCCCTCTTGTGTTTATACAATATTGGCTTGTTTAATTCTCAGTTTAGCCTCCAGGAAGCCAAACCTTGAATTTCAGTGTTTGTTTCTGCAGGAAAGAGCAAGATGAAGAGCCAAGATCAATACTGCTTGTGAAAACAGAGCAAATCAAACAAACTTAGACTTTTATAGCATCATGCTCCAGTTGACAAAGATTCCTATGTAAGATGGTAGATAATGCCTGATTGTTCAGAAAATCTCATTGCAATTCATTGTACAAGTATTTTTGTGCAAAAGTAGAATCCTTTATGTGAATGAGATGAGCAGGAGTGATTTGTTGCAGTGCAGTTTCTTCATCTGTCAAGGTGTAGTTTTCTGATATTGGAAGCAAAGCAGAGGCAGAGTTTTTGGCTGTTAATGGGAACTGCATTGGAGTCTCAAGGAAGTTGATTGCAAGATTTGGTTTGTACTCATTTTGAATAAGAAAAAACCCAAAAGTTATCCTACTACATACAGATAAAACATGTGCTGCTGGTGTAATGAATTCAGTGTAATAGATAAAGTGGTAATCACTCCTGGCTGTCAGGAACTTTAGCTCTGGGGTCTAGAAGCTGGATATTGGCACTAGTCCTAGGTGAAAGTCAACTTCTAAAATAGATACATACATCAGTCAGAAAACCCATTTTTTAGCAAATGTCATGATGGCTTGGCTGCGGATGTGCAGGGACGCATTTTTCTGGAGCACATGGAATGTTCTGCACAGCTTGAATAGTTGTATGTGGTGTCAGAGTCTGTATCTGAATGTGTTTCAGTTTTGTTCTCTGCTTCAGTGAACCTTAACCCCCTGTGTTCTATTCCACACACAAAATGTTCTGATGATACGTCCTGCAGGATCTTTCACTCTGTCTGGGGGAAATTCTTGGTGGTGCACTGTAGTGAGTACCTTGTGTAGTGGGGGGAGGAGGCTACTTCAGGACAGGAGTGCCATGTTTCTGGGTGGTCCCGTGGTGTAAAGGAGAGCACTCTGGACTCTGAATCCCAAGGTCCTGAGTTCGAGTCTCAGTAGGGACCGTCCCTGGCAGTTCAATGCCTCCCTGCCATCCCATCCCGTCAGATCTCGGATGCTGAGCAGGGTCAGCCCTGGTTAGCACCGGGTGCTGTGACAGTCCCGAGGACTTCACTGTCACCGTCCAAGCTCGCTCGGCCATGGCTAATGGACCTTAGGAGTTAAACGGTGGGGCCAGTTCTGCACACGCTGAGCCTCACCTAAAAAACCCACTGCACAGGCTGGAAGGGCACAGCCACGTGGGGAGAGCCCTGCCCAAATCTGCGTTTGTGAAGTGTGCCCATACATGCATACCATGCTTCTATTTTCCATTTTTGTTGTGAGTTAGTGACAGGCTCTTCTGTTGTAATGTCCTCTGAGAGGACTTTTGTTCTAGCTGTGGCTTCTCAGCTTGAAGGAGTGATTGGAGGAGAAGGTTGTTAGACAGGGCTGGTAGATCCTGCTACTGACTGGCACTGATGCCCAGTGCACATACAGGATTGTTCTGATCAATCCTCTCCTGTTGTTGGCATGACAGGCAGTCAAGGAGATAAACTTCTTCTCCCGTTTTTATCTCCACAGCACTTCACAGAGTTCCTGGATGAGTTTTCACCTGATGTCCTAGGCCAGCTGTTGAATGATCCCTTCTTGTCTGAGAAGAATGAAATAATGGAGGTGGAACTGTCTCCAGCATCCCCAGCACCCCTCATCCAGGCAGAACACAGCTATTCCCTCTGTGGGGACTCTCGACCCCAGTCTCCCTTGACCCACATCTCGGCTGATGACAACTTTAATGAAGGTAGGAGGTGATGATGTGCTAAGGGTGCATGTGAATGCTTTTTGCAGAGGTTACTAACTTTGCATTGTAAACATTTTGAGTCACAAGTTCATCAAAAGAAGTAGAAGAAGGGCCAGAAATACACTTGATTCCACATATCTGAATCTGTGATTGTTGAAGATGAATGGAGAATGGTAAACCCAATGAGGATTACCATGAAGTCTGCATATTGTAGAACATGACATGTAAAGAAAGGGTGAGGTGGGGGTTTTTTTGGTCTTCTGCAGGAAAAGGAAAGAGAAGATCTTATTGTTGTCTCTGACTGTCTGATCAAAGGGTGCAATCAAGACAATGTTAAACTCCCCTAAGATACACAGTGATAGCACAAAAGATAGTGTCTGCAACAAAGCAAATTCCAGTTGGGTGTTAGGAAAATAATTTTCATCGTGGGAGTGTGTCAGACATTTGAAAAGTTATCCAGAGATGCTGTGAAGTCTTCATCTGTGGAGATATTAAAAGCTGAGCTAGACAAGGTCCTGAGCAACCTGGTCCAAGTTAGCCATATGCTGAATGAGAAGTCAGACAAGATGGTCTCCAGAGGGTCCCTTTCAGGTTTATTAAAAAAACCCAAACTGACCTTTTAAACTACACTTTTTTTCAGTAGTGTCTAGAGCTTTCCGTTATCCCAAAATGAGAATCAGGTCATCTTACTTATGGTTCTAAATACATGTGTAGGAATGTGACTTCAGGTGCTGCCCCAGTCTTAGAGATGGTCTTGCTGAAGTTCCAGGGTTTTGTTCCTTTTAATTTTTTTTTTAAAGAGAAAGAAAGAAAAATAATGCCTATCAAGAAATCATTGGTGATCTTGTAAAGACCTAACTGCAGTTTTATAGATTCTGTGGCTGTGGTGACGCATAGAAAATTATGAAAACCCACAGCAGTTTTAACAGTTATCTGTAATTCAGCAGTTACAAACATCTGGATGGGGAAAAGGGGAAATGCAAGAATAGTGGGAAGAAGAGGTGCCACCTGCTTGTTCTGCTGTGAAGTGGTTGTCAGAGAAGCAAACTATGAATGTCTGGTAACTGTAAGGAATAACCTCCATGTCAGACTTCCAATCCTAATAATTAGTTTATTTCTTCACCATTAGCTTCACTGTACAAATCAGTAGAGTACTAAGCTGCATCACAATAAAAGAGAGAGAGATTAGTGCTTGTGGCTAAGCATTAAGAAGCTAAGCTGTTTGTGAAGATCCACCAGACATGTCTTCAAAGGCAGACAGATTTGTAGCCCAAAATGCACTCTTAAAACATGATGAAAACTGTTAGAGATTTCACAGGAGGACAACTAATTAAACCTGTGAGAAGGCTTTTCAGTATGAGACAGGGGTTTTGGAAATGATCTGGAAACATCATCTACAGAAAGTCTTCTGTTTTTGTATTTCCTAGCTGTTTTATGTGAATAAATTAACTCATATGGGAGATACTAATTGTGGCATGAAAAACAAGCACAAGGGGCATCAGAAACCAAGCTCCTCTGGAAGTTAATAGGGAGAAGCTTCAAACAAGGCTAAAAGTGAGGGGAGTTTCCTTTGGGAAAAAATCCTGAAGAAATTCATACTGCTGAGACCACTGAGTACTTAATAGAGCTCTAGTCAAATGATGTTTTAAAAAGCCAAGAAACATTAACAAGTGAGTTTAAAAATAGAAAATGAATGGAAAACATTTCATCTTCTGTTAACTCTGCAGAGTGTTTCATAAGAGAGGAGGAGGAGGAGGAGTTGTTCTTGGTGTTTGGGGTTTTATTTAGTCTTAACCCTGCAATCATGCTCACGACCTGTTTGTACCTATTGACTTCAGAACAATGAAGCTCAGAGAAATATTTGAGGAAATTACAGTATTAGAGTGAACCTGGCTCTCCGATAGATACTCAAGGGCATCATGCTGGTGATTTTTCAGTCTTTGAATCTATGGGAGAAGGGAGAGAGGATTTTGTGGATGGCAACACTGCAAGGTTTGACATTGGAGGTTGAAAGCATCTCTGTTGTTAGTCAGTGAAGGTGCACAGTGCTCCTGACAACTCTGATGAATGCCAGTCCCCTTGGTGGAGTAAGGGAACAGATACTGGGGGAGGTCCATATGCTCCAGCATGATCTCCTGCTGCTGGGGAACTGTGAGCGATTTTGTGGAGTGGCAGGAGCTGAGAAATAAGGTTGTCTGAGTGACTTAATTATAGAATGTCCCAAACATTTTAATTCTGAGAGTAATCACCCCACTGGGCAGACTGGTGACTCACAGCTATTGTGTCTTCATGGTTTTTCTATGGCCAGGCTTCATGATTGTGCAGGACCCTGTCCTCAGGACTGGGAGTGGAAACAGGCTAGTGAGGAGGCTTGTGAATGACACTTGCATGTGTATGTGCACACCTGCTGTAAACACACTGCTGTGGACCTGTGTGCCTGCGGTCAGCAGCAGTGTGAGGAGGAGGAGGATGGCACAGAGCACTTAAGCTGGGTCTGGATGCCATTTCAGAACTTTACCCTTAGCTCTAGAGGACCAGGGGCCTGGTGTTCTGCACAAAGCATGTGGCAAACAGGCTTCATTCTCTCTTTGCAGTAAAGTTAGTAATGCAGTGTTTCTTGGTGAGTCTCAGCAGTTGTCCTGGCTATGAGTGTTGGCAGGTTCTTTCCCAGGGTGTGCAGAAATGCCAGCCCCTCCCAAGCCAGTGACTGTTTATGGGGCAGGCAAGGTAGGGAAGGTGTGTTTTAGGGCCAGGCCCCTCAGGGTGTTTTAGGGCCAGGCCCCTTAGCCCATATGGGTAAATAATGTGGACTCGGAAGTGGTACCTGTTGCACTTCTCATTGTCTCTGTCACACCAGCAGTTACTCTGTTTGTGTGATCTGGAGCTGCAAACTCATTTCAGCAAGGGCAGCTTCTCCTGTGCCATGTGCTGCTGGATGCTGAGGTGCTCCCCGTGCCACTTCTAACTTGTATGTTAATGCTCCACCTGCCATGATGTGGGCAGGGATGGCTTGTACCACATGGGTCTGGTGTCCTAAAGGCAGATGTACCTGCCTGCTTTTAAAATAGCCTTAAGAACTGGAGTTTGTCTCCGTGCTGACACACCTGTTGGAAAGGGCAGGTTGGAGTGACAGCTGGGGATGTGTGGCCTGTCCTGGGACAGGGTTCTGCTGTCTTTGTGGGCACAGGATGACCCCCAGACATCAGTCTCATCCCCATGGCACTGGGGCAGGTATGTCCACGTGTCATATCGGTCTGCTATCTGCCTTTCCACCCTCCTCCTTCAGCTGGGCCAGCCTGTTGGAGGAGGGAATTAGATTTTCTAAGTTGTTTCCTTCTTTTTCAATGGCACCCAATGTCTGTAGTGGGTTTTGAGCTCCATCGTGAAGGGAGGCTGAGGAAAAGGCTCACTTCATTCAGCACATGGTCTTCAAGACAAGTTTAAACCATTCAGTATCTATTTTCATCTTTTTGTTTTCCTCCACAAATTTCTCACAACCTTACTGAAAATGTTATTTGATGTTTCCTTTCAGCCACTACGTTGGAGTGATTGTTTTGACTCCATAATCACTTTCTTGCCCACTTTTGCAGGGGAACAAGTAACTTCTGCTGGGAGCTATTGTTGGCCATCAACCACAATTTCTACAATTGCTAAATTGACCTATTCCCATAATTGTAAATCTTATATAAAGGTTTTCTCAGAACAGTTAGAAGTTTAAAACCTGGGAAACTCATAAGCCTCAATTTAACTTTTCCGAGAAGTCCTGTTAACCTCAAGGCGAGAACACATTTAAGTGTCTGTGAAAGCAAAGTCCAAACACTGCTTTTGCCTACTTATTCACTGTTCTGACTTCATTGCTTTGAGGCTATTTCCCCAGCTTTGTGCAGAAAAACTTTCCTGAATGCTTGCAGCTTGTTGCTAGTGTGGAGTCTCTGAAGGTGTCAGTTTTCAAGCAGATGTGTACAAGACATCTGGCATTTTTTGGTTTCTCCCTACAATGAGAATCTATTCTTAGATTCAATTTTGCATAAACTTCTAAGACTAAAGATACTAGAGAGATTTATAGGCTTAACCTGCCTGCTTGCAGCTGGCTGACCATGAACTTTTGTTTGCCTGAACTGGTGAATATGGCCTGGGGAGGGCTTCATGCTGTAACATGAAAAAGCAGGCTGTGTCCCTATCCACACCAGTTGCACTGCCACCTCTTTCCCACCAGGTTTATGCTTTCTAGTTTTGGGCCCAGGCATTATTGAGACAACTGCAGAGTGGCTGTGGAGAAGGACAGTGCGTAGTTGTGAAGTGGAAAACGCTCATCAAAGGACATAAAGAAACTGGGAGGGGAGACTGGGAATAGGGCTGGTGGGTAAGGGAGACCTCTTACTGTACATCAGGGCCTTTTGGGGCACAGATTCACCTGACAATTGTAAATGAGTGGGGAAAGAAGCCTAATTTTCTGTTATGTTTCTTGTATGTTTGTCTTCAGTTTTCCATTCTCTGCAGAGTTTTAGAAAGGGAGGGCTTTGGGTCAGACACCAGGAGAAGGCAAGACTGAAGTTTCATCAGGGACTATGATTAGCATCCTTGTGACTTGAGATGTGAGTGTGGGCTCCTTCCCTGCTCTCCCATGCTCCACCTTCTCAGCTGTAGGCACAAACTTAAGGATAGTGACTGTCCCTTGTTTTGTACATGTGAGATCTATAAATGACAGGCAAGTACAATACTGAGGGGCTGGTGTATGGCAGGAAAGTGAAGGCAAAGCCTGCAACATCCATGTGGGGTGCCTCTGAGAGCAGCTCAAGTGGTGGGGGTGTTTCACAGAGAGTGTCATTTGGCTTTTCAGATGTTTTTTACTTGGCAAACCTGACAGGACAGAGACAGTGGACAGCCAACTAGTCACTGGTATGGTGTCTCTTCTCAAATCCTGGCCAGGAGGCTGAGTGCATTCCTTTCCCCCTCCCCTGAGGGCTCTGCTTCTGAGTTTAGTCTGGGTCCCCACCTGCCCCTCCTGTTCATGCTTTCCTGCTCAGGAATGCTTTGAAGTTACTCTTGGATTTGAAGCAGCTTGCCTTGGCTAAAGGTTTGACAGACTGATTGCTGAAATGGTGTGTTTCTAGTTCACTCTTAGCTGTGCCAAAATTGGGGCTGGCCCCAGACTGTAACCTCTATTGTTATTGGGTTTTTTACTGCTGAGGTGGTATTTTCCTATAATGTGCTTTTAAAACTTGAATTTTCGTTTTAAATTTCATCTCTCTATGTGGTTTGAAAAAGAAAATCATAAACAACAAACCAAAACAAACCAACCAAGACCCTGAAAATCATTGTATGTGGCTCCCACTTCTCCAGCTGAAATAGCCCTTCAACAGTAAATCCAGCCCTCATCTCAGGCAGGGCTGTGTACACGAAAATGCTTTCTTATGTATGGAGGCCACAGGCTGTAATCAGTGTTGTGTGTTGTCTGTTTGCAAAGAGGCACCTGTGGGCTTGAGGCTCAGGTCTGCCTTCCTAGATTTTATATGTATACATGTATATGCCCAGACATGGTATACATGAGTATATGGTGTATATGTAAGTCATAATAGTTTTACTATTTATAGTAAGTTATATATAATAATTTAATTTTTTAATATAACCTCTGTAGAGAAGATGCATTGTCCTGCTTCTGTCTTTCTCTAAATACTGAATCAGTGTAGTATGAACAATGAAAATAGAACCTCCTCTGCCCTTACTTTGCTGAAAATGGAACTGAACAAAGAAATTCACTTGTATTTTGAAAAGTTGCTGTCAAAACTGTACTGATAATTTTTGAGAGCATATTCCTGCAAATTTTTTCCTTTATAATTTTTCTTATTTTTGTGTTTATTTAGGAAATGGAGAGAAAGCTGTTTAGTGGGGATAGTCTGTATTTGGGTGATTTTTATGTGGAAATGTAGCAGTCAGTCTTTGTCAGTATCTGCAGTTTTAAAGTCAGAGCATCACAGAATATGCTGAGATGGAAATGGCCCATCAAGATCATCGAGTTCAACTCCTCACCCTGTGTGGGTCACCCCAAGAATCACACTGTGTACCTGAGATGTTGCTCTGTATGAAAATACTCAGTAGAAGAGCAACTAAATCCATACTGAAGTATGAGAAGGCTTTTGAATTTTTATATGTCCAGCATCCAAAATCTCAGTAAGTCACTGCATCAACACTGTAACTTCTACTTGAGCAGCAGTGTGTCTGAAAAATGTCAGTTTTGTTTTAGAGGTGGGCATTTTGGTGCTTACTTGTGGTTACTGTTAATAATCATTAACTTGCAATCTGGCCTCCTTTAGCTTCCAGTTCCACATACATGAGCTCTCACTGTAGCCTTTGTTTCTGTTAAAGAACCATCTCCTCTCAGAAACCTCTTTCCCTAGGTGTTTGTAGGCTGTGATTAAGTTCCCTCCTGGTTTCTGCTTGGATACAGTCTAAATGAACTGCACTTCCTTGGTGTTTCCCTGTAGGTGGTATCCTCTGGCCCTTGAGCTATTGCAGTGCCTTTTCAAAACTTGGTGAAGTGACTGCAGGAGCTGCTTGCCCAGGAATAGTTTCCAAGATGATCCATATTAGGGGAATACTCCTCCCATTTCCAGTCCTGCTGGTTGTGAAACCAGTGATGTCATTCTCTCTGTAGTGTTGCACTGAGAGCTCGTGCTCACTTATGTGCTGTCAGCATCAAGTCCTTTAATGTGTGTTGAAGCCTGGTGGCTGCCATGATACAGATATGCCTTCACAACATCTGCACGGGGTATGAGGAGAAGAATTCAGGCCTGTGACAGAGAACTGTGTTATTTGAACACAGTGCTTTAGTGGATAACTTCCATATGCCTTAAAAAAATCATAGTCTTTATAATGATACTGAACTTTAAGGCTGTAAATCCAGCTGCCTCGTCAATCTGTGCTTGACTCCCATATATATAAAGGGTGATGCTACAAAAATACAGTTTCAACCCCTGAGCAAAATAATTAAAAAACATCGGGGACTGTATCCCAGCTGACAGCTATGCTTGTGTGAAGTCTTAGTACAAAGGGAGGTTAAAGCAGAATCTGTAACCCCAAGACATCTCTTGGCTGGTTTTACATGCTAAGATGCTTTGGATTGAAAATTGTCAAATTCTCCACAGGAAAGACGGTATTGACCCTTGTTGTTTATGTCTGAAAGGAACAATGTGTCTTTGCTTCTATCTTAATAACTTTGATAGTGATACAAATGATCTGTGGTTTTTACGTGGACTCCATGCCATGCAAAGAACAGATGTCGGTATGAACATTGATCTTTTGTTAAGAGGAAAGCTATTTCTGCTGTGCATTGTGATTACTGTGTATCACTGCTGCTCATCTTTGCCCCTTTATTTAATTTTCCCTTTGTGGCACTTTAAAAAGGACCTCAATGTTTGGTAGTCAAACAGTATCTCCTTTGTCGAAGCTGGTTTGAGGGCTTCAGTTTCATTATTTGCAGTGGGAGTGTGTGTGCACGTTGGGAGGGGGAAATGCCATCTGGAAAATCTGTAAGAGCAACTGTTTGTCAATGAGTGTGGGCTCTCACCTCACGAAGGAGAGAGGGGGAGCAGTAGTGGTGGAATTCAGCATTTCAGGCATGATAAACAAGGCTTGTGTCTGCCTGGGGGTATTACGGGAGCACAGAGCTGGGTACTGAGGACCGTTTGAGCCCAGGGGAAAGACAAGGCAGCAGTTATTCCTCCAGAAAGGTCCAGCTTGCCTTTGGGAGGCTGGAGAAGCTCAGGTTGCAGGGCTGGGGACACGGAACTTCCTCCCCAGCAAGTGGCATGTCCAGCAGCATGCCCAAAATCTGTGCATCAGCAGAGGCCCTTTTGGGTTTATGGCACGGTGTTTCTGCTGACAGAGTGAGCAGTCATTTCCCCACAAACAACTGGTGAGCCTCTTTCTAGAGGTGTTTTCGCCTTGCAGTTTGCTTCCTCCCAGTTTGCAGCTGTACTTCTGTGGTGTAGAACTAGTGAGCATCCCTGGATCCTGCTGTTAGATGTGAAGAGGCAACGACCTCAGAGGGAGGATTCAGGCAAGGACTGAACACTTGTCCAAGGTACAGCTTTGGAAATGTGGACCCTTGTTGCAAGTTTAAGCACTGTCTGAGTCCAGGTGTATTATTCACATATGATGAGACTGCGTATGGTTGTACATGGCCCAGCTGTGTGGAGGCCAGGAGGGCTGTGCATCCAAGCCCTGTGGTTCATGATGACAACATAAGGTCTGTCATGAACTGAAAAGTAATTGAAGCCCTATTGCTCAAATCTGTAACGCACATAAAGAGGGAGATTATTTAAATATGCTTGGCTGGAGAACAGTTTGACTCATTAGGAAACTTCCTGCTTTACCCTGTTCAGAGATGGCTCTTCTGATACCTGTGCAGAGCACTTTGACCCAGTCTGTTGTGATCTCTTTCAGTTTTCAGTTTTGTTTTTCTCTAAGCTGTTTTATCTGTTGCTTGTACAGTGAACTTTAAGGATGAGGCAAAAGCTGCCTCTTCATTCTGCTTGTATAGATAAGGACATCCCTTGATGATTCTACAGATTTCCCTTGCATGCTTGTTTGTCATTCAGTGCATGCATCTGTTTTCTGTGTGATGGTGATCTGTGATGGTGTTATGGGCTTTTGTTCCAGTTCATGATTAGGTTCAGTGGTACACCCCTCATGTGGGTTGTTTATGTAGTGGTGTTATCTTACTTTTTACTGCAGGGTAAAAAAAGAAAAGTGAAAGCCATATTGTTTCTCTGAACTTGCATTGTCTGTACTTGGGAGGGGTGAGGGCAAGATACAGAGTGCACCACTAAAAAATGTGTAGGAACTCACTGATGGAACTTGGTTATCCATGCAATAAGTATATCTGTTAAACTCTAAAGAATAGTGCTGAAAAGGATGTGGGGAGCAAGGGAGATCTTTTTAGTTATTCTGTAAGCTCTGTTTCTCTGTACATGTATCAGAGAGGGTGAAACTTAGTCAATGTTGGAAAAGATTCACATTTTCTCAGGAGAGGAGGTGGTATGTTGGACAAGATTGAAGAATTAGTTGGATAGAAATAATTAATAAAAGGTTAGCAAACCTTTCTAGGAACTCTGATATTAAAAAACTGTACAGTTAAGTAAACACTTTTGACCTTGGTTTTCACTTTTCCTACCCTGCCTTTCTATAACATGTCCATGAAAGAAGGAAGGAAACAAAATATTGCAGTTCTTCACAGAAATATGAGTATCCTAGAAGGCTGCACATGGTATTGTTAAGAGAACACGTCTAATTTTTTATATCTATATATAAATGCAGAGATATTAAAATGCTTTTACCAACACTGAAATGGTGTATATTAATACTGACATGTAAACACAGCCGTTGTTGGTTGTGTGTTTTTCATGTATGCCTAAATCACACACACTGATCATCAGCCGTGATGCTTAGAGGAGCACATTTCTGTTAGAAATCATCATCATAATGTATGAGGTGTACAGCATAGAAGTTGACTTGGGTCTGTTGTACCTAAAGCCAAGCACATGTGGGTAACTCAGTCTTTGCAATGTACTTCAGAACTCGGAAACATTCGTTGTGCAAAACGTTGCATCTCCTTTTCCCCTTTGGCTGTAGTAATCTGGAGAAAGGGAAGTGAAAAGGAAAAGTCCACTTGTGGTATGTTGAGTAGATCTTACTAGCATTGCCCATCTTAACTGCAGGTGATGGAGCCTGGGGCAGGACTAGGGCCTCTGAAATAAAGACAGAGGACAGAAAGAATCTGTTTGGACACCTTGCTGAAGGTGTGCACGGCATGCAGTGCTTACACTTGCAGTGCGAGGGAATTATGTCCCATTTTGAGCTTCATCTCTTGCATTGCTATCCCCATACACAACATCTAACAACACACTGCATATATCTGGGACCAAGCTGGACACGTGATGACTACAGCTGGGGAAGAAGAGGACATGTTTAAAATTTTTCCTGTCAGTGAGAACATTGCTCACTACACTGATTGAACTTAACTTTGGCAGCTTGTATGGCTTCTGCCTTTAAAGAAAAAACAAAAAAAAGAAAGTGGAAGGTGCATGCTAAATAAGACTGCAGGAAAAGTGGGACAAGCTTGATGACAGAAAAAGTACACAAAAGCTTTCTGAAGAAATGTAATTTTAGTCTTGGGCACAGGAGATCTTAGATGTGTGTGTCACAAACCCTGGGTTGCTGTGATGAATGGGTGTTTTGGATGCGTGATTTGAAACTAATGTTTAACTTGCAGCAGTGGTAGATGCTCACAGCTGAACCTGAAAGCTCAATGCATAGTGTATTTTGATCAAGTGTAATAACAGTGCTAAATCATCTGAAAAATCCAATTCCAGTTGTCTCCAGTTGGCCATTTAAAATTCCTAGTTACTTTTTGACCTTAATGTCTCGATGTTTCACTTAAATTTTCAGGACAATTGTGGAAATTAATTCAGGTTGGTGGAATGTTTCCCTAGGAGGGAATTAAATAGCCCTGTGGGAACAAAATTTGGATTGTATGTGGTGAAAGAGAGGTGAGGCTTTGCATGAGACAGTAAGAATAGCAAAACATGCAATATCTCCTATGTCAGTAGAGCACCATGCATTCTGCTTGTTGGGTAAGGCATGGGTTCTGTAGAGAAATTGTTTCATCACGTTATTAAAACATTCCTATTTTTAGGTGTATGTGATGTGCAAAAGGACACTGAGTTAAACATTCATAAGTATTTCTTAATACCTGGGTGCTTTGGAACATGAATGTTCGGTTAACATTGTCTCTGTGTGCAGTTTAACAGTACCAGTTTTGCACATGGCAGGGATTTTGCCTAAGGACTGTGTAGACTGTTTAAATTACGTATTCCATGTGCCAAAATGCCTGCCATTCATGGACTTATGAAAGGGTAGGTAAGGGGGAATGCTTCTCATTTAAACAGTCATTGTGCACAACAGAGTTCTGAGGTTCATAGGAAATTCCAGCTGGGAAGGGAACTGACAGCCAGGATCACTTGTTCAATAGGGAACTTTGGAGTCTGTGTTTTGAAGCCTGAGAAGGGATTTTTAACAGCCAAAGTGACAATATTTAGGATGTGTATTTTCTTAGCCATTTGGCTAGCTAAATCTCATGTTTAGGTTTTATTCCCTCTATAACTGAATGAGTTGCAGAGTATTTTGTCTCACCTTAGAGGATACAGTGTTGCCCTATTCACGTCCATCTGGAATACATGCCAACATGAAGATTATTTTCTCAACCTCTTCTTTTGGACTCTGTCTCAATAGTTCCCATGTACCTCCTCCACGGTGTTAGATATAAACACCTCTAATTTCTTGACACCAGTCATTTACTCTTTCCACAGCATGTCTTGCTTGGTTTGGAGAAGAGCCTCCCTTTTGCTCCAGTGGGTCTCTTGAGCCAGCCTCAGTTGTCCTTTCATTGCAGTATTTCACATGCACCTTCTTGCATGTTCTCATCATTCCACGAAACCTCTGTCATGGTTCTGCATAACCCTCTATCAGAAATACTCTTGCCTTGGAGGGTGTGCCACACCTCTCTGCATGCCCAGTAATCTATTAGCCTGCTCAATTTTAACTCCTTGCCTAAATTTTTCTGGTTTTGTGCAACAGTTTTCAAGGGCATTGGGAGAAGGGCTGCCACTTTGCTCTGCTAGTACAGTGCTTGGCAGAGTAGACTATGATGCTAAGGAACTATTGTAACAATAAACTAGGAATGATTTTCAGATAATGTCAACTTGCTGAGTAGAAAGAGTAGAAAGGACAGTGGGAAACGTCCTTGCAGCTCTCTCGGAGCAGAGGAGAGATGGTTTGTGACTTCATAAGCTGGAATGTGTCAAAAGAAAGACACTTGTAGCACAACACTGACTTTGGTAGTGAATGTGTAACAGGGACTTGGAAAAAGTCGGGGAGAGGAGTATCAAGGTGGGATTTGACCAATCCTCCATTCCTTCCTTTCACAGACTTGTTCATCTGGAATGACAGCTGTCACCATACATCATGAGAGGCAGTGTCAAAAACGTGTTAGATGCAGTTCTTCAAAGTTATTTCAGTGTTAAACACTGTGTTGCTGTAGCTGGAAACCATCTGTAACCCTGCAAACTGGTTAGACTGGTTTTAAAGCCCAGAATAACTCTGAGTAGTTTATGCAGATCTAAGTGGTGATGGCAGGGATGTCAAGTTAATCATCAAAGTCATCTTCAGAGGAGTAAAATGACCAGCCGGAGGCCAGCATGTCTTCCTATCTTAGAGCAGCTGAATATTTGTGATGAACCTGGGGATTAGAGGTGAGAAACATCATGAAGTGCAGCCTTAGAGGACATGCCCTGTTTTGCTGGTCACCCGTGGCCAGATTTCTCTTCTACTTGCATGATGATACAAATTTGAGAAAGTTCAGGGCTAATTACTGACTTCACTGATACCTCTCATTTATCCATGGCCCTCTCTCCCAAAGGGAGTCTAAAGTATATTACAAACGACAGTGCTGCCACTGGTGTAGCTCAACCCAGAGGTGCAAGAGGCAGCAAGCAGAGGCTCTGCACAACATGATGTGGGGGAAGTTTTGACAGAAGTTATCCAAACAGGCATTTGAAAGTTGCATTTACTGAGGGGTTCTGGGTTTCCAGACAAATCCCACATTAAAGGTTTTACTTCAATGATGTACACACAGCAAGCAGGGAGGGAGGTGTGCTGTCATGTTTGTCACTAAAGAGGCTCAGGGATGGTTGAAGGAGAACAATGTCCTCTCCTGAGTTAATATTTAGACAATGATACCCTTTTTGTTTTTAAAAATGCTTCTATTTTTGCATTTCTCCATTTCCCAGGAAGCTTTGGGAGTAAGCTCTCCAGGCACTTAAATACAGTGTTTAGCCCTTGCTCTACAGTTAGTTCTGGCAGAGCTGGTCTTACCGTTCATGAGGCTTCTGATTACAGGATACGTATTCTTCATTTTTAATTCTTTGGTGTGTCAAATTACCTCCTTCCTTGCCAGTGGTGGAGGTTAGGTGCCACCACAAAGTAATTACTAGTACTGGAGATGCACATTCTTCTCCCTCCTTCCAGTCACCCAGCTTCTGCCCAGTGCCTGTGTGCTCTGTGTGTGTGTGGTCTCAACAGCAAGGACACACCGCAGCACAGAGGCTCTAAGCCCACACTTATTTTTGTTACCTGCTTGCAGCTGAACTCTGTTGACATCTCACCAGCTTGATACACTCAGATGTGAAGGGCCTTGTGTCAGCCTTGCAGAATGCTGGGGCACAGCCACAGCACCTTGGCTGCCTCCCAGGATGTTGATGCAGCATGCAGTTAATTCAAAGCTCTGTTGCTGTTTCCTAGTCCTACAGTGGATGTACTTGCTCTCTGTTTTAATTTCTTATATTCAGTAGATAATCTGTATGAAGGCAATAGAAAAAAAGATCAGCACTCTTATTTTCTTTTATGTATATTTGCCTTGAGATTCCAGCTGCTTGATTTAATGGACATGCCTCTCACAACTGCTGATGAGTTGTGGCAGAGGACTGTGCCACACACTGTTGGGATGCCGTGCAGCTGCTGTAGGGATATTCTGCTGCAAGAGACAAGGGCTTACATGACTAAACTCTAGCAGTTGGAATAGGAAGTTTTTAAAGGCAGAATTGCAACTGCAAAAAATGCATTTGATTATTTTATATTTTTAAGAGGGTCTCTTAGTAGCCTTGTGGAATTGTTATAATTGTTGAGTCTTTTTGAGTTCTTGAGCCTCTGTCATATGTCAGACCTGGAAAAGTAAGTCCCTTCTCATCAACTCAAAGAGCATCTGCTTCATGAATGGAAATGGGCAGCTAAACTTACCATGCCAACCTTCCTCCAGTTCTTGACAGTGCAAGGCCAACCTTTCAGCTTTGTTCAGAAAAAAGTTGCATGACTTCCTTCTTATTAGTGAACTTGTGGTAAGTGGGGTTAGGGGTCAATTCTGCCCACATATGATGCCCATTTCATTGCTGCCAGTTAAAATATACATCCTGTGCTGTGACTTCCAGAGGTTCTGGGGAGGAAATTAGCATGATCACCATGAAATCATCAAAGCCTATATCCTCTTTTACACTTACTAAATGAATCCTTGGGGAAAAAAAATGGTGAGAATGTGAAAAATATTTTGTTCTTAAAAATATCATCATTTGAGCTATTTGATTATTACAAACAGTAGAAGTCTGGTTAAAAGCTATCTCTAGAAGTTGGAATAAAACTGAGGCAGCAGGCATTAGGGTGCTGAGGACATGGCTCCCTGGCTGCTTTACCCAATGGCTTGTTTAGTCTTGTTCTGATGTGCATTAGCAGCTTTCAGCAGTGTACAGTGATTAGTGCTCTGTGTCTTTCCTCGCTGCTCCTCTGTGTATCCTGGGGCTAGGATTAGGTTACAGCCCTGAAATGGCATGGTTGTCTGCTTTGACTGAGAGCTGAATAGTAAGGGCAGAGTTTTGTTGATAGACTAAAATGTCTTCTGTGTTTGTTTCCCTTCTCTGGAGGAGGAATGACATTATTTTCATTTGTAGTCTCTGTCTCTGACCTAAACATGTGGTGTCCAATTTCCTTCCCTGGCAGGTGACCTGGAAAATGAGGAATGGTGTCTGGCTACAGAGTTTACTCCAGCATCAATAAAGACTGAGCCAGGGTTGTGTGAGACATCAGGCCTTGCTCCCTCAGTCAGTCTCACCGTCACGGCCACGTCGCTGGAGGGAGAACAACCTGAACTACAGACAGATGCCCTGGTACTTGCAGAGTTCTTGTTCTTCTCTGCACAATTAGCTACAGGTTCTCCTAAGACTGCATAGCAGTGTATCCTCCTTGGTGCCAAAGCTTGGAAATTCAGGGTACACATTGCAGTCTGCTTTAATGTTTTTCAATGTTTGCTGGTGTCCCACTACTGCTTTAAGAGCTTGTGTTTCAAAACACTTGTCTGCATCTTTCTGTCCTAATGGTTGGATGCACAACTTTGTCTTCTATGCTAGCCCCAAAGCCTGGGGCTCTTGGGTTTTTGAAAATATTTAAACAATTTCTAGTGAGCCATTTGCACCTGAACTCACTAATGCATTTGCTCTATCAAGCCTGTGACAAGCTAAGTGCCTTTCATAGTAACTTGCTCTAGTGCTGCAGAGCCTTCTCCTGATCAGAACAAGTCTCCTCGTTTGGTTTGACTGGAGAGTCTCCCTGTTTATCTGTAAACTTACTTTTGCCAGATCTAGGCAGCTTTGACATTTCAAGCTGCTGCTACTTCCATACCAGCCTGCCTCATAAGGAGCTTTGTGATGCCTTTCTGGCCACTGCTGGAGCAGCCGGTGGTCATTCTAAAGAGCTTAGTTTGGCTGTGGTTGGGTTAAGGAGAATGAACTGCAGCAGCTGATGGCTCACCAGGGTCCCCAGTCAGTGGAGGAAGGAGCATGACTGTTCTCAGTCCTCAGGGTGCAATGTCAGTCCAGGCCGGGTGGAGCTGGTAAATGCTGAAAATAAATGTTTCCACTTGGATGTGGGTCAGAAATATGTGCAACAGAAATTATTTTGTGAGAAACTGAAAAGAATTAAAGACAAGTTTCCCGTAATCCTCTTCTAGTCTGAATGTGCTGTTCCCCCTACATAGTCCTGCTGTAGCTTGGGGTGCCGTGATTTGCAAAGAGAGTATTAGGACTAGCTGGTGGCTCCTTCCTATTGCATGGATTAGTTATACAGGTTACTGAGAGAGATCTTGGCTGCAGGTAACAAGCTGTTGTGCCAGACTGACTTCCTCAAGCCTGGGACTGTAGCACACAGGCAGACTGGATAGCAGCTTGGCAGCCTGATGCCTCAGCCCTGTCAATGGGGCAAACCTGGTGTCTTCCCAACTTCAATCAGCTGTGACTGTATCTTTTACTGCTTCTCCACACTGTGAAATGAACTTGGGTCCAGCAACCTGGTGCTCAGTGACTGGTGCCTTGTTCTTGCTCCCACATGACAATGGTCTTCAACAGGCTCTCCCCCACTCCCAGGGCCGTTTCTGTCCCTGCTCAAACAGACTGTGCAGTCCAGCAAATTCTAGCAGCAGCTCTGTTGCTAAGAGAAGTAATCTGAGTGGGTTGCTTGCTAGCTTTCAGTCTGAAATGTCATCTCTGAGGCGTAATCTTTTATTTAGCTAAATATAGTAGTAAGAAAAGCCATAGTGGGAGTAGTCAGGGCAGTATTCTCTGTAGACTGGTTTGGCAAACTGTGAAGCAGTTAAAGCTTTGCCTGTAGCAGAGCAGGAGGAGAGGAAACCTCTCCATTTATGGACAAGTAATTCTTGTATCCTTCTATTAAGATTTTTAAGATGTGTACTTTGGGTTTTCATGCTGTTAATTTCTCTTTTCTAGATGAAACCACTGACCCAGAAAGTTCTTCCCGAGATTAAATTGGAGCCCCATGAAGTGGATCAATTCCTGAACCTCTCTTCTAAGGAAGGTCTGTTAAATACCAAACCAACATGTAGGGGGTTATGACCAGAATGCACAATAAATGTACTTTACCCTGGTTAAATATTTGGATTCCTCGCTCACCATGTTAGTCTTCAGGCTGAAGCAGTTGTTTTCCAGGGATTCAACTCAGGCTACTGAAGAGCCAGACTCTCTTTGACCCATTTATGTAGGATTTTCTTTCTTTCTTTTTTTTTCTTGTTCATCACAAAGAAAATGATCCCTTTTTGTCTGTAGGGTATTAATAATTGTAGTGAAGGGAGATTGAATTCTTAAAAGTACAGGATTATTTAGGATAGAAAAGAAATCAATTTGAGGAGATTTAACTAAGGCATAGGAAACATGAAGAGTGTAAGTGAAAACTTTACTGTTAACCTCTGACACAAAAGCAAGTTTATATGAAAATAAAAGTTGGGTTGTAGAATATTTGTTCTAGGAACAACCAAAATCTCTTTGCACTTAGCTATAAATGAGGAAAGAAGAGCAATTATCCTTGCCCTGAAAGCTAAACAGTTCTGCAGCGCATAATTTGTTAAAGCCAAGAAAACTTGGAAAGAGTCAAATATTTTGCCTGAAATCTGAGGAGATAACTGCATTTCAGTTAGGAACACTTGATATTCTGCTGGTGAATTAATTTCTGTAGGTACATAGTACTATTCTAGGGAGAGAAGTAAATGATGTAGCAGGTGGATGCTATATCTCAAACTAGGGTATAGATTTAATTGCTGTTTGTGGGGTTAAGGTCCTTGCTGTTTTTCAAATACGTTTCTTCTTCTGGCAATTTCAAGAGTTAAGATGTGAAACAAGAAGAGTATTATAGCATTTTATTACTATTTTTCTTCCATCCTCCCTCACCACCCATTTGATCTTTTCAACTCTAATTTGCAAAGCATAACAGAAGTGGAAGGTGGCAAATTAGCTCTGTATCTTCCTACTTCAAAATTTAATTGCTATAGATTTAGCTCGGATTAAAAATTACTTAGTTATGGCTGTTTTGGACAACTGCTAAATTGTCCATGCAATAAGAGTAGGTGAGATGTGTCTGGAATAGGTTCAGACCCATTTGGTCATAAGCAGCACTTTGGTTGCCAACTCTAGCACAGGTTCTTTTGGGTAGAAGCGCAGTAGAAGTTAGGACAGTGTGAGAGAGGTTCTTATGCTGGCTGCCTATGCTGCTCCTGCTCCATCAGCTTATTGAAGGCTTTACTGTCACTAGTTTGTCACTCACTTCCAAATTGCGCCAAACCAAGTCCTTAGGAGGACTTTCTCTCCTCCCTGATCACAACACCTTGGATGTGATCCCTTCCTTTGAAAAATACTGGCATTTTGTTTAATCCACAGCAAAGCTAGAAAATACTGTTGTTTTTGGAGAGAAAGTGTGCTGGCTTGGAGCCCCTCTGTTAATGTGGTTTCCCAGGAACAGGGAACTTGTACTTTAGATTATACTTAAACCTCAAATCATTTGAAGAAGAAGCTGAAGTGTAGGTAGGAATGACTGGAGCATATGTATGGAGCTCTGTTTTGTCTGTCAAACCTAAAGATAGCTGCTGCATTTCATTCCTCCTTTTGAGACCTGCACACACCGAACATCTTCAGGCTGCTACTTCTGCTTGATCCATTTCTAAGCAGACATTGCTAGTCTTGGAAACTGGTTGATTGTGGTGGTGGCTCTAGTGGCAATTTAAATTAGCACCTCAAACCCTTGTATTACGTTGAGTCTCTCTTGCCTTTAGCAGTGGATCCCCTGCATTTGCCTCCAACCCCTCCCAGCAGCCATGGCAGTGACTCTGAAGGAGGGCAGAGCCCAGCAAGATCACTCCCTCCTTCAAGCCCAATCCAGCTACAAGCCACAGCTAAAGTTGCGTCACGCACAGCTTCAGTACTGACCAATTCCCCTCTCCTGACTGCACCACATGTAAGTTGGGCTGGCTTTCTCCAGCCTCTATCTGTCTGTGTGTCTCTCTGTTTTTCTTAATTGCTGGTTTTGAATGGATTTGCTAACTTTCTGCTGTCCTTTAGATGAATTCATCTCTGGTCAAAACTGCAGATCCAGTAATTCTTGCTCACTGTTCTGTTCTGTTCCCACAGAAAACAGTATGTGCCTCTCCTCTAAGATGACACAGAGTTCAATAGTTTTATTAGGTTTATCCCACCATGGATTGTGTTTTGCCTTAGGGTCCAGCCCTGCTGGGTTAACCTGTCTCTGGTAGATCTCTATCTGTTCTCTGGTCTTGTCAAAAGCAAGTGGCACTCTTTAGGGAAGGGGTTTCAGTAGTGCTTCTCATTTGTCTCTTTCCCTGTTTGAGCCAAGGAGAGTTTTACTGTTGGCCTCAGTGTGTACAGAGCCAAGAACAACTGTTTTGAGGGAATCCTGTCCCAGAGGTTTGGTCTGTCCGTGGAGATTATCTAAAAGGTCTTCCACATATTCACAATGGCAAGAGGCTGTTGTTCCAGTAGGCATGGTCCTCTCTGAAGTGGGGGAGCTGCTGCTTCTCTTCTGTAACAACCTTTTTTTCTAGGACTGTGTGCACTTACATATTACTTCATTTTTATGACCCTTGAAGAAATTGCAGGGGACTGGCCCACTCATCTTGACAGAGGAGGAGAAGAGGACACTGATAGCAGAGGGCTACCCAATCCCTACCAAACTGCCCCTGACAAAAGCAGAGGAGAAAGTCCTAAAGAAAATCCGCAGGAAAATAAAAAACAAGGTAAATATTATGTAGCTTTGCTGGGTAGTTCCTACTTATCCTTCATTTTAAAAAATGCTTCAGTAATGGTCCATGGTACTGTTGAATGCTGTAAGTTGTCTTTTAACAAAGTGCTTTTCTTTGTTCCTAAATACATCCATCAAATTGTCTGTCACTGTGACAGTGTGCCTCAGTCTAGGTATTTACCTGAGTCCATTAACAATAGGGTATTTAGCAGGCAGGGTATCAAGTTGCTATGACTTGGCTCCGTTTAAAAACCAGTACAATCCTACCCTTATGGTAGGCAAAGACCTCTATTCTTTTCATGGTGATGAACGTTTTCTTTTCTGTTTCCTGTTTTAAAATATGACTGTATTTTGGTGCGTGGGTCTTTTGATCATTGAATTCAATGACCTGTAAACAAATGGTTGATACTAAGGCTGTGAAATGTCCTTCAAGTCTACAAGGTTTCTTTTGTTTTGTTGTTGGTGTGGGGTTGTTTGTTTGTTTCTTTTGGTTTTTTAATTTTATTTTTTATTTCCAACATGGGGAAGAGCCTAGTATAGGGAAGAATGCAATTTTTTAAAGACCTGGCCAGTTCACTTGTTCTGAAGGATTTTACCACGTCATTGAAGGTTACTATATTCTGTTACTGGCTTTGCAGATAGAGGTGTAAATTTGCCCACACTGAATCGGAATTTGGTCTTGTAATGTAGTTCTTCAATTTTTTGGAAGTGATGTATAGCTTTCATAGAATCAGAGCCATTTATATTGGAGGGGATCTCTGGAAGTCCTCTGCTTCAACTCCTGGCTTAGGAAGCAGGGTCAACTTAGAGTAAGTTTTTCAGGGACTTGCCCAGTCACATTTTACTGCCTGAAAGGGTGGTAAGTCTGCAGCATCTCTGGGCAACGTGTTCCCATATTAAACCACCCTTGTGGTAGAAACAAATAAATAGAATCCCTAACATGCAATAGGAATTTCCTTTGCTGCAGCTTGTATTTGATGTCTCTTGCCATTTTGCTGTACACATCTAAGAAGAGTCTGACATTGTCTTCATTACATGAGATAGCTGAAGACAGCAATAGGATTCCCTCCTTAGACTTCTCTACTTCAGTCTGAACAAATTGAGTTTTCTTTGCCTTCCCTGAAATGTCACGTGCTCCAGCATGCTTATTATAGCAGTGGTCCACCTCTGGCTTGCTTCTGGTACATCCAAAGTATTTATTTCTGAGCCACAAGCTGTAGGCTGTACTCAGCTGTGGTCTTGCAGGCACCGAACAGAAGGCAAGAACCACTTCTCTTGACCTGCTACCTAAATCTCCTTAATGTAGACCCAGATTTGGTTGGCCACTGGTGCTGCAAGGGCACATTGCTGATTTATGTTTGACTTATTCATCAGGACCCCAAGACTGTGTCTGCAGAGCTGCTTTCTAGCACATTCATGGACTTTTCCTCTCCCAGATGCAGGATATTGTCCTGGGATCAGTATTTGTCCTAGGCTATTCTCTGCAGATGAATCTGATTTACTTTTTGAGGTTAGCAGGGAATGATCTTTCTAGGACTGAGAGGAGCAGTATTGCTTCAGAATGTGGAAACAGATCAAGTCAGTGCTTTGCTTGCCAGGAATAGAAATGAGAACATGGAGGCTTGAATCTAATAATGCTGGGGCTTTTTACCACTTTATTAATTATTTTTTGATGCTTTTTTTACTTTGCAAATATTTGGTGTTTTCATTCCTTTTTTTCTTAGATCTCTGCTCAGGAAAGCAGAAGAAAAAAGAAAGAATACATGGACAGTCTGGAAAAAAAGTAAGCCAGCCTCCTTCCTGTTTCAAGCGGGCCAATAGTGCTGGTTGTGGAACTGGGAAGGGATCCAGCTGTGGATGCTGGGACAGTTCTGTGTACAGAGTGCCAGCTGCCATCTCGTGGCTGTGACTGAGAAAAGGCCCTGGTCCTGGCTGCTGTTTGTCCAGGGGTCGGAGCTGTGCCTGCCTGCAGCACATGCCTAATGTGCCAGCAAACACTTTACACCTTAAATAAGGCAAGACACAGCTGCTATTGGCCTTCCCCTCTTGCAACTGTGTTGGCCTTGAGGATAGGCAGTGCCCAGGGAAAGGTGAATTCAGAGTGAGTATGTTCTGTCTTCTAGTGCAGATGAAAACAGAAAGAGGAAGTGGGTGAGTCAGGACTGCCTGGGAAAATAAGCAGGACTCAGGAAAATAGCATGTGACCCATGCACTTCCCTTAGCGAGCAGGACCCAAACCCCCAGTTAGTGATTTATATCCCAAATTAATCTTTCCTCCAAGAGACAAGTATTCCAGTATTACTCTTACGCAATTCACCAGATGGTTCTGTTAAAACCCTTGTACCATCTTTAGTGATATCCTTGATGTAATTTCCATTTTCTTCTTGTCTCTTTATAGCCATGTCTCACTTGCTCAGAGTTACTCTTGTGAAATTCCACCCTATACATGCAGATATCAAAAAATATACAGATATATTTCCCTTTACTTTTTTTCTTCTTGGAGCTATTCAGAATTGTCATATTTGTCTTTTTAGGAGTCACATATTTTACTTGGACCTCTTATGTGCCATGTTATATTACAATCTCCTTTAGTTTAGGGGATGACCGAAGTTCATTGGTGTAACATTTCATTAAATGTAGGCAAGATCACAGAGCTCTCTAGGAAAGCAAGTTTGGCTTGTTTTACAATGGATTTAATAAATGACTGATTTTTTTACGTTCCTCTTTCATTGTGCTCTCTGCAGAGTTGAGACCTGTTCAAATGAAAATAGTGAGCTGCGTAAGAAGGTTGAAGTCCTGGAGAATACTAACAGGTAAGAGAAGGGAAGAGAATCAAAAATCTGTAGCATGATATTACAGTGAAGATTGAAAATCTGGAGGTTAGGAGATCAGTTGAAATGTGAACAATAGCTGTATCTGATGGGATTAATGCCAGAGAAAGAAGAGGAAGGCCAGTTATTGTGACTGCAGTGGGATGTAAAGCATAAAGACTTTGATGGCGTGTCTTAAACTGTCTCCATAACCTGTGGTGTGCTTGAAGAACCTTTTAGCACTGCTCTTAGAGTTTTTCCACTGCCCAGTGGAAGAACTCTAAAGAACCTCATTAGTGACTCGAAACAAACAAAAAACTACAGTCCAGCTCTCCCAGTTCTCTTTATGTAGTGACATTTTGCCAGAAGACCTTGACCTGGAACATGAGACTTCCAGAAATTATGGTGTGAAAGCTCAAGAGTCATTATTAGTTCCTTCTGCACTACTAGATGTCATTGCAGTTATTGTGCATCCTTCTAACCATCTCACACCCCAGAATGTCCTTCATTTGGAAAGGAAAATCGCCTTCTTGCTTCTTCATTTCTGAAGAAATGGGTGACTCAGTGGTGGCTTTCTCAAAGAACACATGGCAGAAAATGTCAAATAGCTGATCTTTTAATTGGATGTTAGCTGAGAGTGCAGTGTCAGTCCTGGGTTATGCTCAGTGTGGCAAATTCTGATGAGTAAGCCCACTCTTAACACCTTCTAGTTAGAGGCATTTATAGTGATGGTTGAATATTGCCACTGAACATGATGGTGACACTGAAGTGTGAGAGGAGGCTGGGTTTTTAAGATAAGACCCACGATCATGGAAAATGGCCCTAGAGCTTATCTGGCAGCCAATGTATTGCTAATTGAGTGGCATGTGTTGTTTCTGATCTCTGGATCCAATCTCTACTTTCATGGAGCCAGACCCTGTAGCACTGTAACTTGCTGGAGAGTGTCTCCCACACACTGCTCATGCATAAAGACATCTGCTGCTTGTTTGAAGAGAGCCAAGCCATTTCTGTGCCTCCTGTATCGTCCTCCACGGTTTTACATTAAAAAAAACCAGGAATTGTTCTGTAGCTTTAGAGTAGGGATGTCTCTCCCAGAAGCTGTCCCTGGAGCTGCTGAAGCCAACTTCCCTAAGGAAAGGTGCAGCTGTAGATTATCCACTTGGGGAGAGCATGTTGTCAAGCCTGGAGCTGTTCTCTTTTTCAGATAAATTTGGCCAGGTGTTTTCATCTCTGAGTTGCTGAGGATGCACTTATGAGAGCAGCTATGTCAGTATTGTCCATCCTTTTAGAAAGGACCTTCAGCATCTTCTCTATTATTTGATTATCTTAATCCTTTCCTGCTAAATGCTCTAAAAATATTTAGATAAGTGATACTATCTCCAAATGCTTCATACTTGGTCATGTGGGATGAGTTGCATTGTTTCCTGGTCTCTGCAATAGTATTGATATTGATCTGTAATCTCTTGCAGAGAAGCAGATGTTCTTCCCTCTGCACAGAATTTCTTGTAATTCATGGCAATGCTGTTTTGGCTATTTAGATACCAACTGCGTCTAAAATCTGCTAAGGCTTCAAATTGAAGTATTGAGAAATTTGTAAAGTACCTGCTTTCATCAAGCCTCAATTTTGTAACATACCATGTTATGAGCTTTTTCATCTTAACCCCAGAGAGCCACTTTTTTATTTACTGTATAATTGTGCAGCTATCTCATTTGGAGAAGGGTTCCAGGCCCTTGTTTAATGTACATTATCCACATCCTACTTTGAATTCAAAATGTCTTATTTCCTCACTGTTATTTGCACAGAGCTTTGGCCTGACATGCAGAGACTTCACATGTTTCAGAACTTGTCCTCACATTATCCTACAGCTTGTACTTTCATCTCTTATGTACTGTCAGGAATCAAAGTTCAGAGCAGTGGTGTTCAAAATTATGCAATGTCTGTTGTGTTAGATGGCCAAATTTATGTTTAGGACTTTATTTCTCAAAGTACATACTGCAGCCATGCACACATTTATTTAATATACCCAAAGCAGAGCATTAGCTGACTTTAGTTTTAACTTTGAGTGTTCATTACAGTAAAAAAATGAAGAAATTTTTGAAAATAATACCTAAAAGTAGATCTACAAACATTAGAGCTGTTCTTCATTGTGAAAAATTGTAAGAGTAGAAGAAAGATAGGAGGAAAATAAGAGCTGTGATTACATGTTAAAATGTTGATGCATTCAAGTGTAGGTGAAGACAAAGTTGGATTTTTACTTTGTTGGAAAATTGGGCTATAGCTGCTTACCTAAAAGTTCATGATCATCTGTGTTCTGTCAGTCAGTATCATGTTTGTATAGTCTGGCTGGTTTTGAGAGAAACTGAAGGGCAATTTCCAAAACATACAACTATTGAACAGCAGTTGCCTTTCAGTCTGTGCAATCACTTTTTCAGAGCATGTTATTCTATATATAGAACACATTTGCATGGATACATACCTAAGACTTCAGGGAAACCCTGCTTGCATTTCAAAATCTGGCTCCAAACCATGGAAACACTAGAATTTTTTTCTGATAAAAAATATTCCTTCATTACTCTCAGTAACAGGAAAAAATTTAGAGGAATCTTCCTTGAAAGCCAGCCTTAGCCTGAAGTTCTGGATCTGGAAAGACATAATGTGAAAGGTGCAACTGTGGTCAAAAAAATTCCATCCAGGAGCATCTCCCTTGGTGCTCACACATCTTAAAAGGCAAGGCAGGAGGCTGGGGATCAAGATGCAGGGGAGTTTTTAATTCTCATTACTCTGAGTGGGTGGCTGTAACATTTTTGTCAGACTTAGTATTAGAACACTAGCATATGTTACCTCTCCTAGTTCATGTGACTCAATCCTTTAAAAGAAACCCATCCAAGTTCCTTCCTAGGCAGTTTTCTCAAAACTAAGGAAGCACATTATTACATGCATATCTGTTATGTCTTGAAGCCACAAGTGAGCCAGAGTCTGATTGTTTTAAGTAGCATCTGAACATGTGGGTGCCCCTGTCTTAGAAAGCAAAGGGTGTGAGAAGCTGGCACCAAGAATTGAACTGACTTGTCCCAGTCACCAAGAAGGCTTGATCCACTCATATTTTGGCACCAACACTGAAGGAAGAAACTGCCAGTGATCCAAAGGGTTGAATATGTTCTCTGACACCAGAATTGTGTAGCTGGGAGCCTTGGCAGTTTGGGCTTAAAGACAGTATTAAAACATCTGGTGCTGTGTATAACGTGTTGAGAAGTACTTTTGCTTCTCACTTCTGTAGAGTTTGTATTTATAAATATATTGGTGATCCCTTTTCCTGGAGAAATGATAGATATAGGATGCAGTGCAGATGTGGTTGAGAGTGCCACACATGGGCAATGTGTGCAAGTAGCTGCTGGAGTTGCTGCCATGCAGTAACACAAACTGGCTGTGTAGACCTGCACTCTGACAGGCAACTTAAAGGCAGTGGCTTTATAAATACCAATGGCATGTTCTCCCATTTCTGATGCTCCTGCTCAAACTTGCACCTCCCAGTCATCTAAAGATCAAGTTACCTATCAGTCTGACCCACCAATGGTTTATCAGCACCAAAGCTGCCAGACTTCACTGATTTGCTTGGCTATCCCTTTATTTGAGGCCAGTAAAGTCATTTTACCAAATCATGGTCAAAGAGTGAAGGATCTTGATTTAAATTGCAATGAGGTACCTTGTATTTCATTTCAGACCACCTTTATAGTAGTTGACAAATCATGGCAGCCCTGGAGCGACTCCATATTTTCAAAGAAGCAGGACATTGTTTTTTATGCTGAAATGTCTTTAACGAAAAATTGCTGAATATTTTCTTTGTAATTTAAATGAGGAAAAAATGGTGGATTTAAGTGGTCTTTTAGTGAAAACCTTACTTTGGTATTTGTCTTCTTTCCCACATATAGGAATCTCTGTGGAGAGTTAGAAAACAGAAAGAATTTTTTCTTTCTCCTTCTCAGAATTATGTTTTGTTACTCACAAAATAGGAATAATTCTCTGAAAACTTTTGACTAAAATAAAGTGTTTGGTGTCCCCTAGAAGCTATCTTCTTTTTTTTCTTTGAATCGATGTTGGATTTTAAACCTAAACATTGAATTGAAGAAGCCTCCCAAGTGACTAAGTCCTGGAGTGACAAATTTTCTCTCCTTAATCAAAGTGTCACTGGAAGCAGAGGGGAAGCCTTGACTTCCTTCTTACTTTGGTAGTGAAAGGGCCTCTTCTGAAGATAAATATATGCCAATGTGCACATGAAAATAAGACATCACAGGCACAGTGAATTTGCTGGCAGTGTGTGGAAGGAAGAGCAGGAGTCTTCAGTCACTTTACAGCTTTCCTATGAGGTGCTTCCATTGGCAGAGAAAAGCGTGAAAGCACGCTCACACCTCCTACGGAGGTGACCCTCTAATTGAATATCCTGGGAAATGTGTCAGACACAGTGAAAATAATCCCTGTGGGTGCAAACCCCCTTAGCAGGCTGCCTTGGGTTTGCGTTTTCTCCTATTAGGACTTAGCCATAGGCAGTGTGTTGCCCTTAAAGCATTTGTGACCTTTCTTCTGCTATTTAGAGGGAGCATCATAGTTTAGGGTAAGTCACATTCTGCAGAGCAGAGACCTGCTCCTTTTCCTTTTCTTGGTCCAGATCATCCCTGCAGCTATCCAGTAAAAAGCTTTTCCATAGGAGTCTTTTACCTCAGAATCCAGTCTTCTACCATTCCAGATTCAAATAGAGAATAAAAGCACCAAGGAGTGCTCCATTTTGGCAGTAGCAGGATAAACTCGTATCATCTCTGATCAAACTTGTTTCTTGCCCTTTCCTCAGTTCTTGCTCACAGTTTGCAAATGTATCTGTATCCTGCCAGCTCCAAACACTGAGTCCCTGTGTATTGAGAAGGCAGTAGCTCTGCTCAAAGAGATAAATGACTTGGGGAAGAAAGACATTTTATGTGAAGGTAGTTGGTAAATAAGGTAGGGGATGAATCTTCCTCTCTGTATAGGACACCTCAGAATACTTGCCTAATTATACTTTCCAAGAAGAGACTGTTTTGAAATCAGCTCTCTGGGCCCACTCTGCCCAACAGGTTTTTTAAATTGAGCACAAAAAGGCAGAGATGAGCAAAATGAGGAGAATTGCCTCTTCTCTGTTGATTTCCTCACCAGCCATTAGCTGTTTTCTCACTGACGCCTCCACAAAAAGTGGCAAGAATGATCAGCATCTCAAGGCTGCTGCTGCTGCCAGCCCCCGAGCTGAGGAGGAGGAGAGTTCCTTCCTCCTCAATCCGCAGAGCTGTTCTGTGTCGAGCCCAGTGGTTCAAACCTGAACTGAGGGAAAGATTTAATCTTCTATAATAGCACAGAAATTTCAATGTTAAAAGGGCACTGCTATATAACATAGCTGGTGGCATGTGGTGGGAATTACTGCATGCAGCATGTTCTGGGCCAGACAATGATGTGCACTATGTATGCAAGTTTTTGTGAACCCTATGCCATGCAGCAGATGGGAGGAGGAACGGGGAAGAGATGCAAAAAGGAGCAGCAAATCAGACTGGTCTCGTTTACGTGAGGAACACAGTTTATATCTCTTTATTTGCCTGTGGTCCCTCTAATAGTGAATAAAAGATGGAATCAGGCGTATCGCTTTCTTTTTTTTAAGAGTTGCAGAATAAGCCACACTCTCAAGAACATGCAAGACATCCTTCCTTAATAAGTTGAGAAGGATCTGCTGGCCCAGATAAATCTGTGCTGTGAGAATGCCTTGTGCTCATTTCAGAATGTATTCCTGAAGTCCTTGAATTCATTAAACCCTAATTAGCAATGAGCATTGATGATTAAAAAGGTCTATGATAATAGGCAGACCAGTGTATATTGAGCTGTGAAGGCACCTCTGGGTCTGTCCTACAATTAGCTTTTAGCCAGTTTGATCTCAAAATAATCCTTCTATTTTCTCTAACATCCTGACCTCACCTCTTGCTTTAGTGTTTGACGTCACAGTTTCCAAAACTGTTGCCTGGAGTTTTGTTTGGGTATTCTCCACAATAGATTGTGGGACCTACAGGGGAAGTGAAGAGTAAAGTTAGAAACAAACAGGAAATTTAAGAACTTGGTACAAAATTGTAGTATATTTGTGTTGAGGACAGACATTTGGTTTACTCTTTCTCTGTAGAAACACTTCAATGAAAACTGCTGTGCCTGTATCAATCATACTTTGAGATCATTTCCTCTTTAAGTGTCTAGTATTCTGACTGTAGTAATTGATGCTACAGCAGAAAAAAATCAGCCAGAAAGACAGAATAATACCCTGCTGGTCTGGGACTGTTTGCTTCAGCCACAAGAGAATTGTTATTGTGGTTGGGACCTCTGAAAGACACTGTCAGAGTAGCCACTTGAAGTGTCTGCAATTTTTGTCAGCCCCTGGAGGATTTAGCAAATAGCAATAAAGTGTTTTATTTGATAAATGAATTGGAGAAATGAAGTCTCTGCCTATGTCCAGTTTTAAGATCTTCTCTTTAAAAAGAGTCCCGCATGTCGTCCAAATCACTGAACTGATTGGAAAAAGGAGGTTCCTTGATCACTGACTAGAGCAATTATAAACTTCTGTGCCTTTAAAAATGATGGCAAAACTCTTGAATTCATGACATAGAGTCAGGTTGTATATGCATTTAATCACTTGTCTGTAGAGCAGGTTCAGGTGTTAATGTGTTTACCGGAGCCATTTCTTGTAGAAACACTGAAAACACAATTTATTTATTAGAGCTTTCTGAAAGTACTGAAGAAGTAATTGTTCAGGGACATTAGTTGAGGGAAATCCAAAAGATCATCTTGAAAGTTCCAGCATTAATACATGCAAAAACTTAGTAAAATTAAAACCATTGCTTGTTAGTAATTTCAAGGAGAGGACTTTAATTATCTCTGCCTTACCATAAATGCTATATTATTACCAGGTGTGGAATTTGAAACACAAAGCTATTTAACCAACAACAAGGTCAATGTGTGTGATGCTTGTCTGTTGCCTTTGCTTTCCAGAACACTTCTGCAGCAGCTGCAGAGACTCCAAGCCATGGTTGCTGGCAAAGTGTCCCGTTCGTGTAAGGCAGCTAGCACACAGACAGGGACCTGTCTTATGGTGAGTGTCCCTAATGCTGCGAGTTGGAAGGGAATGAAGGTCTCTTTCCCCTGCTCAAAGGCACATCCCTTGCTCTGCAAAGCATCTCAGTTGCAAATTTGCAGCTTGGGAAACTCCTTTTCATGGTTTGACAATTAATTTTGAGGTAGGTGAGACTTAAGAAGGCACTAAATTCTGGAGAAGACTGGGCCTGTGCTTTGGTTGGGTGCTGCAGTGATGAAGGAAGGAGCACGGCTCCTCCGCATGACCCACTTCATCATTTACTGCAGTATTGCATATGGGAAATGGTGTCTGGGGTTGTAAAATGAAAATGAAGGTGACTCTTGATGCTCAGCTCTTTTGATACCAGTGAAAATAAACTTGCTCAACCAAATCAAAATGTGACTGAGGCTGGAAATCTACCTCTGTCCTATTTCAGTAATAATAGTCAAGGTAACAAAATGAGTAGAATGAAACATTTCCCTTTCCCCTCCTTACACTGAGCTAGCAAGTTCCCTTTATACCTAAAGTGGTATGAATTGATGGAAATTATTTACAAGGCCTAAGCTGTTCTCCTAATCTGCTAGCCTCACTGTCACTTGAAACAAGACGGGCCAGCAGCAGAAATAACCTGTCAGGAAATTCCTGACATTATCTGTAAAACACACATGGCAGCTTTACCTGCTTTTCAGCTTTGTAAGTAAGACAACTAGTCAGAATGGTGGCAGATGTAGAAAACAAACTCCAGCTTTGAAATGTGTCGTTTAAAACACTGAATTGTTATTGTGTATGTGCCTTTGCTAAGAGACCCTTTATGCAGTGGTGAAAATGGCCTCAAATGATTTGTTTTGCTAAAGTGTCAGTTCTGATGTGCACACATAGCTCAAGAGCTAGTGCACTTACCTCTTCTGCATCCTCCCTTTGCCAGATGGTGGTGCTGTGCTTTGCAGTAGTTTTTGGCAGCTTCTCTCAGAGCTATGGGCCGTATCCTTCTGCTACGAAGATGGTGTTGCCCAGGCAGCATTCCTCACCAGAGTCCTACACAGATTCCATTGGTAAGTTTGACAGCTATTCCAGTCTTGCTCCATGCTTGGTTGTACTTTGGCATTTGTTTTCTACCCTCATTCCTAACCTCTGCTCAAGCACCTCTTCCTTTTCTGTGTCTTAACTGCCCATTTTTTTATATATACCTGTGTTTTTCAAAGAAGGATAGCTTGGTAAACTATGCTGATGGCAGTAGACCTCATAAACATGGGCAAAGCCTTTTCCCCACTAGCCAGCTTGGTACTTCTGTTTAAAGAATTTTTGCCTCTGTGGAACTAAAGCTGGTGATCTGTGAAAGGTAGCAGAGTTTCTACTCAGTAAGAAACGTTCATACTGTTAAAATGCACAACTGCTGCCAGTTGGTGCCAATGTCAACAAAGACTCAAGGACTGAGTGGGAAACTGTTAGTATTACATAAGCATAATGAACCAGTATATGATCAGAGTGATTATTTAATTTTGTTCTTGTTTTGTTAATAATTTAGAGCTTTTTGATCCCTACCTGGAGCATTCCTGGGGTTTCTTTCTTCAGCTATCAAATTGCCAGTTAATCACTACTAAAAGAAAAGCCTTTTTCATCTCTAGCTTTGCTCTGACAGTTTCCATTTCCTGAAATAACCAGAGCTGTTCTCTTAGCTGCCTGTTTCTGATGTCTTTTTGCATTCTGTCTTTGTATGTAGTGAGGTCAAGGAGTCTGCTAATTTATGAAGAGCCTCACCAACTGGAGGAGTCCTCAAGCCCGATCTCCTTTGCAGATCGTAATGACAGGCAAACAGACACCTCTAAGTACACAACGCTGTCCCTGGAAGCTGTGTCAGGGACACAGCAGGATGATGTCATGCAGTTCACAATAGCCAATGAGACAAGGCTAGAGAAATCAGTGCTGCTGGGCCTGCAGAAACACAGGTAAGTGCAGCATGGGCTGCTTGTCCTACTGGTGTTCTGTTACTGTCATTTGTGCCTGAAGGCTAGAAGTAAGACAAAACATGAAGTAAGTTTGGTTTTTATCTGCAGAGTCTGTAGGCAAAGTCATCATTACAGTGGAGAAGTGGTTGCTACAGTATTGTAGGACAGCTACCAAATTACTTCTGCCAGAAATCCTCTAAGCCTGTTAGTTTTGCCTGCCCACTTCTTTGAGCACTTACTTGTGTGTCTCCTAAAGGAATAAGCTTTTACCACTTATGTGGAAGTGTGAAGTTGTGACTCATTGGGCTTTCTATGAGGTTAGGGTGTGAAGAGCTGGAGCTTCTCACAGCAGTGATCTTACTAAAACATTACTGTAGGAAGTTTGCAGGACTCAGTCTTAAGAGACTTACACATAAAATTATCTGGCTACTTAAGTTCCTACATTGATTTCCTTCACTTTTTTTTTTTTTAGCTTAAATCTAGGATTTTGAGGCCTCTGAAAAGTGAGAGATTCACTGCTTTAGATATGTACATGCAATTTTCTTTCCACTGCACCTTTTCTTGTCCTGCCACTGTCTTGTTGGCCCAGGTCTTGGTCTCTGCTACCAAGCAGTAGCAAGTACACCAAACAGTGGAGAGAGGGGTTTTGTTTGGCAGCATGCTATTCTGAGGGCTCGGATGAGCTGCATCACGCCAAGCATGCTTTCTGAGCACTTGTGTCAAAGTTATGCCTACAGCCAAAGAGATGACTAATTCTCTGTGTTACCAGACTACAGCTGACAAGTACCTGGTGAATACTGAGTGTCTTTTCAGCATTAGCCAATTCTAGCAGGATATGCACTTTTAAAAGTAACTATTGATGTTAACCTGTGTTGTTTTGGTTTTTTTGTTCCCTGCAGAGTCAACTCGGAACTAGAAGGAAATGAAACACTGAAGATAATTGAAATAGATAGAAGAGTCAATGCCACCTCTTAAGAATAAAAAGGCCTTTTTTCTTGACTTTCCTCTTTCCCACATATTTTCAACCAAAGTTCCCTTGCCTCGTCATCCTCAGTGAACCAAAGTACGAAAGAGAGGGAGTTCAACTTCTGTATTGACTGGTTAGGCTGTGACTACAGATGGCATCTCTTGTCTTTGTAACTCCCTTCTTCACTTCGCACACAGTCCCTGTCTTTGCTTTTATTCCTTTCCTGTCTAATACTGCAAGGGCAGGATTGAATTGTGATGGCAGATGATGCCAGCAGTGTGCCAGTGACTGGTGGGTGTGTGTGCATGGATGTGCACACAGCCTGAACTGAGCACAAAGACATTCTGTAGAAGAGTGAAATATGCAAAACCAGTGGGAGCATGTGGGTGACAGTTCTCTTGGGAGAAGGTAACTGAGAAAGAGAGGAGATGCAGCATGATGGTGCTCAGAATCTAATCACAGCTCTGTGCCTACTGGTCTACAGCACTTGAGCCTTTTGTGGGGATTGAGAAGCACGTGTGTGGCTTCTGAAGGGACAAGAAGGGGCCCTGAGACTGCTGAGCTCAGAGCATGGTCAGGAGAGGGGTGGGCAATGATGCTGCTGAATTGTCCTCCCCTAGCTCTGTCTCTTCTCCCCTCCAGCCTCTTCACTGTTTAGTGGGGTAGGTTTTTCTGTGTGTTGAAAGCAGTCCTGGTAGGCTTCCCTGCTTCCACCCTTGAGAAATTATACAAAGATCAGTCACTGTCTTGTCATAGTTTGTGTGGGAGAATTACACTAATTTAACTAAATCTGTTTAGAAAGCAGGTTTTGTTAAATTTATGCAATGTTTTAGATGGATGCCCTTTAGTCTTCTTAAGGCTAATCTATTTAGCTTGCATCAGTTCCTTCCCAAAAATTGAGTCAATGTGAGGCTTAAACCAGAAGTGCCTCCTGAGAGGACGATACGGATTTAATTTATTGGCTTCTAGATACATTGATGAAATTTCCTATGTAGACCCAGTTTCAGATTGTCTTGTGTTTTCCTTTGCTTGCCATCTTCCTATTATTGTTGTAAATAGTATTTATTAGCTTTGCAAAATTTTGTTCAGGCAGTTGCAATGAAGAGAATTGAGCTTCCCTACCCTGCAAGTGATCTGGGCAAACTCTAAAATCAAACACACATTAAATATCACTGAACACCCATTCCCTCCCCTTAAACTTGAATTGTTAAATTAAAGCCATGTGTCTTATTTTCCTCTTACCTCCTCTTCCAGAGATGTGTTCTTAGACCAACTGCTTTGTTGAGTAGGTAGCCCCAGCTAGGCACAGTCTGGGCCTAGAGGTGGTAGATACTGTATTAACTGTATGGCAGGGCAGCCTCTGACCTGAGGAGTTAATTATGTAGGCTGGAGACCTGTGAAAAGGGAGATGAGATGAGCACATAAGGAGGTGAAGTGACTGGCTTAAGTTCAGTGGAAAAGCCGAGAGCAGTGTTCAGATCTGATGCTGGTCCAGTACTCTGCTCCCTGCTTTGTTTCCTCCCTGTCCCATGTCATTGTTGTCTTTTAAGTGTCCTCTCTCTTTCAGTACCCTGGTCATGCCTTTGCTGGAGCTGTGCTTCCTGCAATTTGTCCTTGCAGTGGCAAAGTTGAACTTACTCCAGGATTTGAGCAGGGTTTTATCTGGTTCCTACAGAAGGGCACTCAGGCACCATTGAGATGGATTTAGTGTGAAAATCCTAATTCAGCAGGCTAGCATAGCTACTTTACAGTTTACCAGAAAAAGTCAATTAAAAAAAAAAAAGAATTTGAAGCTCTTTTTTTTATTTTTTCCTAGTGATAAATAAGGGAAAAATTAACCTAGCCTTACAAGTAATTTTTTACTATGTACAGTAGATATTTCCTGCAAGTATTCTATTTTGTAAAATACTGGATTTGTATTTTAATACAGCAGCTATCACACCAGCTCCTTTTTTGTTCTTCATTGTCTTTAGACTTTCTTCCTTTGGCATCCTATTTGCCACCCTCGGGCATGACTCAAAACTCAGAGAAATGAATGGAAAGAATTTGATGAATCACAGGGAACTGTGGATCAGTTCCCATTGTGTCATTTTAAGAAGGTGTTTCACATTAGTGGCAGTGAAACATTTGCCTGACTCCATGAGCTAGTAATGAATTTTGGTGTACAGGTGTGCTTTCTAGGTAATAATGCCCTATTCTTCTATGCAAGTGCCTTTTTTTTTATTTTACTTAAGGTGGCAGTGAGAAGAGAAATGCTGTTGTAGCCTGTGTTGCAAGTGTTCCCTTCTTGGCATGGGTCAATCTCTGTACTAGTCTATCTGCCTTCACAGTGATCCTGCTGGGTCCTCTGAATCATTCCAGTATCTACCCCATCAGGTTGGGGTTTTTTTCATTTTGAGTGGTTTAAGGCTTCACATCAACAGTGACCACTGGTGGGTGCCACAGGGGATGGCTGCATTGCTCAGCCACTTGAGGTCAGCAAAGTGACAGGAGAAAGCTGGGACTGACCTTTCCATTGCCATATGGCTGGTCAGTGGGCAAGGTCATTGTTTAGAAAATTCCTTTAATGGTCTTTTTTTTTTCCAGAGCACCCATGGTTTGCCTCCTCTGAGGGCAACTGAGTGGTTAAATGTTCTGCAAAAGATGTTCCAAGCTATGAAGCACAACACCACTTTAGGCTTGCAGTTTGTTCCGTGCATAAGCAGGAGGCTGCTCTGCTTGAGCTCGTGCCCATGACCAGTTAAATGGGTCACCTCCCATTGCAGATACAGCTGACTTCACTGTGTTAAAACCAAAAGGGAATTAATTCTCAGTACTTAGAGGACAGATGATTTTGCACAACCAAAACAGCCCCTCCTCTCCAAAATATGCTGCACTTGCCACCATTAAAACTTTGCCCTTTTTTTTTGTTTTATTTGGTCATGTAGGTTCAGATCTGGGTGGGAGGTTGTCATGTTTTCATCCAGAGCATTTTAAATGGCCACAGTCTGGGTAAGGCCTCTGTACTAACTCATCCAAGCCAGTATGGCCATACTGATTTTCTTGCAACTGTTCGATAATCTATTTCTATTATTTCTATAATCTTAATTTGTGTAATCCTTTAAGTTATTTTTAGGTGCTCTTTTGGGGAATCTCTTGACCTAGCACATGCATTGCTTGGGGATTTGTTGTATTACTTGTTGCTTCTTTATAATAAGGAAAACCTTTACTTTACTTGGGTATGTTTGTGATCATTTTTCTTCAGGGGCCTTAATAGAACAGGTTTCTCTGCTGTGAGGGGAGATATGATATGAGGGGCCAAGGAATCCCCTGTCATCATGTCCTCACAGGCTGTTGAGCAGCAAGGACCTCACTGTCTCCAGAGGCAGTTTGTACCCATGTTATGTACCCTGCAGGGGGATGGAAGAGGCAGGACAGTGCCCTTGCACTGCCATCAGCAGCCCAGGGGTGGCCCCAGTGTGAATGTTGATGCACTGCACACCACGTGGAGAGGCAGCTTATGTGCTCTGTGTTAGGGGCTAAGGAAGGAGTGGCAAGATGTGTTCAGGGAGGATGCCAGTGTAAGTGCTTTTAATTAGCTCAGCTCTATTACTTGATGTCTTAGCCTTCTACCAGTGTGCTTTTTCCAGTGATCAGTGACTTGGTGCTATAGAATAACCTGTGTGTATGGATGTGGTAAGCAAAGGCCTAATGTGCTACTTAATTTTCATTTCCAGTAGAGGCCTTAAGTGATACTTGGGAGTCCTCAGCTGTAACAATATGCTGTTTGTCAGCACAATTCTATAGACACTAGTAAACTTACCTTTTGGCCTAGAGCTTTAAAGCATGTCTAGATCTGTCAGGTCTCTGCTTCTAGGGAGATAAGCTATGAATGAAAGTAGGGCATTATTTTATATCTATATATATTTTTTTTTTTAAATATCAAGCACAGGGGATGTGCTGTTTCTAACCTTGTTATCAGTGTGTAGGTAGTAATGTTAGGTTTTTTTCCCCTGGGCTATTTATAGTTCTTTGCTGCATTTCTTTTATTGCATCTGTACCATTCAATATATTTCGGCAGCACAGGCTAATGGATTAGACTGAGGTTCTTAGGCCAGATCCCACCTGATACAATGCAGCACGTTTCTCACATACTGCTCTTGGGGGCTGCAGGTCTGATTTGTACTGTCAGGGGACCTCTTCCATATCTCTCTGTGTAACAGTGTATGTCGACGTATTCTTGATTTTTCTACTACAGAATAAAAATTATTTTACAAACTTTTTTTCCTGCTAAAGAAATCAACCCACCTTTCTGCTCCCATCCCCCCAAACTATCAGTGGTAAATTCTGTCTAGACACATTTAGAATGTAGGTCAAGTAAAAGAATGATACTAATTGCTATGTTGGGAGGGATTTCCACTGAGTATTTGGGCTCTAGATTCTGGCTAATGCCAAGAGGCCATTGTACAAAACCCACACAGTTAAGAACAGAGGAATACAGAGTATTTTTGTACTCTTGGTGACTAAAATATTTCTTTCTGAAGTCACTAATTAAAAAGGGAACATTTTGTGTTCTGAAGGTGAAATGATAGGTCAGGACTTTGTAGCTACAAAAGTTATACTAGCCTATATAAGTAGTGTAGTGCTATGATGTGTTGCTGGTTTGCCCTATATACTGTTAAGGATTAACAGCTTTGGGGGTTGCAAAGATGAACGAATTGACTTACCTGTTAAGTTATGTCTTTACAAGGAAGATGTAAGGATTCAATCAATATTGTAGCTTTCTCATGGCTAATAAAATGACATTGGGCATTCAGAGATATGTTGAGGGTGTGATCCCAGTTAATATTCATTGCTTGGGTGATCAGCATCCTTTGGAGACTCCAGATTCAGAGGGAAATTGCAATTTGCTTTTGTCATTTTCATGTCAGGCCTTTTTCTGCTTTACCAAGGTGTGTGTATATATATGTATATATACATATATATATATATGAATTCAATTGCTGTGTGGAAAAGAGTGTCTTGCAGGAACCTCTAATTTGTGATGCTGAAATGGAGTGTGGATATTCTTTATTAGCAGTAATCTCTTGTCTGTCATAAAACTGATCTCCATACTCTTTCTCCAAGAGGTGCAACTGAAAAGGTGAGAACTGAACATGGGAAAACTGGATTTGTAGACCTACCTTTGTTTGTCTTACAGAAGGGGTGAAGAAAAGGACAGGCAAAGGGACCTGACATCACAGGGCAACCTAGTTCTTCATTCCATAAATCAGCAATGATAGCCTTTGTCATTAGTTCTCCACTAGTTTTAGCTTTACTCCAATTTCCCTTTCTCTTTCCTATGCAGTCTTGTTTATGCATATCTGACCTTTATATTATATGCCACTCCTAACAGCAGGTAAAAATCTTCTTGAACTTTAGCAGTCCATAATGAAGGGAGTGGAAGAGAGAGAGGGGGAAACAAAGGCAGGTAATATTTTTTTAAAAACAGATTTCTGCTCATATCTGACTTTGCCATGCCAGATTTTAATTCAATGGTGCTGATGTAATGGCATCTTACTCTCTTCATTTGTATAGTTAGCAAGAGGAATGAGTGTGTGTGTCTATCTGTGCACATATGCATGGTGAATAATTTAAAGAAATCAACGATACAGAGTTGTTTCCTTAATGTAATAAGTGTCACTAAATAAAGGCATCTACCTGAACACACGGGGCACATTCAGCTGGGGGCAACAGAATGTCCAGCCCTTCCTCTCTGAAACCTGTTCACATTCCACATCACTGAGCACTCTTAAAACTGTTGTGTGAATTGCTGTCTGAAGACTGTGCTGTGATTAATTGTTGATTGAATGTTATTGTTGCACTGTGTCATTTTGTATGTATGCATAGACTGTTTGGCTTTTCTGTAGGACAGCTCTGGCTTGGTACAAAAAAATAATTAGGCTTTATTGTATATTCTGGTATTATTTTTGTTCTGCAGAATTATGGCTTTGAAACCTCTTTTTTTTTTTTAAGTGATGTAAGTTAGCCTTAAAAGGTGGCCCCTGGGAGCTGATAGCTCAGGGAACACAATTTCTTTTGCTGGTCTTCTGGGAGAGGACTTAAAGATTCCCCCTTCCCTGGGAGCATGACTGCCCTGACTGCCCTGTGGACACAGTGACATGCCAGTGAGGGGAAGCAGTTTGCTCTCACCGTTTGCTTTGATGCAAATACATCACAGTTTTCCTGAGATTTGCTAGGCCTTCCAAAGGTGTAAATTACCTGGTGTTACTCTCATGAAGAGAAATACATATCCAGGGCCAAATCCATTGCCTTGGGCCATGCAAAACAGCACCTTGTGACAGTCACTCTGCTGTGACACACCTAAGGCACTTAAGCTGATCTTTCCCATTTCCTCTGTTCATGTGAATGCAGTATGGGTTTGTGCAAACATTTAAAACTATCTAAGATGACATGGACGGTGATACCAGTGCAAAAGCACACCCTCCAAAACTCCTTGGTAAACTTCTCTGGGGCCTCTTCTCACTGCAGATGTCTGTTCTCTTGCCATGTCTATTTAACTGTGTGTCTGTGTGTTCAGTGGCCTCTGTTTTTGTACAAGTGCTGTCATCTGGACACTGTCCCACCTGATTGTTAACACTGCAAACATGTCCGTTGGGTGGAAAGAAATTGCTGGTTTTCCTTTTTAAATCATCTGCCTGATTCTATGAGAGAACAGACTACTTGCTTTTGTAGCCTAAATATGTATGTAGTGAAGTATGTTATGCTTTCCATTTCTTGCAAATAAATATTTTCTGTAGAAAAAGCAAGTACAACTTGTTTGATTTCCTCCTGATTGTTGGAACAGATCTGGGCTTTTCCAAATGTGGTGCTTGTGCAACGTGTCCATCTTCCACATAGCAGAACCCCAGTACTTTACCATGGTGCTAGAAAGAGAAGGTTAAAAGCAGTGGTGATGTGGGTTTTTACTGCTGCTGACTGCCCTTCCCTTTTTGAGATGAGCAGACAGTTATATCTGTCAGTAACAGGTGGAAATTAGGTGAAGGCTGATGGCATTTAATAATGGCATCTCAGTGCAACTATGCAATACAGCCCCATTAATATTAAATTCTATCCCCATAAAAGTGGGATCTAGGAAGGCTGATGCTCAAGAGGGCGCTTGCTTCAGCTCAGTGATACCAGTCTGCTAGGGCATGCTGGAGCTCGATCCCTATGGGCCAAATAGCCCTCTGGAAGGTAAGGCCTTTCCCTGCTCTGGCTTTACACTGGACTTGCTTAAATTGAAGTGAACTCTTAGCACTTTCTGCTTTGGCTTTTAGGGATTGGGCCCTCTGCTGGCCTCAGGTCCTTCCCTTACCCTGACTCACCACTGAGATAGCTCAGGAGCTTTCTCCAGCAATTCAGAAGCTGCTCTGTCTGTGTGAACTGTTGGTGTTAAGCCCAGCAGCCCACAAACATTATCCAGCAACGGGGACTGAGCTGACTTTTGCTGCTTTGAGTAGACATGAAAGGAAAATGCCTAATTTCTTACAGGCTGGGGACTCTGGCTTTGCTGGCAATCCAGGGAACTTGATAGATTGCCTAGTGCAGATGTGAAAATTACCATTTCAGAGCTGGCATCACAAATAGTATAGTAATTTGTTTTATGCCAGTTTTCTACTAGGAAAGAAACCTCATGTATGAGTACTGTGCATCCGTACAAAAGCAACCAAAAATTTATCCTCTGCAGGAAATACTAGCAATGGAAGTAATAGTTCCAGCTTTACTGAACTGAAAATGGGAGGATGGCTTTGGTGCCTGCTTTTCAAGGCCTCTTTAAGAAGACTGCTTTAGAGGTTGGGGAAGGCAGCATACCATGGAAATTGAACCACCATGGCCTGCACTAAATTTGTGGCTGATGTGGATTTTCAGAAATGGCTTAGTTTTGGGTTAAAAAGGTTAAAGTGGCAAAAGAAATAGGCAGCGAAGAAAAAAATGTTCCTCCAAAGGTCTACCCTGGGTGCTTCATGCTTTCTGAACAGGCAATTTCACTTGCCAGAACTATTGATCTAGGGCACTTGTTAGCAGCATTAAGCCATATATAGCATTTTTAGAGAAAAATCATTAGGCTGTGACTGATTGGGAAAGTTATCCTCTGCTTAGTTTTAGCTGAGCTCAGTTCCTCCAAGCATACAAAACATGGACCTGTGATTAATGATTGGTTAAGAATCTCCTTGGATCTCAGTATTACCCTTAAATCATCACACAGCAGGCGATGCTGCAGGGAGTCTGTGATTAAAAAAGAAACCCACATACAATGGAGAAATGCTGGTTGATGAGCTGTCACCTCGGTACCTATCAGCCTCCAGTACATGCTGTTCTTTGAAAAGCATGTTGCTGTTTGAAGTCAAGGCTGAATTTTGATACTCTTTTCTTAGGCTGATTCCCATTGCAGGGCAGGAGGAATGATGTCCTAATGCAACTTGTGATGCCTCTCGTGGCATGGTTGGGTGGTAAGTCTTCCCCCTTTGCTGTTAGCTAGTGCTTATACTTATTTTACAGCAGCAGAGACTTCACCCCTCTTGAAGTATTCCATGGAAGAGTTAGTCCTGATGCTCTCTTTCCTGGATTGTTTGCTTAAGGATTTTTTTTACAAACTGGTAATTTTTTTAGAATTCTGTTGAATTTGGCTTACCTTTCTCAATGCTTCAGATTCCTGGTCTGCAAAGTCCATGGTGGCTTCCTCCTCTGTATAAAGCACATGGAGATTAGGCAAAGCAAGGTGACCCAAAAGAGGTAATGCTTGGAAACAAAAACATGTTTCTTTTCTAATTAATAATAATGCTAGTGTATCTTGTCTCCCCATAGTTTGTGCTTCAAAAAGTTGAAGTGATTTATTTGACTTCTCATTTTCTTGGTGTTGTCTCTGTGGGCTTCAGATGGTCTGCAGGAATGACTTCTTTGACTTTTTATTATTGAATTAATCTTACACTCTTATCTACATGAGCTCTAGACATTGCTATAAAATTACTATTTTGTGTATCTCCAGTAAGGAGGAAACTACAAGTGCTGGCCCCTATCTTTGCTGTGGTACAGCTGAGGGAAGATAATCACTGTAGAGCAAGTCCATGATTGTTGGGTTGTCTCAATTCCACTGTATAAAGAAATGCTTAGATTCTGATTATCCCTCTTTTTAAACCTTGGTTTAAATCCATGCTATCTGTGAAGGCACTTTGAAGCAAGGATGAGACTCTTGTTACCTCCACTGAACACCTTGGCACCAGGTACCAGGCTGTATTTCTGGCTATGGCAGCCTACAGGCAGAAAGGGGAGCAGTGTTTCAAAATAGCTGAAAAATGGTAAAAATAAATGGAATGTACCAGAAAGCAGTAACTCACCAAAGAGCTAATTGTTCAGGATGAAACAGCCCTGCCCACCCAAGCAATCTGCTAATCTGAGCGGGGCCCTTCCATGCTGAGCCTCAGCATCCCTCAGTTACCTGATGGATAAGCAGTGCTATACTGGAACTTCAAATGCTGATCAAAAGTGAATGTTGTTGGGGGTGTATCTATCAGCACTGGATCTGGAAAGAGAAGCTGTCTGCTTGTTCAGTCACATTTAAAAATAGAATAAAAATTTAAGGGGATGCAAACACTTACCTACACATGTGTATAAATATATTTTGTATGTTTTCCTGGAGGTTGAATAGTAAAGATTTTCCTGAGGATGAATTCTGTATGCACTTGAGGAATATGGAACATTTAAAGCAGACTAATTTCTCACGGAATAGCCTAGCACACTAAACAAGTAAGGCTGCTCCACCCTTTTCTTCCTCAATGCCCTTTTTCATATACTCACCTCTTTTCTATTAGAAAAAAAGTTTCAGTCCTTCTCATTCTGAATAAAACTTACTGCAGTGCACACAGTCTGTGCACACTGGAGTGTTCAAAATGGGATTTAACAGGCATGTGAGTAATGGAACAAATCTCCTTCCCTTGGCTTTACTCCAAAAGGCTGAAATCCCTCCTTTTGCTGCATTTCCTCTTTCATTCCCATCATCCATCCTATTCTAGGTAGAATTCTAATCCATGCTATTCAAAGCATGCAGTATGATAACAAGTTTCCACCCAGGAAAAAGTGCTCCCCACCTGCTGAACCTCGTCAGCTCTCCCAGTTAAGCAGGGGAGTCACTGCAGAGTGATGTGAGGTGCGCCTCTGAACCATACAAGGCCTAAAGAGATGAGAACTCAGACATGGGAATTCAGGTGTTTGCTAGCATGATAGTCTCAGATACTGTCAAAACCTGCTACAAATCTATTTTTGTGCTCCTGCTTTCCCTCCTGATCCAGAAGTATGTCTGCAGCCACATCTTGGAGCAAACACGATGCTCTTCCAAAGCTGCTGCTGTTGCTGCCTTGCTCTAACCACAGGGATTGACAGCTACACCACAGGTGTAATTGTGTAAGAAGGGCTTTCCTTTGCGAGCCTCAGATTGTCTCATAATTGCTCATATTCAGAAAAAGGCATAGGAAGTCAATTTAGCACTTCATGTTGCAAATGAGTCATGCAAATTGCAGCAAAGGAAAAACAGGTGATCCCAGAGCAGAGTGTAAATCTGGTCATGTGGGCAAAATGGTTATTGACAAGCAGGAATTCCAGGAGGGCTTATGCTGGAGGAGGAGGTGGCTCAGTGGTACAGAGAGAGGGTAGGAAATTCTGATTAGTTGTTAGGCTTTGCTCCAGATGCTGTGTGGGAGGTGGAGCGATTAGCTAGGGCACAGGCCACAGAGCTATTCTCATGTGGACCAAAGGCTACAAGAATAAAGCTGTGAGATGATGCATATTGTTCTGCTCTCCAAGTGCAAAATTAACTTACAGTTAAAGGGAGTTTTTTGCCATTGAAATCTTCTCATAGCAATGGACCACATGGTTTTCACCTAGATGAAACCTCAAAGATACCACTGATGAGAGAGGGACTTACAGTGCTGCTTCTCATCCTTGAAACTGGCTGTTGGGTTGATTCTGAATTGGTCTTGACAATTTCATCCCAAAATGGTTTACTTCTGTACTGCAAAAATGCTTGTCACATGCTCTTAAGTTGAATGCTTTCACAAGCAACACTGGCTGCTGATTTCCCTGGAAGTTTAACTGGAGACTTTCCAACTGAGATCCCAGGTCTCCTTGCAAATGGCACTGATGGTTCCAGAAGAGCTCCATGCTGGTTTGTAAATCTCCCTGCACACAGCTTGGAGCAGGATCCAGACCTTTTTTTACAGCTCTGCACAAGAATGTCAGTTTAACATCTAATAAGTGAGGGATTATATTGCTTCATTATGTTTCAGTCTGTGTGCTTTATTAGTAATGAAAAACACTGAGATTTGGAGGAGAAAATGTGTGTACCTGTTGGGGGAAGCACCTGTGCATGTAGGAAATGAATGCATTGGTTACGCACAGGGGTAGAATACAAAGCTGAAGGTTGGTTCAACTTTTAAATACTCATAATGTAGTAGAAAGATCCACTTTTCATCACCTTTCTCTGCTGCCAACAGGAACAGAGAGATCTTAATTGGCTGGCTTGGAGAGCCTGTCAGTGCTGAAGCTGAGGCGAAAGATGTATACACAATATATGCTATATGTGAAGAAGCTGAATCTTTAAATGGGGTTGGAGAAGGAGCAAGGATCAGGTGTAAGGAATCTATTGACTGTCATAAACCTTATTGCTGCTCAAGATTTTGGAACATTTGCGTGCTGGTGCTTATGGGGAGCAGGTAAATGTTATCTGTTTGATTTTCGATCCTGGCACTGGCTGTGTTGTGGCACAGGGATCATGAAGAAGGGGCAAAGCTGCTCAGGGAAATCATCCATGGATCTGCGAAGGTTCTGAATCTGTTTCTGTAGACTCTGCCCTCTCTGTAGAGTGTCATTGTTCATGCTTCTCTTCTTTTTTCTTATGTCTATTTTGAGTCTCATTACCTTGGAGAACCTTTGGATACAGAAAACAAAGCCCCAGCTGTGCATAATTCCTGCCATAATTTCTGTATAGTCACAGACCTTGGCCTTTTCTGTACTTTTTAATCTTACTGTCACTGCCAGCTTGTGTGCTTAACAGCTCCATGCTGACACCTACCTCTAAAGTCTCCCTTAGTGTTCCCCAATGAAGAAAAGGGACACGGAGGGAACAAGGTGGGAGGGCAATTAATTTTACGAAGCGGCACCATGATGCTCGTGTCAAAAGGTATGTCTTTGAAGTTGAGTGCTTTGATTTTGGGCACGGGAAATTGAGGTCGCCTCGGGAAAAAATCAGAAGCAACTTACAGACAAACCAGCTCGGGGTGCAAGGCGGCGGGGGCGGCTCTGGGTGCTGCGGGGCACCCGGGCTGGGTCACGCAGCTGCTTTTGATGTGACGGCGGGCGGCTCCGGGCGCGGCTGCGGCAGCGACTGCGGCCGCTCCGACGGCTCCAGCCCCGGCCTGAGCCCCGCCAGCTCCCCGTAGCGCTGCCTGCACTCACCGCAGCACTTTGCCTCGTGGAGGTTTTGGTTGTGTTGCACATGTTCTAAAAATTCCCTCTCTTCCCTTCCCTACGCCCCCCCACTTTTTTTTTTTTTACATCAGTAAATAGCTTCCTCCCACTGCAATTTCTAGTCAAATTTTCTTTTCCTGACCACGTAAGTGGCTATTCTAACCTCATGGACAGACAAGACTTACGTGTTACACTTAGTGACTCCTGCTGGCTCAATTTCATATATTTTGCAACCATTTACGGATCCTCTTCATTATTGTTTATAAGAAAATGAAAAAACAACTAAAAAAAGGAAAAAACCCACTTAATTCACCTCAGGTGTCAAAGTAGTTTGTAAGATGGGATTGCACAAGATGAGCAGACATACACTTAGGAATCAGCGGTGTTGGATTTGTGTCCCCCTTCTCCTTTCTCAGGGATGAATATTTATGTTACACAATTACAATGAAGACACACCCTAACCACGGCCTTACTCTGTAAATAGAATTGCACTCTGAAGCTTTTTGTTAGGTTCTTCCACACACTGGGAAAACAAGCAAACAGTACAGAAACCAAACCAATACTGGAATGTAGTACCAGACTCTTCCACTGTTTGTTTTCCTGATCCTATACCTGTGTTGGGCAGTGTCCCAACAGAAGTCCTGTCTTTCCTCAAGCTGCCCTCTGCTTTTGGTAGCAAACCGCCTTTTCCCTTCATGCTGAAGATGCTCCAAACCCAACTTCCTATTGCAAAAATCTCTGTGAGGTTGATAAACTTGTTTGTTGCTTTGTTTCATGGTAGATAAACCAAACGTGATGCCTTAAAAGCAAGTAACCTAAACCATGAAGAAACTTATTTCCACTGGGGAACATGCTCTTGCAAGGTGGCCTGGAATCTCAGAGGCATCCTGGCCTCACTCCCCAAGGTGTCAAGCTCTCTGCACTGCCTGCTCAGTATGGGACCAACAGAATATTCAAAGGAAAGGAAACCACACTGACTTGAATCATTTCCTTTATCTCTTTTTCCTTTTTTTTTCTTTTTAATGGATGATGGAAATAGCATTAATGAACCAATGCCCACCAAAGCTGTTACCAAGGTACCTGCTGTACAGCTGTGTCTTAGAAAGACAAACTGGCTAAGACATAGTTTCTGTATTCTGTTGCATTAAAATTGTGGTTGCTGATAAAAGGAAGTGAAAATCATAAGGTATCTTCTCACTGAAAAAGTAAAATATGCATTAAGTTTTAAAATAAAGTGACATTATAGCTCAGCACTACTACCAGTTTCTCAAAAATACACATACCAGCATAAAGCAAGGTGCTCTTATTTCTGAATAACTGCTTGATAACAAAAAGGGAATACTGGCTAGTTTTCAATAACTGTCAAACATTTGACTCTAGATAGAGCACAAGGAGACAGATTTTTATGTTTTATGTGGTAGAAAATACAGGAGAAGACCAGGAGCATTGGGTTGTACTGAAGACCTCACTGGCAGCAAACAGAATTCCCTTGGCTTGTCTGGGTCTGATGATGTGTATTTTAACTTCAGGTCCTTTTGATTCTGGAATTTTGGGGGGTTCCTGTTTTTGCTGTAGGCTGTAAATGCAGTTAATTGTAGCATGGTGAAAAGAAACTCTTGATGCCAAACCTGTCACTTGATACTCAGTGAATGCTCCCCCATTCCAAGTGAACCAAATGAACTTGCTGCTTTGCATTGATCTGATTTTGCAAGGTTTTGTTGTACTGTAAGTTAACTGTGAGAGGCTAATGTGGATTTCCAAGTAGTTTCGTAGGTACTTGCATAATATTTACATCATTCCTAATACTACACATTCTATTAGTTGTATAGATAAATACTTAAAGTGCAGATATTTTAGTATTTTTTCATGTTCATTTGCTTCAGATTTCACCTCTTTAAAAATCCCAGTTTCCCCTTTTGCATTGGAAGCTGTGCGAGGCACAATTCTACTGTTCCATTTCACAGTAAAAGAAAGAACATTGTGTGTGTGTTTTTTCCAAGATGACAAATATTGTTGAGTTTTATATGACCTGTTGCCCAACCTTTGTGAGTTAGGGCAAAGCCAGATCTGTTTGCCTCCACAGATTTCCTCTTTTCTAATGGTTTGTTTTCTTTTTTTTTAAATCTCTCCTACTGAAATACACAATTTTAACAACTTGATACAATTCAGGTAATGGGAATTCACATTCCAATCATTTCTGGGACTGCTAAACGGAGCTCTTGTGCTGTAATTAGTAAAGAGTCATTTAAGATACATAGCTCAAGGAATTCCATAGGTCAGCTGTGTCTTGTGCACATACTTCAAAACAAGTCCTAAACACATTTCTCATTAGCATTATACCTTAATAGTGGGATAGGAGAAGGGGAGGAACAACCAAAAGCAAATGGAGCACTAAAGCATCAGCAAAAATTAGAGGCTTTGAGTTCCACATTCAGTTTGTTAGAAAATCATCTTTTCCCAACAAGAGCATCATTTAACCTTCAGGAAGGGAGGAACCACTCCAGTCCATTTATTTAGGCCTTAATACTTGAGCATGAACCAGTAGATGCATTACAAACAGGTTGTTTTAATAGCTTGGGGAAGAAATATTTGCACCAGGTTTTATTAGTACTGATATTGTAGGATATAAAGATTTTGGGACCACCTATTCCAAGGGATTTACAACAATCTAATCTTTGACTCAAACAGTAAACTAACATTTTACATGTATTCCTCATAGATATTACTAACAATTCTCCAAGTTTAAACAGCAAAAAATAAATTGGCTGAAAGTCAGATTTCCAGTTCAGTCTTTTCATTTAATGGCAAGAGTATGGGAATATATATAGCCAACATAGCTACACTTTCAGGAAATTCTCTGAAATTGGTTGCTAAAGCTTTTTTTTTTACATCTTAGCTGTAAATACCTCATTGTGTGTTAGGCTGACAGTCACATTACTGTGTTTTAAAATCTCAGCTAGAGTTTCAAATAACTCCATTAAATGTTTAAGACATCATAGTTTTAGGATAAAAGTACCACTAGGAGTTTCCAAAACTGAATGTGAACAAAATTCATAATATTTTCATAGGAAAAAAGAGTAGTGTTTTCTGCTAGAAATGTCTAATGGCCAGCAAGAATTTTGCAGATAGGAGAAATCGAAACAGCTCAAACTTGTTTTGAAATCTGGGTGCTTATCCACACTAACCTCAGATTTTTGCCCTGCTGTTGTTTCACCCAGTGGTGTAATGTAAAGCAGTCCTGGCACAGCAACAAACACGTCACACTCAGGAAATACTGCTCTGCCAAGGGGCAGGTTTGTTCACAGAGCTCTGCTTGGGGGACTGTGCATCTCTCCTGCCTCCTCCTTGCCCCCTCAGTCTGCTGAGCTCAGTCCTCACAAACTGCAGCATTGCCACCATGGGCTTTTTTTCTTTTAATTTCAGACTATAACAATAGGATTATTATTATTATCATTATTATTATTAAGAAAGCCCTGCAAGATTATTTGTTTTTCTCCAGCCAGGATTCTGGCTTCCCCTCTGAGAGCTGAGCTGAACTGCCTTGCTGTAGGAAATGGGTGCAAGCTAAAATCATCATTTCACAACCACCACTCAAGTGAAAATACAGATGCTCTTAGAAACTCATTCACCCCTTCCACTAACCTCATCCTGTGCAAAGGCCTAATGGCACCATGAATTCAGTTTTCATCCTGCTTCTTAAAAAGCAGTCCTAGTGTACTCCTGGCAGCTGGATTGTGTGAGTTTTTTATGTCTGCAAAGGAGTTGTTCCTTGCTTTTATAATACATGCCTACTATCGATTTACATAAACACAAAGGTATCTATTTAGGACAAGTCATCAGAAGCCTCTGTTTGATGGTTCACATTTAATTCCTGTATGCATCCTACCCTCTTTATTGCATTAACTCCTGCAATGACTGTGGCTGTGAGAGCCTCTGTACACCTTGGAAACCTCAGTCCCCTCTCCAGACGTTCAGCGCTTTCCGTGTTTTGTGTGCTTGGGCATTAAAGGCTGTGTGAGAAGCTCAGCTGTTTGTAGCCATTCCCATTCACAACTGCTGTTCTCCAGGGCTTTGTCATGAATTTGTACTTTGCGAAGTGCATTGGTGTTTTGTGGAACGTGGTTTGTGAAGAGTAAGGAAAATCAACTCAACATGCTTAAAACTTGCCTTTTCATTGCCATTTGATTCACTAATTTCATCAGGTAATGCCTACAAACCGACTTACAGGTGCTCTTTTCCTCCATCACACCATCTGTTTGTGCATTGGGTGCTAACATGTTGTCTGTGTCAGTGAATGCTTGATGAACATCTGTATTTGTAACTCTTTTGGGGATAAAGCCAAAGCCTTAGGCAGAGGAAAATAACCAAATTATCCTTGTTTATCCCATTAGCCAGAATATAGGATGCAAAAGCCCAGCCACTGGTAAAGGTGTTTATATCTACATATATATAGATTTATATAAGCGTATTCACACAGCTATATAAATGCATGTATATGTGTATATTGTACAGTGTATACATAAATACCCAGCACCGTGGCCATACTACACACTGAGTAATGAAGGGATGTCTACAGAGCAAAAATAGGGATCCATTTCATTCCAGGTTCGATGGGTCTGAACCAAATTCCCAGATCCAAACACCAGTGCATTTGAAAAGCTTGACCCTGTTGGAGGTTTGTGGTTGAGTTTCCTCTCTGGTTCCACTGCCTTGCCTGTGTATCCTGGGCATTCTGGGGGACAGAGGACACGTGTGCCAGGAGGTGTGCACATGTTTACAGATGTTCTTCCAGCCTTGGGGACTGTAAAGCCACTGGTGTCATCCTCCCCTGGCCAGTTTGACCAGCAGCACGTGAATGCTTCCATGGCTCACTTTGCAACTCTCTAAGTCACTACATTGAAGTATTACAGGTTGTACAGGTCTATGTTCATCTACTTCTGCTCTGCTGTAACTTTTAATGTATTTTTTACTGCATAGATTATATATTGTGATAATGTCCTATGCAACAACAATAAAAGAAAAAAGGAAGAAAATTAAAAACTGTAAAATATTGTCTTAACTTGTATGCATGGTTAGTGACGTTTACATTTTCCAAAATAAAACGTATAACTATGAAATACTGGTTTTCTCTTACTTTCCTTCCCTATGTATCAGCTAAAAAGCATCAATTGTTAATCTTTCTGCTGTTTATTTGGGGCTTGATATCTTGTTTGGTATCTTTGTTTAAATTTCATCCAGTGGTATTGTTTAAAATTGGATTTTTTTAAGCATTGAGAAAAAGCTCCTGTGATGTTTGTTTTGTACTCTGCTTTAACTGGTATTTTGTAGTGGCATAGTGCAGTTTCTTTCTCAAAGCTGGTTTATGGTGTATTTTTTTTTACAACAGGGTTATGGGAATATTAAAAGTCAGAGAGTCAGCCATCCTTTCTTTCAAAGCCCAGTTCTTTGCAAATTTGTGTTATCTCCCCAAGTGGCCATGTCCTGACAAAACAGTAGCAATATAATCTCACAGTATCCTGAAATCGTTCCTAATTTTAAAGATGAGGAAATTGAAACACAAATTTGCGTGACTTTCTCACACACGAGGCCTCATGTGAAGGAATGAGTCTGAAGTTCCTTGAAAATACAGGTTACACAACACTTGGAGGCACTGCTTGTGAAAACAGGCCCTGAAGAGCAGCATTTCAAGTGTCTTCCTACAGGAAGGATCCACTTCATGTTTGATAACGAGGAGCAGTCAAAGATTGTTTTCTCAGTTTGCTTGAGGAATGAAAAGAGAATCAATTCCTTCCAAAAGGATATGCCTTTTCAGTTTAAGTGTGGAGTTCCTGCCTTGATCCTGTGATGTTCTGTGTTCCCCCACCCAGACACCCACACCCTGAAACGTGTGTGGGAACACATTCTCACCTGCAAGAAAACTTCTCTCCATGGGCTTCTGCCTTGCCTGTGACTCAGCATGTGCCATGAAATGTTCCCAGACTTGGCAGCAGGCCACCAATTCAGAGGAGAAGTGATAATAATGCTATAATTAGGATGGGATTTTCCTGTTTTCAGTTACCTGTGTATCATTTCTGGCTTCCAAGCAATCCACTGAAGGTTCTTTACCCTGGCTTTGCAAGGAACCACAGCCATGGCACCCTCTCCTAGTTGACTGCAAGAGACTAAAGGGACACAAATATAAATGCAGTCAGTAGAAACAGAGAGAGAAAAGTGAGAGAAGATGGAGACAAATAAAAATGAGGTGAGGACAATGAGACAAGTGTTTCCAGCAGCTGATTGGAAAGGCTTACATGGCACCTAAAGAATTTCAGAGCAAGTTAAGCAGCACTTCCAAAGATGACCAGCCACTGCACCTTCTTCTCCAGAGTGGCAGAGCAGAGAGCCAAGTCAAACGGTGATTCAAGCAGGCAAGCACAGGTGTTGTGCATTGCTGACACAGCTAATAGGCTAAAGACAAAGGGAGGGGTTATTTTAATAGATTGCTCAATCCATGCACCAGGAAAGGGAGCGAGTCTGGATGCCTGGCTATCTGAGAAGCAAGAGAGGAAGGGGGAAACAGGACTGAACACGGGGTTTGGGAGCCAGGTTTGTGCTTTGGGCAACTTGGAGAAGAAGATTACGTTAAACAAGTCATTGGAAAAACAACAGTGAAGAAAAGAGACCTGAGAAAACCTGACGGGGGGTTTAGACAAGAACAGGCCCCAGAGGTTTGCTAATGAAACCAAAACACTGAGCTCTGTAATAGCTCTACCTCCCCAGGAGAAAGCAGCTCTAGAGTGTTAATTGCTGCCTCATCGTCACTGGAAAGAAAGGATCAGCCTGTCCTACCTGGTTGGCACCGGCAGGGGTTGGATTTAATCTTTAGCTCCTACTGGCTGCAGCCAAAGTTCAGTGGAGCAGGGAGGGCTGGCACAGGGGCTGGCACAGGGGCTGGCACAGGGAGGCTCCAGGATGCTGGGGCTGCTGGTTCCTCTCTGCATCACGGGGCACTCTGCCTGCGTGGGCACAGCAGGGCTGGGCTGTGGCACTGCCTCTGGTTCACAGCCAGCCCCAGGGTTCTCCCCAAGCCCTGCCAGGTGTGATGGACATCTCATAAAGGGAAAGTTCAGAGTGCCAGGTTGGGGAATGGGTGAACAGCGTTGAGAAGAAAGGCCCAACCCAAGGACAGGAGACATGATGCTGGTCAGAGAGTTTGGGGTTTATGGCAGCAGAGTAAGAGGAATGAGATGAGAGGTGCAATAACAGGGGAAGGTGGGTAAAGAGAGGGAAGATAAGCATAGGGAAATAAGAAGAGTATAGGGTAGGGCAATTTTATGTCATTTTCTAGAGGCAAAAAGAAAGACCTAAGGTGCAAAATTCCATCTGGGTTCTAGAGAAAGGAGTAAGGTAGCTCATGTGGTAGCAATTCCAACAGACCAGAAGGTAAGGCATGACAGGAACAAAGGGGGCTGTGTGTCTTTAAGAGACCAATGTTTGTGTTTTCCCATGCTCTCCTATTGTGGAAATAACTTTCTGAGTCATTTCTCTGATCCTGGAGACAAACTGAACAGACACAAAACATAACAAAACACAATAGCAACGGGAAGAGAGAAACTCCTCCCTCTCTCTTCCACCACATTTTGTGTCAGTGATCTGAATGCAGAAGAAGGAAGGTGGAGTCTTACATTGTTGTTTGGTGCACCCTCTTTGCATCAAGCTCACCTTCTCGACCACTGCACACACAGCTAAAATGGGAAAGCCACATTTCCCCAGTCTGCTGCTTTTAGATGTTGTCCAGTCTCTGGTTAAAAGTCTTACCTTCCAGATTTTCCACAGACAGTGAGCTGCAGCAGGAATCTGTTAGCTTTTTTTTTTGAACTTCAAAGTTTTGCACTTCAAAGACCCTGCCATTTTTTTCTCAAGCCTCACTCCTCACCCTCTGCAAAAAATATGTCAGTTTGGGACTCTCAAAATGCCACACTTGGAAGGTCACGTATATCTAAAAATCCAAATCACAGCCACGATGTGCCCAGAGGGGAGTGATGAGCCAGGCACACCCACAAGTGGCTGGATCAAGACCTCCTACTCCAAAATGCAGACTCACCACTGAGCAGAGCTGAGTTTGAGAACCAGCTGAAACCCTTTGAAATGACAGAAGTTGCAAGGCCTTGCAGGTTTGGTTTAACATCCAGGTTTTTGTCGATTTTGGAAGTCCTAAAACAAATCCCAAGCCTTCCCTCTCTAGGGCTGTCCTACAAACTGCATTTGCGCCTGCTGGGAGACACAGGATGGCCAGCAGGGCCAGGGCAGTGATCCTTGCCCTGTACTCAGCACTGGGGAGGCCACACCTCGAGTGTTGGGTTCAGTTCTGGGCCCCTCAGTTGAGGAAAGAGATTGAGGGGCTGGAGCGGGGCCAGAGAAGAGCAACGAGGCTGGA
>JAOXXN010000265.1:58832839-58898058 GCA_026770055.1 Myrmophylax atrothorax | reverse complement strand
CGGCGCGGAGCGGGTTAAGCGCGGGGAGGCGGCGGGTGCCGCCGGGGTCCCGGAGGAGCCGGGACTGTCAGCGGCAGAAGAGTCGCTGGAGGAGAAGCTGCGGAGCCTCACCTTCAGGAAGCAGGTGTCCTACAGGTGGGTGCCGGGCGCCTCTCAGGGGAACCTCTGGGGCACCAGGCGCCCCTGGGTGGGGAGGCGGCAGGCGGGTCCGGCAGCGGTGCGCCCTGGCAGCGACGTGAAGGCAGCGGCGTGAGGGCAGCACCCTGGAGCCGGAGGGGCTTTTTCCTTTTCCCGAAGCCTGAAAGAGCCCTCCCAGATCGGCATGCCGGTAAGCCGGCGACCTGCTCTCAGCCCCGCTGCTGCCGTCAGGTTTGGGGTGCTCCTCTGGCGCGGTAGCGCCAGGGAAGATGGAGAGGGTGTCGGTGTACGTGGGTGAACTTCTGAGTTACTCAGAGAGAGAGTCGGGGATCTTGCCCGGCTGCCAGGGGAATAGGTCTCTGCGCTTTGCCCTTTTCGCTAATAACACAGCCGCCCGTGCTCCCGGCGCCTCCAAACGCTCGCGGCTGGGATCGGAAAAACCTTTCTGGTGGCACCGACGCTCCCGAGAGGGGCTTCTCCGTGGGCGTTCTCACGGGGTGCAGGTCCCCCCTCCCCGCCTGCTCTTCACCCGTGCCAGCAGCAGTTGCATAAGCCCAGCGCCTGACAAGGCAGGTGGGCTGCTGTGCCCAGCACCCCCACGCGTGGCTGCGGGCGAAGGGCTGAGAGCGGGCAGCCACCGGGGTGCCACAGGACATGCCAAAGCAGGGCGTTGCTTTCATAACCAGGGTCTTGGATTTTTGTGGCTCTGCATTTATCTCATATCTCTAATGTCAAATAAATGGGTTTCTACCTTCTGTAAATACACCTGTGTGAAGCAGCTGCTGATGGGGCTTGTCTGCTTTTCTGTTACCAGCTAGGATCTGTTAATGGTCAGCATCTGCTGAAGCTGATTGCTGTCTGAGAGGGTTAATGCCAAAAAGTTTTGAGTCTCACCTAATTCTAGCTGCAAAGCCCCTGTGGAGGCAGCACACTATCAGTAACTAGGATTCGAGTGTGCATAGGGACAATCCCTCTCAGCTGGGAAGATAGAAACCACAGAGCTGCTACTTGTTTTGTCTCTTCAAGAAGAGAGTGCCTCTGGCCGGAGGTAAATTAGCTGAAGAATCTCCCCTTACATGGGGATACTTAACCTGCTGTCAATTTACATCTGAGATAGCTTAGTAGCTGGTCTGAGTCTAAGCTCTGCATGTGACAGGGCTTAAAAATGATGTAATTAGACACTATTCATAGCCAAACTTTTATATAATACTTCATGTGTGCAGAGAGACTTTCCCCATAAGGGCTGATGGTCCCACTGGTGAATGTGAAGTCTGGGATGATTCATTCGTAACAAGGTGAGTGATGTGAAAATGAGAAATTACTGGACACCTATAAAACGTTCCATCAGTCAGTCATCTCTTGGTACTTTTGCGTTTGGACCCTGTCAGTTTTCTTAGCACAGACCATTTAGGGGCAACCCTATTGCAGGTGAAGGCAGAGTCTGTAGGTGAGCTGTTGAAGTAAAGCAGCTGCTCACAAGAAAGCTTTCCTAATGTGTCTGCTCTTAGTACAGAAGGCAGGGGGCTTGCAGTAAGTCTTGGAGTGAGTCTTTTTGGCACCTTCAGCCTTTTTTGGGAGTGGTGGGGGATGCAGGGAAGAGATACTAAAATCTGTTTATAATGTTCTGCTCTCTAGATTGTCTTAGAAATGTGTTAGAGACATAGATATTCTTGAAGTTTGCTGCAGGGTCAGTATTTGTAAGGGCTTCATAATAAAAATTGTAGCAGGAAACAGAGGTTTTTTTCTCTTCTTACTCCTGCCTCTCCTCTATCTAGGCAAGTGCTCAACAAGTCCTGAACCTTCAGATATAAAAGCCTTTTCTTAAGCATCTCTTTATTCATATTAATTGTTCTACTTGATATGTGCAAGAAAGTATATTTTCTTTGCATCCTTGGATTTTCACACCTTTTTCACTTCAGGAGCTCCTTTCCTATACATAATGTGCACTCTTTCATTTATCTGTAATGAGAACAATCTGGGTATGTAAGAGTAGAAAACTTCCACAAAGGACCTCCACTGAGCTCTCCACACCCTGCATCCCCAAGCTCTTTAAATTGCTACCATTTCTCTCAGTAAATTATGGTGTTGAAATAAATTTGCAAGCGTAAATGGCTATATTATATACAGGAAAATCTATTTATGTTGGCACTTGGACTCCCTTACCCACTGGTACAATAGAACTTACTCAAGGCTTCACACATACTTTCAAACAGCTCATTTAGGATTCTGTATGCAGGTGCATTATATTGAAATACACCCATACAGCTGTACCTATACATGCAGGGAAAAACCCACAACAGGTGGAACTGGCTTAAAATAATAAGGGTTCATGAAAATGTGAAAAAATGAATCTGTTGGTGGCAGTTGAAAGAATGAAATAGGTGGCTGAAAGGAAGGTCAACGTATTGACACAAAGGATAAAAGGAAGTAAAATATTTGTTGTACCAATATTATGGTTTACCTGAGACTGGCTTAAAGTACTGTCTTCCCCCTCCTTTCTTTTTATTTTTTCTCCTTGTTGCTAAATAGCAAGTTCTTTTACTATAATGCAAACACTCACATACTCGTTGCATGCAAATATCTTGTTAGTTTCTCTAGACTTGTACCAAAACATGGTTCAAAAATCAATATTTTGTACTGATGTGGCCACTAGCTTCAAAGGAGGAAACTGCTGTATTAAATATGTAATGATTTTTTGTAGTAAATAACAATGTATGCATGTTTGTCCCCAAATCAAACCATCAGGAGGCAAAACTTCTTTTAAATAACACAGGTGTGCCTCTCAGGGAGCTTGAAAACTCCCACGACCTTGCCGTGTTCCCAGCCATCCCCACGTTGCACTTGACAACGCACAAAGGTCATTGCCCACCCCAAAACCTCATCGTTCCGTCAAAAGTAGCTGTCTGCTTGCTGTTTCCTTTCCAGCACTGTGCTGTGCTTATGTATACACGCACGGGGGGGGATGTGCCGCTCGTCTGTGCCTGTGTGTGAGCTAATGGGTTTCCAGTGTGTCTGTTTCTGTGTGTGGATGTGCTGCCAACACGCGTCCCTGAAGCGGCTCCTGATTTACAGACCTGCCCTGCCTGATGTATCGGGGGCGCTGCCGCTGGGGCAGAGCGAGGGGAGGGGAGCTCTGCAATCAGGAGCCTCAATCCCTTGATGAGGGGTATCTTGCAGAGCCGGTTGCTGTGTAGACTGAGTGAAAGCCAGAGAAATGGTCTCCCTTTTCAGCCTCATGCTGCTAAATGAGGCCAACTGACTTAAGTGTTGGATCCTGACATCAGGATGCCAACAGCTAAGCAGCAAGTTTTAGGCTTATTTTTTTACACTGCAAATATGGAATTAGGCATCTTAATGATGGTTTGGCTTTTCTGCTTAAAATCTGATATATGGTCTCACAAAATTAAAAGCTTGGGGTTTTTTTCATAAACTGATAGAAACAAAAGTTGAATTTCCCACCCAGCTGTGAAGAGATTGGCAAATCAAAACAAGAAACTGAATTAAATATGTACATCTGCCAGAAAGAAATGCTTTCTGCCGTCTGGTTCTTGGAGTAGTATTAACACCCTACATTCTGAAACCCAGCAAAGTATTTACAAGACATTGGGACACAAAGCTATTAGGTAAATTTTTATTTCTTTGTAACTTCTATGTTTTTTGCCACTGCAAACTTCTGTGAGGAACCTCATGATCGCTTTCAGATAAAGCAGAGATTAAAGTTGCTTTCCCAAAGTAATTCTTTATATGAAGAGAAATTCAGGTTATACTAAAGGGATGCTCAGTAAGAATATTTCCACAACAAAAAGCCAAGAAGAAACTATGGAAATAAAGCTCTATCTGGCAGTTTTCCTGCAGTATTTGCAGCTCTAAACTTGTCTGAAATGCAGTCTTGTCATGTAATTGTTTATGCTTAGAGAAATAGTAAAAATAAAAATAAAATAAAATAATCACAAAAGACCGAACAATCAACCAACCTTTAAACCAAAACAACCAACATAACCTAAAAAGTAAACTAACTGAAACCATCAATAAAGCAAATGGTTTTTAGTCTCTTAATTAACTATTATTTAGAAATCCAGGGTATCTTGATTAGTGGTGTTGGAAATAAAACTAAAGTTGTAAGTTTTAATGGCCCTTTTGTGAGAGCTGAAGTGATGTTTGGCAAACACTTGTCACCAGGGAATAGTTTTTCTAGAGAAGTGTGTCTTCATTTTGACCAAGTGCCGAAATCCTGACTGAGGCAGTGGGTGACAGGCTTTAGAATTCTTGCTTGTATGTGACTTGGGAATTTCCCTAAGTGGGATCATATGGAATGATCTGGGAGTCTTGGCAGCTCAGTTATCGTGCTTTGTCTTTCACTGAGGTGTCTTGCCTGATCAAGAAACCAGGCATTTCCCTTTTAGTAATGGAAGTGGCTGGAGGTGCTGCATTTCACAGCTCACTGTGTCCACTGGCCACCCAATTCCACTCAGAAACATCACCATCTAAAATAGGTGATTTGGGTTTCCTTGGCTGATGTTCCTCTCTGACTTGCCAAATGAATCTGTTCAGGATGTGCCTTGTGTGCTTTCCCAACCCTTCCTCTGCAAGCAGAAGCCAAGAATCAAGCTGGCCTCTCCTCCTGCACCATCAGCAGTAACTGCTTGTCTGTCACGGCAAAAAGTAACAGGAGTTATAATTAGAGTTGGTTTTGTCACTGCATTTGAAGGGGAAAAAGTTATAGCAGAGAAGTTCTGGGAAATCCTTGATTACATAAGCCTGGCCACTGTTGATGAGCATATAAATACCTGAGACTACAGATGGGGCTTTAGACCAAAATAGAAATGTAAGGGTAGGAAATATCCTCATGTTTTTGCTTCATTTGTTTACAGACATGATAGCAATCATAAAACGCCCATCACTTCTCTCAGTAAATATTAAATAGAGAAAGGATAGTAGAGGTGTCTCCTATTACGAAGACTTAATTATTTTATGAAATATGGCAGTATTTACTAGTGTACTGTGCAGTATTATAAATAATTAAGGCTGGATGGCATTTGTAAAAATGAAAACACCCAACACAAGCCTTTGATCTTTTGATTGTGTTGATTAATTTTACTTAAGTTTCTTGAATTTTAATATGTTCTAATTCTATAAATGAGATTTTTCTACATGAAAATGATGGATGAATTTTTATCTTCTACCAAATGTCAAGAAAATAATTCTTGCTCTCCAGCCTAATCTCATAAGATCTGCTTGCAACTGCTTTTAAGAGTTTCATTTATGTGCTGTACAGTCTTGTTACCACCCACTCTCATAACAGTAACTCAATTCATTTTATCACCTAAAACTTTCATCATCATTTTGTCATTTTCGCCCAAAGCAGAACACTAGATATTTTTGGTACCTGAAGGGGCCTTTATGAAGCTGTTTGAGTGATAAAGCTTTGAGGTGGAATTCCTGTGTTGTAGCAAAATGCAGAAAAAAGCTGTGATAGTCAGAAAGAAGAATCATACCATGGGAAAACCAAGTCGACATTTAAAGTTCCCTCCTGACACTGAGATGTGGCTGCAAGTCTGGCCATTAATGTCTGTAGGTCACACAAAGTAAAGGAACTGTCTTTGAATTTAGAACATGTCTGATGTTCTCCCTTCTGTGTCTGGCGTTAGCAGCACTTCACAAAAGAGGTGTTGTGAATGGTAACTCTGAATAAAATTACACATGAGCTGCAATGGAATTATGTACATAGTCAGAAGGAGATAAGTGCATCAGTGATCTGAAAGTGGGAGCCTCTATGGGCACAAAATAAAGCTGTTGTGTAGCACAGGCACGGACCTGTAGACTCAGATTGCCCACAGACTGTTGCAGGTGGAAAATTTCACTGTGTAAAAAGTGCTGAATCAGATGCCACATAACTTTGATGAAGTGGAAAAACGCTTTTGTTCTGGCTAGTCCTTTGGAATAAATGAGCAGGTAGTCAGTTCTTCTCTCCCGAGTCACTCATGGCGCTGATGAAATTATTTGCTTGAAGCCTCACCAGACTTTTGACAGGTTTGTTTGTTTGCTTGGATTTTTTTATTTGGCAATTTGGCTGAGTTGTTGGGAAGGAGATGTGTATGTACAACAGTCTTCTGTGCTCTTCCTGCTACTTTATTTGTACATCAAGCAAAGCCTGGGAATGAAATGCACTCAGACAAAGGATATCCCAGATATTAACAAGAAGAGGGAAGGGGAAAGAAAAATAATAATAGTAAAAAAAAAAATCAGTAATGGGAGGTTCACTTCTTTGTGTCCACTTCTTCTAGTTAGAGAACTGTCAATGATGAATTTTGCTTGCAATAAAATGGATGTGGAAAGTTGAGTTCTTTTTTGTCTTACTCTACAAAGTTCTTGTTTTGGTCTTTCAGAAATGCTTCATAAGTGTGAGTGATGCATGAATTCACTTGTACTGTTCACACATGTCCTGATGCTGGTTTGGGGTTTTTATCCCCTCCCTGTGGTTTTTGAATGATTCTGTTATTCGTTGCTCTTAGCAGAAAAAAGCTGTGTGGGACTGGGTGTGTTTGAAAAAATGTGTAAGAGCACATCTAGAGATGCCCATGTACGTTTGTGTATGGAGTCTATAGGAGCCGCCATGTGGGTTTGTGCTGGGTATTTGATGACTGTGTGTGGGTTGGGTGATGTCACAGCGAGCAGCTTCAAGGTGAAAGAAGGTGTATGATGGGACATGAGCAAGAAGGACTTTACTGTGTGTTTTGCAAGTTGCAACTGTGTGAGGAAACAACCTGTGCTTTATACTAAATAACAGCTAGACCTTTTGTGGGCTGAGAAAAGTGTACCGGGATACAGGGTGGGACGTGCATTTGGGGGCCTTGGTGTATGCTCTGGATAAATGCCTAGGAACAAGAAATGAAGGGATGTCATTATGTTGCTAATTCCAATGTATGGTGTGTGGGTTTTCATCCTTTATTTAACTGTCCTTGCCTCTGAGGTAATACATATTTATGGACATGAAATGTTAATGTGCTTGCTCATGGTGAAGGCCATAGGTCTGATGGAAAGTACAGTGCCGAGAGCTGAGGCCCATGTTTGCAGGCACATCTAAAGCAACCAGGTCTCTCTGGCTTCACTCCTCGTTTTTGTCTATACTGCACTTTTTATTTGTTTTCCTGTTTCTCTTGGTGTGGATATGCTGGCCTGTGGGTACAACGTCCTCCCTGGTGCCCATGTTCTCAGCTCCTCAGTTCTCCCATTGCCCTTTCTTGGGATGCTGAGCTCCTAGGAAGGCTGTTGCTGCTGCATGTACAGCCCACTTAATGCTGCCAGCAGGGAAGTTGATTACCTCTCAGCCAGCTCATAAAAGGCTTTTTTTGCCTCCCTGGAAACTTGTCTTTTGAATTTTGCCTCTAAATGAATTCAGGGAGGATTTTGTCAGTGAAAATCAAGATGTGTGCACTCCTCACACCAGCACCACCTTGTCTAATGTGCTGGCTGCTGTGTGCCTCAGACTGGCACAGAGTGTCCAGACTGTGCTTGAGTTGGTCTCTGAGGAAAACACTGGGCTTGGGATGACTGTGGTTTGAGAGAAAAGTGGTTTTTTTTACTTTAAACTTCACTAGAATTTTTTCACTTGCAAAAGACCACAGACCCCCATCTTACCCTTCAGAAGAGATCCACAAATGAAGTAGGAGACTGTGTAGCATCAAGGAAGGGACTGTTTGTTTTCTGACACAAAAAATCTGATGTGCTGGTCAGAGCCTTCCCTTAAACAACAAAGTGTAATACCTGTCCATTATACTTCAGGAGAGGCAGAGAATATTGCAGGATGAGACATAGTGGCTTTAAGCTTAAAGAGGGCAGGTTTAGCTTAGATATTAAGAAGAAATTCTTTACTGTGAGGCTGGTGAGGCACTGGAACAGGCTGCCTAGAGTAGCTGTGGATGCCCCATCCCTGGAAATATTCAAGGCCAGGGTGGATGGGGCTTTGAGAAACCTGGTCTAGTGGAAGGTGTCTCTGCCCATGGAAGAGGAGTTGGATCTAGATGATCCTTAAGGTCTTTTTAAATCCAAAACATTCTTTGATTCTATGAAATTTTGCTTCTTACTTATTTCATTGAGCAAACAGGAGGGTACATTTTTAAAGAGCTTCATGGGCCTGAGGCTGCCACAGGGCACTGAGTGATTCTTCTGAATGCCCTGACACCTCCAGCTAATTTAGTGAAATGAACCAGCATAAAGATTTATGTGATGTTTCTGAGGAATGAATGGTAATGAACTACTGTGCTCTTGACAAAGGAAGCTGGTGCAGGGCTAAACTGCACCAGCAGTTTAGTGCAGAGTGCAGTCCCAGTCTGCACTCTGGGACTGAGCCTGATTTTTCCCCAACACTTACTATAATGCTTTTTTTGAGAAAGCTTGGTAGTTTGAATTACTTATGCTAGAAAAAGGCTTGGTAATGACATCCTGAACCTTTTACCCTTGGGTTTCCATTCAACTGCAGCTTTACATGGCACTTCCAGAATCCCTTTCCATTTAATAGCTGTTTGAAAGCTTAGGTAACTTCAAACCTTAGAGTTCATAATGGGAAACTGCTATTTTTGTCATCTGGTCCACCCACCTTTTTTTTTCTTTGAGGGGTTATAGCCTCAAATACATGACATCAGCATTTGGACAGCGCTCTCAGGCACACGATGTGATTCTTGGGATTTCCTGAGCAGGGCCAGAGTTGGACTCGATGATCCCGATGGGTGCCTTCTAACTCAGCATATTCTGTGACTCAAATTCTACCCAGGAAGTTTTCCAGCTCACTGGCCCTACATACTACCTAACCCTAATCCCATTGTTGTGGCCATGCAGTCCGAGAGAAGGGAGGTATCTAATTGTACTTGGGTTTGAGGCGTACTAACTTAAGGGATCATTGCTCCTCCTGTGTACTTTTGTGGCTAAACATGAGAGATGAGAAGATACAGGATGCTGTTCCCTCAGGGTGCCAATAAGATATATACCATCAGCAATGAGTTCACTTATTGGCAGTGGGGAATGGTGTTGCTGGCAGCCCTATAACCTCAGCTAGGCTATGGAGGCATTGCAGAGATAAATCATATTGATGCCTTTGGTTGTCTGACTATGTAAGAGCTCTTGGTGCAGAGAAGTGGGCTCTTTACCAGTGTCCAGGGACTTGGAAGAAGGTGTTCAATGGTCAGAAGTGTGGGTAGTGGGACTCTGATGGCTATCTTGTCCTGCTTCGTAGTATCCTCTTCAGATGTATTCAAAGTTATCCAGTCCTCCCTCGCTCTTGCTAAGGAATATGTGTTTAATATGTACATCTAAAGTATGTCTGATGAAGGCTATATGATACACAAGTGTTTGGGGGTATGATCTGATGCTTTTTACAGAAGGAGAAAAAGAAATTATCGTATTTAATATAGACATAATTATTAGAAGCACTGTGCTTATGTAGTACTCGCTTCAGTATTTGTAATTTCACCAACTTCAAAACATCTCAAAATTGTAAAATTCGTTTATATGTTTTTAATTTCTTTCAAATGCTCATGAGTTTTGCCTGTCATAAAAACAAACAGCAAAGTCCCTAGTAGCTGGATTGTATTTCTTTTGAATTGTATGACTCATCAGGAAGTTTGATCCACTGGGGAACATTTTCCAAGTGGGGTAGGGATTAAGCTTCAATTGCACAGATTCATCAAAGATGATGAATCGAACATCTTAGAATCCCCCTGTACTCTGAAACTGCTCCCTGGTGCTGTATAATATGCAGGAGAGGGGACTGCCTGCGGTGCTCTGAGAGGTGCCATGGGGTTTCTGGGCACCATAGGAGAGGGTGAGGAAGCAAAATAGCTTTAAAGCCTGCTAGCATTAAAAGATGATGAGAAAATACCTTCCTGTCATCACTTTATTTCATTAGGTTGCTAATGAGTTTCCTCTAGGGATGGTAATGGGGTAGTTCTGATGCTTTTATCCAATTAGTGAATGATCCCAGGAGTATATCCTTTTGTTGCAAAAACACATGGAGTTTCATTCTGTCTGGAGCATTGAAAATCCTGCAGGTACTGTGAGGGCAATGAAATGCCATGTGTAGGTGCACACTAGGCCAGGTCCTTCATTATTAATTGATGATGTTAGCATGATTTATGGTTTTGAGATGATGCCCTAGAGGGCAATGGACTCTCCTCTGAAAGTAAGTGAAATGCCAAAGACGTGAATAAAGTTTCATTATGAGTTTTGAGGTTACTTGCAAGTTGAGACACTGAGAGAATTCTTGTTTTACAAGCCCCCATGTAGATAGGAAACAAAACATAAGTGCCTTTGATGCCAGTGCCCTAAGGGATATCCAGTACCAATGCCTTGCCAGCTGCTTGTGCTGGTAGGAACCTTTGCTTCTGGCGCTATAGTCACCTCCACTTTTCAGCTTGATTTAAAATGACATTGAAGAAGGAATTAACAACAGTACCAATGCAGCTGGCATGTTTGGTTGTGGGTGGCCTTCCATTGGTGAAAACAACTTCTGCTGTTATTTTTCATTTTTGTCTCTGCAGGTAGACAACAGTTGCAACTGTCACTCCTCTTGCAGGGCATTATATTTGGCTTTGGAGCAGGTAGTTTTGCCCTGCCTGTTGTTTACCATGATAGAATTTCTAGCCTTCTTTATGTTTTAGTTGCTGTCTGTCCCTTTTAATTCTGTAATTTGCCTTTGTTGCCCTACCTTCACTCAGACAACACCGGTGGTCTGTGTGGGTTTATGTACCTGGGGCTGTGCAGTGCATGGTGCAATGAATGAGGAACACAGAAATATATGAACACTGGCCTTCACATTCTGCAGGGTTAGATTTAAATTATTGAGGTTGGCCAAACAGATTTTTTCCTGCCTCCAAGGTTAGTGTGAGCTTTATGGTCCAGTGCTCTATCTCTGACTCTTTACTATTTAGATGCTCATGATAAGCTGCATCCTTTCGCCTTTAGAGTTGCAATATGGGAAGTTTTCAAGCCCTGCAGTGGTAGACTGTGTTGCAAAGGCTGCAAACTGATTACGTGCATGTTTTAAGTGTAATTGGACATAAAGATAGAGGCTGGTTTTGGAGTTCTCCCTGTCAGTACAATGTAAACCTATGACAAAAACGAAGAGGCACAAGTTGCCTTCTCCAGCTTTTCAGCTGTTTTTTTTTGTCCAGCTGTTTTGGATATTAAAGGAAATCTGGGAGGTGTCTGACAAGCCCCACTAATGCATAACAAACAGTGCTGGAGTAGGCTCACAGGGGCTTGGGTGCAGGGTGGTGTTCTGACATTGTGAGGACTCTCTTTTGGCTTTGGGAATCTTGACTCAGCCTGGATGGCAGAGTGAAACAGTGTTTTTCATTTCCTCGAGTCTGATATGGGCCATATCATCATTTGATAAATGTGCTGTGTTCCAGAGTGAACAGCAAAATTACTGACTGTCAGGTTATTTGGTCTCTGTCTTGGCAGCATTTGGTTTCACTTTTTTTCAGCAGATAGTAGAAGGATGAGTAATGCTGGCTGTGATGCTGGGGTGGTTACAAGCTGGACTGAGACCAAGGTAGCATTTAAGATGCCCCCTCACAGGGTTTATATGTGCTGTTTAGAAACCACTAACCTGATGGCCTTCAGTCTAGTGACCTAGGAGTGGTAGTTCTTTCCTAAATATTTACCCTTACCTATCAAACTTGAATCCATTTGAGAGGGAGAAAACCTATAATCTTTAGCAGGGATAGCTTTGGCAGACTGGCCCGGGAGGTTTTGGTGCCCTCCAAAGGGCGGGCTGGCAGGAGTACAGCTTTTGTGCTTTACAGAGGAGATACTGCATGTCTTTCCCTCTGAGAATAGCCTGGACTTTCCCAGTGTGCATCAAGCTGCTGTCCAGACCCATCTCATGGATATGACAGACACCAACAACATAAGCCAAGCATTATGTATGTTCATTCAAGCCTGTGGGCAGTCTCAAGTTGGAAGCACTCTAAGAAATGCTGTCTATGGCAGGATGGACCTGGAGAAATTGTTAGCTTCCCCCTTAATGAATATGTTTCAGAAAAACTTCGTATGAGATGATGTTTTTCTTTCTTTTTTTTTTTTAATGAAAAACAAAATGCTGAGCTATCTCTGATGGCTGCAACTGGAAGAGATGCTTATTAAGATGCACAAATAATTTTATTTCTTCATATGTAGTCATCTAGAGTCCCCTATTCGAAAGGAAAGAACACATTCTGATTTTTACCTCGTGTCTGGTGAGAGATCAGATAGCAGGGAATTTAAAAGAAAAACTTTCTTTAATCCCTTGTTTGGACGATATGGTATTTTTTCCATAATCCCTGGATTACTCTATACACTCTTCTCCCCTTATTCCCACCTCTATATGCAGAAAACAAAGCAACAAAATACAATTCTGCCATGAGCTCTGATAGGCTAAGGCTGTTTTCACAGTCCTATCCATACAGTAGCTGTTTGTTTCCAATTCTCTTTTTTTCTTGAAAAAAGGTTTTGAATTTGGTGTTTATATTAGTACCTGGTCCAGATGAAGAGTAAACCACAGCTGCCCCCAGCGTGTCCTTTCTTTTCACAGCTCCTACTGTTTTTTTCTGTGGGAAGAGAATTTAAGATGACTGATTTGGGGAGAGAGATGGAAGGAAGAGGGGAGCTGACCTATGGTTGTGGCAGTGCTGGGTTTGTTCCTCCTCATTTCCTAATTGCTAAGAGCTGTTGTCTGTTCAGGCAGAGTTGCAGGGAGAGCTTCCATCACAGACTGATTATGCCTCTCTCCTGACTTAGCAGAAAAAAAGGTAATTCACTTTCTTTTCAGTCTTTGGCCTTTATCCTAAGATTGCTCATGTCTTTTGCTTCCCAAAAAATCAGAGATCATCCTCTTTCACACGCAAAGTGCCAAGACACCAGATGGCCTTGCCTTGTTGCCACCAGTGATTATATTTTCCTATCCTTTGCAGCTGTACATCTTAGCAAATGAAAGCTGAACCTGACTGTCTCCTGAAGGATGTGAATGAGGGCCCGCAGTTGGGTCTGGGAGCTCTGGCATGTGTCTGCTTCTCCCATATGCTTGTGCTGAGGGCTGAAGGTCAAAAAAAGAAGTTTAGATCATTTCAGATCCAATCAGACTTCTGAACCCTTTAGCTGAGCAAAGATAGGCATTTTCCAGTGGGTCACCAGCAATTATAATATGAGATGAGGACAGGAAGGAACGGTGAAAAGTCATGCTTTGGGTGCACTAGGAAATACTTTATACTAGTAATTTTTCCAAGATTGAAAGAAGTCACGAGGGATCTGAAGTACAGAAAGAAAGAAAAGGAGGAGGGCAAAAGCTGGGATGGCAGAACCACTGCTCAGTTTCTCCCAATTTGATCCAATGGCTGAAGAAGAGAAAGATATGAACTCCTCTCCCGCAGAAGCAGCTTGGTCTCTCGAGGTTGTTCGCTGACACGTCAGCTCTCCTGCCCACTCCCACCTGCAACGTGAGATCATGTCCAGAAAACATGGAGTTCTCCTGGGTGTTGCTGTGGCTGAGCTGTGCCTGGACAGCTGTCCCCGCATCTTGCATGACAGTCCCTTCCCCACCCATCCCTACCCGAACACACAGCGGGAGCTTTTTTTCCTGATTCAGTTGCTTTGCAAACGGTGTCACAATTTGTCAGGTGCTGAGTGTGATATTTGCTTGATGGAAATGTTGGCCCTATTGTGAATCAATCTTAACAGCTTCTTGCAGCAAGGTTGTAAGACAATGAGACAAATTTACTATACAGGCAGACAAAGCACCTTCTATTATGTGTGAAAACACAAATAATAGGAGGATAAATGAAAAACAATGAGAATATCTTGGTGTCAGGCGGTTGCAGGCACAAAAGTGTGTGTCAGCATCTGACTGGAGTGATAGAGGTGCTGGGAACAGGCAGGTATGCCTGCAGGGCTTGTGCCTGATGTGGCTGAGCTGTGGGTGCCTGCTAAAACTCAAGGAAGAATTAAAAAACGTTCTGCAAAGGGTCTGTTCAGAGTGGCAATGGGAAAACATGTGATTTTTTTCTTAAAATAAAGTGACCTTTCGCTCATTCTAAATTAATAGAAAATTGGGTATGAGGTAACACTGGTGAAGGTGCAACAGTGTATGCATTTGCTTGTAATTCTAGTCTTCTGTAGTGGAGAAGGATAGCAGAATAATTACTTGTGGAACCTTTTTAATTTTATTTATTTATTTATTTATTTTTTAATTTAGGCATATTTTCCAACTGAAATCTTCTGGGGAAGATGCTGATTTGTTTTAAAAAATACAGGAGCAAAATATTCATATAGACATCATAATAACTAAAATATAGAATAAATGATATTGTAATTCCTTGGAATTTCTTCATGCTAAGTGATTTTTTCACTTTGATTCAGAAAAGTTATTTTGTTTTGACTTTCTACATGAGAATTTTCCGAAGAACGGAAGTGCTGTGTTCTAGCAAGCCAGAGTTGTTATTTAATAGCATTTGTGAAACTATCTTGGTCACGATTCATTTTTTATGATAGAAATGTATTGCAATAGCCACATCTAGTCCTATGACACTTAGTCTTTTCTGAACAACCAGAGACTGAATGAACATGGAAGGTTAGTTGTCCTCTGACTGTTAACAGGAGCTTCTTGATGTCATGATTGAAGTATACTATCAGAGTAATATGGGGTAGTGGATGGCCATGCCTATTTTTACAGCTAAACAGGGAGCTCATTCTCCAGGGATGTCTGAAAGCTGAATGTACATCAGGTGCATGGTTAATGGTCGTTGTATTGTTTTGGTTTTTTTCTTTCCTTCTCTTTCTGAGAGTGTTCTGTATCTGAGAGTCTGTTTCTGCAGCTACTGGTGGAATTTACTTGGTTAATAGAAGCAAAAGTAGTTCTTTGTTGGGCACCAGGTCTTATCTTACACAGAGAATGACAGTGATGCCTAATGTTAGGGCTGAAAAGGCTTCTGCCCTTAAGAAGTGTTGACCTGCTCTTTTAGTCATTTCTTCTGTTCCTTTCTGACCATGGAGGAGTTGGATCAGCATTTACCCTCTCTCAGGGCGGGTACCAAGATGGTGGATTTTGATAGGATGGTGGTTTTTCCCACCGTGCTCTGGTTGCTGAGCACCATAGTGTGTTTGGGTCAACAGGGTGAGAATGTGTAGAAGTCCAATTTCTGTGAGATTTGGCTCTCTGGACTGAGGAGCTCCCATCCAACTAATCTGGGCAGTGTAGAAGGAGGGAACCAGCATATTTTAAATTGCTGTGTGTGGAGGGTTAATGAAGTCTTCTGTTCAAGGCTGAAGGGTGTTGGTAACTACAGCCTGAAAAGGAATATAAATAACAGGCAAATTACAAGGCAATGTTTGTTATAGTAAATTATGTCTGGACAATGGATTGCTAAATTGTCAGTCATAGAACAGTGTCTGCTTGTACTGGTTTTGCTGTTCCCGACATATATCTCCCACAGGAATTAAGAACTTTCCTGGGAGGAGGCCATGTGAGTGTGCAGTTCTTGCCATTAAGACTAATGCATTTCCTTCTAATGGCTCTGCTGTGATGAATCAGTCCCCGCGTGAACGCCTCGATGGTTGGTGTGACTCCTTACTGGCTCTGGAAAAATTGTCAGTACTGATATGTGGGAAGAAGTCAGTATGAGGAGAGGAGGAATTGCTCTTGATGGATAATTTCAGGCTGGGAACGCTACCTTCCCTGGATGTCCTGAACAGGCATTAGCACATGAGAGAGTCTTCTCCAGAGGACTGTTTTGCCAACAAATTCAGTCTCTTGCTCTTAATTGTCCTCTGGAAGAGCCCATCTCAACTGCAGGCAGGGAGTGGAAAGCAGTCTTAAAAAGCTAAAATCAGGGGTTTTGTGGACCCGTCCTACAAACAGGAGGAATAGATATATGCATTTGTTAGTTTGACAATTTTTTTCAAATAAAAAAAAGGAAATTTTTCTTGTAAAAAGCATTATTTTTGTTTTTCAGGTGGAATTCTGTTTGGTTGGGGGTTTTTTTTGTGTTTTTGTTTGTTTGTTTGTTTGGGTTTTTTCAAGATATAAATCTGCTTTGAAGTGGAAGCAGTGACTTCTTTTAGTGGATACTGGCAAGTATGTCAATTTTATAAAGTGCTGCAATATCTCTACAGCCAAATAGAGATGTTGCCATTTTACCTGCTGTGAGAGGCATTTGTTTTGTGACTTGGTCTAGTGCAGGACATGAAAGTAAATCTCTTGCCCTCTGTACATCTAGGGGAAAACACTTGTTGTGTTATCCAGGAACTACAATAAATTACCTGGGAAGTAAAATGTGTGGGTTGCCCATGACTGTGCTGGTGTTTCGGGACTGTTCCTTAGTGGTTCAAAGTCAGAACTAGCTGGTGAAAGGAGCATGTGTTAGAAGTGGAGGGGGCAGGTGCTTCTGTGCAGGTCCTGATGTTATTCCATGGGACAACTCCTTTCTTTGGTGAGCTTTGCTCTTAGCTTAAGTCTTGCTCTTACCCTAATTCATTCATTCATCTCAACAGTGGCACAAACAAAACCTTTGGAGCAGGGGAAGGAATGGGGTCAAATAATCTATATCACAAACATGAGACACCTCCAGCTGTTGGTGATGTTCTGAATGGGTGGCCAATATTTGATCTCTTGTTATTTTTCCTTTTTTTTTTCTTTCTTTATTTCATTGGAAGCTTGAAAAAGTACAGATGAGATGGAAAAGGACTAGAGAAGGGTAATGTAAATCACTTCAGGCATTCAAGTGTGTTTGTGATTATTCTGCAGGAAGAGAGATGACAGTGTGTGGTTATTTGGTTTGTAAGTAGAAGAAAATACGATGAAATAAGTGAGCTCAGAGGCTTTTTCTTTACTTACCATACATGATTGTTTGTGTATTTAATAGACACTTCACTGCAGCAAATCACTGAAGGGAAATATTTAGTAGAATCCAAAGAAGGATTAGGCTTTTATAGGAAAATGAATTGCATTCATAGGAAGTCTGACTACTGAGTACTCACAGTGTCACTGGAGCTGCCAATGTTTTCTTGCTTCAGGCAGTGAGATTGTGACCTGCAGGGGCTGGAAAGGGATTTTCTCTGTGCACTACAACTTTCCATCCTTCACTGGGTACATGCTACTGCCTGTGTTTGTCTGCCTTGCCCCAAAATACCAAGTGTTGGTGGGATATCGAAAAGAGAGTTCTTGAACTCATGGGCCAGTGATTTGATCAGGCATGACAACCACTAAGGACCTAAACAAATAATGAAGCAGCTAATTCTGTTTCACTATCTAAAATTCTAATCTTGTTTGTGAAATCATAATTGGTTGCCATAGGGACAATTATGGTGTCATAAAAAGAGGATTAATGATGAGTTTAAGTGAGGATTAAGCAGCTGGAACAGACGAACTTTTTAATAACTCCTGCCTCCTCTGAAAGCTACTGTTTTGTGCATAAAAATATAGCTCCAAATAAAGAATGGTGGGCTGGATGAAAGTCAGTAAATATGCACTGAAGGAACAGTTGTGCCTCCAAAAGAATATTGCTCTGAGCTTCTGGGGTCTATCAGGGTGGTTGTTGTACAGGAAATCTCATCCATGTGGAGAGGGGCTAGCATGAGCGACAGATCTCCTGTCTCATGTGGACTTTCCCAGATGTGAAGCCATACAGCTTTTTCTTCTGTGGATCTTTTTCATTGTGTTTTTAAACACGAAAAACTATGTGTATTTGAGCTTAACATTACACTGTAATTGGTTTAAAAAATAAATATGAGAAATATGATGGAAGTGATATGTGAAAGATAAATCAATTTTGATGCAAGTTAACAGTTTCCTTTGTGAGGATGCTTCAGATTTTAGTAGTTTGTCTGTTTGGAATTGGTTGTGTCAGGAAAATCAGGCTTCCTGAAGCTGGAATACTTCAGCATAGATCATCTGATGCTTTAGCTTTTGCCTGTGTTATAAAGCCTAGAAGTCCTATTGAGCAGAAAGCAAACTAAATCAGGCAAAGAGGATTCTTGTGCCCAAGCTGATGGGATCTGAACTACAGTATTTAATGGTCAGTTCCTGCAAAATGTCCACGTTCTTGACTGTAAAGCAAAATTTTGGAAAAATCTGAATCATTTCTGCAGTGTTAATATCCGTGCTGGCTGCTTTGTCCTCTCAGGTGTTCTTACATGTTCCCTCAGAGCCAGGCAGGCTCTGTGTAGCTCAACAGTTCTTGCTGCCACTTAGTGTTCTGACCTGGCCCACTCCAGCAGTAATGTATTAACAGAAGGGCCATCAACAAGAATCATTAATATATAACGGGGGATGGAAAAGTAGTGTGAATAGCTGTGGGTAGCGCTGGATGGGGATGGACTTCATGGCAAGAAACAACCTGAGGGTTTGTGTGTGGGTGTCAGTGCTTTATTTTTTCTCTTGCTCTCGTGACATTTGGTTAACTCTTTTTGTCTCCCTCCCTCTCACTCTCCTTGGTGCCTCTTTTATGAGCCGGAGAGGAATGTGCGTTTCTGCCTGCATGAGAGTGGAAACACAGGGTTCCTGAGTTTTTTTGGGAATCCAGCTGTCTTGCTTATTGCCAAGATACTGGTCTGTGTTGTGACTTTCAAAGAGGAGTGAGAACAGCACTGTCCTGTTATTGCTGTTCAGTGTTTCAGCAGAGCTGCCCTTGCATCCATTATTGAAGTACATGGGAATCCTTACCAGAGTGCCCTGGCTTGCAGACAGTGATTTGTATGCCAGGTATTCCTGTGATGCTCTGCTGGGGTGGCCTTCTGCTTTGGGGTGCTAATGGCAGCTGAGGTTGGGTCTCTGTGGTCCCAGCCCTGCTCTTGGCCCCTGTGTGCTGAGCACAAGCCTCTCTCTGAAACATCTTCAGGGAAGAATATCGAATTCTATGGACATCTAAAGTGGTTTTCACAACCCTGTATGCGAATGCTTTAATCTCTGCAGCATTGCTGGCATGGCAGAGGACAAGCTGTTCTCTTACCGCAGGAGATGAAATTCAGAAGTAAAGGTTAAATTGTGAGTTTTCCAAAAGTTTGCTAGAGGCGTAAATAGTCCTTTTGGGTACCTGCTTGGGGCACCGAAGAGGCTTGCCCTGATTTTTAGTCAGGCTGAAGTTTTTAACAGCATTATAAAGGATTTCAGTGGGTATAGTGCAAGTAAGTTTGGATGCTCTTTCACTGTGTGCTGTCTTCCTAGTACAGTCTTTCAGTTATCTTTTCTCTCCTGAGGTCCTTGACCTTCATTCCTCCTGGTGAAAGCAGCCTGATATATAACATTCCCCCTCAATCTGCCCTTGTGCCCCCAGGCAAAGGATTTGCTGGCCAAGGATCCAACCCTGCTGTTTTGCAATGCTTTGGGAAGAGCAGTTTATAAATGCCATGAGCAGTGCTCTGGCTAGTTGTACACTCTAAGGTAGGCATATTGCAAAGCAGGAACATTGCTGCTCTGAGCTGGCCAGGCAGGTCGGGGAGTTCTGTGCTCTCAAAGCCCTGGAGAAGTAAGTGGAGGGCAGAGTGGCATGAGGAGGCCAGAGTACAGCAGATGGCTTGTGCCAGCACAGGCTGCTACAAGTTGGGCTTTCATGTGGAGTTAAAACCCTCTGCTGCTTAGAACTAGGTGGTTCTTTTCTGAAATAGATGATCTAGTGGAGTCTCTTACCTAATCACAACAGTAATTCATTGGGGAATGGCTTAGGAAGGGTGCTAACAATTTTATCTGCTCCTCCAGACTTGAGGTGGTGTGCCAACCATTCCATGTGCAGCTTGAGACTGTGATGCCCAAGGAACTACTACATTATTTTTTCCATCTATGTTTATCCAGTGGTCTGCAAGCTCCTCCCTACCCATACAGAGGTGTGGGGCTCTGACTGCCCTGGGAACACCTCAGCTCGGTGCCAGGCTTCCTCAAGGTTTGTGTCAGGGACCTGTGCCACCTGTGCTGATGGGGTCTGCTGAGAGCTCAGAGGGAGGCATTTGGAAGAAAGCCCTGCTCCAGCTTCCTGTCAAATGCAGTTTCCCCCCTTAAATCCTGTGCACTTTAGAGACCTTGCCTTTGTAAAATCCAAGGCGTTTTGTTCGTTTTCAACAGGCTGCCCCACATTCCTCCCTTGCTGGTCACAGTAAAGGCAAGGTGTACAGCTGGAAGGAAAGTGTTCTGGTGAGAGCAGGAGGAGATGGATGGTGTATTGTTCTGGTGGCATGATACAGGGCTTTCTCCTTGTTGCCTGGCAGATGTGTTATGCAGAATCTTGCTAATGTTGTGGGTTAAGGAGGTAGCATGTTGATATTCCTGAGATAAAAAGAGGGTTGATTGGTCTGAGAGGTATCACTTGGTATACATTAACTGCAGCTGCTGTGCCTGTAAAGCACTGGATTGAGTATCTCGGTTGTGTCTTGGAGACATGTGCCTGTCTGCGTATGACACGTGGTCAGTGAGAGGGCACGAGTTTGTGCCTCTGAGCTGGGCAGGAGAACATTGTTCACCAGTGATCACATGCAGCTGACAAACTGTGGAGGCGTATGATAAATTGGACCTTTGGCTACCTTGTGCTGGAGAAAAACAGACTGGCTCTCCACTGAGTGCATGCTGTGCTGCTGGGGCTGGTGATGGAGGTGCCCCTTGTGACAAGAGCTTATGATCTGCCTCTCTGTGGGTGAGGAGCAGAATAGGGCCATTCCTCCTTTCAAACAGGGCATGAAGTACATCTGTAGGCTAGCACAGCAGTTCCTGAAGTCACCTTGCCCGTGCAGACTTTGAATGCTGCAGAGATGGACACCAGCTATACACTCTGCCCCCAGGCAGAGGGTTTTTTAGAGACTAATCCTACCTGTCTGGTCTGCAAAATTGTCTGCTGAAAGTGCAGGTCTTGTGATCTCATGAGATGTTAAACACAGACTGAACTCAAGAACGTGTGGGTGCAGTGGGTCTGGGTGCTGACATCTGCCAGAGCACAGAGGAAGTACAAGAAGCAAGGGGGATTTTTCTGTCTGTTGATATCTAGGTAAGAATCATGAGCAAGAATGCTTCATTATATGTGTTTACAGGGGTGTTTCGAGTCAGTGCACCCTGCTTTCCAAAACATAGCCATAAGCCAAGCACATTTCACCTTCTGTTATTTAAAACCAATTTCTGTTTGCTATGTCAAAATCTCTGCCCTGTTCTCCCCCAGTCTTTTCTCTCTGTCGTATTTAATCAGATTATTGAAAGCTCCTACCCAAATCTAGTAAACAACTTCTTAAATTCTAGATTGTGGGTTTCTGTTTATTTCACTTTAGCTGGGACTGAACTCTATTAGCACTCATAAGTTACTGAAAAGCCTTTGTGTAGGAGGTATCAGTTTGCTCCCAAGTGGGTAAAGACCTTGTTTTGATTTTATTGGTGATTTCCATATCGAGTTGAAGACCAGACTCTGAGGCTGACCTGGAGATCTTTGAAAGAGAGCCAGAGGCAACATCCCAGATTCCATTAACTTCCATAAGCTTTTTGCCTTATTCTGGAAGGTTGCTGCAGGGGGTTTAACTGGATCCACCTTGCAGAAGCCTTCTCTGGATGAGGATTTTGTGGATCTAACCAGGATGTTGATGCTGCCCTTGCTGTTTCAACTGGGGACTTCCCATGGCTGAAATAGTAGCAGTTTGTATCTGACCTAAATTTGGGCCTCACATTTTAGAGCTCTTTTTTAGATATTTTACAAGTATTAAGTATTAGCACATTCTAATGCAAGATATGTGTAAATGGTAAATTATTTCTGGATTTTTATTTTGTTTCTGAGGAGATGCTGTTCAGTCTTATGAGGTTTTTGATGAAGCTAAATGAGAAAAAGAAACCCCTCTAGCAAAATAACTCTTGAACAGAGCTCCCTTTTCATCTGAATTGGGGAACATGGAAGTGCAAATCTGTCTCCTGCTGAAAAATTTCATTTCTCCTCTAATTTGTAATAGGTCTCTGGATGCTGAAACAACTTTCCTTTCTCTGCAGATTTATCCTGAGAATTTCTCAATGGTTTGGAACTGAATGGATGTTTAAAGAACATTTTTCTCCTTTCTTTCCCCTTACTTGTAGTATAAGGATAAGGCTAAGCAGGTTACTGAACAAGACAAGCCATGGAGATCAAAGTGTTAAATGTGAGTCAGACTATCTTGCATTAGAGGATGAGTCAGCTTTGGTTTTAAAAAAAGCATTTTAAAGATGATTGGAAAAAATGCTGAATGGAAATATTTCAGAAGAGTCTTTCTGTCTCTGTGAGAGAAGATGGGAGACATTTATCTCCATGCAGAAATGATAGCAAGTGTTAAAAGTAGTAGCAATTATGAGATCATACTAAATTGAAGGTGCTTCTTTGGGAGTATTGTGCCCAATGTCCTCAGATGGTCACTTGTAGCAGAGGCAGCAGTTATTCCAGATGAAGATCAAGGATGCAAACACGGGTCAGTGAATCCCTTGATTTACTAGGTACAGGAGCCAGGAGCATTTGGGTGTGGGATGTCCCAGGAAGGAGAGACGCTGAACTGCGTTTGGTCTGAGCTGGCTTAGCACCCTTTGGAACTTGACTTGAAAAGATGGAGGCTTATTATTGCCCCTTGGCAGTGAACTGCAGGTGAGCTGCAGAAGGTGGGATGCTGTGACAGCCTTGTGGGGAGGAGACTTCTTTTTGTGTGTGCTGGAGCTCAGACGTTTTGGTAGGAGAATGAAAAGATTAAGGAATTGGCAGATATCTATGAAAGGTTTTCCCTCTCCAAATTTGTTATATCTGCTTCCCATATTTCACAGCATTACCTTTTTGGAAAAAGGATGAACAGCCCAAAGGGGATAATTCTCAGCTGTAAAGCTGGAAAACACAAGCAGAGAAGAGCTGTTGACTTGTGACACAAAATAGAAAATGAACAAACTAAACAGCCATCCAAATTCCTAATAGAAAGAACATATTAACAAAAACCACAGAGTTGCCATTAGCATGGGATGGACTATTGCTGTGTACTGTAAATGAAGTGAATTTATTCCTGAATCCACTGACTTTAGATGCTTTGCTTGTAGCCAGACAAAATGTTTCTAAGAGGAACATAGTAGCTTCTTCCTACTCATGTATAAAGATGTACCAGCAAACTGTGGTAATGTATTATTATTATTATATTCATTACAAAGGTAAGTGTTATGTGCTTTGCCTGGGTTTGTAACTCTTTATCCAAGGCTACAACACTTAGAGCTTTTAGCAAAGCCACAGTGGTTGTTATCTGTTTGAAGCAAAGACAAGGGATTCTTTATTTACTACTCTAACTCTAGATGCTCATCCTGGATTTAAAGTAAAATGTCAGAAGGATCTGGAAATTGCATGGGTTTTGCTTGCTCTGTTTTTACTTGCTGTCTCAGTGTTCAAGCATTGTTGGGCCCTCCATGGAAAAAGTAAGGCAAGGAGGTTGTGGACTTTTCTTTTTTTTTTCTTTTTTTTCTGCTGTTTTATAAGTAACTACTCATGTTTTCACCTAAATATAAAAAAATGGGAAGGGAAGTGAAGCCTACTGATATGACAGTGTTTCCAGTGCCCTCTCAGGAACCATATCTTACCCCCTCCCCCCTTTTTTTTGCCCGACTGCCCTGGGCAGTCACAGGGCACTCCTCAAGCCTCCCTGGGTCTACTGATTTCCTGCCTTCATGCTGGGAAGCTCCTGCAGCTGACAAGAAAGACAGACACTGTGTGCTGGGGGGCAGGGGGTGTGAGATCCAGCAGAACTTCTCAGGAATGTGGGACCGGTGGAGAGACAAACATCCTTGGAACACACGAAGGTTGGAAACTTTTATATATGCTTGTGCATCTATATCTATATCTACATGGTCCAAATTTTCATGTGTATATGTGTCTGTGTGGACCATCTATATGGTCCAAATTGTTGCAGTGTGTGTGTCAGCATGTTCACATGTGTACAGTAGAGGGCTTGTGTAGCAGAGAATCAAAGATGCTCTTTAAGGTTAAAGGGCTCACCATATTGGTTTCTGTCATGAAAATTTGAGTGGAGAGCTAAGGAGGAGTTTTCTCTTTAAATGTCACCAAGAACTAAGTGGTTTTAGATGTATGTTGTGGAACACTAAAAGTGCTGGGGTGTGACAGAGGACTTTGCAGACTCTGAATAGTGTTATGCTTTTAATAACTTCTTGTGAATTTATGCCTTGAAGTGCAAAAATTTTAGAGGGGTTTTGAGAAGGGTAAGAGGACCGAAATTTGACCTGCGCTGAGAAAGAAGTTTGCTTAATGCTTCTGATCTCTGCAGTTCTCATTCTGCCTGCAGTTAGGGTGTGATGTTCTGGATGTGGCAGGCACTCTCTGTTGCCAACCCACTGGCAGCAGGCATAGAAAGCTGGGCTACTTGCAGGCCACCAACTCCACCAACTCCTTTATGCCTGCCCCTGTGAATAGATTGAGCACTCATCTCTAGCGGGTGCGCCACACTTGGCTTCCGAAGGAGAGTGAAATTCCTATGGGATTTCCAAGAGTTGGTGTTCCTGTTATCCTCCTCCTTTTGCTGAAATTAACCTGTTGTTGAGAGCCCCAAAATTAGTAGTTTCAGAAATTTCAGAACCCCTTAATCTTATTTGTAGTCAATGGTGATGGTCAAGATGTTTTTCGCTGTGAATGCACACAAATCACAGTGATTTGGAAGACAGGGTGATGAATTTGCAAGAGCCTCTGCACAGACTTCATTAAATACAGAATATTTTGGGACAAGGGAACTCAAATTATTAGGTCTTAATTTTCACTAATGAGTCATAATATTGGATGTAGCTCTTCATAAATCTTGCTTAGTTTATAACTTCATTGTCTTCTCTCACCTGCTCAGTTTAAAGATGCAGCCCTGAACATTGCAAGCTGCCTCTGCACTATTTTTTCTGCTGTTAAGCCCTCATGTTGTGCAGTGGTTTTTTAACCCATCAGCTCTCTAGTTTCCCACTTCCCTTATTCTGCCTCTTAGACTTCTTTCAAGAGGTCTTTATTCTTGTCTCTGTCTTAGCAGCATCCCACATTGAAAATTAAGACTGACTCAGTATTAAAGCCTGTAGGATTAATTTATTCAGTTTTCTGCTCATATCAAGTCTAATTTGGTATCCATTAAAACAGACAGATTGACTCCCTGTGACTTCTTCTGTGGCTGCACTGGGCTCTACTGCCCTACTGTGATTTTGAAACATATCTTAATTATTGAATAGATGTAGATGACTGTATGAGTAGCTGTAGCTGTGGCCCAAGGCTCTGTACCTTAATCTTGTGTCTTGTACTTATTTCTCAAATTTCTCTGATTTTTTCCTCCTCTTTTTTTTTGCGTTTTTGACACGATGACATTGTAGAACATAAAGTGATACTACATTTTATTTCAATTTCATCGAATGTAGGTGTATTTCTCTAAGTTGTAATGATTTTTTTAGATAAGTAAGCACTCAGTGTTTGGGTTTTGAAAGGTAGGGAAGGTCTAGTACCATCTAGCAGGAAAACAAATTTTATATATAAACTGAATATAATATAGCAAAAGTAGTGGGTTTTTTAAAACATAATATTAAAAAATCTTATTTCAAGTTTATGAATTATGAGCCATAAAATTTAACTTTCTGATGGTATTGGCTGTGAATTGTATTTTTAAAATTTAGTAGCTAGCTAGCAGTCAAGTTTTCACTAAATCCCTTCTATGTATGGCTTCTTTTCTTCCAGTTGTTGGTAGTGGCATAAAGTAGGTGCATTTAGTGTTCAGATTTCTTCTTATGGCACAATATGAGGAAAATGTTGTTGGCTAGGCCTAAATGCTTTTCTTCAAGTGTGCCTGGAACAGAAAACCTGTTTTCCTTCATGCCAGAAAGTATGTATATTGGAAAAACTAATTTGTCCTCTTCCTGTGAGTTGGGGTTATGGCAGGGCTGCTGCTGGAAGTACTGAATGTTTCAGATGCAATGTGGTCCAGAGCAAGTTCAGCAAGATGTGTTGCTGGTTTTTTTTCCTTTGGCATCTACTCACTCCCTCGGCTCTGTGAGGACTGATGGAGAGGAGGAAGAAAGGTGTGTTGTGTGACACACTGTATTAATTGCTTCAAGAGAGGATGTTTGTGGCTTTAGGATTTCTGTGTCTGAGATTCTGCTCTACAGCTGAACCTGAAGACAGGATTGAGGCGAGGGAATGGATGTGTGGCCTATTCTGTCTTTAAATAGTGGTGATGATGATAACAGCCTTCTTGGAAATGATGCATATGGGGATGGAAGGTTGAAATGCTGCTGGAGACATCAACCAGCTGATTTTGAAGCTGTGGTGTACTTAACCCTCCTGCCCCCAAACATACAACTCCTCCCCCTTGTCTGAATCCCAGATCCCCAGCTCTATTTCAGGACTTGGTTGATCACAAACTTCCTGATATAAGGGAGAAGGCTCAAGGAGGATGTTAAATTTGGATATTCAAAGATGTTAATTGCAATAAACCAATTTCCTGATGAGAGCTCTTCTCCACAGAGAAGTCATCTCATCATTGTACAAACACCACCATAATTAACAGAAGCTGAAGCACTTATTGGCAGCTCAACACAGAAGCCTAGGTTAGTATGTATCCAGATATCATAGCTCATCACAGGAATGATATCTTCAGACTGAAAGATGAGTCTTTTTGGATTAGATGGTGCCTCTCTGTTACAGCTGATGTCTTAGATGTTCTCTGAATAGTGAAGTTGTGGTTCTTCTGTCCAGTTATCCCAACTTGTAATTATAGTGATTCAGCATGTCTTTGGATAAAGTAGTCAAGCAACTTTCTAGAGTGTGGAAAGTCTGTAGAGCATCCTTTTTTACATGTCTCTTCTCCTTAGCTCTGTTTTCCTTTAGTGTTTTGTGTGTGAGGCTTATGCTGCACATTTGAACACTGAAAAGATAAATGCTGTGTGCCTGCCTTTGGGTGAGGAACAAAATGATTGCAACTCCTGTTATCCAGAAAGCAGAGTGGTGGAGGGCTAATCAGAAACCTTTTCAATTGAAGAAGGTGATTGGAAGTGTTGGAGTGCGATTATTGATGAGTCTTTCACCTGAGATGAGCCACAGTTCAAATTCTCTCCTAGGTCACCTGGTTATACACATCCCAAATATGTTACATTTAGAAGTCTTTGCTCAAGAAAGACCATATGTTGGAGTAGAAGAAGCTGTGCCCATGAAATACAGTTGTACATATCAGGGAAACAGCAAAAGACTCCACAGAAAGTGGAGGCATTTGCCCAGCTCCTGCATTTTACCAGTGGATATGAAAAGGGGAGACACGGGTACGCTTCAAAAGTGGACGCTGTCTCCTAATCAGTGAGCAAGTGTGACAGATGATGATTTTAAGAGCAACTACATTTGGCACAAAGGATGCAGATTCCCTCATTTAATCTGATCTGTGCACTCCTCCTGCTTCAACCTTCTTCTCAGCCATTTTCCCAACTCCCACCTGATGCTGCCAGAATTAGAAATCTATCCCTGTTCCTACCTAAGCGACCCACGGCTCAGCAGGCCCCTTGCCTTCCGGTCCCTGTCTGATCCAGGCAGACAGCTTTCCCTACACATATCCCTGAATGTCAGGAACATGTTCTCTGCTCCCACCGCATCCTCCTTCTGCATGTGCATCCCACTCCTCCCCACCTGTTGCTGATCATGGCAAAGGAACAAAAGCAAGCGTGAGCGTATGTGCAGAGCTCTGTACAGCAGCCGAGATGTTCATCTCAGCAAATCCCCAGCTTTAGCAAAAGCCCTTTTCCCCTTCAGTGCCAGGGTTACTTTGCAGCTCATGGCCCTTCCTCTGCTAGCACAGGCACTGGGACCTAGGAGCTGGAAAAGCTCTTCTCTTGTCTTGCCTCAGCCTACAATTCAAACTCCAGCCCACAGTGACCACCCAAACACCACTGCCTATACAGGTGGTCCATAGCCTGATGGGAAGATTGGGTACCTGCTGGTCCTTAAACATGAGGAGAAGCTTTTGTTGCCCCAAACCTCTATCTTAAAGCAGGGGTAAGTAATGATATACAAATCCCTCTTCTTGCATGTGGCCAAGCTTTGCCATTTGAATAGCCAGTAGGTTCCTAAACTGGTCCATAGCATGCCATGAGTGTGGTCTCCACACAATCTATGGCTCCGACCCAGACTCCCTGGGTAGCACAAACATTGAGCTGCAGTACAGCACTATGGCCTCTCCCAACCACGTGTCTGGTCATGGCTGATATTCTGTATGTGACAAACCTCAACTATGTCCAAGGCTGGATGAAGAAGAAAGCTGTAGTCCTATCCTAGACCTGTTTGTCCTCATGTCTACAATCACCAGCTCACAATGAGCTGCTTGAGAAGAGCCAGGAGTGTAAGTAAATTTGAACTCATTTAGGTGGGCTTTGACTGGGTCTGTCATCCCAGAATGGGGGAGTGCAGGAACTGTAGGAGGAAAGTTGGATGAGAGAGGGTGGTTGGGTGAGGATTTCAAATATGTGCAGGAGTATGTGGCTTAATGCATTGAGTGTGTTGGAGGTGAGGAACTAGAAAAAGAGAAGTTATCTTAATAAGTCTGAGTCACTGAGCGAGTGGGGGTGGTGACAGAGGAGTCTTAGGGAGACAGGGATTCATAAACTGAAGAGGGCACTGAAAATTGTGCATGGGCTGAGCTGTGGAGGAGAAAGGCATGAAAACTGCTGTGGCAAGCTCTTGTGAAGGAGGCCTCAAGCTCTTTGCAGTGCCCACCTATTTCTTTACAGTGGTTACTTTGTGAAGTCTGTTAAAATAGAGTTTGCAAACCTTCTGAGTGACTGGAAATCCAATTTCAAATAAATGGCAAATGATTACAGCTTAGTGAATAAATCTTGCACAATTTTCCCCTTGACTGCTGACCACCTCTTTCCAGTTTAGGGAAAAACTCAGAGGAGGCTTGATTGTTTTAACTGAATTTCTTCTTAAAAGTTGTTCAGCTATGAATCTCTGAGCAAAACTGGAGGTAGGAGACTCATGGGGATTGAAGAAGAAATAACCCCCACAATACTTTACTTCTGATCTATGCATTTTGTCAGCCTGGCATATATGTTACATAAAGAGGCTGGCAATGCCACTTGGGATTCCCGTGTGCGCCTCTTCAAAAAAAGTAGCCCCCGCAGAGAAATATAAAAAACAAAGTAGAGGGAGAGAAAAAACTTAGATTGAATTTAAAGATCGCTTTAACAAGGACTGTGTTTATTGAGGAAAAGAGACTTCTGACAGAGGATGGATTCATTTAAAGTAGCAATTTGCAACATCTTAATCCAGAATATGAATGAACCTCAATTAAACTTTCACTTAATATTATTTTATTCACATATCTTCTTTCTATTTAGGCCTGACCACACATGCTTAAACATTCCCATAGAGGGCTGCTTGAGTGCTGTTTCCAGTCCTCCTTGGATTAAAAAGTAGCAGAAATGTCAAGAGGATCCAGATCCTAACAGATTATAGTTCGGGAGAGTCTAGAATAGTGTGGGTAAAGTTAGCAGAGTTGGATATTGAAGCATCACTTGAATTGTGCCTGAACTCCATACTTAAAATTAAGGGCTGCTAATTTAAGGAAGTATATCTCTAAAAGAGTTGTGGGGAAGCCTAACTGCCCTCCTGCTAAACAGAGATGTAAGAGCATCCATGTGTGCTGGACAAGCAGGGGACCTACATGCAAAGCGCAATAGGGCAACTTATTGTAACACACACTGTAACAGCACCTGCTTCTCTGGCGATTACTTGCCATAGTTGCTGGATCCTTCAGCTAAACCAAGGCCACCCCAAGCCTCAAATTAGCTAGAAATCATCAGTCCCACTGCATTCAGAGTTGTGCTTTTAACCTCTGGAGGCAGGCTGAGCAATGCAAAGACTTCCATGAGGGCCATGATTCATATGCCAGTGAACAGCTGCTGCAGATGCCTGGGTATACCCAAATGATCCTGAAACTGATGCTTCTGCTATGCTGTGAAGTTATTTTGCTGTGGTGTGAATGAAGGATTACCTAGTTATTTAGTTTCAGGTACATAGGATCCTCATTTGCTAACCTGCATCGCTGTTGCTTGCAGTGGGAATTCAACCTCTTGAAAATTCCCTTCTGCCTGTTCTTTCCCATCTTGACGTTATTAATTTTATAGGTATTTCTTTCCATGCAAATGAATGAGATAGCATTACCCTTTCTCTGAATGATATTTGTTGTACTAGAAATTATGAGAGGAAGATCAGCTTCAGAATATCTGCATTTAGTATATATATATATAATGTATTCTTGCTGAGATGGAAAGCATGGTTAGACAACTGCACAAGCGCACAAAGCTACACAGCTCTATTCCTTCACCCACCATTCCTTGCCACTTCTTTTTTTTTGTCTCTCTTTCAAGAATATACATGAAGAAAAAAATGGTGTCTCAGTGGGAGTTATCACCTTCTAAGTATTGGATTAAGACCAGCTGAAACAAGGTTGCTTGTGACCTACATAATTCTGGCCTAGATCTCTGGTCCATAGAAAGGAAAAAAACCTACTTCATGTTAAAAAGCTCTAGGCCACTGCAACCACCTTTTATTTTTGGTGGTTTGTTGTATGTCTAGCCTTCTTTCTGTTTTCAGCTTTCATCTCTGAAGCATCTTTTCAGGACTGTCCCCTCACTAATGGCATTAAAATTGCACTGCTGATGTGTAGTGAGGCAGGACAAGGCTGATGATGGGGGCTATAGGAGGAGGGAGTTGTCATGGGAAGTGTTGAAGAGCTTCATGTGAAATAATTGGGATTAGGTCTCTCCATCATTGTTGTGTTTGGTTCTCAAGCTGCATTATCCTACCTGTTGCTCTCTGCCTTGCCTCTGCTTCCTCTCCTGACAAATCCAGAGATCAAGCAGGCCTAACACCCCCCTCTGCATCTTGGGGGCTATTTCTGCCAAATTATGGATTTAGGATTTGGAAAGCTCATAGGAACAGTGGAGAAGGGAAGAGAGGGGGAAAGGTTGGTTATTAAATGTGTTTTCCTCTTTTTGATCTCCTTTTTGGGGTGGGAGGTGGGGGATAAAGGGAGGAGAAGAATAGAGCACCCCATAAAGGAGAGTACACATGTTAGTTTGTTTAACAAGCAACACAGATAAAGATTAGGGGTTCCTATGGCAACTGGCTACCAGCAGAAGTACCTCAAGGATTTTGGGAGGAGTGAGGGGAATGATGAAATGGTTAAGGCACGAGGTCCCACCATTTTGGTTTAAGAAGACCTTTTCCCAGCTGCAGCAGCATCCTGAGCTCGTTTGCTGCTGAACAGCATTTTTGTGTGACCAGCACCAGAGGCAGAGGAGCCATTCTCCATGTTAGTTCAGTGACGCCTTAAAGTCAGCAAGCATTGTTTTATTGACAGTCCTGAGTTATGTTCCTTCTCTGAGGTGTTTGAAGGAGAGGAGTGGGAGATGACAGATGATGAGGGGCAGATGGAGGGACCTTAGAAGCTCAGTGGCTAGTGCAGAGGGAACATGAGTTAAGGCTTGTGGATATGCTACCTGGTTGTCTCCCCTACTTTGATAGGTCCTAGGAGACACATACCTTCTCCCAGATGTGGAAAGGCTGTAGAGCAGCTTTCTTCTCTGGCTTTCAGACAATCCAATCTCAACAAAGTCAGAGAGTATAAACGTATGTACAAGCAGCAGAAAACTTGAAAATGTCGGGTTTGTTTGGTATGGTGTTTTGTTTTTTCTTTTTTTTATTATTTTCTACAATGCTGTAGTAGCTCCTAGGTGAGTCTGGGTGCTTGTTTGCTCTCTGCTTGATGCAAGACCTCCTGCTGAGAACATCATCTCTCACCAGGTATTGTGGATTTTCCATTTGTAGTTAAAATGCCAAAGCATGTTGCAATTTGATTCTGTGAGTAAGAGGAGGGTGAAGGAGGTTAAATGTAACTTTTGTTTAGATCAGCACAGCATGGAAAATAGCCATCTTTATACAACCTCAAGGCTCTGTATTGAAGGTCCTACTGATCAACCCCAGCCCTGTGACGTTGCTTGAGTGATTTCCTTAATTGGATTTTGTGTGTTGATCTCACTTTCTTGATTCTTTTCTTTTTAATAGCTTATTATAATCATGCCCTTCTCTCTACTAGAAAAAAAACAAACCCATACCTTGCACTGAGAAAGAATTGTGTTTGTCCTTTGGCATCTGGTGGTTGGCACAGCTTCCATTAGAGCTCATGTTACTGCTGAGCAGTGGATGTAGAGCAGCGTTCCCTGCTCCTCCTGGGTTATGCACACACAGATGAGCACCAGCTTGTGGTGGCAAGGGGGAAAGAGAAAGAGATCTGTCCATCAACCTGGTATCATATCTGAAATTGGGCTAATTTTGGTGCTTAAGGAATAAATAGCAAGCTGTGCACTTGTTCCACCAGAAAGAGCTGCTGTTTTAGTTGTGTGATAGAATGTTTTCCATGAGCATTGGCTATCTGGGATTAAACCATGCGGTTCATTCCGTATAAGAAGAGAGCACATGAACAGTGTGTGACAGAATACTGCATGTAGCAGGACTGAGGCATGCACAGAGCTTATAGACATATGAATAGCAGTTGGAGATATATGAGATTTTAGTTCTGATCAGAAAAAGTTATGTCCAAAATTTTGATAGGTCCTAAGAGGACCTATCTCACCATTGTTATAAGTGGAGAGGGTGGATGGGGAAGGGAAGAGTTTAGGAGATGTGAAATAGGCAGTAAAATGATGAAGGGAGATAGACTGATATAAAAACCTGAATAGAATTCAGGAAAATGAAATATAATGAGGAGGTTTGAAACTGGGGCGGGAGGAGAAAGGCACAATGCATGTTGTGTGGGTGGGAATGAAATGGGGGAGTAGGAACTGAACAGGATAAAAGGGGAAGGGTTAGTGGAGAAAATGAACAAGGTAAGGAAGGCAGAGATTTGTAAGGCAATGGGAGGGAGATTTAATGGAGAAGGTGGAAGAAGGAAGGTTAGCAAAGAAATAAGTTTAATGAGGGTACTGAATTAGAGAGGTGGTGGGGAGTGGATACCAAAAAGTGGGAGCAGGGAAAGGAGGAGAAAATGTGCTATTACCTAGGGAAAAGCAAAGGTTTTTAGAAATACACTCCCCTTCATTTTAACGGGGGCTTGGGGTAGGTGATGGAGAGAGCTGTGGACATCAAAAACCTCAGGAAAAAAAATAGAGCTAAAAAGGAAAAAACAGGTGGTAAAATAAAAGGAGAAAATTTAAAAAAGCGCCCAAATGCCAAGAGTGACAGACACTTCACTATCAGAAGCTCCTCAGACAGACATGTATGTTCCTGTGAGCGCCCATATAAGCTTCTGTTTGTGTTTCCCCTCAAACTGTAAAAAACCCATCTCTATGGAAGTGGGCAGCCAGAGCACAAATGCCTTTTTCAAAGGAAATGAAATCTCCACAGTTACAGGTTATGACTGTCTTGATGAGCTAAGAAAAATGTCTTCTATGCTGCCTCTGCCTGTATATTCCCTACATAAATTTAGGTTCAGGGCATGTTTTAATACCAGTTTCTAATACCATCCTGCTGTTCAGAGAATACCTTTAGTGTATGTGGGACTAGGTAGCATACATTTGTTTGAGTAATTTGTATAATAAAGATTTGATTTTAGTGGTAGGAGCAAATGCTGTCCTCAGAAGCAGATGTGATCTGTGCATCCTGAGTGGCTGACAGACAAAACTTTACATTACATATAGTGCTCAACGTTTGTCCTGTGGCCAGTGCCTGAACTGCCTTGAGAAGGAGCCTGCTGTCATTCATTTGCACATCTTCTGTGCCCTGGAGCAGCCATGACAAGTTGTGACAGGCAGAGCTATAGGGAAATTCCTGTTAGCTCCAGCTTGCCCAGTCCCTAATGGCAAAAACTAGGAGGATGTATGGGATTCTCCTGCAAATTCACAAGATCTGCTCTTGCAGCAAGAGATGTGCCTAGAAATACTACCACATCTAAGACAGACCTCGGTGTATCTTGTGCTCTGAATGAATTCATGAGCATAGCCTGCAGCATACTATTTCTCCCTTGTTCTGGTCTCCTGCAAAACAGCATGTTAAGGAAAGCTGTGATGCCTACCCTGGGCACTCACTTGTGGCTAAACTCTGTCAGGGAGAGGGAAGTGCCAAACTCGTGCTCCAATCTGTAAGCACCATGAAGGAATTTTTCTAGAGGGGGTTGCAGCCATTCAGCCACTCTGCCTACCAGAGTGGCTGAATAAATAAAATTTATGAAAATAAATTTTTCATTTATAGTCAAAGATTGAGTCAAGAGAGTAAGTGGTGGATGGGGTGAGGCCTTGGGGGTCTTCAGTCAGAAAGAGAGTCTGTCAGGCTCTTTCTGTGAAGTTTAATACTGGCATGATTATGACTCTAAGCAAGGCTTCACTTTTCCAGGCTTAGTTTCAGCCTGTGTGATATTTCACCGTGCCCCTCCTGATCTCCGGTCAGATTTCCATCTGCAATTGTCACCATCAGGAGCAGGTTTTAGTTCATCATTCCTTCAACTTACCCTATCATTGGGAAATGACTTTTTCCTTTCATCTGGAAACCTTCCACTCTTGTTTCTTCTGTATACTCCACAGCAGAATTCACCATTAATAGTAACTTCTGGGTGTTCAGCCCTATTTGAAATAAAATAGGTTTTTATATTAGAGTTGCATCTGAAATGCAGAATTTGAGTGGTGGGCTGAACATGGGTGGAAATCAATCATGACTTTGGCTAGAAAAATGCCTTTCTGCTTGTGTGAGGATTACAAGCTTATGTGTCTGTCAAAAAAACCCCCAATTCTTTTGAAATTTTTGAAAGAATGATGGGGGAAAACATTTGATGTGTAACACCAAATATCAGTGAGGATGAATAAAGACTTGGATGGGGCTTTGCTTGACCATTGGGTCCTGTTTCTGTAATTGCAGGTAACCATATAACAATTGAAAATCTGGAGTCGAAGAGAAAGAATTTTCTAATATCCCAATTTTTAACAAACTCTTAAATCCCTGTAGCAAGATTAAACCCTCTAGCACAACATTTGAAAAACTACTCTGTGCTGCAAGGAACCATCAGGTAAGATGTCACACATTTCCAACCTCGTGGTTCCTCTGAGAGTGGGAATTTGGTAGTAAAAATACCCAAATGATCTTGGGGAAATACACAGTGCCATCTGCTATTAGGAAAGATAGGAAAATTCCAAAGGTATCTGCTGGTCTGAGCTTCTGGGAAAGGCACTGCTGATCTCAAGGTGGTGATGGCTTCAGTCATGGGTGTATGAGCAAGACACCAGTCAAGTAGCTGAGGGTTTGACCATGTGGTTAACAGTGACAGTGCTCCCCACCCAAGGTCTCCATTGGCGGATATTCATTGCAAGGAGGTCAATCGGTAGAGAAATTACAGGAATGTAGGATGGTCTTTCTAGTCTATGACATCCACAAAATCTATTCAAGTAAGCCAAGATTTATAAAGAAGGTTAATTTGTTCTCTTACACAATCTCAAAATAATAACATAATCCATTGAGACGCCTAGCACTGATCTCAGCTAAACCGCCTCCCACTCCTTTGGTGATGTTAACCTCTTTGTGCAAGTGTAATAAAGATGGGGAAGGTCAATTGTTCTCCACCTGATCTCTGTCTCCCTGTTCCTATAAACTGAACCATGCATTTTATCATCTGTGAGTAGGTTTTATCTGTTCCCCACTGGTATTAGTGCAGATATATGTTAAACCTCTATTATCTTAATTGTGAGTGCTGCTGGTTTGAGTTGAACCAGCAATATTGTTTTGGGAAATTCTCTTGTTTATTTTGGACATTAAATATTTAAAGCTTCCATTTTAGTGTGTGCTTTTTGGCTGGTGAAAGAAAAAACTGTTTGAATGCTTTTCTTCTTTGTTTTCCCTGTAGTGTGCTTGCCCTCCTGCACTGACTAGGTAAGCAATTTTATAAAAGAGAGTTTTTTTCTTTTGCTTCTGATGCAGCTTTTCTTGTTAGCTTCAAGCTACAAGTTTCTCAAGATGGAACCTCCACCTTATGCAGATCTCTGGAGCTTTTTTAAGAAAAAGTGCTCCTCCCACTCCTCAATGTTGTGTGGCTTTGTACCAGTGTTTTTGCTGCGTGCCTGCTGCCTGTAGCTGAGCTGCTTGGAGTCTTGGCTTAGGTTCTCTTCTTTTCCACTTTCCTATGGTCTGAGATACTGCTCTTGTGTCATGACTGGACATTGTCTATGTGTCATAACAGCTCTGCTGTGGTAAACTGTGAGAACAAATTGTTTATCCCATTGAAAGTGCCATATCTTCTCAGTATTTGATTGAGAATTAGGACAAGCGTTTATTTTCAGATTGCTGTACTCCCTAAAGTGGCTTTCAGAAAGAAAATAACAAAGTTCTGAGTGCATCTCTGAGTTCACCTGCTCTGAAACAGAAGGTAGCTAATGTAAGGACAAACCTGTGCTGATACCTCGGAGTGTAGTGGGGCAAATACTTTGCTGCAGCTGCTTTCTTCAGCAGGTGGTATTTTAAACTGCTCCTTGCCTTATTTATACTGATGAAGTTGAGCTGGCTCGCATCGAGTGAGAACTGAGCCTATATTAGTGTTTGTAGAGGGAGGGCACTAAGAATTTCCAGAAATAAGAATTTTATGTAAGGGGAAAAAACAAATCGATATAATCTGTGAAGACCAACTGGGTGCAATGACTAAGATAAAAAGAGAGAAACATTTGCCCCAATTTAGGAGCAAGTAATTTTGGAGCCTACATCATGTTGCAGTAGCTTTTTGTCAAAGGAGGACACTGACAGCAGCGTGTGCTTGTGCCTGACTTTCACAGCCAGAGGTAGAAATGCCCCAAGAAAGCTTTCATGCAGCACTTCTCGCTGATCACAGACAGAAAATACCAGCTGGCTCCTGAGAGGCAGGTGGTTCTTTGTATGCTCTGCAGACTGGATCGGGAGGTGGGCAAGCTGGGCAGGGGGGCACCTGCCAAGAGCCTGGGTGAGTCATGCAAAGGTAATTTCTGTACTGCAGAACTGGAAGGGATCATGGTGGGAGATCATCAGCAAGTAGGTGTCAGCAAAAGGCAACTGCATGGAGTATCATAGCTTCCTCAGCCTTTGGTGATGGGCCAAGCAAGACTAAGGTTTTTCCATCTGGAACCTACTTCTGGCATATCTGATGAAGGATAGGTCAGCAGGCTGCCCTAGAATTGTCCAGAACCAACCAGAGATGAGGCTGGAGGCTTTGCTGCTGAGTCAGTGCCTGAGGCAGCCTGTGCCTCCTGCCAGCCATGCAGAGGCAGCTGTGATTCCCCTGCACTCACTGGCTGGCAGCCTTTGCCCTGCCAGCTCCAGCATGAGCACTTAGACTTTGCAGAGTTACCCGGGGCTTGCGCACTTGGGAGGTGTGTTGGTCGCTGTTTAGCTCCCACATGCTGTGCTCAGCAAAGAGCTCTTCTGACCCTTTCCAGCCCTATTGACAAAGACCCCTTGCCACCAGCTAAATATTTTGAGCTTCACAGTTGCCGCTAAAAAAATCCAAAGGCTTTTAAACTCTGCTTTGCAAAATATCTCGAAGGTTTCATAAAGTGGTTATTTTTAGCATGTCACAAAAATATAAACTCCCACTTATATTTTTGTCGCTTCAATCTCTGCAAAATTAATTGAAAGCATTTACCTTGCTTTCCTTTCCTTTCTTGACTTTGAGAAAGTAACTAACTTTAGGACCCAGGAGGGAAGGCATCATCAGATGTTGGCAAACGCTGGCCATGTTGTGTGTCTATTTATAGTACCTGTGTGTCCAACCACCTTGTTGTTCTTTTCTTAGCATCAGCTGGTCGAGCACAGCTATCAATTATCCATGAAGCTAATGATAATACAAGGAAAGCTATGTAAAGCAGGCACTCAGAGGGGAGAGAGAAAAAGGGGGGGAGGTAGATGATAGGACTGGAAGAATGAGGTTTTAGGAACTGAAAAAAAAAATCCCTTTGCTCAGCCTGAAAACCCTTATTATCTGTAATAATTGTTAATAACAGGGGTTCCTGCACAAAGTCATTGTGACTGCTTTCAGCTGGTACATCCCTCCCAAATATTATTTCCCTCGTTTATTTTCACTGTGTTGGCAATCAAAGGCAGTGGGTTTTTCTTTCCTTTTGCCTTTTTTTCTTCCTTACCACCACCCTCCCCCCCAACTCCATTTGCTTTTAATAGACCTCAAGCTGGGTATTCTTTCCCCCTCCTCTCTGTCCTGGGTTCTGATATTTGGGTTGGTAATAGCAGGTTCTAGTTTCCCTGTGAAAAACTGAGCCTCTGGTATTTCTCACAATTGGAAACTGCACATATATATTAGTTTCCTCTTTTGCCTCTATTTTAGAGAGAATTTTGCCTGTAAGGACTCTGGAGAGAGAAGGAAGTAAAGGGATGTCATTCTACTGATTGCCAATGACAAAGCTGATTGTCAGCTATTTATCAGCCTTTTTTTTTTTCCCCTTAATGTCTTTGCTGCTTTCATCTCTAAGTGCAGGGGAGCATGACAGTGTGAACTCTGCTCTTGACAGCAACTCAGGTTTTGACACCATCTGCCACCTAATCCACTTCCAAGGAAGGGTCTGACGTTTGTGTGCATGTGTGTGCACGTATACCCTCCCCAACTAGATATACATCCTTTCAGCAGACTCATACTGACCAGCTCACAGGCAGCATTTCTCTTCCAAGAATTGCCCTTTGATATTACTTCTTTTCTTCCTCCTAAATTAGATTTCCCTGATTTGGTTTGATACACTGTGGTGGGAAGCACCTCTCTGTTTCCTACCTAGCCTGACTTTCTGAGGTGCTGGACTGGGAGATTTTTTTGACTTTTCCTGGAAGTTATGAGTGTGAGATGCATGGATTTCTTTTGCAAAAGCAGCAGGAAACACAGCAGGTGTAAAATGTCTGTGTCAGGCTCCTTGGATAGCTGGTAAGTGGGTTCTTGCAGGAACTGCTGAATTTTAAGCTTTTCAATGACATAATGGCCAGTCTGACTGCTGTCTGCAAGCACTGGATGTGTTTCAAGCTTTGTGGATCTCTTTCTGTAATAGCGCATGAAGAATGACAGTTATCATCACACGTGATGCTGCAGTGTATCTGCTGATGTGTTTAGATGAACTGTATTCAACACAGTTCACTGATTGTAATGGATTATGTTTGCTTAAGGCATTCAGTACTGTGCACATTCAGGGCTGTGGAAAATGGCTTGAGAATTGGGAAGAGAAGAGGGGCTTTGAGAAAGACGGAGAGGGAGGGAACAGTATGCATTCAGAAAAGCCAGTTGTTTTGCTTGCAGTCATCAGTTATGACACTTTTCTGGGATAATATTTAAATTAACTTCTGGAAAATGGTATCTCTCTTTACTGCTGGGTGTCTTTTGCACCTGAGTATTGTGATTTCTTCCTCCTGAATGCTCATGCATAACACTTTCCTCCCACTTTGAAAGAGTCTCCATTGTGAAAAGTGGTTTTATTTTCCTTGTAGAGAAGGAAGGATTAGTGCTTCCTTCAAAAGGTAGTGCAGTCTTCAGAAAGGGATTTCTACCTCTGCCAAACAAGGACTTCAACTTGCCTTCAAAGCTGAGCAGAATGCTGCCATACAATGCAGAGGGTTTGATGCAGGACTTCCTGATGGAGCTGGAAGGACTGCCATTGTCTGCAGGGGACTTTAAGTTGGGCTCAAAGCTCTCATTGATTCCTGTGAATATCTGCTTTTCTTTGTGGTTGGATTTCTACCCCCTCCATCTGCCTTTGTAGACCCTCTCCTTCATTTTCCAGGCAAATAGTAATGGCAGGATGTGTTATTTACCCCTGTGAGCATCATACATAGAGCATGGCCCAGAGGAATCTTACTGTTCAGTTGCCCTTCATTTAATCAATCACACTTAAAACAAAGTAAAAAAAAACCCACCAAACCACCTTCATACTGAATAATACTCATTAATAGAGAATGCAAAGGAACGCTGTCCTATGAATTGGAGGTAGATTTTTTTCTGGATTATCAGCAATCGTTTTCTCATAGCAGAAAAAATTATTTTTCTGATTCTTTGAGATTATTTGTGGAGGTATACAAAGGAAGGTTTCTATTGAGACCATATGATATCTATTGATAAAGCCTGAAAACTTCTCTCCCTTTCCCATTGCATAAAATTGCTTTCATTTGTGCCTTCTAAAAGGGTTAAGGGAATAATTCTCCACCTTCAACTAGCAATTCAAGATTGATCTGATTAAGGCAGACTATTTCAGACAATCGATTAAAGAACTTATCCTCTAACCCTAGTTTCAGTTTTTGTGTAGAATCATTTTCTGTTCACAACAAGACCCAAATGAGCTTCAGGTGGTTTATCGAGGTGTGTTCTCCAGAACAAAGTAATGGTGCAACTGCCAGAAGGGTGTCATTTAGAGAATGTTGTCCTCCACATTTTTTGCACTTTGGTTCATTTAGTGAAAATAGTAGCGTGAACAGGCTGGAACTGGACTTCTGAAGTAGCTTTTTTTTGTTAAACATTGTAATTTTTCAGTGAAATATGTATCTACAAGGCAATGGAAAAAATGGTAATGAGTGTTGTGCATGTGAGAATTGTACTTCATTTTGAATTCAAAGTATTCAGAAAATCCTCCTTTTCCTAGTTGGTTTGGTTTTCATGAGAAAATATTTTCTAATGGCTATCAATTAACACCGATGTGTTTGTCATCTAAGATAAAAACAAAGCTTCTTTCACTGCTGGAACATCTCTAAGGGATTGGAAAGCTTTCACTCCCTTCAGTACTAGAAAGTTCACTGATTTGTTGTTTTCCAGTTTTATCTCTCTGCTTCTGTCTCATCATGGTGACTGTGTCTCATGAGCACAGACCTTTTCCAACCTTCCCTTGAGGTTTTGGCAGACCTATGCAGGGAGGGATGGGGAATTCCCTTAGGCATAGGAACTCCCTCTGTGCCTCTAGCCAAGCTGTGAGGAGCCCAGCTGGTCCTCACGGAGGTGCAGACTGGTCTTGCAGTTGAAAACTTGGAAAGTTCCAAATAAATCCCTAGAAAAAATGAATATTTGAACTAAATCCAGACATTTAGGGGTCCAGTTTCCAGAAAAAGTGTAATGAGTGTAAGCAGAGCAATGTTGTTCAGAAGACTTTAATCAGCTCATTGCAGTCAAGCTTATCCAACATTATTAGTAACTGAAACCCTAAGGAAAAAAAAAAGCCCAAACAAATAAAAAAAAAGAGCTGAGCTAGTCTCCTTTTGTAACATTGGGAGTAACCCTTACAATAATGGGACAACAGGGGATGCTGAACATGCTCCTGGATCTGGCAGTTTAGAATATTTCTGTCTGTGTTATCTGTATTACCTGTTTGGATGACTCTAGCTAGATGTGTTACTCTCTGTGGAGAGAAATGCTTCACTGCATTTATTAACTTTATTATTGGAAAAATAATGAAATTTCTCAATGTGCATAAAATTTAAAATACGGTATATTGCTTTTTTTTTTTAATTTAAAAAGAAGGAATAATATTGGATGCCCATGTTGAGACCAATAAACTAATTTGCTGAGCCTGAGTGCACAGTCATTTTTGAAAACGTCCCTTTCAAGTTTGTTTATTTGTTCAACTTTTTACTCCAAATTAACTTTGAAAATGTAAGAGGAAGTGACGTTTTCATTCCCTTTTTTTGGAAATGGTGGATGTAGCGTATCTTGCTTGCTTTCTTCCTCATCTATAATATGCATATAGATATGTATATGTTAATTGTGGACAACATTTCATAAATTGTTTTTAGGCTAAATATTTTTAACAACTTTAGTCTCCTCTGATGACAGGCAAAATCACAGGTCAAATTATTAACTGCAACTATATAGGCAATTGCAAGGCATTTTTTCCCTCTGCTTTGTCCTTGAATGGAAATGTAATTTACCACTGCTCCTGAAATGTAACAGTAGCAATTGATCTACACTGGAGAGTTTGTTTTTTAAGAGGGGAAATACCAGTGAAGAAGCTGGAAGACAGATGTGAATCTTCCAAAAGTATAGCTTAACTCTGTGTTAACTGAGACAGCATTATCTTGTGGTCAAATTCAGAATGACAAGCTCCCATTTGTGCATTGGACATAATTTTGAGGCAAATTGTCTGGTTTACAGTGTGATTAAATTTAAAATCAAGTTACTGTCATCTAGAAATATTTGTTGCAAGTAAATTTGAGTTTTTAACATCAGGAACAACATATTACTCTGCACTGCTTACTCTCAATACTCTGCATTTTTGATCTGCCTGTGCCTGTTTTGTACCAAGCAACTAGAGAACATCAGGGGTGACTGATCACCTAGACCGGATGATACTTGTCTCAGGTTACTGCAGGGAATAAAGTGTGAAATAGCCGTGGTACTGGTGAGGACATGTGATAGATCCTGAAAAATCAACAGCTGTTCATGACAATTGGCATAGCACCAGTGTGGGATCTGCCTCCAAACTGGAGCAGCAAGGTCCCAGAAATCAGGGAATGGGCAAGCTGCATGGTCACTGCAGGGGAACTGGCTGAGAGTCTTGGGGTAGCATAGAGCAGGGTATAAGTCTACGGTCAAATTACCATTTCACTTGAAAGGAGGAATCTTACACCTGTTAGACTTTGCAAATATGGAGCTGCACAGACGTGGGATTACGCATGAACACAGAATAAGGACACTCCAGTTTAGTAGACCTGAGTTACTTGGTTTTCTAGAAGACTTTTTGATTAAGTTATCTGTCAGGATTTGTAGTACATATCATGAAAAGATGACACTAACAATGAGGAAGTGAATATAATTTCTGCCAGCTCTCATTTCTGTCCTATAAATGAAATGCTCATTTTAGTCAGCAGGTTCTTAAATTCCTGTTGGTGAAGCAGTTCATACATTTTATATCTCATGCTGGAGGTGGATGAACACAGCTAGTCAGGGTATCTTTATTCTTTCATTTCTGGAAAGTGTGCATGCAATAGGCTGCTTTCTCAAATGTTCCTAACATTTGAATAGCCTCAAAACCCCTCATTGCAACCAAATCCTCAAAGACAAACACAGTTAGGACATGTTCTCCCAACTCCAGATGAGTATTTGTTCCCATGCCAAATGCTGCAAACACTTGTAAAAATATGTACATCTGGGAGCATCTGTGTAATTCACAACTGCAACCTCCTGCTCTCAGCACTGATGGCAAATGGCAATCCAACTGGCATTTGAGCAAGGGAGATGAAGAACTTTGTGGACTTCAGACCAAGAGTATCTGCTCCCTTTAGTGTGGGTGATCCCTTTATGTAATGATATCAACACACTGAGGTAAAGTTGAATGTATAAATTTCTGTCTGTTTGTGAACCTGTATGTTCTTTGGAAAAGGTGGGTAATTTGCAGGCCTGTCAACAGGGCAGTTTTCATTTGCAGTAAATTCATATTTCATAAAAGGGAGAGTAGAAAGTATTTGGTAGAGACTGTAAAGGAAGACAAAAATCTCCAGGTAGATTTTGGTGCAACAGGGACTATGTATCGTGACAACATTCTCTAAATGTCAAGTAATGTGTACTGGCAAAAATGGTCTAAATTCAGGTGGCATGATGTGCTCTGGAGCTGTCGAGTTCTCCAAGGAATAAAAGTCACTTGGATATTTCAGTGAGGATATCTAAACAGAGAATTACTGCAGTTGGGAAAAAAAAAGGGAGGGGGGGGAAAAAGGCAGAGGAGGGGATTTCTGAGGAACGCAGAGGAGGCCAAGTAGAAATTTAAGCAAGTAACTGGGTTCATTCATGTCTTCTGTAATTTCTCAAGGATCAATTTCTCCTGTAATAATCTTATTCTACTTACAATAGTTGATAAAATAGTGCATTTTCACTGTAATTAATCAAAAGGAGCACTGAGGTAGGACACCTTTGCCTAACTCCTACTTTTGCCTTGCCTGCACAGATGCTGAATGGAACTCAGCAGGTGTTGCCACGTTTAACTCTTAACTCAAGGCTTTCCCTCAGTTTCAGGGTAGAGAATGTTGGTCTAATCATTCTGAATTGTGAAGGAATCACTGGAGTCCTTTGACTGGAGCGGAGAGCAAAGTGCTCTACTGCCAAATGTCTTTATTTGTTCTGTTGATTTAAAGAAAGCATTTGAATTGCTATATATTATTACTTCTCTGCTCTCTTTTCTGGGGAGTATGTAGGCAATTGTGAAGAAGAGAGTGCCGCTCACACGCCTCTGTATTGGAGTAGGAAACTGCTATTTTAAATCAGGTTTGAAAAGGTTATTTTGAAACTGATAATTGTGCCCTTAGAAAAAACATTAGAGCTATGGAGACTTGGAAAATATTACAGGGGTTGGTATATTTAACCCTTTACAGAGTTTTAGGTTGGGATTTATGCCCCTTCATGGGAGGGAAATAGCTAGTCACATGGGTGTTTTGGAAAGACTGTGATTCAGAGGCAGAGCCAATGATGCCCACCAAGATCTGAGAGTTTGCTTTCAACAGGAATGCATTTCACAATGTTGTATTCAGCAAGTGGTGTTAGAATGAGTGTGACTGCTACAAGTTAGTACCAAAAGCACTTGGCAGTTCCTGATGGCAAAAATCTCTGCCCAATGGGAAAACGGTTATAGAGCTGTAGTGTCTCTCTCACCTTCACAGAGATGAGCTGGGAAACAACTCCTATGGGCTGAGTGAGCTGCAATGAGTTAAGGCTGGGAGATGAGCAACATGAGAAGCTGTGGAAGCTCTTGTTGTTCAAATGGATGATTTGGGGGTCTCCCTAGCAATATTGGCAATTTACTGGTCTGTCTCAGGAAGGCTGTTGGATCTAGGCACGTAACTGCAGTCCTTGAGGCTTCTCTTCTCTTGACAGACAAGGTGGACATCTCAGTCCAGTATTTAAGTGCTGCCTGACATACTTCAGTTCACTTGGCTATGAATGCCTGTATATGTTTCCAGGTGAATCTCCTTTGCTTCAAAGCTAAGTAGGCAGATGACCTTTCTTCTCAGCTGCTTTAACTGATACGGACTATGCTCTCTGCAAGATGTTTTAGGTAAGAACATCAGCATGTAAAATTGTTAGTGTGGTGGTATTAATCAAGTGTTATGTTTTTTTCTCTCTTTGGATCTTCAAATAAATCACCCTTTGCCAACAGACCTTGTACTGGGATGAGACTTCCGTGGAAGATGTGTCTAATATTAGTTACAGAACAAAATTGATTCTCTTCTATTTACTGTTTAGAAGGTCATTGATGCTAGGGTCAGTTCATATTTTAGTGAACTTGTAAATCCATGGTTATATCCTATATAATGCAGAAAGAGTATTATCCAAACAAAGTGGAACTTGGAGCAGTTTAGGATTACATTCTATAGGAAAAGACAAAACTGCTGTCATTATAAAGTCAATAAACCCTTAAATTGATCTATACTGACATTTTTCTGGGTTGCATTCTCTTCTGCCATTCCCTGTGTGGGAAGGCAGTGGTTTTCTGAAAATGTTTCTGCTGATATCAGTGTTGATGTTCCTAAACACAAAACAAATTCAAATGTTCTGGGCTGCAGTGACAGCACAGCACTTCTTGATCCTGGTCAATATGAGGCTTAGTTCTCTTATAATTTATTTGGCATGCATTTCAACCTTTCTCAATTTTACTTCTTTCATGTCTTTGTTGCTTGCACTAGATAAAAATGTGGTAGCAACAAATTTTGTCTTTCATCCATAGAAGAGGGACATCTTTCTTTGTTTTATAACTATTTTCCATTGCTGTTAAAGTACTTCTCTGAAAAGCAAACTTCAGTCTGTATTGTCCTTTCTGTGAACACAATCACTGATACAGAAGAACTATAGATGTACTCCTCCTCTTAGGTCAGGGCTGCTGATGCTTTTAAGGGGACAAGGTAAGAATGGCTTCAGAAGTGCCCTGTAATTTAGAGATGCATGTGAATTTGAATAGATTTACAATGCTTCTCTTAAAACAATGCGGAGCTGAAGTCTACAGGGCTTGAAATTGGAAGAAATCTGAGACAACAAATGGAGCTATTGGACTGTATAGAAAATGATTGTCTGCACAGTCCAGTGAACTAAGGGGAATTGCAGGAATAAAAAAATATATGCAGCTGAATTCCCAGACTTATTTTCTTCATTGTGAGTGATTCTCATGGAGGCTCACTAGTGGGATAAAATAATTTAGGTCTCTATGGTTTATCCTCCATAGCAACCCAGTCTTGTGCTGGAGAGGCTCTATGCACCTTCACATCTTTTCTAATTTGTTATGCCATTCCCAGTTTCCTACAAGCATCTGGAACCCTAGCCTCACTGGGGAAGTAGTGTGGGGTAGTTACTGTGCAGAGCTATCTGGCAGCTGAAAGGGAGCATAAGTGTCTTAGCAGCCTGGTGGAAGCAGCTATGGAGGCACACTTTGGTTGCATTTAATCTAAAAATATTTAAATTTATTTAATCTAAGTATATTCAGAGGAAACTTTAAGCAATGCCTGCCACCTCCATATTTTATATAATATTTGAATTGTATCAGTAAGAAAGGAAGATACCTATTTTTCATGTAGTGAAGGGATGTCATTCCTTCCCAACTTGACCTCCAGAAATGCTCCAGAAACTATTAGGACCATCAATAACTATCTTTTGAGCAAGAGCTGTGGTATGTTACAGCTTTAGGGATGAGTGGCTAGTGCTTTATTTCCCATGCATGTGAGCTTTGAGATAACTGTGAATCCTCTAGGGATTTGGATTTACTATTGATATGCAGACAAATCCCTAAGCCTGACTGGGATTTGCTTGCGTGGAGTTTGGATTGCTCAAGGCAGGAGATGGGTTGAAGTGGCAGAATTTAGTCACACCACTTCTGGTGCCTCTGCCAAAGCTGTTTGTTTATTTTATGATCAGTTGACATAATGTGTCTGCATTTGCTATTTTTTTAATTTTTCTGAAAGCATTCTTCTTAGTCCAGAAGAAACAAAATTGCATTGTGTGGGGTGAAGATTCTTGGTCTAGAAACTGATTAAAAAGTAAGACTAGACACAAGTGCTCTTTGGTCTAGAGGGGTGTTATCAGGGATTTATGTGGAGCTAGAACAGTTGTTGCAAAATGCACTCTTGGAAATTGGAAACAGGAAATAAACTATGGAGTGCTGAAACCCGTCTCTAGGCTATTTAAAATCAGAATTAACTGGAGTTGCAGAAGGATCAATTGTAGTGAATGAATGGACTATAAAATGGGGGTTGCAATTGTGTGTTGATAAGGCTACTTTTCTCTATCTGCACTACATTGCAGTTAACTCTGGCAAGGATGGACTGGGCATTACTTATTGTGCATTTGGAGAGAGATTGAGTGGCCACTGTAGGAAAGTCTATGAATATTTCTGCTTACTGCTTAAAGAAGCAAAGAGAAGTCAGAGAAAGCAAATAGAGCAATAATAATTTGATCAGTGAAACGGAACAGTTTATGGATGAGAAAGGACTGAATTGAAAAAGTTTTACCAGCTTGAATGGCATGAAAAGCAAGCAGAAGGCAGGTAGGGAACAATAATTTAGTCTTTCCTAAGATATAAGAGCCAGAAAACATCCAATAAATTTGTCAAACATATTTAAAAGAATGGGAATAATTTTTGCTTACAATTCAATATTATGTAGGGGTTTTCATTGCCGCACAATGTCATGGAGACAAACATGCCTGTATTAAAAGACCAGATAAATGAACACTGTAAAAATCCATTGATGAACAGAAGTAGGAGGGTCTGATGTAGTCCATGCCAAGGAGACCAAAGCTTTGTTTTGCTAAAGGCAAGATGGATGTGTGGAAGGTAATACACCTTTGGGCTAGCCACATTCATGTGCTTTCTCTATTAGCATCCATTATCAACTCGCTGCAAGCAAAAGCTGCTGGTTTAAGTAAATATTTGGTCTGTCTCAGTAAAATTGTTCTCTTGGTCTTAGAGTCTGTCTACAATAGACAGAGGTGAGATTATACTACCCTTTGCATAGTGCAGGCTGTGAGCTTGAGTCTGAAAAACAGCTCATTTTGGATGTGATACTGAGACTGATCCAAAAGCCACTACTAGCAGGATTGCTGGCTCCTGCTGGCTTGAAGTGGCTCACGGTGAGATCCATCCACAGGAGGTGGTACAGTCGTGGAGGTGCTTGCTGTTGCAGAGGCATCACGACTGTGGGTGATTTTAAGCTGAGATGGCGATCACCCTTCCTGCACTCTCCTAGCCTCTCCCTACAAGCCAACTTAGTTGATATGTTACTTGGAAGAACCTAATTCCTTTCTTCTTAATCAAATATTATTTAGGGAGCCCTTATTTCTTTATGTAGGGCCAGTTATCTGAAAACGTACTACGTTACAAGACTCTGCGTCAAAACTCATGAATCCGCTTCTGCCTCAAGCTGTTATTCTGGAGCCTACTCTTTTACAGATGGTTCCTGCTATGTTTGAAGACTGTCATTTGTGCTGAAAGCTGAAACTGTAGCTGGGCTTGTGTGTATTTTAATGGTCTAAAACCGGTTAGGAACTGCAGAGAAAGTTCACTAATCTTCAAATAATCCATATTACCCACAGGATTCTAGACTTGCTGCTGAAGGCAGAAAATCCTTCAACTTTCATATAGATCAGTCTGAAATAAGCAATTTTGCTGAGTTGTCAGGCAGCAAAATAGTTGCATTTGTCAGATCTCTGATGTGTTTGAAAAGCAAGAGAACAGGAATGGAAATTGGCTTTGGTGGTGGTGTTGGCTTTTTTCTCCCCCCACTTTCTTGATATTCTAGTCTTCATTGCGGAGCTGTACAGAATGGTGCTGTCCACTGCACACTGATGAAGCTTTGCAGTTGTGCCACTGCAGTTTATACTAGCTGGAAACTGATTTGTGAGACATTCAGCACTTGCTTTTCTTTGGTCAAAGCTGTAGGGAAAGTTTTTTTGCAAGGTAGTATGACTGACTTCACAGAGCTCAGTTTGTATCCACTTGTCCTTCAGCATGTGGCATCATAGAGATCCATGCCAAAAAAAAAAAAATCTACAAAAGCTGGCACATAGTTTCCAGGAAAAACAATGAAAAATACTTTCCAGTTCTTCTATATATGTACACAGTGCCCTCCATCAGTCCTCTGAGGTTTGGCTGTTACATTAAGGAAGAATAATGTGGTTTAAAGGAAAAAAAGAATTGACTTACTTTAAACCTCACCTCTTTGCTACTGTTTCTAGTTCAGAAGTATTTTGGGGTTTTTTCTTCCTTTTAAAATTATTTTTCTTTCTGAGTATCTTCTCTGGCTGGCTGTAGCTGAGGTTGAAGTAGAAGTCAGGCTGGTGCCCTCAGTTCTAGAACAAGATGTGTATGGCTCCCAAGAGGAAAACAAAAATGATAGTGAAAGGATTTTTTTTTCCAGGTACCTTAGTCTGTCTCAAAGACCTCACTGTCTTGCAAACTAGAAAGAAAAAATAGTTTGCTTTGCTCACAAAACACTAAGACAACAATTCCTTCCCCCCAAAAATAACAAAACAAAAACCAAACCCCACAACACCCAAACTCAAAAATGTAGGCCAAACAGGCCTTACAAGAAGAAATGTGGGAGGGAGAAAGAAACAACACATCTGAAAAACAGAATTAATTCTTAGCTGTGTATAAAGTACAAAAATTAGGGTGTATGGGATCAGATTATATTGTCTCTGCTTTATAGCTGATTTCAATGAGGTCTTCTGCGCCCTTGCGCTGGTCTTTTGAGGATTATCTTTGACCATGAAAAATAACCTTTTCTGGCACTGACATGTTGGGGGAAGATTGATGTCTCTGCTCTCTGTGAGGTCCCAGGCTGACCTTTCTAAACTGGAACAAGTGGTTTCCCACCGTGTGTGTAGACCAGGATTGTTGGACTTGGAATGTCCCCCCTCAGCCTGGTGACTCCTGCCTAAAATAGGCCTCAAGAGGTGTGAGTAACATGTGATACGGAGCTGGGGGCATTGGGTCAGTGCAGGCTGGTGCTCCATGAGCTGTGTCTGTCCTGGTCTGAGAGCAGCTGGGGAATGGGGTGGGTGGCGCCTACTTGGTATGACACATTTTGACACATTTGTGGATGCAAACACGAACCAAAGGAGCATCCAGTGTCCTTTGCCTGCTCTCATGTATCTTGTACATGTGTTTGGCACATCTCACCTTCCTGCTCTAGCAGCAAGGGCTTGGAGGAATGGATGCCTTTATTGCTTTAGCTGTCTGGAGAGATTTTCCTGCCAGATACCTTAGCCTAGAAAAAGAAAAGCTTTAGGTCTTGTTAAATATCACTCTCATGCAAGATATAGGAAAATAAAATTTTGGAGGACTTTACTTATTTTCTTCACAGTGGGAATGCCAGTTGAGTGGGATTTGTTAGTCATTACTATGATACAAGTAACAAGGATATTCTGATTTGCCTGAAATGAGCAACCCCAGAAAAATCACGATTGATTACATGGAGTGCCCTGGATTTTTGTTTGAAGCCTATAAGTTCCCTCAAGGACCTGCCCTTCTGCCTGTTCATTTTCAGAGCACTTCTGAGGTGTACCCAGTGCATAAAGCTGCCTCCCAGCACATTATGTATCATAAGGTAATGCGTCCAACTGAGAGAAAATAGATACTTCGACAGAGAGTTCTGCACTTAAAAAAGCAACATACCTCCTAGTGTCCAATCTTTTTGGTTAGATATTTTAAAAAAGTGTTTTCCCACAAAAGCAATTTATTGCTAAGTCTATACTGGCTAGCAAAATTGCAAAATATAACTATTGTTTTGAGTTTGAAAGACCTAGGAGGGAGTGATAGGTGGTACAAGCAGTGTGGTTTGTTATCAATGACTGCAAGTGGTAGGTGTGTGGTTCAGTAGCTATTGCATTGTTTGATTTGGGTAAGTGCTCAGTTCTCCTTCTTCCAACACTACTTCACCTCCCTGTTTTCCTTGCTTTGACTCTTGAAAACTAGGTAAAGAGAACAAAAGCTATGCTTACCTACTGTTTTTTTATAAGTAATGCAGGAGAACTAGGCCTTCAGAGGGGATTTAAAAAGGAAGAGGATAATGGTTTAAACTGGCGCAGGAAGTAAACTAAGAGGATACAGAATCTAATCTGTGGTAGATAACAAGGAGAGTAAAGTGATGCAAATAAGAAAGCATGTTCAAGTTGCTCATGGTTTTGGAGGGAGTAATGGCAAAGAGGCCTATAAGGAAACTAACCAATGATATATAATGCCCTTTTGACATGGAAGAATGCATCCCATACTACAAAGACTGCATTGCCAATAACGCATTTAATTTTAATTTGAATCAACTGGACAGGCTGGGTATTCCATATATTTGTCTATTAAAAATGAGAAACCTATTTTTGGGAAGGAAAAGACACTTCATACCTCTTAAGTAATAGATGTATTTGGTGCTGTTTTGTATGTGGAAAAAAATCATTAGAGTTCCAAGTGCCCAAGCGGAAAATCAAGACTTTCAAATCTTTAATTTCAGACCTCTTCAATGAGAATATCCTTCCCCTTCTCCAACCAAACTCGTATGGAATTAAGTTCTTTTGTTTGAAACAGCTCAAGGGGATCATCTAGGACTCCAACAGAACTTACATGTCAAAGTAGCTCTTATGTTTTCTCTTGCATTCACATTACCTTTGTGAATGCTTCTTTTCTAAATGCAGTAGGAGATGCTTTATGTTATGGACTTTTAAAGTTTTTAATTTTTTCTTCTTTAAGCTCCAAAGAAAAGAAGTAGTAGAGATGATTAAGGAGACATTGTTTGGCAAAGTAAGGTCACACTGAGAGGAGAGGTTGTAGCACTTTAACTACTGAGGCAAATTTAAACTCACGGTATTAATCTGGACATTATATTTCTACTGACCTTACTTTTCTTAGTGTAGCTTTACCTGATCAGGGTCAGGCTTAAGTGAAACATTTAAAATTCAAAGCCAGGGTCTCACACAGGAGTGTGTTCTCCTCTGACTTTTGTGTGAATGGAGCTTTCCCTGTTTCTCACAGCTAACAGCTTAAAAATCCCAAACTCAGCTGGCTTAAGAGTTCTCACATTCTTTGTTAAAACCTCATCTCCGTGTTCACTGGCTCCACATGGGTGATGAGCAGGCACACTCTGCAGTAGTTCATGGAGGTGCTGGGAGCTGACAGGAGCTGTCCCAGGTTGTCCCGAGAGCAATATCTCCAGGACATGGACATATAGTGGCTGTGAGGCAAGATTGCTGTCTGGTTGCTGCTGGGCTTGAGCCTGTGGCAAAGCCTCCTTTTCTACCCCGTGTGCCCCTGTTGTCTCCTTTTGTCTTGATTTGTGCCCTCTTTGACTCTTGTCTCTGCCCTCAATCTGAAGGCCTAACCTTAGGCTTGACTTCAAAATTGTGATTGCACTAAATTCCTAAGGCTATTTTTAGGTTTTCAAGTCATGAGACATTTTTGAAAACTGTACTATACACCCCTTCAAAACAGTGCCTTTTATTTTAAAATGAACCAAACGGTTCACCAGGGCTCTCCTTTAGTGGAAAGAGTTTTCCCTCACTGAAACCAACTGGTAATAGATTCAGTATTGCTGGAAGGTGTTTGGTACAGTGACTGCCAGGTTCACCTGTATGTTCAGTATAACCCTTAGCAAACTCTTAGTGGTAGGCAGTGGCGGTATAAATAAATATAACTGAGAACACTAGCCCAAAAGCAGGTAACTGCTGAAGGAAAGGAAATCTCAGCAATGAGGATATACATTAGCTAGTGGATGGAACCAGGATGGGAATTTTCTAGGTGTGCTGGAAAGTTTCTACCTGTAACAGCTGTCCCAAAGAATCAGATACACTATTGCTGCTGTTTTGTGTTTCCTCTGAAGAAGTCTACATGGACCAGCAACAGAGCCACATTTGGGGGGAGACCCAACCAAATGCTGCCATCAGCACTGACGTCCCAATGTGAATTGATAGCTCCTGTAGCAAAGAATTACATTTTCCTTGAGATTATCTCAGACAAAATTGACTTCAAGCACAGAAGCATTCTTGCTGAAGGTATTTTGTCATTCCTTAGGCTGTTGCTCGTATTTGTTTTTACACTATGGGGGGTTGATTAGCTTTTGCAACAAAGTTGAAAGCTCTTGCCTTCATACTGCTACTGTGGGAATGCCGAGCATTGGGAATCCTCCGAGCAAGATATGTGTAGTTAATTGATTTAGAACAGACTGGTCTCTTAAAACAGGATCTTGCCTGGGCTGTTGCACATATTGTTGTGTGTATCTGTTAAGGTAATAAGATGATTAACATAAAGTGTGAGTTGGAAGGAGGAAATTAATTCATGGCACAGCTCAAGCCCAGAGGTGCAACTGTTTTGGTTATCTTGTTTGACCTGCTGCTGAATTCTGCATGGTGGTTTTGGCAGTGTTATGGGTGGATATAAGACATATATCCAGGGAATATTGACAGGGAATAGGGAGAATAAATAGACACACGTATTATCTATCTATTAATGGACATTCACCCATGACAATGTAGAGATTGTTCTAGCAAGACATTGTGCTAGCAAGACATTGTGCTGTGTGTTGTTTCCCTTCCCCTCTCCCTGTACCTTTTGCTCTGCTCTGCTTTGGTCCTGGGACTTACTCCTAACCAATGCTCTGTTTTGATGTGGTTCAGGGCTCAGTTTCCCCAAAGGAGAGACTGCTAGCTAATCCCAGTTAAATCACTGAGATAGGGGAGGTTGACTGATGTGCTTCTACCCCATGACTTGTTTTGAAGACAGGTTGTCATTGAGAGAGATGTTGATGAGACATGCTACCTGAGCAAGATTGGTCGGAGAGATGAGAAGTTGGGAGTGGGAGCAGAAATGAAGCTATTCCTAGGAATGGTGTTCCATTTCTGGATACCTTTTTCCTGTTCCCCGTGCTCCTCTGCATGTATTTGGTGCACAGGCAAAGGAGGTCAAAATTACAAAACTTGCTATATGATAAATTAATTGTTCACTTGTTATTAAATAATAACAAAGGACTAGAAGTATTGCAAACTTTCCTCTAGGTTATCTCAGTGCAAAATGTGACCTTCCTGCTTGCTTTCTTTTGGAAGTGAACGCAGTACAATCAGCTTCTGGAATCCTCGAGTTGCTGTGTTGGCTTTGAGGTGGAATAATTTAAACCAAATGCTTATCTCTGCAAGAGGAGAAAACAATGTATATCAGCAGTTTTGGAACTGCTCACATAGTGTTTCAAGTGGCAAAACCAAGACTATTGGAATCCAATTATTCTTTGCCTTGTGTTTTACTGGCAGGCAGGAGTTATGAGAAGGTGGAGAATTTGCCTGAACCAGTGTGTGGTCTGTGAGCTGAGTTAGTTGACTGCAATCAATTTAAGTCCTTTAAAAATAGATCCGGTTCAGATTTTTCATTTTTCCTTCCTGCACCCCATGATGGATGCTGCAACAACCCTTGACAGCTCACTGTTGAAATCTACTCTCTTAGATGCTGACTTCTTCTCTGGATTCCCTTCCTCTGAGTTACTGCTAGTTGCTTGTGGGTATTAGTCTTAGTGTGTTAGCTGCATTTTTCTTTCAAAGGCTGTTTTTGCTCTATCTACAGGTCACATGGTGTTTATGGCCTATCTAGTCAATCATTCATTTGTAGAAATGGACCTGAATTCCATATCAGAGTATTTCTCTGATAGTATTTCAGTCTATAGACTGAGGATAAAATTGGTTTGGGTTTTGATACCCGGTTGCAGTAGTGCGAGGTGACCATCCTTGCTGTCATGTCAGTGCACCAGCCAGTGGCTGTGACTGCAAGGAAGTGGTTAAGCAGAGTGCAGTCCTTCCATTTGGGGAGCGCAGTGCTGAATTACAGCCGGGAGTGTTTGTTTGCCTTCGTCGCATATGGAAAAAGAGTGTTATTGGGACTGCAAAATCAAACTCGCAAAAGTTAGGAAATTCCAGGACGTGGATTTTCCCGCCTGCTTGCACATATGCCTTAATTACACAGTTGCACACTGTTTTTCCACAGAATTCCTGTGCACAGGATGTCCACTGCTGTTCGAATGAAAAGCTATTCAATATTTGTTTTCTCCTTATTGTTCCTCATGACATTATTCAGGCTGCACAATGAGGGAGGAATCACTGATGACCGTATTGTTTTGTTTTGTTTTCTTGCTTGTGTTCACCACAGCATAAGGGGCCAGTGTTTCATGAACACTCTTTGCAGTGGCCCTGTCTGATCGTGGATGTTGTGCTGGCTGCATTCATAAACTGGGAATGCAAGAACATTGAGAATCTGCTTTGGACAAACAGCCTCACCAAGTGTTTCTGATTTCTTTATCTTCATTATTCTCCTCATTCCCAGTGTCCCACTACAAATCCCAGTCCTAGTTTATTCCTTCTCCCTTACCTGGCTTTAAAACAATAAATTGATATGGTAATTTTTTTTGTTACTTATACATGGTTTTAAAATTCTCTCTGGAGATATCCTGTACCAGAATAGAGCACCAAGCCTCTTCTAAAATTAGTGCTGAGAGAAAAACTGAAGAATAGGAAAGGCAAAGTTGTTTTTATACCCACACTTGATCTCTTTTAATATTATGCTCGCTCTTGGTGTTTCAGTGCAGTTTCTCCATTTGTTACCCCTAAGTAGTGCCTGGAAAAGATGCAAGCACCATCCATCAGCTTATTTTAGTTGGTAGGTTAGCATAGGACTCTGTTACCAATAAGCATTAACAGGTATGGAAGAGAATGTGGGTCTTCTGGCTTCAGGTAATGATTCAAAAGCACAGCTCTGATTTTCTTTAGTGCTCTTGAATTTTTGTAGGAATTGAGCAAGCCAGTAGTGTCATCTTGTTTCCTTTTTAATTTCTAGTAGCCAAAATAATATTGTTTCTCTCTCATGATGGTACCATTAGAAAAAAATCAATACAAGTTGGAGGATGCTGAAATCCTAAATGCGGCAAAATCCAAGTAAGTTGATTGCTGTTATTCTCAGCTGGTTACATTTTAATTGATTTGCCAGTATATTAACTTCAAAGGCAATCCCAATATAAAATATACTGACATGTAGTTACATCACAGTGATTCATACATTTGCTGTAGTCAGTATCACAGATTGTGTTTAGTGTTTTTATTTGGTATGTTCACTGAGTTTACCCAAAACATGAAGTTATTTCTAGTCCTGGGCTTTCTGTAAAGCTGAGTTTTGGAGTCTGAGTTGGCAAAGCACTGCTGATTTTTATTAGTGTGGTTTAACCCAAAACAAATCAACCAACTGCTCTTTTCCTCTGCATTAAGTACCCCATTTCATCAAAGGTTCTTGAGATTCTTATGTCAATGCCATATTGTTATTTACTCTAATTGTGATTGGACTTCAAGCTATGGAGGTTTTTGACTTGACCATATTTGAAATAAAAAGAAGGGAAACACCAAATCTTAATTTTACTTTTTCAATAGAACGTTTTTGTTGCAGGTAGTACTGTATGCATATATAATATTTTACTCTGAAAATTATTCTTGTCCTTGAATTCCATCTCTTTATACAATATGCAGTAAATGTGTGGTTTTGAAAAACAATAACTGGTTACAGATTAATGTATAGGATCACTGCAGCATTTGGGAAATTCTGCTTTCTGGGTTTGGGGGTTTTTTTGCATATATTTTCTCTTGTTTTGATTCAGATTTAAATCTACTGAGAGTTTCATGTTCAAACAAACCTAAAGACTCTTGAATGTTTGCTAATCTTTTATTCTAACGTGTGCAAAAGAAACACCTTTGGCATCCCTTCTACTCTCTGGTGCCCCGAGTTTGTGAGAGGTAAGGCACACACTTTGTACAGAATCAATAACAAAAATTCCACACTTGTAGCTCTACCGCCCCAGACATTCAGCATCTGGGTTGTCAGGGTGCAGAGGGCCACTGGCTTCTCTATTTTGTAGATGTACTAGGATCCATTTTCTTTTATGGATCTACATTTGGGATAGGGAAGGGAACGTTTTTTCCCTTTATATAGTCTCTCTATGGTTTTGTGTGCCTAGAAGAGCATACTAATAAATCAGATCTGATTTTCATTTCCACAATATGACTTCTGTTTGACAAGCTTGCTTACAGGTCCAATCTTAATTTCACTTTATTGGTATTAATTCTGTGTTAAAAATCAAAGTTCAGCAGCAGTTCCCAACAGGTTGGTCCCAGCGACACCTCAGGAGATCCAAGTTCTGAGCAGTGTTCAACAGGAGAATCCAAAGTAGAAACAATTATGTAGAAGTTTCCAGAAAATACTGCATTTTGTTATCCTTTTTTTGATTACCTGAAAAATAGTAATTTAGCAGATATTTTCCCTGCCAAATGTACATGTGTGTGTGTGTGACATGTAGGCTTTATTTGTTCTCCTTAGTGCTGCTTTCCTCTCTTGGGTCTCGAGGCACACTACAGGGGGAGGGAGTGTATGGGGGATTTTTCCATGACACTTTAGCATCTGTGCAGTGTGTGAGAAGTCTCTTTGCTCAGGTCCTGTCCTTTGGGTGGGCACTGTGTGAACTGATCTGACACATTCTTCATTGAATCCTTTTACAAGCTCTGAACAGTAAAAAATGATGATATTACAGTTAGGACAAGCAGAAGGTCAGGACACTTTGTCTCAAGTGAATGAAGAAACAGATATGACTTAAGTCATCTTTAGTTCAGACCTGCCACGTTGAAAGTCTCAGCACAGGACAGAGGCAGCACAATCCAGTGGTGGAGGGATGCAATAAGTGTCCTGAGCAAACCTGGCTACTCTTGTCTTGGCCTTGGCAAAGATTGAGCCTGGATGAGTCATTTCATCCTTCTGCTTCCTTTCCCCTCACTGTTAGACCAATAGCTCTTAACAGCAGAGTCTCCCAGTTATGACATAATTTCCTAGCTCAGTGAAACTTTGATTTTTGGCTTCAACATGGGCTATAATGGTGATAGTCTCCATCACAGCAATCTAGAATGATCCTTTTCAGTCCCCAGCATGTAGCCATGGGTGGCAGAGCTAGATAAAACTGAGATACAGACACATTGCGAGGGGGCTGGAGCATGGCAACACATTTATAGTGTTGCTTTTATTAAAGCTGCCCTTGCTTTTTCCTCCTCCTCTTCCTCCCTCACATGATGATGACATTGTTTTATTTGTTTTACTTCTATAGTTAGGAAACTTAGCAAGCCAGATTAAAAATAAAGCAGCAACTCTTCCCTGTTCTAGCATTGTAAGAGCTGCTTCTGCTGAAGCTTTGCATTGCAAAAGGGGTATCAATTCCTACCCCTAACTGGAGAGGCTGTGCTCCAGGTTGACATGCTGTTGAGTAGCTGGCAATTTCTGTCCCCTTTTTCTCTTTTGTGTGACTTCAGGCATCTGATCATTAATGTCATCTTAGTTAAGGAGCGAGGTCCCATTTCCATGGAAACATGGGGAAATGACTTTGGAATCTTAAAGGTCCTTTATTTATTGGCTAGCATTTTCCTCTCCTGTTTAAGCACTTGAAACAAAGAAGCCTGTAGTGCTGAAATCTTCTAAGATATATTGTGTTAAACGACGGGGACAATTATAAAAAATGACATTTAAATTTGTCCTTCTCTGTAATCCTGTAACAATACATTGGCTGGTGAAAAATCAGCCTAGTTACCCTGAAGCCAATGGAACTAGATAATTTACAACAGCCAAGAATTTTTCCAAGAGGTCTGGCAGTCTATGGGTTAGATTCCCAAGGGAAACTACGGGACTCACCACCTGAAAGTCATAGCTAGAAGAAATAGACCCCTGAAAATGTATTGGAAGTTCTACCTCAGCTGCTAGGTGAACAAGGTAACCTAAAAATTTGCTTCTAATTTATTACTGTGCTTGTGGATTTCCTGATGCAAGATTTATTTATGTCTAAATGTTTTAATTTTTTTTTGCATTTTTTGGTGTCAAAGGAAGCCGGTAACTCTGCAGACCTTTTTTAATATGGGTCAATATTGTTTCCCATTTAGTATTAGACATATGATGTTAGAAATGAATATTTAAATGTAATTCAGGTACTGTGAATGCTCAGGCATGATATCTTTTATTATTTTTCATTGTAAGCTATTTGCAGTATATTACTGTAAAGACTAGTAAAATACTTTAGTATGTACTTGGTGCTATGAACAGTGCATGGAAAGATGGAATGCACAAAAGGCAAAGTAAAGAATATATTTTAAAAGGCTTAACTAGAGGCATGGGACATTAGATATTTTAACACAACTACTGAAGCTGAGGGATAAAATACTGATCCAGTCAATGCTGATGTTAGTATTCCTCTTGTCTCGGATGAAACCTGGTTCAACCAAAGATTTTTAGTATTTTACATCCCTTTGCTTTACAAATCCACAAGTTCTTTACATATGAGTCAATTTCCTGTTCTGATTTTAAAAATAAATGTCCTCCCTTTCTCTCATCAGTTGAATAGAAGCTGTTCCTGTTTATTCTGCATCTGAACTTTAATTTCTGTTAACCTTCAGAAAACTCTCCAACTGCAGATTTTAAAACCTGTTTGAAATACTGAGAACTACATATGTAGTTGTCTCTTGCCAGTGTCAAAGAAGTGCAGATAAATAAACCTAAAATGTGACAAGATACCTGGATGATATATTGTCTATAAGTAGTAAAGTGAGAACACAGAGGGCCTTTGAATTCAACAATGACTTTAATATTTGTTTCCCTCTAATTCCTCCTCTTACACTGCAACCTAGTCAAAGTTATATTTTGCTTTTCTGAACCTTACTGGTGAAGGGAGGTAACAGAATTTCACTTTGAGCTCCCTGAATGTAGGACATCACATATGGAGCTGAACCAGAGATGTCAAGTATATTTGCATTTACTTCAGTGTCAGGCAGCTCTTAAAAATTATGAGAAGATAGGGGTGTAGGTGTCTGGGGGGAATATTCCATCTGGAGGGGAGTAGCACCAGACTTGCCACTTGGTCTTCACTGCAACAGAGGACATTCCTAAATGTGGGGATTGCAGGGAGAGGCTCAGGGCACTTGTAACTGACCTCTTACTTCTGCACAACCTACTTGGCCTGCAAGTTTCTGGTTAGTCTGGTTCCTTCTGCATAGGCTCTGGTCTCATTTTTGTTAGTGTCTCCCTGTCAGGTGAAATCATGGGGAAAGTTGAGGCTGATGAGCTGTACAATTAGGGGTGATAGATTCAATAGCAAGTCCATTTCCAGGTGGCTTTTTGAAGATGATGTTAGTGAGGCAGGTGATGCACATGAGTGTTGAATAAGTTTCCTCCCTTTTCCAAAGTATTTCTCAGTAAACAATAACACTTTCCCTTGTCATTTGAATTTCAATCCAGTGACGGTGGACACACTAAACTGATCATGATCCCAGAACAAGGTTTTATACAGATTAGAAGATTAAAATACTGCTCTAAATTTAGGATGTAGTCATTTGGATGAGATATGATGGCAAATGCCTTTTATTTGTTTTAAAAGAAAAAAATCCAATCCTCAGCATCTGTTGAAAATATTAGCTGCTCTGATCAAAGCTGATTGAGATCCAGAGCTCTCTGAGAACAAATTATATCTGAGGAAGATGTATCTTTTGGTTTATATCTACATAAAGCTGGCTTACTCACTGTTTTATAATGCATTTCAAAATTTCCAACATGAAAAACTCTATAGAAATAAAATTTCACACATTATGGTGCTGTAAAGATTTTTTTTGGTTACTAATGAGCTTAAAATGAAGTTACAAATAAACAGTTACTTTAGTTAATGGAATATTTTGACATTATAAATTAACTCATAGTGTAGAACAAATAGCTTCTCTCAAGTTTCAATTGCTCTTTGTTTTTCTGCTGCTGCTTCTGGAAAAGCTCCTGAAACATTTTATTGATGAGGTAATTCACCCTTGTCTGTATGTAGTACTTCTGTAACTCCAGCAAAGGTTTCTGGTGACATGCTGGACCATGGGAACAAAGCTCAAATTTATTGTGTTCCCCTAGATGGAATTACAGTCTTCATCAGTTAATGCAGCATCTCTCAACTTTGGAAAGTTGAATCCTGACTTGTCAAACAAATTAAGCTTACAGGATTGCTGCTACCAGCAATGTTGTTTTAAAAGCCTTCCCAAAATGAGCAGTCACTCAACTAGACTGTGTAGGTATTCATCTCATCTCTTGTATGCTTTGATTAGCAGTGCATTGTCAATGATAGGGAAATAATGTCACTGGCATTTGAATCATAACCCTTTTATAACCAAAATTACTGCATCAGTTTCTCTGCAAATTCAGACAGGCGTTGCTGCATTATGGATGGGTTGTGGTTTCAGCATTGCTCCTTGCAACCAGACGCCTTGAAAAACAAAGCAATCAGAATAACAAAATAAGTGGAGGTTCTGGAGGACCTGTAAGAATCTGAGTTAGCATTCACTGCACTGCAGATTGTGTAATTTTTATTATTGTACACAATGTACTGTTACTTAGTTTCTCTTACAGCACTGCTAAGTGACAACTTTGCACTTAATTTACATACCAGTGTGAATGAATGGCTTTAGAGCACTTAAAATATCTTCTGTAGGTAGTTTTTTCAGGTTACTGAGGTCCGAGTGGCACAGACTTGGCCTCTATCACAGAGAAGTTATTGAGTGGAAGTAATTTCCACATTCTTATTTGGATGAATAGGAGTTAAGTAGTCTAAAAGTTCTTTTATGTTGAAATACTGCAGTTGTCTCAGGTAAACAGTGCAAATTTTGGTGTGCATTATATTTTATTAGCTCCCAGAGTATATAGGAATCATCTGCTTCTGTGCTTCCCAATAGCAATGGGAATTAGAGTGGTGTTCTTGTTCTTTTTAATTTTTTCCTAATGGTGCCTAATTTTTTTATATATATGTGTGTGTGTATGTATATATATGTATATGTGTATATATATGTATATAAAACTCAGTCCTTGCTTGGTATTACTTCTAAATAATTGATTTGTTATGCTACTGCTAGTCTGTTAAGAGCAACTAATTTGTAGATAATGTCTCAAGTGATCCAAAGTGGTTTTGCTTTACTAGAGTAAGAGTTACACTGTATTGACAAGTTAAGGATCAGGTCTCTTGTTCCCAGCAAGGCAGCTGCTGGTCTCCATGTGTTAAGAAAAAGTGGCCATCCCCGTTCATTTCAAGGAAAAGAGCACATACTAAAGAAAATCTGAGGTGAAAGGATGGCAAGAGTATTTCGGTTAGTTTTTTTATTTCTGTCTGTTTTGCTAAAAGAGATTTTTTTTTTGTGGTTTTTGTCCTTGCCCAGATCATTACCTGTACAAGACCTTTATTATGGTATTTATTTTAAAGAAGTTACCCACCTGCAACTGGGATGATCTTACTGGGTAATTTCTATCACGCGCCTGGTGGATTTTTTCTCTATAGGAACTTTTTCCAGCCTTTCAGTATCGCTTCATGGCTTGAAAGCCTAAGTGAGGCTGTTGGGAAGCAGCACTGCCTGTGCAGTTGCCAAGATAACCTGCTGTGAGGGCAGCCAGCAAGGATGGGGTTTGTGGTCATACTAATTTGACCAGTTAGGTACTTTTTGCAAAATCTGTAAGCAGTGGATTTACCCCTTTCTTCCCTGTTGCTCCTGTAGGTGTGTCACTATGTGAACTCTTTGCCCTACCACCAGCATGGATTGATTATGTTCACTTCTAGAGCAGCAAAAATCGATACTAAAAAGTACATTTTAATCCTAGGTAGAGCAGAAATTGGGCATGCTCACCTTAAACATTCATGACTTTTGCTATGTGCCCTTGGTTCGTGTCCTCTCCTCAACTATGTGCCTTCTGTCCTGCTCTGGTAAGAGCAGTTAGCAGAATGAAGCTAGAAGAGCTCAATGCAGTAGCACGCTGGGGTGGAGGGGTGTGTAACTTCCTTCCTGTCCTCCTCCTCAGTGACTCCTGTGCTGTGGGCCAGGACTCCAGGCATGCAGGGTGGTTTGGTCAAGTTGTGCTCTTCCCTCTGATGAGGAATATCATGAGAAAGAGGGCAACGATATTGTTCCAGTAGCACCATATTCAAAACATTAGTATTTTGTTGAAGGCTCTATTGAAGGAATATACAGGATGGAGTTTCAGGGGGGAATTTATTTCTCTCTTTAAAGTAGATGTAATACCAGAATCAGCATAACAAACACCTAGTGATTCAGTAGTGGGAAAATGAGCCATGAGCAACCTAGTCCTCCTGCACTTGGATATTTTTCACATCTATATTGTGATGCTATCAGATCAGGTGATCTAAAGTAGTTTGAATTTCCATGGTAAGAAAAGGTCAGGTTTTATCTGTCTTCAGTCATATACATACAATGAGCTTGCAGAAGGTAGCCTGGCCTCGCATCTTCTCTATCTGTCAGTAGCAAAAAGCAGCAGAATGTTTTTGTTCCTGTTTGATAGAACAATGGTCATTTTGTGGTTAAGGTGTGATTTTATCCCTGAGATGGTTAGTATCCAAAGAAATGGTTTACCTTTGTGTGTTTTTGTATAGGTGATACAAGAGTAAAATATGTGGGGAGAAAAATACGGTAAGTTTATTTCTGTATCTTACTATGCTTTTAGTGGGGCTGATGTAATGAAATAGGTTTCCAAGGAAAGTGCTACTTAATTTTAATTCACAGTAGCTGGATTTTCTTTCCTTAAATAATGTTGTACCTAGAGACAGTGCCAAATCAAGCTGTGATAAGCAGTTCACTTCCACTGATTTTTTTTTTTTTAAATCCAGCAAGATTTAGATCTATCTGAAACCACCATGATTTAATGACTGTTTAGTCCCATGTCTCTGTAAAATAATGCAGCACTCCCACACAGGTTAAATTTTAGGGGACATGTAGTTTTATCATGTGCGAGAGGAATAAGACACTTGGCTCCTCTGCTCCCTCCTTAAAAAAACCCAAGAAATATGAGGTCAAAGTTGGACTCAATGTGGGGATTGACCTGCCTTCTCACTGCTGCAAGTGATACTTCTGGGCCGAGGGTGAAGTGCTCCAGGGTAGAAGTGGGAGGGGTGGATGTGCAGTGGACACCTTTTGCTCTGGTGATTTTGTGGTCAAGGATTTTGATCTCCCATGCTGTCAGTTGCCTTCACATCTGAATGGTCAGTGATAGAAAAAAGCCTCAGAAACCAGATTTACTCTTTCATAATAACAACTGCATAAACAGGTAATATTTTCCTCCCACTCTTGTCTCATCAGTGACTTAATTTTAAATCAGTATTTTGACCCTAGTGAACTAAATTATACAGCAACACAAGAGTTGAGTGGCATTACAAGTTCTGTTTTACACTCAAAATCTCTTTCAGAAAAAAAAATGTCCAAATAATAATGACATGCTCTGTCACTGAGGTTAATGTCCAGATCTCTTCCAGCTCAAGGTGGGCTGAAGTGGCAAGACTTTATCTGACCCTCAAGGAGCACCAGCAACTCACTATCTTTTTCTGAAGCTGTATAGGCACAACAGAAGCAGCACCCAGTAATGCTGTAGCCGAAAAGAAATTAGAGGGAAAATAACTCTCCTTCCTCCCTGCTGTTTTCTTGTTATGTGCATTTGACAGTGCTTTGTATTGTTGTTTTTTTCAGGCAGCTTGTGTACAACTGGTGAGTCAACAGGGAGGAAGCACAACCACATATGTACATTTTAACAGAATTTAGATGGAAAAGGAGAAGGGCAGATTATGGAAAAAATGAACATTTCTGAAACTGGTTCCAAAAGAAAAAAAAATGAAACAAACTTCAGTTACACCATTTGTTTACCAAGATCAACAGAGCTGCTAATGAGAGCTGAAGATGTCCACTTTCGTCTCAGCCATAAAGATCACTGCTGTAGTTGATGTAGTGCCTGCACTTCCTGCTGCAGTGTCTCCCTGGAAGTTTTCCTATTCCCAGACTGAGACCTCAGCTCAGCCCTGTGACAGCTGTCACTGGCATCAGGAGGGAATGCAAATATCTCTCTCCTGACTGAGAGTGCTTTGGACTCTCCCTACAGCACCATTTCAGTGTCTGCTGTGCGGTGAAGGCATCAGGCCCTCAATGTGATTCCAGTGAGATTTGTAACATTGCATGACACGAGAGATGTTGTCATCTTAATCTGATGTGAGACCTGATGTGGTTTCTTCTCCGGGCAGAAATGTTAAGGTTTGGTA
>JAOXXN010000265.1:58821329-58831665 GCA_026770055.1 Myrmophylax atrothorax | reverse complement strand
AAGGTTTGGTACAGAAAGAGGGATTTTTTTTTTACAAATAGTTATGTGCAACTCCAAAGTTGATTAGCAAGAGTAAGCTTTGAACATAAATATTCTTGATAGATAATTCACATTTTATCCGGAGCTAAATGATGAATTCATGGTTCATAAACACACTGGGTATTCCAGGTTAACACCTCAGAGCTGGGCTTCAGTCAGATTGTCTTCCAGTTTTAGAAGTGTATTTTGAGCTGTTTCTTAAGTTTTCTGCTTTCTGTGCATTGAAGGAAGAGAGGAATCTTGGCCCAGGAGGTGCACTTTTTCCTCATTTCTGAATTGTCAGACAGTTGTTGCTGACAGGGAGTGGTGAAGGTGGTGATTTACTATATTTTCTACCCAGATCCCTCATTCCTGGTTTAGTTTTTTGGCTTGTAGAAAGATGTAGAATTTTATCTCTTAAGCCTCCATTCTTTCACCTTAAAGCTTGTTAAAAGTAATTGAAACCTTTGGATTGAATCTGAGTTTTGGCTGGGGCCCTGCAGGAACAGGTTGCTACACAGCCTTGCTGAGGAATTGACACTTGCTTTTTCTGTTTTCTTCATCTGCTATTCAGTTACTACAGTAAATCCTTTTTCTCCACCCTCTGCTGAACTCCTTCAGTTTGTTTCAAACAGAGGAATTGAAAGTGGTGGCCATGCACCTGCTTCCTTGAGACTCAGTCTGGTGCACAGAAATGATGCCAAACAGAAGGGAAGAAAGTTGGCAGTGGTGTGGGGGGCGATGGAGGTGCAGGTGGTGCTTGGCTCACCTGGCAGCCACCAGCCCCTGAGGAATTAGGGGCCTCTCATCCCAGGTGCTCAAAACAAGATTGTCTAAGCACAGCAGTATGTGCCATCAAACTGTGTAGACTTTGTGGTGAGGAACGAGAAGAAAAGGACATTTGTTGAATTTTTTTTGCACCAATTTTTGTATCTCATAGGCTCCTGGAGAGGAAAAGTAGGGGACAAAACCTTTGTCTTATCTCAGTTGTTGGACTTCCTTCCTTAGAAGGAAAACAGAATTTATTTGGTTAGTGAATGATAGTTTCATATTTTTATCTGCCCTTCTCAAGTGTCGCTCTAATGAAAAGTAAATGTAGGCTTTTTTCTTCCCTCTCTCCTCCCCCCCCCCTTTTTTTTTTGGCTCAAGAACTGTGTAGGCAAAGCATGAATTCCTTTTCCTGCTCTGCTCTCTAGAGAAAATTTTTTACAAAATTTTTTACAAAATTTTTACTTTTTGTAAAAATTGTGTTTGGAATTTGAAAGTGTAACTTATTTTCAGAAGAGAGTATTTCTCTGTGTTTTCAAAATGTTCTGTTAGAAAACATTTGTTGTTTTGCATTGTTCGAAAGCTTGCTTTTGTTCTGGGTCATTCCTTGAGCACTAGGTACTTATGCATCTGGGAGGAAGAAAATTTGAGTCTCACATCAATACTTGGTAACAAAATTATTCTGGTATCACCTACAGTTTTCCCTTTTTTTTCTTTTTTTTACCCTTTAATCCACTGTCTAAAATTATTTTCCACTTTTGTAGTAAGTATGAATCTCCATTACTTTTTTAATTTTTTTTTGCATACTCAGAAATAGAAGATTTTTATTTTTAACCCTTATGAGATGCTTGTATGCTGAATAAAAGCTTACAATGGAGAAAAAATGTGGAAATGGACAATGACAACTTCTGATATTTTCCATTTTCAAGGAAAAAAGACTACATGAAAGAAGAACAGGAAATTTAATGACTCAGGGGCATGGCAAAGTTCCAAAAATATCCGCATTTGAAACAACTCTGTGAGGCTTACAGTGCAACACTGCAAGACACACAGTTGATTTGTATTAAATAAAAAATCAGGCTACTTTATTATGTAGTTTGTGTGAGGCTGTATAGTTCTTGAGCCATAATGACATTTCAGCTTGTGTAAATAGCTTATGCCAATGAAGGATCCTGGTCTGATATAGAAATTACCTTAAATTAGGTTATTCTGGAAAGCATGTGCTAGCATCTGAGTGGCAAGAAAACATTTCTAAGACTAATGTGAAAATACCCCTCTAAACTCCCTTCCTCCCTGTGTCTTGTTTTCCTTCTCTTTGTCTTCCAGATGAAACAAAGATTAAATGATGCCACCAAGAAGTACCTTGAAAAAGGGCTTTAATCTTATTTTCATCTGGTTCTCAGAGTTATAACATAGAATATTTTCACTCCTTTTGAAAGTCAGCATATATTATTTTAGCATATTGTTAAAACCAAACCAAAACAACAAAAAAGCAAGCATGATCATACCATAGTCATATCCATCCAATTTGCATCATTACTTTTTGTCTACACTTGAACTACGGAACACAGGTCCTGCATATCCTATGATATTTTTCTGGATGAAATGTATTGTTATGAAATGTTTCCCATTCAGATTTTCTTTGCTTTCTGAAATAGTAAACCCATCAATCTTCTGTAATACTAATGTCCAGTCTGTGATGCAGCTGGAAATCATTTATGCTCAGAGTTCCCTGGAGCATTTGTCATTGTTTACTTGGAAAGAGAGTGACTAAATTTTATCATCTTAGTTGCTCGATTGATTCCAGAATCTTTGAAATGTGAGCTTCTAACTCCCTATGCACATCTCTGCCCTACATAACCTCACTCAAAGCATTTTGACCCAAAGATTTAAAGATTTCTGGATCAAGACTTTCAGGTGCCTTCTATTCTGTAGAAGTATCATATAAAATCACTGGTTGGTTCAACTTTTAACTCTTTGGATTAAATTTGAAAATCCTAATATTAGGAATTTAAAGAAGATTGTGCAGGGGGATACATATTGGATAGAATTTACAAAAATATTTTAATGAGGATAGTGGAGGTCTGGTGTGGCTTCTCAGTAGGAATAAGAAAAAAGGAACAACTGGGCTAGATTTGGGGTGGGTTTGATAACTTTATGAGTTCAAACATATGAGTTTGCCTGAAACAGAGTTGACTGGATTTCATGACATAGAAGGTCTTTTACATACCTAACATTCATAGCTTCAAAAGCTAAAGGCTAAAAAAAAATTAAAATCCTTTCCCAAAACAAACTGGTTTTGACTGCAGCAAAAATAAAGTAAAATAAATCCATTTGAGAAAGCTTTTGTATCTTTTTTTCCAGCTTTCCTAGGTTCCTTTGTTAGTCTTTCTCTGTGAGTTACAGGGATAAAGGATACTCTTCATCTTTATTGCATCACAAACAGTTCCACTTTTTTCCTTTCCTCCTCACACAAATTAATGCTGACATTTCTGTTACTGCAAGGAATCCTTCAAGGTCTGTCACTTTTTCTGGTAAGAGTAATCAGCACATTTGTACACATCCTTTCAGAATATTTAAGTGAAAGAATGAGAGGGATCCTGTTGCTCCTAAAATTTAGATGCCATCTAGTGTAAGTACCCCTCATGTTTTATCTTTTTTTGCTAAGAAATCTAGAGAATAAGTCAAGGCAAAAAACTCCTTAAGTGAGCAGAAGGAAGAAATGAATGTTACCCAGTGATATGTATAAATCCAAGCTCTGATAGAAGCTCAGAGAGAATTCCACATGACTGACTTTTTCTTAGTTATCTGATTAATTATCCAAGTCTTGGATCTAAGCCATTTTCAGTTTCCACATTGCAGATGAGGATTGTTGCAGAGATTCTAGGGAATTTGCTGGATCCAGGGCCTGGCAAATGAAGACATTCAGAAGCAAAGTCACCCTGATTTTGATGCAATATAGACTCTAAAGTGATTTATAGATCTAGGACAAGATATATTGGTCACCTTGATAGGAGCTGACACAAAACTCTAGGCTTTCTCCAGGTTTTTCAGTAGATGAACCCTTGATGGAAAATAAGATTTAAGGGATTGAATCACTTAGTGCAGTTTGGGATCTAATTGAAACTGTAATTTAATTTCCATAAGGTAAAAGCTGGTGATTAATATATGCCTACTGGTGAACCAAAGAAGAGAACAGAAGAAATTGTATCTTAGAGATCTTTGGCATTTGGACTACTCTGACTTAGACTGTTTTGACACTAACCCAAGTTCCAAGTAGAACTGCAGGGCAGTGATGATTTGCATTTGAGAAACCACAAGCATATTCATGACACTACTTGTGAATGCCTCTTTTAGCACACAACCTGTTTCATGAATCTGTTTTATTCTTTTAGGATAGGAAAGTAACCTGCTATTCTTGCACCAAGAATTTGAGGGGCAAGCATACCAAACGGCTTCCTTTTAAAGAATATCCCTTCATGAGCCTAACATGAACTGCACTGTAGACACAGAAAAGACATCATGTGGTAGAGACTATTCCTCTGTTAACCTGATCAAATTTTTGCCTTATATTTCCTTTTGTATGATTCCTCTGTATTACTTGTGCCTATTGGTTTTGTTACTTCACTCAAGGACATGGTCACAGAAAGGCTTGTTGGGTCTGTTTGGTCTTGGGTCCTGATCAGTACAAGCTGAATAAGACATTTGATGTGATAGATCCAAATGCTCCTACCAGAACTGACTAAGGAGTTGATGTATTATGGTTACTTTTTAGCTCTGGAGTTGCTATTCAAGGTACTTAGGAAGATTTTGTGGTGGAAAATTGCATGAACCTTTTATCAAACTGGCCTATGTGGTGAGGGATGAGAGAGAGGGAGGAAAGGTTTGTTTGGAGTACTGGTGATGTGGATGTTGAGTGGCTGGGAAGCTACCCAAATCTTTGCTTTTCCATACACAGGTTCTCTGGGCATCAGGTAGTGACAGATGCTTAAGAAAGCATTTCATGAGGAGTTTTGAAAGGTCTATTTCTTTTATTGCTAATTAAATTTCTTGCATCAATGTTCACTGCTGAGGCTGCCTGAGAGTGTCCTAGGCACAGCTGCTGTTTGTATGAACCAGAGGAAAATGGGAAGGTTAATGTGGTAGACTAAAGATGACATTGACAAAAGGACCAATAACTAATCGCTAGGATTTGATTTTGTGAAGTATTCTGATGGAATTCAAATAAGAAACTGCTGAGAGGGCTTTAAAATACCTCCATTAAATAAACTCCAGTTGTAAAGGAATGGGGTGGTCACACAGGGGTTCACAAAGTGCTGATGGGGTAACCCAGCAGCAAGTTTTAGTCAGAGCAACCTGTAGAGCTGCTGAGAAGATGCAGGATTAATAAATGCACAACTCAGTATGATGTGCTGAGGCAGAGTCAGCATAGCTTTTCCTAGGGAAGACAGGACTAGTGAATCTGGCAGAAATCACTGAGAGATGCCCAAGGCCCATGAATTGGGGTGGAGGGGAGGTCTGGCTGAGGGGAGAGCACATGAGCTTCCAGAAATCTTCAATGGGGAAAGAAAAAAAAAGCTTTTGGTACAGAACCTAGGGGTGAAAGGGATGGTGTCCTCATGATTAAACAACAATGGAAGTGTAGCAAGCAATGGGGTGGTTTTCAAGGTTTACTTAGGAGTTTACTGACAGCAACCACCAGTCACCTGTGACCACAGCAGTGCTGCTCACTGGGAGCAATGTGCAAGGAGGTAAAGCTTGCTGCTGCTTTGCACAATTAGTCAGGATGGGCCACTGGCTGATTGCAGGAAATTTTCAGAAGGATCTCATGATGCTGAATGACTCTGTAGCAAGTAGCAGTTGAAATATGAGATTGATGAAGGCAAAATAATGCACTTGCAGGAGAAAAAATCTAACAAGTTTGGACTTTGTGTTATCCTTTAACACTCAGGAAAGAGATATTTGGATAATTAAAGAGAACAATGCAGAAAGTGTGATGACACGAGTGATAAACCTCTGATGAGGCCAGATGTTGAATATTTGTTCTAGTTCTGGCAATCCTACATCAGAAAAGACATAACTGAGCTAGAAAACTTTGACAAAGACAGAACAGCTTCAGGGTTAGCAAAAGTCTAAACAATCCAGGGTGCTTCCACTTGGACATGTGTGTGAATGGAGTGGTCTATGGATACGTTCATAAAATCACAGAAGGTGTATGTAGGCAAGTGATTACTCTCTGTTACTCCCAATATGATACAGCAATTGAATTATTGGGAAGAATTTTAAAAAACAGACAGAAGGAAGTACTTTACATTGCCCATAATTAAATTGTATAGCTCATTACATAGCCTGCTGTGGAGACCAAGACTATAAACGGGTTCAGGGAAGGACCAACACATTCCTAGAGTAAAGAGCCATTACAGGCTATTAAGTGCAAAGGTCTGGAGGCAGCCTCCAGCTCAGGAAGTCCTTAAACTACTGATTACTGGAAACTGAGACTGGAGTATATCAGGGGAACGATCACCCAATTTGTGCCTGTGCTTCTCTAAACACCTGCTACTGGCTGTTGTCAGAAATGGGTTGCTGCACCAGACAGATTATTTAATTTGACTGAAGTTGGCTCCTTTTATATCAAATGCAAAAAGTCTGGGAATTGTTGTAGTGAAATAATCATTGCCCTGTGGTCAGCTCAAAAGGAGAACAATACATGTCCAGAAGTCAGGCTGGGAACAGTGGGTTGCAGGGGCACAGTGCAGTCAGCAGAGATGTGTGGGGAACTCTTAATGCCAGAGATTTGCCAATGCATTTTCTTCATTACATTCATAAGCACCAAATTGCTGGAGTGCAACCCCCCTCCAGACAAACTCAGGTGCATATAATTTGTTCATACAGTGTACAGGTGCTGTCTTGCCTTGTACAGGGATTTTCAAGTTGTGGTTGGCAAAGCTGAAACAGGCAGGTGTAGGGTTTATCTACATTGAATATTCAAAGAAATTCAAAGCTATTGTAACTTAAACTTCGTTGTACAAATGACTAACCCTTTCTCTGTAAGCATCTAGATTAACTTTGAGAAAAAGCTCTCAAAACCCTCTCTCCTGGTAGATGTCCTAGCCAGACGATCTGTGGAAGCCAGTCTCTTCATTTTTATGTTCACTTACTCTTACAGCTGAGAGACTACCCAGAGGGTAACTTATGCTCCTATGCAAGGGAGGTAATAACCCCAGCTTTGGAAAGGCAGCAACTCAAACACCAACGACAACAAAAATGGCAGTCAAAGCTGTTAACCACATGCAGCACTAACCTATTCCTTTTCCAAATAGATTGTTTTCTAGCACTTAAATGGGTTGCATACTATTGACTAATTGTTGTGGTCTTTGAGGGTTCAGGTAAAAGTATTCAGGCTAAACAACTCATTAGGGAACATTCATATGCCTTCAGTGGAGAAAAAGGCTCAGTAAAGCCAAAGGCTGGGATATAAACTCAAATCTCCCCTGATAAAATAGCTATTCTTTGATCTAATAAGTAGGTTGAGTTTTGCCTGACTTTTCAGCAAAATGCAAATGTAATGCTTATTAAAAAAAAATCAGTGTAGTTGAATAGATTGAATGTCTAATTGCTTTTGATTTTCAAGAGAGTCAACTGCTCTGTTACAGAATTTCCTTAGTGGTATCATCTATAGAATTGGTATCAGCTACGGAATTAATATCAGATATTTTTGTTGTATATTCAATGACATATATGTACCCATGCTTCCCAATGGTGATGTGTTAGCTAGATTGATAATGCGATCTACTGTAAATTACTGATTACTGGATATGAAAAATAATTATGAAAATGCAGCTCATTATTTATGATGCAGTATTTCTTGGTTGCTACACTAGCAGGCTGGCTGCTGTGCCCATTTAAACACAGTTGTGGACTTCATAGTCTGAGGAATGGAATATATCATGAAAGCACAGATTCACTTTTTCTGGCTGTGTCTTATCAGCGGAACAGTGATTACTTTTGCTTCTAAGGGAAAGGCTGACTGTCAAGCCTGTGTTTTCATTCACGCACTCAGCACAGCGGAGATGAAATTGCTGGGAAAGATAACTAAAAGCCAACCGTGTTACCTTTCTATTGGAAAAGAGCCAGGTGGTATAATCAGTTAGTTAAAGTAATATGAGATATGATCCCCTGGATACTCAGCATCTGTTCTGTTATCAGGTTTGTGCTACCTTCCCTTTCCCCCCATTTCCCCCTCTCTTGTCCACCTTACACTTATTGAAAGGGCATGTGTTTGCTCTTTAGCTTGACCTCCTTTTTTAGCAGGAGAGGCTTATGGGGTGCACGCAGTGTGTTTTGACACTATGTCTCTCTCTGTTCTGAGACAAAGTTCTGATAAGAAGCTGTGTAAAAGTAGGTATTTTTAGCTTGCCCTGGGGTGTAAGGGTTGCTTCTGGCTGGCTCATGCAAATCTGCAATCCCTGATATAATTTTAAGGCTTTTATGTTAAAACAGACCTTAAAAAGAAAAAAAAAGAAAAAAGAAAAAAAGAGATGTTATTGTCATACCTGTGTTTTGTGTACTTTCCAGACAAAGCCATAAAACCAGCTTGGCATGCAGAAGAATGGGAGGTTGTTGGCACAAAACTGTGTCAGGTCTCCCCCAAAAGGCTCATCAGCCTCAGCTTGCTCTTAAAGAAATGTGGGCCAAGTCTCAGGCTCAGCTGTGGGAGGCTTGCACACCTCTAATTCTGACCTGAAATAGTATCCAAGGCTGGATACTGAGATGTCTGTAGCCACTCATTAGGCATATTTACCTTCCTCTGTTGTGAGGGCAGTAGGTTTGCTTTACCTCTGTCAGTGATGCAGAGTGGAGAATGTGATACTGCCTTGTTTCCATGCAAATAAATTAACACATTATAAACTACAAAGAGAGTCAAGTATATACTCTTTTGTTTAGGAAGACCAAATAAAAATCATTGATACAGAAAAATGGAAAACAGCATGGAAGGAGACTGCCAAATATTGGAAGTTTTCTTGAAAAACATATTAAAATTTTTTTTGCAGTTTCTTGTTGTTTTTATCTCTAAGGCCTTAATCTAGTCATTGGGGTGTGTACCTTTTATGTTGTACTGTTATATTTGGCCTAAAATCTTTCTTGCTAAATTTTTCCCTCCTGATACATTGTCAGGTGGTGAAAGTCTTTTCCTTGGTCTCTTTGCTTCTACTGGGTTTCTGTTAAATGAAAAATATCTTGGAAAAATTAATGTCAAGGTCTTGCCTGCTTTAAGAAGCAAGGGGGCATTGGATGATCAGAGGCTGATGTTAATGTTCTGAGTTGTCCATGCTACCCACAGGAGGGGGCATTTAAGAGATTCTGATTTGGCTCACTTGATTTTTCCAGACTTGCACTATGAGCAGCGAGGCTTCCAAACTCCTTTACTGTGGATATATATTGCAGTATATATTTTCAGGACAATGAAAAGATTTATTTAGCATATGGCTGACCTGGATTGTCTCCACTGGCTCAATTGACCTTTATTGCCTTGGGACAGTGGTAAGATTAGGAGATTCTATAAATAGCTATTGCACTGTGGGAGCAGTATCACAAAAATGCACTTTACACAAACAGACTGTCATTTCACTTTGTGGGGGATCTGTGTATTTGGCTTAAAAAGGGAGATATCTTCCTGAGATGATTTTTGTCCTCTTCTGAATCGCTGAAGCTGTGAGATTATTTTGGCCACTACCATCAGATTCTAATATATACAATGCAGTGATGTTAGGAAGCTTTAGGAAACAGACTGTTCACTTGCTGCTGAGTCTCATATCAGGAGTGTACTGTGCTTCCACCTGATGGCTCAATGTTGGAGGCAGCTCTGTCAGGGCTGGATGCCTCTAGGGAGGCAGGCAGTGGATACACCCTCAGCACTGTGGAGCCAACTTGAGAAGGTTTTCTGATCACCACCCATGACTTCTGAAGGAGGTCACATCTGTGCCTTCAGAGCTGTAAGAATGACTTTGGACCAAAAAGATAGAATTGAAATTTAAGTGGAAAGAAGCTGTAATACCTTGGGGGATGCTGATACGATCAAGGAAGGTAGTAGTGTATGACTCCCCTTTCTGGTGAAGTGGTGTCCCCATGTCTTGTTTCACATAGTTGGATGCTGAATGGATGACTTTTTCCAGCCTATAAAATAAGTAAAAGTGACAGGTGTTGCATTCTTCCTATAAACTTGTATTCCATTCCTGCTATAAAAGGTGTTTGGAATTATGCATAAATTGATTCAACAGATTCAGTTGCTGTGTAAGGAACAGATGTAATGCATGAGGACTCCCCTGAAGATGGCAAACATAACCATATATAGTCCATTGGATTTGATATTTCAGCTTAGTGCTAGATGAGTAACTAATTTTCATTAAACAGTAATTTCCAGTGATCAGATAACTTTATTCTTTTCCTAAACTGCTTTAGCAGGAGATGGCATTCAAGCACCATTTCACTGAGGCTGAAATGAGATGCTGTGCTACCTCTTCTGATTTCAGGAGAAGAGTGGGGTAGATGC
>JAOXXN010000265.1:58762684-58775498 GCA_026770055.1 Myrmophylax atrothorax | reverse complement strand
CAAGTGTGAAAGAAAAGAAAGAGGGAGGAGAGGGCAGAAATGGAGGGAAGGATCCATATTTTTCCAATAAAGGAACACCTAACTACTGAAAAAAGTGCTGTTTTTTAACATATTACAGGGTGTCAAATAGTAAGAATATAGTTGTATTAATAAAAGTTGTTGATCTGCTTTCTAAAACAGTAGTCTCCAAACTTATTTGGTTATGTGTCCCTATCAGTAAAAATCCTTTGAGCTCTGCTCCAATATATTTGTTTATAAATTATATGCACATACCACTCTACTAATATTACATACAATATAAAACAAACACAATAACTTAAGAAAGGGTGTCATAAAAATGAAGCAAACACTTTAATGTTTGTTTTCTTATTTATTAAAAGTCAAAGCAATTTTTTTCTTCACACACTAATTGTCTTGTCAGTTGTGGATTTTCCTTGCACACACCCTGTGGTGTGTGCACCCCTCTTTGGAGACCGCTGCTTTAGACAACCTACCCTTTGCTCCACATGCAGTCACAAGCACTTGATCTTTTGAGTCCTGCACTGCCCTCACTGCAAGCTTCTACTTGGTGTCACCTCTCCAGAATTCCCCCTTCTATCACTCTTAGATTACTTTTGCATCCATTCTGTAATGGTAGAAAAGACAGATGCCACAGCTGTATCTGGTTCTGCTTATTATTACTCCCTGCCTCCTCAAGCTGTGGAATGTTTGGCATTCCTTGTGCTGCCTGCCTAGCATAGGGGCAAAACAGCTTTGTGGCTCAACAGGTCACCTGCGCAGGAATCAAAGCAAATAGGGAGAACAAAATACTGCTACTCTGTTACATATTTCCTGGTGTTTCCCCATTTTCCTCTCACAGAGGCACCTGATAAAGATTATGGTGGATGCCTCTTTGGATGTTGTATCAGCTTGGAAACAAGCAGAACAGGCTAATAGACTGCTAGTCAGGACCCCCAGGGAAAACTGCTTTCTCAAACTTGCTTTCCAAACTTCTTTCTGTAGGTATTGTGCTGGCACAATGCCCTGGGGAAACCCTGGAGATCACAGAGACTTTGAACCTCAGCGCCATGATGATGGCTACATTGAGGTCATTGGGTTCACCATGGCCTCGCTGGTGAGTACATGGCAGGTGCTTCCCTTCGCCCAGGGGCTGCCACACTCACGGAACTCGGGGCGCAACACGGCACAGTGCAAAGGTGTCCTTGTTACTGGAGACAAAGTGTGTTTCCACATCAGTCGGCTAAGGCCAAAGCCTGCTCTGCTGTTAAAAAACAGAGGCATATTGCAGTTTTCTAAAAGATGTGTTATTTAATAATGAAAATGTATTCTTTGCAGGATATAGCTAATTTGCATGCACAATGCTCGCAAGTTAAATGGCAAGATTATTACAGTAAGAACACTGTAATAAGAACTGCATGTAGACACGATTTTACTGTGGGAATGTTCTATGATGAAATAAATACTGCTTTTTCTTTGTATAACTGGCTACTCAAAATAATTATAAAACATTATATAAAATTATATACCCATACAGTTTCCAAATACCTACTAAAAGTCTTGTGAAACTTTAGTAATAGCTGTGGAAAACATTAATATTTCTGACATGAATATTATCTCTCCTTTTTGTTCTGCTAGGGAAAGGAAGTACAACCAACAATTTTGTCAGTGTACTTTCTGTTAATGCTGTCCTTAAAGTGAACTAAAACTTAGTTAGCATAAAAGCAATCTCACTGTCAATACCCTGATGTTCTGCTTATCACTGTGGTCAAACCCAATGACAGTCTCTTCAGAGCTGATTAAATGCAGTAGGTAGTTGGTAGTGATCCCTGTTCTAGCATTAATCTACCTAAGGCACTGGAGCTTGAACTTATTGTGGCCAACAGAAGGCCCATATCTGGGCTTCCTGGTAGGTTTTTATAGATCACACTGAAGTCCACACCCTTAGGCATTTGTTGCTGCTATGGCTTATGTGAACTAGGTTGAAACTAAAATGGATAAACCTGTTTTCACTAAACTCACACAATTTGTTGTGTGACGTGCTCTCAATGCATATCACTGTCAGTGAATATGTATGATAATGGTGTTTGTTTCCTCAAAGAGAAATTCAGGTAAATCTAATCTTCAAAGTAAGCAAAAGTAAAAGACAGTCTTGCTCAACAATCATTTCTTTAAAAGTCTGTCTGGGTTAAATATTCTTTTTTGACCTTTGTTTTTTTGATGGGTCTAGTGGATTAGGAAAGTAACCTACAAGTAAGAAAAATTTTATTTTTTAGCCTTGTAGATCTTGTGGAATAAACATGATGAATTTAGGGCATTTTTTTTTAAATGCTGTCAAAATTCCATTTAACATGTACCAACTGGCAGTTTTCAGAGTTTTTGGGTTTGCCACTATTGTGGTTTTAGTCAATAGAAGTGGTTAGAGTGATCTCAAAAGCTTCAGCTGGGGCTGAATTTAAGGAGTAGGGCCCTTTGAGCTGCTCTTTCTCTTTAGAGGAAGCCTAGTTCAGAACTGTCCACTCTTCTACTTTGGTTGTGATGCTGAGATACCACTGTAACCCTAGACTGTATTGTTATAACCCTAGCCTGCTCTATATGTCTCTCAGATATGCTTGCTGATACCTAATAAGGTCTGTGAAAACAAGGTAGAGATCTGCTTTATAAGAAGTATTATTATATTATTGATCATAATGTCAGCTGATCCATAATTTTAAGTGTACATGGCAGGATTAAGGTCTTGTGTTTAGGCTGTTCTCTGTTAGTACTGCATTAATATTTTTTTATGCATCTGTTAGATGAGAATAAATAGTCACATAATAGTCAAACTCATTAAAAAAATACATTTCTGCCCAAACGTGTCTGTCCAGAACTTGAAGGATCAGAGCACTGTCTTCCTTGCTATTACTTTGAAAGGAATTCTTAAAACTGATTTTTCATTCTTTTTAACAAGGCCCTTCTGCTTGTTCTTTTCAGGCTGTCTAATGTTGAGGTTGACAAGCTGTGTAAGCTTTCATAATAAGGATTTTAAATTGATCTAATTCATATTAAGGACTATTCTGTTCAGGAAGGGAAAATAATTTTTCTGTCTCGCAGATGTATCTAATTAGGGTTGTTGTTCTAAAGAGCAAATAATTATTAGCATTACCGTTAGTGTAAAAACAAACCAACCAAAACGAATTGAAATCTGAAAGAGTGAACACAAGTATTCATTTGCGCACGCATGTGTGTGAATATATAGGTGGTAAGACATGCAAAGCATGTGCTTAGATATCTGCTTGTTACCACCATTTTTCTTCATGAAATTTTAAGCACTGCTTTGCAATTTTTGGGTGAATCATTGTGCTCTTTTAGCATGCCTTAGGCATGGAGTGCTGTGTTGTTAACTGCCTTAGCTGTCAGTTCTGAGGTGTCTTTTTATTTTTCCTGCTTGGTATTTATTTGGGATTTGTTTGTTTGTTTTTCCCAGGCTGCTCTCCAGGTGGGTGGTCATGGAGAGAGGTTGCACCAGTGCCGCGAGGTGACACTTTTAACATACAAGTCTATCCCCATGCAAGTGGATGGAGAACCATGTCGATTGGCTCCCTCGCTCATTCGGATCTCCTTAAGGAACCAAGCCAACATGGTGCAGAAGAGCAAGAGGAGAACATCTATGCCTTTGCTGAATGAGTGAGTTGGATACGTGCATGTCCTACTGGCAGGAAGCCTGTTTAGGGGAGCATATTCTGTGATGGATTTTGCATGTACTGGACTTGCAGCGCATTTAAAAAATAAATAAAAATCACATTTTCTGAACTTCCTTTTCACTGTATTGTATATACTTACCTGACTTTCTTTTATTCTCTATCTTCTGGGTTACCTTCTGTCTTGCTTTTAGACTGATGCTGTCTCTTTCTGTTATTTCTTTAGAGAGGTTTGTGCAGGCTCAGCAGTGTGCCTCTTGGCTTCTGACAGTTCTGCATATGTATGCCATTGCTCTTGAAGTTATTTTGATTTATTTTCTCAACTTTATTGATCTGCTTTTTAAGCTGCATTGGAGACCCTGTAAGAAATTGCCACAATCAAGAATTACTCAGGACATTTTGCAGTCTTTTGTGGAAGCATGCTGCCTGGCACTGTTTATGGAGAAAGACATGAAGGTCCAAAAAGGACTGTTTGTACTTTGTAGGAAACCCTCCTTCAGTGCAGAAACTGAAATGAAAAATGAGTATTTTAAAGATGAATAGGGAAAGGTTAAGAAAACTGGAAACTAGGAATGTGTGAAGAGGAAAACACAAGACTAACATTTCTTTTCATGATTAAACTTTATTTATAAGCACTGCAGAGATATTCTTAATACAAGAAACCTAAATATTCAGATTTTGGCCTATGAAGATGGCCATCCAGTAAAATAATTTAGATTATTTTCTAGAGATTATTATTGTACTTCTTGTATAGGTCTTTATTGCTGCTAAAATGAGTGACATTATAAGTGCCTTTGCTGTTTTTCATCAAGTATTCTAGAAGTGAAGCAAAACAGTCTGTTCTGTATGCAAAGAAACTGAGCTAAAGACCTAAAATTACTGAGGATCCACATTTAGTTTGAACGCCCATGCAGTGAGGCTTTAATATTTCTGGGGAGGTGGGTATGGAATTTTGCTGTTGCACTTGTAATGGTGAGGCAAGTTTTATGAAGAGATGAAATACCTTTCACTTGACAACTGACATAACTGGAAAAAAAAGACATTGTCTTAAGCACTCCTTTTCCCTTCAGGTATCTTAAAAGTAGCCTCTTATTTAGCTGTATATTTAGTGGAAGGTACTGCCTTACCTCAAACTTTGGCTCCTGTCCTGTAGAGTTTTTGTCATCTCCTTGTCAATCTTTACATGTAATCAAAGCCTCCCTGATTACTTTTAACATGTTCCTATTCAGCTTAGCACTCTGCTCTCTTGCTAATGCTTTAAGTTTCAGTGGGAGCCTGTCTCTCTAATGTGCAATTTCTATTTGCCTGGAAGATACATAAGGTGTACTCATCTTTCTTGGGAACAGCAGAATCTTGCCTGTGGGCAACAGTGCCCAATTTCACCCAACCACCACTCCCCAGTCATTTGTGAAAAGTAGAATCGAGCAAAGGGCAATCCTGGGGCATCTTTTTCTGCACTAAGGGAGACTAATGCAAATATAGAAAGAAAATTTCTGGTAATTTGATCTGATAATTAGCACAGTTAGGTTTGGATTTTGAGATCTGCATTTCAACTGGTTTGTAGTATATGCCAGTTGTCAAGGGGATATTCTTTGTGCTTTAGCTTGATTTAAATGTACTACCATACACTAAATGACTGTCACAGTCCTTTGATTTGGCTGAGGTATTTCTCTGCGTGTGTCTTGGGAAAATACACATGATCTGTCAGGAGCTCTAGTCTCAGATTCACATATCAGAAATGATGTGTGTATATATTTATATCTATATCTGTACATGTTTGTATTTTCCTCTCAAGTGTTGAAGGGGAAGGAGGGAGCAGTTGAATCTCCTGGTGTGATAAAAGTTAATGTAATGCTGGGTTAAAGTCTAGGTAGCGTATTAGTTTTGTAAGAAGTTCATACGATGTGATGCTGATTTGCAGTATTGCACAAGAGAGAAAATTTTCTATTAAATATGTTTATCTACTTTTCTTAACTTGATATCTGGGATATATTTCCTTGTTCCCTTGAAATCTTCCAGAAAGCCTTATATTTGATTGAATATGATAGATTGTTCTTTTATGACTATCATTTGAATGTTAGATGTGTGAGATAACTAAGTGGGTCTGGAGCTATCCTTAGTTATTAGACAGCTGTTCTTGAGCTTCTTGCCAGGAAAGCACTTTGAAAATCATCTTGGGTTGCAGCAATGTGGTTGCTATTATTATCAGCTTTAATATTATTGATAGATAAGAAGAGCAGTGGGAATGCTCTTTTGAGTTTTAGCTAGTCTAGTGTCATCAGTGGTAAAAGAGTGAACTTGAAGAAGTCTTGCACTTTTTTTTTTTTTTAAATCCTGTTCTCTTTTGTTCTGGAGGTTTGGAGGTTTTTGTCTTTCTGGCTAAGTTCTCATTCCTGTTCTCCACTGCTGATCATGGCAGCATGTGAAAGAGGCAAGATACAGCTTGGGTTTCTGTGATCAAACCAAGAATGTGATTCTTGTGAGGAACGGGGAATCGGAAGAGAAACGGTGCTTCCATTCCTCCAGGAATAATTTTCTGATTAGAAATTTAGTTTAGTATACTCCCCAGTAGTTTCAGTTAATAAACACTTTCTGAATCTCAAAACATGATATTTTGTTTTCACTGACTTTTAGTCTAGGTTGAGGAAGAATGTCCTGTATAATGGAAGAGAAAGGAGAGAGAAGAGCTTATAGATAAAACTTATTCCACACACTTGAGAAAAAGAAAGGGACCATTTCAGTATAAACATTAAAGGAAAGTTAATATTGGGAGTCATTCTATGTAAAATGCACATTTCCCTAAGCTACGTGAGAGAAGAATGGAATCATACATTTGTCATTGTGGATACAAAATCCTCAATAAGCGTATTTCTTTATCCTAAACAGTAACAAAAGGATGGTCCACCTTTGGAGGCAATTCCATCCATTCAGATCTCAGCTTTGATCTTTGCATTTCTGGACCTGCTTTCAAAGTCTTGCCTAGAAGTTTTTCAGTGCCTGTGGAAGAAATTCTGGGGACCCTCATCTTTCTTGTATAGTCATGTGCTTAGTTTGTCCTTGATCCTCCTTACTTGTGTCTTTGGAAGGCTTCCGTGTGACATGTAGCAGTGATTTTCTCCATTTGCATGTGTTCTGTTGCTCTTGGCTTCCTAGTGTGAACTCAGCTCTGCATGTCTCTTCATTCAACTTTTATGTGACACATTCCTTTTGTTTCTGTTTAAATGTTGTATGTCTTTCTCTCTCTTTCTTCTTTTCGACTTCTCTGTCTGTCTCTCTGTCTCTCTCCCTCTGTCTCTCTCTGTCTCTTGCCTTTTTTCTTGTCTGTCCACACTGTGTGCTGTTTTTCTCCTGGCCACTCATTTCCTGCTGCCTTATAGTATCCATAAAGTGCAGTCTGCTGACCTGAGGAGAGTCTCAGCTCCCCCTGATTCCTTCACTGTGTGAGTATCTGGCTTTTTTCTACTTTACAAGTTCCACAGTTTTTTATTGTTACTCTGTGTCATTCAACTGGGAGATGGGGCAGTAAAATCCAGGGACAAATGGAATGAGGGAACTCAGCTGGCAACATGACAGGCGCAGGATCTTGCCAGCAAGGGTACAGTTCCACAGTACCCAGGGTAAGCAGGACATGTCTGGTGATGGTGAACAGGTTCAGCCATGAGTGCAACTCACCAGACACCCATAGCAACATGCAGGTTTAAAGCTGAGTGCCAGGCACCACCCCTGAAAACATTTGAGAGAAAGAGCTTTTCCATCCAACAGAGGAGGTTTTGTCTGAACATGAGGAAAAATGCTTTTTTCTGTAAGGTTGACAGAGCCCTGGAACAGATTGCCAAGAGAGGTTGTGGAATCCCCATCTTTATAGGTACTCAAAACCTGTCTGGACATGGTTGAGGGCAACCTGCTCTTGGTGGCCCTGCTTGAGCCTGATGACCTCCAGAGGTCTCTTCCAGCTTCAACCATTCTGTGGTCCTGTGAAACTTCAGAAAGCTGCAAGTTCCTCATTTGTCATTTTGTAAGCAGAGAAAAGGTTTCCATTGCATGTACCTTATCCCTGAATTATACTTGCTGTACTCTGCTGAAGAGCATAAAATAATAAAACCCACTTGTCTCACTGATTGAATATCTAAACATGCCTCTAGAAAAAAGTTGAGATAACCCTTATTGCTTACACAGAATGTTAAGATGTAGGTCTGGGAGAACAGGTATTGTCTCCAGGCTGAGGGGTATTCCTTAGAAAATGACCTCTAAATTTTGATGCAGTTCATTTGAATGTCCCATTTGATATCAGCTGTCAGGATAAAGCAGGGAGAGTGGGACTTGAGAGCCCCGAACTAATTTGTAAGTCAAAGATGTTCTGTATCTTAAAATCTGTGAACATAGATTAAACATACTGATGCACTGTGGCTGTCAATTAATGTGTCTGACAAATCAAAGTAAGAACCCATGAAGTATCAGTGAAATTTGATTTGAATTATGATGGCTTTATTTTGAATGAATGAATTATTTGTGATTCAAATATTTCTTCGCTTTTGTGTTGAACAACATAGAGTGAGACTGAGTTCCAGGTCATACTGAACAGCAGGGCAGATTCTGCTGAGACCTGGAGATGGATAAAGCCTGTCTTAGTTAATTTTCAGGATTTCTGCAGTAGAAGAAGCAAGGGAATTTGAGCAGCCAAAATTATTAGGCACATATGGTCTTTGTTGCAAAGACAGTAGAAGTGTAGCATGATCCATTGCAAATGTTGATACAAGGTGCATAACTAAATACAAATGTATTTTTAACAGAGGGTATTTTAAAAGGAAGGTAAAGACCTGCACTTTCCAGCTGGATATTCAGAAATGAAGAGATGCACATTTGTGTTGTGTGGTTGATGCAAAGGGGTGCTGGAAAAAATTACAATTTAAAAATAAAACGAAATTGACTTTTGTAGCTCCTACAGTCCTTTTACAAGTGGAATAAGCACTGTGGGTAGGCTGTGACTATTTTTTTTAACTACAAAATCTGCATAAATGAAAATACAATTATCACTGTATTGGTAAATACTATTCCTTTATAGAGTTTGCAGGGTAATGATTGCAGCAGAGTATACATATAAAGCCTATGGGAACTAAGAGCCTGAGAATAGTAGGAAATAATTTTTTGCTTTTAGAGATCCAAATGCCAAACAGAATCTTCTTTCTCAGGTTGAATAGGGGTGCTGTCTATTGTGTGAGAGTCTAACAAAGAACAGTAGGAGAGAAAGTGTGAGGGAGGAGGTATAAGCAATTCTCCAAATGCATAGCTGAGGATGAAAATGCTTCTCCCTTCTTTTTCATTGCTTGCTTTTTAGGGAATTGAGTCTCATCTTTTTTTTTTTTTTCCATCACTTTTTCCTGTTTAACATTTGGGTTTCAGGACGTGAGCTGGCAACACGCTCTGGCAGACCAGAAAGCCAACTGCATCCTGGGCTGTATCAAAAGCAGCATGGCCAGCAGGGCGAGGGAGGGGATTCTGCCCCTCTGCTCTCATAAGACCCCACCTGCAGTGCTGCATCCAGCTCTGGGATCCCCAGCACAGGGAAGACATTGTCCCATTGCAAAGAGTCCAGAGGAGAGCCACCAGGATGATTAGAGGATGGTTCCTGTAATGAAAGACTGAGAGGAATGGGATTGTTCAGCCTGGAGAAGAGAAGGCTTTGGGGTGACCTAATTGCATCCTTTCAGTACTTGAAAGAAGCCTACAAGAAAGATGGAGAGCAACTATTTGTAATAGCATGTAGTGACAGGATGAGGTGGAATGGTTTCAAACTGAAAGAGTCTAGGTTTAGATTAGATATTAGGAAGAAATTCTTTACTATGAGGGTGGTGAGGCACTGGAACAGGTTGCCCAGAAAAGCTGGGGATGCCTCATCCCTGGAAGGATTCAAGGCCAGGTTAGATGGCAGTCTGAGCAATCTCATCTAGTGAAAGGTGGGGTTGGAAACAGTTGATCTTTAAGGTCCCTTCCAACCCAAAATATTCTACAATTCTGTTTAGTGGGATTATTACTACTGGAGAATCCACTGCACTTAGAAGCATAAAGTGTGAGAGACCCACAGCATGCAGAAGAAAAGTAAGTACTAGAATTCCACCTGGAACTTCAGCATGTCTTGAAGTGTCTGTATGGGCCTAGCCCTTACAGAGAAAAGTGCTCAAGCATTTGCTAAACCAAATGTGAGGTAAGAAAGTGCAAAGGGATTTAGTACAGTTGGGTTAACCTGGCTTATCTGGGATAACACTTATGTCCTGGTTTTGGCTGGGATAATTTTCTCCCTAGTAACTGGTGCAGAGCATTTTTTTTGATTTTGGGTGAGAATAATGTTTTGGGTGTTGCTAAGTAGTGTTTAGCCCAAGTCAAGGGCTTTTCAGTGTTCCACCTTTGCTAGTGAGGAGCTACACAGAAAGCTGTGAGGGGACATGGCCAGGTTGGCTGACACAAACTGGCCAAAGGGATATTCCACATCATAGGTGGTCCTGCCCAGTCTATAAATATTGATATCTAGGCTTGTGTTTAAATGAAACTGTTATAAGTGACCAACATGAACAAGCAGAATGTTTCAGTTTACCCCAATCTTTATTGACATCCTCATGGGACAGATGACATTTAGGATTTAACTGGAGGAGTTACCCAGAAGGGTTCTCACTGCTGCTCAGAGATGGGCTGGCTGGTGAGCAATTGTATTGTGCATGACCTGTTTCTCTTGGGTTCATTTCTTTCTCTCCCTCCAACTAATTACCATTATTATTGTTATTTTTATAATTTTTATACTGTTTTGTTTTGATTAATAAATTCTTATCTCAACCAATTCTTTCCAATACTTCCAGCCAAGGGAAGAGTGGGTAGAGGGAGTGAGCAAGCAACTGTGTGATATGTAATTGCTGGTTGGGAATAGACCACAACCCCCTGTTTTTGGCACCCAAGTGTCTCAAAGGGTTGAGATGACAGATCTGAGCAGAGTGAATTAAAACAAAGTTTTTGTAAGTATTGATCTTATTAGTGTAAGAGTTGTTGATCATCATTAAAAGCAGGGTGGGAGTGGGGATCAAATGCACTGCCTTTCGCCCCAACATTCCACAATCTGGTTGCTTGTCTAGTTCAGGTTCCCAAATGAAATAGAAAAGTATGTGGTGGAGCTTACAATTTTAAGGGTATTTTTTTAGGTAAAGAGCTTAGCAAGAGCTTTACCTTAAAATAGTGCTGAACTTTCATGAAGCACTGAAATCTCTCCGTAAAAGAGACTGGATGATTCTGCCCTGTTGTGGCACTTCTTATGTTTTAAGCAGATAAATGCTGTCAGAAACACCCTTATTTTTAATGTTCCATTTCCAAGCTCTGCCAATGTGATCTCTAAAGTAAGCTATATTTCTTTTCCTCTCATGGCTGCTGCTTTCTGTTTTCCCATTGCTCTAAACACTGGAACATTTAATTAACATTACATGTTCATTTCTTCTCTAGGAGAGTGGTAATTCATTAGTCTGTCTCTGCAAAGATGCCCCAAAAGAGTGTGACTTTTTACTTAAGTGTTTATTGTATGTGAGGGGAAGTAGAAGACTTCCTTTTTTGTTTACTGAATCATGCTAAAATCTGTATGTGTATAGGCTGGCGTGGGCTGTTTTCTTGAAGATCTATCAGAAATTTGTCACTGCATTCTGTAGAATTGTTACACTGTTTATTCTTATTATTTCATTTCTCCATTGAGAAACAAAGCACAAGAAATGGTTCACTGGGTTCATAAATAATTGATACAGAGACTGGGGCATGTATAATTTAGAAGTCTGTCTTCCCAGTTAAATCAGCCTGGTGGGATGGCAGAAGTGTAGCCAGGTTGTTGTGCAGGAGTGCCAAGCTTGGGCAGGACCCAAGCTTGCGCTCTCTGTATTGTTCTCTGGGTGACTGGAAACAGAAGAATGTTTCTTAGGAAAACCAGCTGTGCTCCAAGTGAGTTGTCTGGCATCCTCTCACTTGTTGCTGGATGATTTATAGGGGTGAGAGGAGGAAGTCACAGCTTCATCAAAACCTGACTGTTTTCTTGGTGAATGGAAGTAGATCAGTTCTGCTGGTAGTCACAGAAGAGGTACAGGTGGCTTTGCTTCTGTGGGCTTGAAACACAAGTGCTGGAATAAAAGAGATTTTAAAAAAAAGTAAGCCCTTCTCATGTTTTCATGCAAAGCTCTGGGTTTTTAGGGTTTGGGCTTATTTAGTTTTTTCTGGTGGTAGGGGGTGGTGGTGATACTGGTCATGTTAGCACGTCTAGAATCCCCAAAATGCTGTAGTTCACACATAGAAGAGAAAGTAATGCATACCTTTTCTTTGGTAAGCAGTTTCCAGCAGGGGGTGGGTGATGTTAAAAATTAAATCACCTTACAAACAGTTTATCTAGCATGATTTTTAATTTTAAGATGTATCCCTTGAAAAATAATGGCTTTGACTGCAGTGTGTAGCCCAGTGTTCCATGTAATGGATATCTTCTCAGAAAACAGTTGACTTAAAAACATTGAAATTAAATTAACTGTTTATAGTAATGAATGTTTATAAGTTTTAAGAATTTCCAGAAATCATGCCCTTTTCCTTACAATAGGAATCATTCAATATCTAGGTAATTTTCTGTGTTCTTGTGGAAAAGTCAAATGCCATTTTTCTGATGGAAAGTAATGTAATTTCCTAGTACAGTACTGTCAGTTTGTAGCTAAAAAAGGAAAGAAAATACTTTTCCATTACCAAAATTACATTATTTTTAGGATGCAAGTGGAATAATTTTGAGAGGACCTCATATCAACGCAGTATAATCTTTCAGAAATTGTTCCAAATAATTCATTTGTATAACTTTTCTACAAGGCCCATTTAGATTTATTTAATAATGCCCTGAATGTGCACTTCTGGTTTATGCCAACCAAGGTCTTGTTCATCAGAAAAAATTCAATATGGTAAAGTAGCCTATCTGTGCTCCTGATCTTAGAGATTCATATTAGATTTGTATTTCAATAAATTGTTATAGCTAATCAATCAACATGAGTTAATCAATCAACATGGTGAACGGAGCTGAATCCAGCTAGCGGCTAGTCACTAGTGGTGTTCCCCAGGGGTCTGTGTTGGGTCCAGTCCTGTTTAACATC
>JAOXXN010000265.1:58714628-58762584 GCA_026770055.1 Myrmophylax atrothorax | reverse complement strand
TTCCAACCCAATCAATTCTGTGATTCTATGAATAAACAGAATGTTTCAGCTAATCCCAATTTTTATATACATCCTTACGGGACAAATGAAATTTAGGATTTAATTCTGTGAATGGATCTGTTTGTGGTAGGGGGTTCTTAATTAGATTCTTTAGGAGGTAATGGAATTCATTCATGTGTACTTTGAATTACTTTTAATTGACTACATAGTACACCGTTTTGAAAAATAATAGTTAAAGTATTTTAGGTTAAATTGCAGTGCAGGAATCTCCCCACATGTATTTATAAATTGCTACTGTATCTGGATAGCTTTTCTTCCTCTCCTTACAGTTGAGCAAGTTGTTTTGCAGTATTCAGAAACATCCATTTCTATTAATACTGTACTAATGTTTGCTTTTGGTGACATTCGTCACCCTGTTATTTGCTTTTACATGGGCATGCTTATGTATTTAATCCTTATGGTTTCTGAATATACTGAGTATGTCTGAACAAGACAAATGGATCATAATGTACCATAATATGCATTATTATGCAGTATCTGTGAAGACTACAGAAGTATTGATAGTAGAAGTGTTTTGCTCAGCTGCATTAGAGTTCTGTATGGAGCTCATGAGTTCTGTGAATGAATGAGTTAATTAGTGTGGATAATGAGGTCAGTATCCCCTGGTATCAATTGCCAGTCTGATAGCACAAGAAGTGACTATTCACATACTCAGTTTTAGAGACAAGATTATAATGAATAGGTAATAAAATTTAGTGAGACATGATATAATGTCAGCCAAAAACTGTCTTCTCCCAGAACAAAGAGTGTTTGCAGATAACTCATGAACAAAACCATCAAACTTCAGTTACTGAATGTCTCTTTTGTGTCTATGTTTTAGCAATGTGTATAAATGCATATATATATATTTGTATTATGAATATATTACTTGTGACTGGAAATAGCAAAGTGTATAAAATCTCTACTCTGTAGAAAGACCTCTTGGCATTGTTATTTCTGATAATAATTTCTTTTCTATAGAAAGCTGCTATTTCCAAGGTTACATTTTTATGGCCAAGATAGCTAAGTTTTTCAAATGGATGAAAGGCCAAGTTCTGTTTCTCTCCAGTTGTATGTTTTATCACACAACTTGCTTATGTAGTAGTTTTTTTCCTGTCTTTATAAAAATGGGGTGAACAGGAGGGAGAAACAGGAGAATAACAAACTCTGACACTTGTCAGTTGATTGCCCTCCTACCCTGTACCTGGTCCTTTTTCTCCTCAGGAAATACATTACATTTATGATGGTGTGCTTATTGTTTCTGCAGAAGCAAATTCAGGGGTGTACATGTACTGATATACCAAAATTCGTACTTTTTTGCAAAAGCATGGGCAGTATCTGCTTAAATATTTTCTAGTTATAAGGTACTTCTGGAGAGTGTATCTGTGGTTCCTGGAGCAACAAAGATATTTTGATTTGCTCTTAATTTTAGATATAATTCTTCTTCCAGTTTCAAACAAAGAAAAAAAGACTTATTATAGGTGCAAGGAGTAATTTGACTCTGAAGGTGGTGCTGCATATGCAGTAGGTTGCTATCAGCTTTAAGCTAGGAAATAACATTGTTTTTCTTTCTTTTGTGGCATTAGGTAGTGAGTCAGTGTATCTACAGAGGGTTAGTGCTGTTTTTCTCTCCCCTTGGTGTCTAAACATTATCCTGTTCTCACAGGTAGGTTGAAGGGACACATTTGGCCAATTAACCACGGTTTGGCAGATGTTGGCATGAGGCTTAGCATCCCTCCCCTTTTTACAGGTCTTCTTAAGCACTGGCTGTAGGGTAAACATGATCATTCCTTCACTTTATTATGAAGGCTCCAAACAAAGACTTGGAGAAGTCATTCTGTTTCCCTGTCTTTCTTTCTTCTGCTGCTTTTGTGAAATATGCAGATTATCCATTGCAATGATGAGTTTGAAATGATGGCAGTTGGGATAAGACACAAGTCTAACACTAATTAATTGATAATGCTTAGAAAGAAAGTTCACGTTTGAACCGGTGCTTAGAAACTGAGAAGCAAAATGCTCTACCATAAGGGGTTTTACAGAGTTTTCCTAGTATTTTTTCACAGTTTTTTAATAGTTTGGCTGCATAGACCATGGGACTTCCTTTTAGAAACCTGGTCTGCCTGGGGTGTGGTGTGGAAGAGCATTTTTGGTCATAGGCTTGGCAATCTGGTGAAGAGGGCTTTAAAGTGAAGTTGCAGGGAGGGGAACCTCAGACTGCACCGGTCCTACAATAAAAGTTTGATGTTAGTGCCAGCAATGAAAGCTCAGAGAGAGATCATAGGTCATCAGGAGAGCACCTGAGGAAGAGTGCAAAGGAATTCCAGCCACTCCAGGAAGTATGTTGGATTAATTGGGGACCCAACCTAAATGCCCCTATGCAAATCCATATGTCATGGGACGATTTGCATGGCAAACAGTCTCGGTGATGGGGTAATTCCTGCACAAGAGTATCAGCTTTTGGTGAAGCAGTTTTTCTGAGCTGGGGGATTGGAAAGCAGAGTTCAAACTTGGATTGCTCAAAAGCAGTACAGATTTGGTTCTGGTTTCAGGACAAGCAACAGTCTGAGACAGTTCTTTGGGGTTAGGTTTATACTGAGCTTAATTCAGTGCATAGCAAGTATGTCTGCCTTTGTAATGTGATTGAGTGTTACAACAGAAATAAATAGCTGAATTCTGTTTCCCTGTCCTTTTTCCTCCCAGCTGAGTTCAAAGGTTTTCCCTGTATTGTACCAGTGCATAAGAGACTTCACTTTTCAGTGCTGTCAGCCTGTCTTTTCATGAACCCTGTTACATGCAGTGAATTATTGCTCTTCTCCCCTCAGAAAAAGACTATGAAGTTAAACTTCTATGTTTTCTGACTTAAACATGTTATTGTATTTTCTTGGATAAAATTAAGTATCCTATGATTTTATATTTGAAACTTGTATTCTATAAAATTTGAAAGAGAACATAGTTCCTTAGACTATGTTTACTTCTCAGCCAGCATTGTGAAATATAAACTTGTTCTAAAAAGAGAAGGAAAAAAATGTGTCAGTAAAAGTGTGGTTATGTTCTTCTTCCATCAATGCACCTTTGTCCTCTATTTGCAGACACTCATGTCCTGGTTGCTGTGACAGCTATAGAGACTGCAAGTGGAGAGAGATCTTCTGTAGAATGACATAATGGCACCTGAGTTAGAAATCTGCTTCCTAAGGCTGTGCTGGAAGTTCCCAACAAGGCACCTGTCATTAAACTGCACAATTTTAAATATGGGCAGTTTGCTGATATCTTGGGGCATTTTGACACAATGGTCCCTGTCAGTCAGCAGAGGGAAAACATTGGGTAGCCTTTATACTTTGAGTGTGTCAGGCTTGCTACCATTCTTAAGCATTTGTCATTTCTTCTACGTTGTTCTTCATGTATCTTAGGTTAATTTTCGTCTCTAATACAGAATCTCCTGTTCAGGATGGGAATTTCTTCAGTGCAGCTACTCCTAGCATTGTTGTCTTACATTCCATTTTGGAGGCACTGTTAATTCATTATCCTTTTTCACTTTTTAGGCAGAGTACTTGTGCTTTTTAACTGGGACTTGATCTTCAGGCTCTGTTTTCATCTGTCCAGCTGTGACAAAACCATTTATACCAACAGAAAACATGTAATAGTTAACTGAAATAATTGCTAATTATAATCCCAGTGGTTCTACTAAGAGTTGGCCACAAACCATGTGTTTTGTTAAGTCTCCAGTGTTTTCAAGTCAACAAGAAAATTACTCATTAGTTTAAAAAGGAAAAAAAAAAGGTGACATTGGTGAGATGTGGCTTGTTCTACACTAGCAGTGCAAGTGCTGTAGATCAAATATTTTAAAATTGAGCCAAAGAAAGAAGCAAACATTTATATTTATGACAGTGCCCAGTATTTTGGCTTTCAAACGGCAGCGTATATTAGTCAGTATTACCATAGGCAGCAGTCTTGTTACTAACTAGATTAAAACAGAGAATATAGACAGTCTTTTGGTGGAATCACAGAATGAATAATCTACTTTTAACTGACCTGGAGGTCAGTTCCTATTGGACAGACACTTTCTGTATGCATTGTAATACACAGATTGTCTATCTTTAAAAATGGAAAATGCAAATGTGGCTGTTAATTTGCATAACATTTAGCAAAACTGAATCTACTACAGGTTATGATATGGTAAAAGCCAGCATGAAATCAAAAAGAAAGTTTTTCAGGACAAACTACCTTTCTATGTCTTGAACTTCAGGTTGACAGATCTGCTGGCTGTGGTGGGGCCCTAGGGATGTATGCAAAGACAAATTGGAGATATATATATAGAGAGAGATAAGAGAATTCAGAAAATCCTTTACAATTCCACATCACACAACCAGCAGATGGGCTTCTTGATCTTGTTTATTATTGAAAGTGTAATGTCGAAGTTTTTGTTCTGTGGAAAGACATAATTTTAAATGCAGGAATGGGCCTGTGAAGAATTGGCCCAGTTTTGAAGAGGCTTGCTCTTTTTCTTCTTTCAGAGAAGATTAAAATCATTTCATATCCTGTTTTCATTTGCTCTTCCAGGGAACACTTTGTCTAAGAAGCTTTCTTCTTTTCTTGCAGTCCTCATTCCATCCCAGATCGCCTGCGGATCAGAGTGAACAGGATTAATTTACAAGAATATGAGGGGCTACATTACGACAAGGAAAAACTCCGGGAAGCCTGTAAGTTGGAAGAAGCCAGATTGTAGCTGCTTTTCATAGAACATTCTGTATAAATCATCATATATTGACCAAAAAAACCCCAAACCTCCCACCCCAAAAATAACAACTAAAAACCCTAACACAGAGTCAAGCACACGTTTTTGGATGAGTCATGTAGAATGTGCATTCATCCATCTCTGTATAGATACATATGTATTCCATCTATATAGTCTCTATAGAGATTCCACCTGCTTTCTTACTTATCTGTACCTTTGCAAGATGATTTTATTTACTGTAAAACAAGTGTTTTTCACATGCTAGTTTTTATTCATGTCTTTCTGTTGGTTCAGCTGAGTTTCAAATGCATGAAACTGTTCCAGATTTTATGACTATGATTAGTATCAAATTTCAAACTGAGTGGGGGCCCATAATATATTTGGCATTGAGAATGTGCACTGACCTTGAATGTGGTGCTTGCACAGGTGCATTTATCTTGAGGAGCAAATCTGGCTTCCCCAGACCCTTACTCTTTAACAGCCTTTGGTTTTCCATATGAGAGAATAATCAGTGTTTTGTTTCCTCATGCAATGGTTTAATTGCCATGTTCAGAGGTAAATCAAAAGCAGACAGCAGTTGCTTTGGCAACATTGATGATGACAATCTGCACTTAAAAATGGAGTTCCTTTCCTTGGTGACACACAGAGTCATTAATCAATGAGGGACAGAGCTGCTTTTGATAACCATTTAATAGTCTTGTTCATGCATCTAGCTCATTATTCATATTAAATTACAAGCATGACTGTTTGTTGTGCAACAGAGCTTCAGTTCCCACTGTGATACAGAGTACTCTGGTAATTACAGGATGACAATCCTTTTAATTGGTTTGCTTATCTTATTGTTGAAGAAAGTTAAACAGTTTCCATTTCACTCTTCTAGGCCCACCCCTCCTTATACTCCCAGTTCACCATCTCTGCTTACAACAAAAGACTTGAAATGGCTTAAATTTTAATATAGATCCCAACAACCTTTATTAAAGTTTCTGTTAGTGGATTTTGATCATTGTTAAAGCAAGTTAAAGCAAACAAAGCCTTTATCACTGGGGTGAAAAGAATATTAACAGGATGAAGATTATGCTTCACTAGAGGGCAATTTGCTTCAAGCTTAAATTGAGAGTGTGACCTTAAGTAGACTTCAGGCCACACTGAATACTTATCTCCCCAACACTGTCAGAAACAATCTGGTTCATTTGATGGTCCTTCCTATGGTTTCCCATCTGAGGAGAACTATTCTCAGCCATCCTTAGAGTGGATGTAAATTATCTCAGTATGTAGTTAGTATATATTATGTCCTTAAGAACCATTACATGTTCTGACATGAAATATAAAATTTCTTACATTTTTTCTGTGCAGTGACAAATGTGTATTTATGTTATTTGTGACCTGCCAAAAGTCATAATGATAACATTATAAAAGTATTTCAATGGCTAACCTGGCTCCTCTGAAACTTGGTTTTAGATTTTTTACACATTTGATCACTTACTGAGTGTGTGCTTAAGAGGTTATCATTAAAAAAACCAGATGTTTTTCTGTCAAAAGTTTAAATGATTGTTTTTGAGCAGGTTATTTGCAATGAAATTCCTTTGTCTCTTTCAAGTGACTGCATGGCCAGCTTGATAACATAACATAGTTGGACTGGAGTATTCTCCCCAGACATTTTTAACTAATTTGTTTTGCCTACCAGTCCTCTTTTAGCTTTCTCAGTAATGCTTGTGCATTACTGTTTTTACATTAGAGTATGGGAAAGCAAGTAACATCCCCATTACCCTAAAAGAGATCAGAAAAGATACCTCACCTTATCCTTCACAGTTACTAGTAATGTCCTGTGTAAGGACTGGCAGTCATCAGCCGACTTCTCTGAACATACAACTTAAGTTTCTCCCATGAGAATTGTCTAGCCTGTAGTTTTCAGGAGGCTGGTCTTGGTTTGAGGGCTTTTGTGTGGTGCTAATTATGACTGAAGAAAATCATGCATGGGAAAAGAAGTGCTCCCTAAACAGTCAGAAACCAAACTGTTTAAATATTCTAGCTGGTTCCTGGGATTCCATGAAGTTAAAAATGGAAAATCCTTCTTTTTCACTGACTAGAGACTTAACATCTGAGTTTTGCTGTGACTTGCTGCAAGCTGCTTGCATCCTTTCTGAAAGCTGCATGGTTACTAGAGGATGACATAACTTGAGTTTTTATGGAGAAGCTGAAAAATCATGAAAAATCTTCCATTTAACAAGTGTAGATAGCCATTTTCATTTTATTTCTGCCAGAGAAAATCGGATAAATTTTAAATGGTTTTCTGGTGACAGGTCTATGGATTGGTGCTGCCTGGATCTATAATATGCTAAACACTTATATGAAATAAACCTGCTATGTCCTCATCACCAAATCATTTCATTGAGCATTGGCACTAAGTTACTTGGTTAAAGGGGAAAAAGGGAAATGCTGAGAGAGGTGACTCTTTTCTTTACCAAAGAAAGGGATGGGTGTGTAGGTGTGTGGAGGAGGTGTTTGTACTAACAAAATTCAAGGGCACTGATACTGGAAAAGTTGTTTCTTGAAAGTTGTGTTGGGGAATTGTGTCTACAAGGCCTGTTGCTGAGGAGGCACTGGCTTCCTTCAGCACGACTGTCGCTCTTGTGTGTCTCTCTCTCTCACTAGATGCTTGCTAAAGACTCAGTTTAGATACTTGGTTAGGCTTTGGCAGAATACTCACAACTGAATTCCGGAATACTATACTTAGAATATACATCCTCTGTCCACAAGGATTAAAAACACTTTTACCTCCCTAAATAATTTGAGAACTAAATCAGAATCTCTCAGCCATCTGAACAGGAAAAGGAAGCCAGTTAATAACACGTTATCCCTGAAGAAAATATAACAAAGAAGCTATTATGGTTTTTGCCTGTTACATGTCTCCGTAATAGATTTTTAAAAGCTTTGACCTCAGTGTACTAATCTGGATTATTTTAACTCACAATAAATACATTTCACTCCCCTTGTTTTCTTGAAATACTGATTTGAATCTATCAACTATTTCACCTAAAATTACACATCCTGACATATAACAGTTTCTCATACAAACAATTCCATGACAATTAATCTTCACTCTGCTGGAGGTAGACACCTCATTTTGAAAGCCTCCAGAGCAATTAAAGAATTTCATTTTGTCCTCTGAAGGGCATGACTGTCCTTAGCTCACTCTTCTTCTCTTGTTTTCTACTTTTCTTGTCAATGCAGCTGGCATTTAACCAAAATGCTGTTTCTGAATTGTCCCTTTCTTCGCTCCCCTTGTTTCTTCTTCTCTCCTTCATTCTTTCTTCTGTCAACATCTCACTGTTGTCTGTAGGATGATTGATGATGGTACAGAGGTTGCTTACTGATCCTTTGGTGAGGAGGGATGAATGCTTCTGTTTTAAGAAAGGGAGATATATTGACATTTTACTTATGTTGAATGTTCTTCACTGCAAATGTAGTTACCTTCTTTAACACCTTCCTATACATGTTCCAAACACTTGCCACCCTAGTCACAAGCTTCACCACCTCTGCCAAATATGAGAGTTATACATTACATGACCGTAACCAGCATTATCCTATTCAGAAAATGAAATAGACTGATATTTCTAGCTGGACAAAAATTTAACTCTGTCTGTCTTGCCTGCATATCCTTTGTGCACTCTCTGGTTTCCTGTTATAGCAGGAAAGTGTGATCTAAAGCTGCAGTGTGGGCCAAACATTGAGTTATTTTTAAAACACCTAATCTTTCTGTTTGAAACCCTATTTTCTCATTTCAGATGTTACTAAGAAATTCCTGACAATGGAGGCATATACAGAAACTAATTATGTAAAAAAAAAAACAGTTAACAGCAAACAAACCATAAACTAGCTAGAGTCCAAGTGGTCTTCAACACTTAGTCCTTTCCACCAACACTGTTTTAGATTTGTGCCACTAAAATTCAGCAGTGAAATAAGTCACCAACAGTAGTAACTGAACAGTTATGGGACTTTATAATAAAATATGTCAGTCTTTACTGCCCTCAACTTGTGTAGGCCCTAGCCATGGAGAACAATCTTAGTTACCTCAATAACACTAAGCAGAAGTCATACCCAATTCAGGTGATGACAGTATCAGAAATAACTCTCAGCTCTGTAGCAGCTCTGGATTTCCCTCACTTTCTTTTACACAGAGGCAGCTGTTCTTTATCTCCTCTTGAATAAAATTGCACACTAGATTCAAAAGCAGTTTAAAAAAATATTAGTTCCATTTGTATGACAATTGGACTATCCATACTCTAGCAGTCCTTTTCTCTGCAGTCTCCCTGCTTTGTGTGTGTGAAATGCTGTAACATGATGTTACCATCAAATTCTTGTCTCTTTGATTATATCTAGCTCGATGTCAATAATGCCCGTGTCTCTGCCATTAATTTGTGTGGGTTATCTAAGGGGTTTGGGGTCATCCTGGGAGTTCTTATCAGATACATGGAGGTATGTGGAGTGACAAGCTTGTGAGTCACTTGGGATGTGTACGTGTATAGTGATACTGTAGCCTCCTCATACGAGGAATACACTTAGAATCCTTGATCTAGCAAAGCTATTCTGACTCATTAAAGCTCAGGAATATGACAGATGAAGGTATTTTGAGAGTATTCCATCTGATTTTGAACAACTAGCTAAGTAAGAAAAGGTCAACACTTAGGACTTGGTATTTATATCCTGAATATATAATATAAAGGGCAGCAGAGTGCAATAGGTTTCCTGATGAGCCATGAAGGGAATGTGCTCATATTGAGAAGCAACTTTTAGCGGGATGGATTTAGGTGAGATGGGTTGTGCAGCTACAAACCTCTTCCATCCTGTAAAGGAAGCACCAATGGCCACTTATTTGCCAGGAGTTCTTTGGATGCATGGTGGCTTATCTGTAGAAGTTCTGCCTAAAAGTCTCTGCCTTGCTCTAACAGCTTTGTTCTGTCAACATGTTGTGTAGAAATTAGCTAAATAATGCATTTTTTTTGTCACAGTGATTTAGTAAGATCTGAAACTGAGAGGGCTTGCATGGGTTGCTTAAAGCAACCCAGCAGTATGAAAGCAAGAAAATTGGAAGTCAATAGTGAGCCAAATATTGCAAACTCTGTTACTGCCTGGGGTTGGGAGAAGGAGTAAACCCAAATCATTGAAATCTCCTGTCACTCAGTTGTAGAATCATAAATTGAATTGCTCAGGAAGGGGTCTTTAAAGATCATCTTGTTCCAATCTCCTGTCATGGGCAAGGACACCTTCCACTAGACCAGGCTGCCCCAAAGCCTCTGACCTTGAACTCTCCCAGGGATGGTCATCCACCCTGTCTCTGGGCAATACACTCCAATGTCTTGCCACCCTCATTGTAAAGAATTTCTTCCTAATATCTACTCTAAAGCAACCTTTTGACACCTCACAGGGCATATCTACGTTTAATTCAGTCCTCTGCCTTCCTTTATACTAAAGAGATGGGCAGTATTCCAAATAGATATAAATTTATATTTACCCTAGAGGAGTGGGGAGAAGCAAGAATATTAAGTTTCATTTCAGACTTTCCAGACAAACTATAGTTTGTTTTTCTGTGTGTTTTTTTTTTGTCCATATTTTACTTTCCTGTTTCTTTAGTGGTTTTCTGATTTTATTTCCTTTACCTGTTCAGTCCTGGTTGTCTGCTTTGGATATCTCATCCCACACACATCCTTCCTGCCTGTCTTAGTCCGTTTCTGTAGACCTCACAGTTCAGGTTCCTGTTCTTTTTTCTAAGCATCCTAAATCCTTATTCATTGTGCATCCAGATCTGTGCTGTCAGCTCTTAGTCACAATATCCATTCCCTACCAGTTTCAATTCCCAGCTCTTCACAGTTTTCTTTCTATAGCCTGATGCTTTTGGTGTGTTGTTTGGGATGGGTTCTCTCTTCCTTTGACTTGGACAGCTTCTTCCTTTTTCTGACAGGGTACTGGAGAGGTCAGTGAGAACTTGGAAGGGGAGGACTGCCTTCTCAAATGTGGTCTGGTTTAATCTCATAACCTCCACTGTGTTTTCACTCCTCATATATGAAGATTTTACAAGTGTCAAAAAATTAGCAACCAACAAACATAGGGAAAATTAGGCTTTCTCAGTATAAAAAGCAAAAGGGATCTGAAGAGACACATGACTTAGATTTGTGTGACAAGAAAATCCTTTTGTACAAACTCACTTTTATTAGAACCATACTGGGAAAGCCAAACCTCTCAGTATAATTGTCTGAATATTTTAGAATTCTCTACCAAGAATTTACTCGGTCCTTCACATTCCTAATATCAGTGGAAACCCCTCAGGAAAATGGCATTCTTGTAACATCTTCAGAAGTGAGAATCCTTTATTTGCTACATTAAACATTTACAACCTAATGTCTAATCTCTCCAGTCCCCTGAGGTATATCAGACTCAGAATGAGTTTTCTTGGCATTCACATCTACCTTAATGCTCTATCTCAAGGCTGTTTTGTTTAGGATTTGAGTGGGTTAATGTGGTGTTAAGATCACAAATTGAATCCTTTCATAATAATAAATGGGGAAGTTAATTGAATTTTATTTTTTCCTTATTGTGCCATGCACAGTATATTCAGGCTTCCTTCATTTATGTCCCCAATACTATTAGAGTTGACTAACTTTAGGTATTCAACATAATGGGCAGTTAATAGGTGGAAGATTTGTTTGTTGTTTATAAATTCCATAGCTAATTTCATGAGAACTTAGAAAATCACTATTAATCCTGCAGTTAATTAGAGCACCATGTTAGCCATGCTGCTGCATCTACCCAAGTCTCCTCCTGCTGATACTCCATTTTGATTAGTGTTGCTAGGAACAAAAAGCTTTCTGCAGTACTGGTTCAGAATATGAAGTAACTGTCTGCCCATCTCATTTCCTGAGGTTCTTGCACTGCTGCTCATCACTGCAGTGTTAGGGTCTGTATCCACAGCTGCCTGGACAAAGTTGGTTTTCATCATTCAGGGAGCACAAAGGAACTGGGAGCCGGGAGCAAGTGGCCAAAACAGCAGGTGCCTCAGGAAAGAATTATCTGGCACTTGAATGCTGTGGCTTGGCTCATTATCTGACACTATCCCGTATTTTTGGCATATTCCCATGTGTGGGTTTATCCATAAATGCACAGGCATGGACAGTGTGAGGGTGTTTGGAAAGTTGCTCAGTAGTGCTTTTGCTCTCAATGTAGTTGTTTGCCCTCCCACCTCTCACCTGACATGTCCAGCAATCAGTGTCCACATCCTCCTCCACACAGCATTGTTCAGCAAATACAGAAGCTCCTTTATTCCTGTATGGAAGCATCCAAAATGTTATTGAATGCCATGCATGTTGACTTTGACTTTAACTGATTTATCATAAATTAACTCCTTTTGCCACTCTTGCACTGTATTGCCCTATTTTTAGAATGAGAAACAACCCTGTAATTTCAACCCCATTATCAATCAAATATTTGCCTTTGTTTCCAAACAGCAACTATTGTAAAGAACTTTGAAAGTCTTGACTGTGTGGTGCATTTTATTCACTTATTGTGATTTATGAAAAAAGGTGGCTGGGAATATTTTCCTTGCTGAAAACCAAATGGATCTTGCAAAAAACCTCCAACCAACCCACAAAAAACCCATAACAAATCCAAAGCAAAAAAACCCTAACCACCAACTTCAGAAAGCAACACTTTAGCATGTACTATAGTGTTATCTAGTGATGGCACTAAAGGTTTTTCAAAGAGCATGAACCATATGAAATGGAGCCCCTTGCAATCCCCCTTACACACCTTACCCCTTTAGCCATTATCCCCAAGAGCCAATTCACAATTTCCATACAGTTAAGGTGGAACATTTCTTTTCAAGGACCAAGTCACAGAGCCCAGCATTTCAGAATTGTTCTATGGCCACTGGCAACTGGGATGACATAATTTAATTAGAACTGTGAATCATTACTTTTTTCTTTACTCATTAGATGAGACCCATAAATATCACCACTAATATGTCTATTTCGTATTAATTTTTTCTTTTTAGATATTTTGGTGGGTTTCTTCAGAATTCCAAAAGTTCCTGAGATTTTTTGGACTGTCAGGAATGGTGATAGTTAAGGTTTTCAGTTCTGTGTTATCTGCATTTTTTCATCAGGTCAAAGCTTTAACCCCTGTTAAGTGCATAGAAGAGAGACAAAGCCTGTGGTGACAGTTTATGAGCTAATGGTGTAGCTCCCTAGTGCTCTGTAGCTATTGGTGGTGTGGCTGTGTCTGCTGCAATTCACTTTTTAGTGCTATAAATTAATTTAACTAACACTTCTTTCAGTAAGGGCTGCAAAGGGATCTGCTGAATTGAAGCTAGATAGTCATTAAGAACTCTCTGCAAAGAGTTTATGGGTCTTCTGTCAGAGCAGGTTAAGCAATAATAAACACTAAGCAAGGACAATCAGTCTGTAACCCAGAGCACTGGAGCACATGAAGTGTAAACCTCATGGTTGACCCTCACTTGTCTCTCAGTTCTGTAAAGAAAGAATCTGCAAGGTCACAGTGAAGACTCTTCCCACCTGGCCTTCCTGAAAATGTGCAAAGGAGATTGTCATCACTATTGGATGTCAGTGTTTCAGGAGGCATGCAAGTTCTTTCATTCTTCCTGCCTATCCCTTCTTTATGTCCTTGTTTCTCCATCCAGCATGTTTTCCCTGCTTCTGGTGTTCCTGGGTTCATAGCTGTTCTGCTGTTTTATTTGCTTTCTAAACACAATACTGGCAAGGTTGTTGAACCCTGCACTGGTCTCTGAGGTCTGCATGAACTTGGCTGCTCTAGGTTCTTCTCAGGTCTTCTCCCTGAAACCACTGAACTCCTCTTTGTACTTCTAGCCTTAGTGGACCAGAAAAACAGAAGCTGTGTTCCCCAGTACCTCTTAGCATTGTCTTGTTCTCTTACCAGAATGAAGAGCTTCTTGGTATTTAAATATCTATTCCTCTTAATCAACTTCTTTTCAACAGCAGGAAAGGCAGCAGCACAGTTGTGTTTTGTATTTATCTCAGAAACCTTGGTGATTTTATGTTGCTGCTCATTATCCAGTTATCAAAATTGTTTATGAGTTGGTATCCTGTTCTCCTTCTGGAATAATTCATGTGAGGTTTTAAATATCCTTCCTGCTGATCCCATAAATTTTTGGGGCATTATTTGATTAAAGACCCTCCAGGGAGGAAAAAAAAGAACTTCATTCAGTGATTCAATTTTACAAAATCAGGTACTCAAGAGTTTTAACTTGTTTTCTTTTTATTTAAAGAGATCTTTGTAGGTAGCTCTCTTGGTACTTTCTTGTGGACTCACATATACTTTTTTCTCTGTTTTTCTTTTTGTGGATTTGTTTTGGACTCTTTTTGGCTGCAAGAACAGAAAGACTGTGGAAACCTAAATATCCTGTTATTAAAAATTTTGTCCTCACCTGAAGGGAATTATTTGCTGTATTTTTACACGCTATTTTTTTTCTGACTAAATATGGAAATGTGTCAGTTTGGTGTGTAGATGGAATAGGGCCTGCTTAGATTTGAAAGCAGCACTGTATCAAAATAACATGGTGTTGGTCAGTTTCCTCTGAAATCAGGCTGTAACTTTCATTCCTTTAAATATGAAGACTCAAATCAAAAATTCCAAAAATTAAATGTCACTCTTACTTCAAGGTATATGGGCACCCCCCTAAACTCTTGTTCTGAGGAATGGTCCTTTCTTTGCAGTTAATATTTGATGTTGACTTCAGAAAATTTAACTGAATGTGAAACCATGAAAGATGGTTGAAAACTGAAATATTTGATAATTATAAATGGGTGAAACTAATGATGAATAATATGCTTTTAAATAACTGTTTGTGAGGACATTAAACAACGAAGTCAAAGCCCATTGCAAATCTGTTAAATTCAAGAAACTTAGCTAAAGAGATTTTTCTTTGTTTTTTGATTTTTCAGCCATTCCCCTTGGAATTATAGTTGTACGAGGAGACTGCGACTTGGAGACTTGTCGTATGTACATTGACCGTCTACAAGAGGTGAGGCTTCTGTGAATTTAGATATCACTTGCTAATCTATTATGTTCTTCTTTCAGTTCTGAGTGCAGAGGTCTAATAGTTGCAACAACCGTATATCAAGACCGTTGCAATTTGCCTACCACTAAAACCAAAATTCTAGAATTAAGATATGATGATAAAAGTACTGAAAAATATTTCCTAAACAGGAAATGAAAAATCCTACTGATTCCTTTTAAATGATAACATAATTGTCGTGGATGGGTGTGTTTAAGTCTCCTTGATTAAGAATAGAATGCCAGGACTTTCCACACACCTTGCTGAAATTACTTAAGTTATGGATTAGAAAGCATGTTATGTAAGGATAAGTATTGTGGTATTTGAGTGGGTCTAATGATGCAAATACCATTCCCTAATACTGTCATGGAGTAGTCTGAGAAACCACTAAGCACTACAAATATCAACTAGATATTTTTAAGTATCACAGATGTATGTTCATGTAGCTAAATGCTCTTAATGTCTTGACCACCTTGTCTTATGGAAAGTTCATTCTACAGTGCAGTCTGGGGAACAGAGACTCCAAATGTCTCATTACTCAACTCATTTTAAGTGTTTATGCCTTTAGGGATAAAACTAATGGATTTTCATTAACGTACTGTCTCTGATTTTTTATTTTTTTTCTTTTTAATCTCTTAGTGATATGTTTCATTAACATTTACAAGTGTGAGGACATTACATAGGTTTACAAAGAGTTGGTCTAATTTGCTTAGGAACTATGAACCTCATCCCTTCCATTCAACTGTTTGGGAGCCATCAACTTTCCATTGGTTTTAGGGGTCTGCATTTGCAGTCTGAATATGACCTTCAGTATCTCACTTAAGACTTTCAGTTCTTCTCATTTCTGAACATCCAGACCTGAGGTGTGAGTGTTATTATCAGGCATAAAAATATATTTTAAAGTGCATAAGGTGCATACCATGAGGTAAAGTGTAAGATACATATTTGAAATAAGTGGTATGGAAAATTACAATGAAATGATCGTGATGATGTTCTCATCAGGGTACAAATGTGAACTCATACTGAGCTCAGGCAGTTCAAGGGACAGTATTAGGTGGTGAATGGTTGTACAAACCTGGAGGAAGCACAGCTAGAAGTTCTGGTTGGATTACCCATAGCTGTTGTGGAGGAACTGTGTTTCTCTAACCTTGTGCAGTTTGTGTGCTGGGTTTTTTTGTTGTTAGGGTGTGTGTGGGGGTGTGTGTGGGGGTGTGTGTATGAGCCTAATTTGGCTCAGACTCATTTGCAGGGAATAGAAATGCCAAAGTTTACTGCGCTCTGCCAACTTGCATGCTGCTGAAGGGTAATGCTCTGTAGACCAGGCTCCTTGGTCGGCTTAGTTATGAGCTATAAGTATTTGACAAAATCTCTATTAAAATAAATTAGACTCATGAACCCTGCTAAATATCAGGATCATTCTGATATGACCTCCTTGGAATGAGGTTGTCTTAAAACAGAGAGAACTGCCAGTGGTTTTCTTTAGTGCATTAATCACTCAGAAATATTTGCAAAAAAGGCTTAAATTTTTCAACATATTTTCATTCAATTTTTTTGCTGATATTCTAAATTTAGGTAGTTTTCATGGAACAAAGAGATTTTTACCACAGTTATGATCCATTAACATAATCTCTGGTTTTGAAGCTTGTTTTTTTGACCAAATACCTAGAAATCTAAACTTTAAGTCAGCTTTCCATGACTATTCTAGGGTGTTTGTTTTATATGCTTAAAACCAGTGGGAAATACTGGCAAAAGGATTTGTGTTTGCAAGCACTTCAGATAGTAGAACTGCAAACAGTTCTTGTTGCTTTGATCTTTTTCATCACTGCCGTGTCTTTTGTCCTTCTGCTAGGACCTACAGTCGGTAACTTCTACTACACAGAGAGTTCATTACCAGGTAAGATAAGCTTTCCTTTTAGTATCAAAACAAAAAAGTCTTAACAATGGGAACTGCACTCTGCATTTGAACCCACGTGTTCTTGGGTTAAATATATTGAGGTGAATTTCTGATTATCATTTACTGTTTAATGTTGGAGGTTCATTCTGATTTCTCTTGGACAATCCTTTTTCTTGCCAGCCTTATGGGATCAGCTTTAAAACTAGCACAGCATGATGATGCAAGTGATATTGCAATAGCAGTACCTTGCTTACTGAAGTGAATGAGAGAATGTGTCCTGTAGGACAAATGACAAAAGTGAAACTGTTTCTCTGTCTGAGAAACTGAGCAATAACATGTTATGTTGCATAGCTTTAGTGATAAAGTCTATCACTGAGAAAAAAAGGTGTTTTAGCAGGCCTAATAATTCTGTACATGACAGTCATCTACCTTTAGCATAATTTTCAGGGTAATTTTTTAATCCATCCTGGGCACAAAGGTGTTTTCTGCATGAGACAAACAAGTTTTAGGTGACTAGTTTTTGAAATTGGTCTCTATGCATTTTATAACTTTATTCTACAATTTATGCAATACAGAACTTGCCTTTATGGTTAGAAGTATTGTTGCATATTTCTCTCACTAAAATAATTCATTGCAGAGTGCTTAAATTGGAAGTAAACTAACTCAGATTAACTCTGCTGACTACTGAAAAGATATTACCACAGAGACTTGGCACAAACCATGGTCAGCTGACAGAGTGCTTAAGATGACAAGCTTGCATGGTGTTGATAGTGTTTTTCTTAGATTTAATAATGCAAGTCTTGTTGGATCAGCAGGAAGGAGTTCACTGAGAAAGCATACAGAGATCCAGTGACAGGAACCAATTGTGGTGAAATTGCAGAGAATTTCTTGGGTGTTAATGATTACTTGGGTGATACAGAATTCCAGATTCAAGAGGATGCCTGTAGATGAGCTGACTGCAGACATTATAAGAAAATGCAATTTGGCATGTTTTCCTGGACTTTCTTGCCTTCTTATCAGTTCATGGTTTGTTTCTTCATTTCCCTGTGTAATGTTAACCTCATCTTTTTGACATTTCCATCAATCATTGCCCTGGAACTGGGTCTTAGAGCAATGTTAGTGTCCTAGCAAATTGACTAGTAAACCATCATGTATGATTCTGTTCCACTCATTATAAATTAACCTAAGTGGCTGCTGACTGTTCCATGTGTAGGAAACTGCCTGAGGTAAAATGAAGAACTAAATCTGTTTATATGGTGAGGTCTAAAAGAGAGTATGAAATGTTGAAAATTGGCTCCACACTTGGCTGTAACCCCTACAGTTATAGCAGTATATAAATTAGCTGCCTAGCCATCTTCTTTAGTGCACAGCAGTGTGAAATCCATAACATATCATCCATTTTTTATGATGCTACATTTTGAATGCGCCCCTCTCTGTGTTTTGCCTTCAGTACTTGTTTGTCCTGGTTTCTTCAAACATTGTTTTTTTTCTCAGTGGGTCATTTCTGCAAACTGTCTTGTTAGGTTAATTTGAGGTTTGTTCCTTGTTGGTATCCCTCTACATATTACAGAAATGGGAAAAAGTGGGGGATAAAGGGCGTGAATAAGATGCTTGAAGTGATGGAACGATCTTCATACTTCACTAATAAGGTGTCATGGGGACTTTTAGGTCTCATAAATGCAGTTCTCTTGTGTGATTGCTCTGCAGCTCAAAACATGGGAAGTCAGCAGAAATATTAGTAAGCCCAGGTGCAAATGAGAAAAATTATACTAGATTTGTTTCTCATTCTGTTTTGTTTCTCTAATGAGTTTAATGCTCATAAAATATCCTTCTCATGGGCCTGAGACTTTGCAAGCTAGTTCTGCAGTTGAACTGTAATGAAGTCTTGGAAGGAGGATATCACAATATGCAATTTTTTATTTGAATTTACATTTACCAGCATTCTTCCTTTTCCCAGTATTATGTACTCTGTTTTTTCCTTATTTTTGCTCTTTGTATAAAATACTTTTTAGTACACACCATTATTGGATGTTTTCTTCCTTTTGTTCTTGGTGTAGCAGTCCTCTTCTTTCCACACAGAGTGGACTAAATATTAAGATACATAAAATTGTGCATGTAGGTACATAGATGTTAGCAAATCTAATGGATTTCAGTGATCTTTGATTCTCTGACATACACCTCAGTTGCAATACAAGCAAACCTAAGCATCCCCCAGCTCTGTTAGTCCTTCTTAGAGAAAGAAAGGGTGTATTTTAAAAATGATTCTATGAAACCACTGAGATGTGTTATTTGGTCTCCATGTGCAGATATAGTTCCCTTTATGGAATGTTACTGTCATTGTCTCCATCTCTCTTGCAATGCACAGAGGCTGAAGACATGAGAGCAAGGTTTATGGAATCAACTAAAATCCTCCCTGTTGCTTCTACTTTTCTTGCCATGTGACTTGGTATACTAATTTGTAGTCTGTCATCTGAAAGAGGAGTAAAGTTTAATCTTGAGCAAATATGCTCCTGAATTTACACTTTTTGCAGATGTGTTGATTGTATTGCTTAATATGTAAATAAAGATAGAATCTATCTATATAGCAATTCTGTGCATGTGCCCAAGATTGATGTTGTTGTGTTTTGTCTTGTGCAAATATATTTGGGTTTAAATGTTATATCCCAGTGGATTTAGGAAGTTGACTGACCATCCACTGGCATCATGGAGCACAGCCATGACTACCCTCTGCTTTCTTGAGGTCTCTTTTGCCTCTCCAGCTCAGTGAGAGCAAAAAATGCATGGGGTAGCCTGTTTGAATCCTTGGTGAGTACAGGTCAGGAAGAAGGTCACTCCAGTCATTTCATTTTGTTCCTGAAGTAACATTTGTCAGCTCTCCAGGAGCCAAACCTTTTAGCCAGAATGGGAACATGTTGATGTAGGATGTGTATTTGTTTGACCAGTGGTGGTGTTCAGACCTGCACTCTCTATATTGTGGGTGCAGGGAATAACATACTTTTTCACCCCAATGTGCATTTGGGACAGAGAAGAGGCAGACAAAGTGGGGAATTGCTTTAAGTGGCAGATTGGTAGAGGAGGGAAAGTGTAAAAATACTCATCTGGAATAAAGGAAGGTGACAGATACTCTCAGGCACTTCATGTGACTCCTGGGGATCATCCTGTGCTGCGCTAAGAGTTGCACTCAATGAATCCTTGTGGTCCCTTCCAATTCAACATGTTCTGTGATTCTGTGACAGCACATAAGGAAAAAGCACAGTAATTGGAGTTTGTGGCTGCATATGATACTGATGTGTGTCTTTCAACTCTTTCACCTCCCTCTTCCTGTGTCCCCACAAATAAGCTGAGATGCTCTTGTTGATGCAAAGGTTTTTGGTATTGCTGAGCTGAAGAGAAGGGAATAGCTAAAGATGCAGCTGAAACTAACCATGCCAGTTTACTCTCTACTATTTTTGCAGTCAAACCCTGATGTAATGGGGAAGAAAATCCAGTGGGTTTAGCTTACGTAGCTTTTACACATTGTGCATTGTCAGTAGAGAAAAATGAAAAAAAGGTGAAGTCTAGAAAATAGCCCTTTTTAGAGAAAAAAAACCCTGTTGTTTTTTAAATGTATTTTCCCTGCCCTATCCAGGACCAGGAAAGCTCTTTTCCCAGAGTACTTTCTGTTCAGAGGCTCTCTCCCAGATGGTGCTTCCTAGATGGTAAGTGTATCTCCCTTGTCTTGGGCTTAGCATGCTGCTTGCTTCTGGTGTGCCTATGAAGGATATTTCATCTGAGTGTTACTGCAGAGGTGTATCCATTCCTTCTTGTTACAAGGCAAAGGTGAAAAAGGAGCTGAGTGACTCCCTTTCCCCTATAAAAAGTGAAACAGGCCCTTCATCTAGCAATCAAAATGTCTGCTGTAGCTTTTTCATCCCAAGGAGATCTGCTCCCCTAAGGGAGGTCAGTTTGGTTTATTAGTGTCTCTGCTGTAATGCACAGACTGAGTGCATGGCACTACCTGAACTCACAGCACAGCTGGTTGTGGCAACGTGCTGCTGCTGGTAAGGCTGTGCTCTGCACTCTGGTTTCTTTGTAGGTTCTGTAGTCTTTAGGCACTATAGTATTTAGGTGATGGAAAGTACCTGCCTTTCCTTGTAACTCTGCACTTCATATAACTCCTGGAGGAGCTGCACTTGTATTTGAGTCAGACTTTGTCAAAGCAGACACCTGATCTGGACTTTACATCAGGCTCCAGAGCACAGGAATTAGCAGTTGAAATGGATGGCATCTGCTTTTACAAAAGCGTCAGCATGGGGAGACTTAAATTTTTAATATTCTAAACAAAACCAAATTCTCCTTGGCAATTTCTAATCACTCTTCCTTGTCTCTCATGAGGGAAATTGATAAAAAACATATTGAGATTCTGTTTGGTTTTTGGAGAAAGCTGGTTGGGTAGATGCATTCAGTTTTTGTCTTTAGTATTTGATATTCCCTTACAGTGCCAAAGCCTACAATGCCTGTATCACTGTGCTCTTGTGTCAAAACTTCAGAGTGAATGAACCTGATTTCACTCATCAAATGAAATGCAAAACAGATACAAAAAATAGCATCTGATGAAGCACATTGTAGATGATAACATACTTTCGGGTTTAGTAATACAAATTATTTGTCAGTGACAAAATTCATGATATGTGCTTTATTTAGTGAATGTCCCCTATTTTCATGTGTTTTTCATGAGTAGCATAAATTTTCCTTGAACATATTTTTAATTCAGAGTGAATATCTGTGGCCATGCATTTGATTTACAAAGAGCTCCCAAGGATGTTATTGTTCTTTAGATTCAAAATTTAAATTAATCCTATTAGACCCATCAATTTAATTATATGCTTGCCATACTCTCATTGGAACAAAGAAGTAGCTTTTTTCTGTCGCATATTTTAATGTAATCAATTCTTCTTATAAGCCAGAAGTCCATTTAATACATTTTTTAAATATTTATTTCAAGTTAATATTTTCAGTGACTATTGTTTTATTAAGCCTCACCTTTAAACTCACCATTTAATGGGATAGGAATATCATGGAATCATGGAATGATAAGTATTGGAAGGGATCTTAAAGATTATCTAGTCCCAACCCTCCCTACAATGGGCAGGGACGCCTCCCACTAAACCAAGTTGCTCAAGGCTTTATCCAGCCTGGCTTTGAACATGGACAGGGCTGGGAAACCACAACCTCCCTGGGCTGCATGTTCCAGTATCTCACCACTCTCACAGTAAAGAATTTCTTCCTAATATCTAACATGAATTTCTCCTCTTTCAATTTTTACCCATTACCCCTTGTTCTGTCACTACAATTCCTAGTGAGGGATCCCTCTCTGGCTTCCCAGACAGCCCACTTCAGATATTGGAAGGTTGCTATGAGGTCTCCATGCAACCTTTTCTTCTCCAGGCTGAACAGCTCCAACTTTCTCAGCCTGTCTTCATAGGGAAGGTGCTTCAGTCCTCTTATCAGCTTTGTGGCCTCCCTCTGGACTTGCTCCAACAGCTCCATGTCCTTATCTTGGGGACACCAGAACTTTATGCAGTGGTCCAGGTGGGGTCTCATAAAAGCAGAGTAGAGGGGGAGAACCACGTCCTTTGACCTGCTGACCACATTGCTGTTGAAGCCCAGGATGCAGTTGTCTTTCTGTGTTATGAGCACACACTGCCAGCTCATATTGAGTTTTTCATCAACCGTTTCCCCTAAGTTCTTTTCCGCTGAGGTCTGCTCTCAATCAGTTCTCCACTCAAACCATAGCCTGCCTGGGATTGCTGTGACCCAGGTATAGGACCTTGCACTTTGCTTTGAGACTTCTCAAGTGTGACTGGATCCCTCTGGATGCCATCCCTTCCCTCCAGCATGTTGACTGCAACACACAGCTTGGTGTCATCAGTGAACTTGCTGAGGGTGCACTCAGTCCTGCTGTCTGTGTTGCTGACAAAGATGTTGAGCAGTTTCAGTCCCAGTAGTGACCCCTAAGAGACACCACTTATAGGGACATAATGAATTAATTAGATTATGCTCTTGTGGTGCCACTGTGACTTCACTGACACAGGGATTGTCTTACGTAGTAGTGATGTTAGCACAGTCCATTTTGTCCATGCAGTTCTGCTCAGACTATTTTCTTCACTATGGCTCTCTTGTTTATCTGTCTTGCAGCAACTTCTGCTGATCGTTTTTACCGCATTGACAGATCTCAGGTAAATCTTTATTCTGTTATCATTTCTATAGATTTTTTTGTTTTTTTTAAAGCTATGTCAACTGCAGCTTAAAATTAATTATCTGCTATTCCTCCAAAATGTTACTGGCATCTCATGAGAAATAGAGATAATATTCTGGCCAATTTTTTAGTTGATGTAATTCACATTGTTTCAATGCTGCCTCGTATCTGCTGACCATCTGCCCTTCTGCTTCCTACCAATTTGATATACAGATCAGAATTTTTTGCACTTGTCATCCTTATTGTCTTACTAAAGGCTTTTGTGTGGCACCAGTGTATTTGCATTTATCTTTTCACTGATGCTTTTAGGCACCAGAAGTCTTGATTCTGTTTATATGTTGACCATGAAATAACTATGGAAGTTAAGGTGATGTTACAGTTTGAAAATTATGAGCAGGATTGCATCAAATATTCCCAAGGAACCCCAAAACAATGTGTAGCTCTGCTGGATTCAAACCTGTGGTATAATTTGACAATCTGAATATATTTTCTAGAAGACACTGAAAATTTTACAAGGCTTTTGGTGCTTCTGATTTGTAGCCAGAACAAGCCAATTAGCGGCTCAGCATTAAGTGCAAATTGTTGATTTCACACAGTGGTCATTTTTATCTGGTCCCCCTGAGAACTGTGTAAGCTGTTTCTGAACCACATGAACATATTACTGTTTCTTAGCAAAAGCAGCTGGTGCTTTAGTTCAAGCAGCAGGAGCTGTGAATTTAGTTCAGAGTTCCCAGGTTCAGTGCCTGCATGTAGCCACCGTGGGATTTCTTTGTACACATTGTACATCTTTGCTTTCATGTTGTACTTTAACATTGGGAAGGCACAGGTGAAGAAGATGCAGGTTAAACTAGGAAATTTTTGGCTTATTCTGCATTTGTTTAATACTTGATGCTGTAGCAATGGTCATCTTTCTTTCCTATTTCTCTGTCCTGTGTTTCTGTGGGGGAAAGGCCAATACTGTGTGATGGTTCCAGCACACAAAAAACCAGGAGTTTTCCTGCCCATTTGCCTACATAGACAGGCCTACTCATGCTCAGTGGTTTGTTTTTTGGGTTTTTTTCCTGAAAGACAATGAGCCTTCAGTGTCAATAACTGAAAGGAAGGACTAGGAAAGAGAGCTTTGGTAATGGAAATGTGAAAGCAGAATGTACAAGCAGTGGAGGTTTGGAAGAGTGCCCCCAAACAGTGAAAAGTTCTGTCAGCCATCACTGAAAGGGAGATCTCAGCTGTTAGTCCTTGTTTCAAAATGCAAACCTCAGCTTTTTGGTCAGACCTCCAATTTTCATCAAAATGACATAGTGTCACTGAGTAGCAGCCTTTTAAGTGTTACTCTGAGTGTGAAGCTTGCTCATTGAGAATCTTGTTTGACTTGAAATTGATGAAATGTTTACTGGTGGCTTCTGTGGTATTGGTTTCAATGTGGTTTAAGTATGCACTTAAATAAATACACAGAGTCCCCTGAATGCTTTTCAGAAACCTCAACATGCACCCAGCTGGCTGTGTGGCAGCTGAGTGCTCTGAGAGATCAGTGATGGTGCAGGTTCACTATTTGCTGCTTGTATCACTCCAACAGGAACATTTGCACTTTGTGACGGAAATTTCGCAGGACGAGATTTTTATTCTGGACCCAGAGATGGTGATGTCCCAGCAGGCAGGGACGCCACCAGGAATGCCTGATCTGGTTGTGGAGCAGGCCTCTGGGTGAGTGCTGCTGGGATTTGACTTTAGCAGTCATATTAGATATAAGCATCCTTTCTGGTCCCCTCTTCTGAAGGATTGGGAGAGATGGGGAGTTTGGGACAGGAACAAGTCCAGCCATGGTAATGACAGAAGCACAGTAGTGTAACATCTACTCCATTAGGCATTATGGAGCACACAGCAGGACCAATAGACTTCAGCACCTTTTAATCTCTTCTATAGGTCAAGATACCACTTGACTATCTGCCCTGCCATAAATCTCTAATGATTGAATTACAAATTCCTTTTCTGCATGGTTAAGGCTCTGATACCACTGTATAAGGCCCTGAAGCCCTTTGTGTTGCAGAATCATGGTGAAGTGTCTGCTTCTTATCATCCTCTTGACAAACCAGAAATGCTTCTATTCATCTTTAGGAACAGCCTTATATTCACAGTGAATTAATCAATTTTAACTTGCTATGGACTGAAAAATGCTGGGAACAAGTAAGCATAAGACAGCTTCAAAGTGGAGCACTCAGGGTAATTTCTGAGGGGTGAATACTTTTCTCTTCCTTCTTCTATCCTTAGAATATCAGATCGGTGGAACCCTGCTGTTCGAAAGAGGATGCTGAGCGACAGTGGCCTCGGCAAGATTTCCCCCCACTATGAGGTACCTGACAAACAAAAGGACGCCAACCAGACACATATGCTGCAGTAAGAGCTCTCTACCTTTCTCTGTTTGATAATGCATTGTCACCACAGACAACTCCTAGAGTCTTCCTTTAGCTTATTGAATTGTGCCAATGTGCTAAAATCACAGAAGTCCTTTTGCTACTTTTGTTTTTTGCTCCTCCCTTCTGTTCTTCCTCTTTCTCCATTATTATATGTTCTTGGCTTTGTTTCTTTTTCTGTGGCGCCCTGAACTCTTAATTAACCCAGTTCAAGTGTCTGAAAGAATATATGTTATTTGGGATGCCTGAAGTTCCAGCTAAGGAAGTCTTGGTATCTGGTTAGGAGACAAATCAAAGCATTCACCCTCACAGTAGCTCTGGTGCAAGGTGACAAAGCAGAAACCTCTAGAACTGCTGCTTGTTTTCAAAGATACAGGCAATACTTTTCATATAATCTTGAACCATGTAGGATAGCTAAACAGTGGTTTTCTTTCTGATAATTCCCCCATGGATATTCCCTATTTGCTCTGTTAAGATTTGTATAAAACCTTCTCTTATTCTGCTTGCTTATTTCAGAAGTGGTTCTCAACTTTTTGGTCATTTCACTTTATGTTTTCAAAACCATCAGTAGATCTATAGTCACTACCAAACTTTAGATGGGAAACACCTGTTAGATCTCTGCTGGTGGCTTTGTAAGATTCTAGTGTTTGGGGGTTGTTTGTTCCCCCCAAGTACCTAATGTGTAATTACACACATCACTTCCACTTTATGTTTCTAGTTTTACTGTGTCAATATCCCTATGGACAGGTTTTAAAAATTAGTATAGAAAAATTAGGAGTGATGACCCTGTGGTCCTCGTTTCAGATTTTCTTTCTGTCTGGATGTGTGTGGAAAGGGGGCTGCAAGGTGCTTACAGGGCAGGCAGACCCGACAGTTCCAGGACAGATGCAGTGTGGATGACAGGCTGTGTACTCATGTGGCTAAAATTGGAAACTTTCTAGCAACCTGGAAAATGCTGTCAGGAAAAGGAGATGTAATTGTAAGAAAGGGTGATCTAGGTAGCACTGCCAGGAGACACCTGGTTTTCTCCTATCCCCCTGAGGGATTCTGGATCAGATCTTGGTGCTCTTTGCAATGTGAAGAATGGTGAATTCAGGTTCACTGTTCCACAGACTGGAATGGCAGGGCCAAAATTTGCAGCTGGCAAAGCAATCAGAAAAATGATGCTTAGACACCTTTTAGGCAGTGTAGAGAGATGTTGAGAACATGTGTACTAATTGCTAAGAGGAATGATTTTATTTACGTCAGCATGAATGGAAATGTTTGCTTAGCTGTAACAATTACATTTGGTAGATTTATTAAGTACAAGGAAAGCTGGTGTCATTGGCCAGAGTAAAGAGTATCTGTCACTGTCTATTCTAAGGAATTGTTTTCTTTACAGCTTTTCTAAACTTTAATTGTTTTGACTGAAATTTTTCATAGTAGGACTCAGTCTTTGACTATTTTTCTTGTAGTAAAAACTTCAACAAAAAAGTCAGTTCTTTCTGAAGACAAAATTTGTGGGAAATGTGCTGCTTTAAATTATCTCCTTTCAGATAAATAAATCCAGCAGTTTTTCCCTGAGATGTTTTAGTGCTGGTAGTGGAATGGAGTTTTGGAGGCCTGACATTTAATAAAATGTCATCATAATGCCAGGGAGATGCCTTTTGCTGTCTTGAAAATTACCCCTGAGTTTGCCCTGCCGATGAGGTTGTTCATGCACTTTGGAGACAGCTCAGATTCAAGAACTTTGCTTTCAAAAGTTGTTTTCTGTTGTACATGCTCATGGAGGACTTATGCCCCTCTGTGCTCAATTCAGGTTGCAGGCTGCCCACAGGGCTGAGGGAAGTGGGGCTGTGCTGCTCACCAGCTCCAGCAGCAAGGAGAAAAGGGATGCAAAGTCATGGTAAAATGGAGATGGATCAGGGAAAGGTGTATGAAGGAAAAAGGAAAAGAGGTTGCAAGAACCAAGGTAGTAGAAGCAAAAAGGGAGTATGTGCATAAAGGTGGAGAACAGGTTTGGAGGATGGGAGCTGTTAGCTAGGAGCACAGAGGACATGCAGGTGTCTGGAAATCAGCATGGGAATAGTGCAAAGGTGGAGGCTATGTAGTGCACATAGGGAGGGTCTGTGGCTGGTTATCTCCAGAACTTTGGGGTTTGGGTTTATGCAGATTATTTATTACACAGGTAGGCAAGCTCTGAAATATGTTTAGACACTGCCTCATTTGCTTCCAAGATGGAAGGTGTATAGTAAATCAGTCAGGGGATGGAGTGGAGAAAGCAAGCTATTATTATAGTTGCGGCAGTTGAATGCTGCTCTGGAGGACCGGCTTCTCCTCTCAACATCCCTGATAGGATTTCTGAATGATTAAGATTTACAACAAACATTTTGCAAATGCCCTGTTAATGGTGTGCTCCTGATTCTATGCATGTCCACTGTGAAGTAGGTTTGGTTCCTGGGAGGCCAATACAAGGAGAATTTTAAAGAGAGTGAAGGGCTGGAAACTGAGAAATAGGCTTTCTGTTGCCTGAGGTTGTAATACTAAAATTAATGGAAAGTTTGTGCCTGCTTTCCCAGCTGCAGAATATAGATAATATTGCAACCTTACCTTCAAGGAGCAGAGTGAGGGTAAATTACATGGCCACGAGAAGCTTGGGTACTACGGGGAGACTCTGTCAGAGATGCTTTGTAGAAGATGAATCATTTTGCATTCTGTGTGGTCTTGGTGTTGTAGAATACCATGACGGCTCAAGATATTAATCTTGAGGCTGTGCACTGATACTGAAGAATAGTATAGGTCTCTACCTAAATACTAGGCAAGAGTCCAGTAGAAGAAAGTGGAGGATGGCAGTGTGATTAAAGGTTGTCATAACATTTAAGTGCAACAGGAATGATGCTCAGGTGACATAAGCTCTGACATTTCCAAGATGTTGGATGCTTGACATTGCAACCTAAAATACTCTTTCTAACCTGGTACGTAAAAAAAAAAAGAAAAAGAAAAAAAAAAGGTGCTTTAGAGTGCACTGTTATATTTTGGCAGCTGAAGTAGCCCCCAGATTCTTTACAGAGATTTGTCCCTTCAGAAATTATTTTTCAAATAAAACTTGAGAGGAGGAGTTTAGCAAAATTTCTGAACAGGATTATAGTAGAGAGCAGAGGGGACAATTCCTCCTGTACATGGATCTCTCATGGATCTTTTAAGCGTTATGAGCATCCAGTATTTCACATCTAGCTCAAAGTGCATTATCCTGTAGTCTAGGGCAAGTGGCTGGGGACTTTGTATCAGAGAAAGTGTCATAGCTGCTTCACAAAGACTTCTTTCTGAGTGGTCATTTTTTCTTAAGCAGCTGGAAGTGAACCTCTTCAGGTGTTAGGAACAGATCAAACCACAACTGATCATAATACAGCTGCAGGCTGCTTGGAGTGCATCTGTCATCACTGTATACACATATGTATGAATATGTGTGTATATGCATATTTATATATATAAAACCTCTTTAGGATGAAGTAATTATTTCTGACAAGTGAGAAATGTAGCTAGAAAGTCAAAGTATGCAAATAGAAAGATCCCTTAAATTACAGAAATAAATGGAAGCAGAGAAGAGAATATGTGATCTGAAAATAATTATAATGTTTGGCATTGCTTTTGATCACAAGCTGCTGTGTCAAAGTGTAATTTGAATATAATGGGTTTGAGGCAGGGGTCTTTCTGACACAAAAATTAGGCAGTTGTTTTCAATTCACTGAGCTTCATGTTATTTTTAGCTGGCTTTTGATTTATGATCATTCATGTTTTGTTCCTTTTTTTTATAGCTCTTTGATAGGTAACTCGTGTGGGTGGACAGGACATAAAACAGTGTCTTGATGCAGTAACCAGGAGTAGGGGCAGATTGTAGTTTAACAGGAACATCAATTAGTGTGAACTGTGCATAAAAAAACCCAAAATACAATGGCAAGGCAGTTTACTTGGATCAGAGGTGCTTGTTTTTAAAAAAGCTAAATATTCTGATCTGACTCCACTGAAACACATAATTGGACTCTGCCTTTGTACATCAGTAGGTTCATCCTAATTTTATCCTATGGATGAAATGGTGCAGTGAGTTGTGGATGACCTCATGGCCTACTGTAAACATTTGTTGTTGGCAATATATTTCTCTTCCTAGTTACTTTTGTCACCCTGTTATGGGTTGAGAGCCAGAAAATGAAATGAAATAAAAACTACAACAGCATACAAAGATAAAAAGTTGGTGATACCTTGGTAGAGGTTTAATCTATGTCTTCTAATTGAAGTCATTAATTTTCCCATTGTTTGGGGCAGTAGCAAACACTTTTCTAGCATCTGTCCAGCTGTGATGGTAATGTGTTTCCAAAGCTGCTAGCTGCACTGTCTGAACGGAGCGCATGGCTCGTGAAGGGTGGGTGAAGGTTGGCCAGAATGCCATCTGGTCTTGTCAGGGAGAGGAAGAAAAAATGCCTGTAGGTGCTGGAAGATGGCTGCAGCCCTTTACACTAAATAGACATTAATTAGCTAGTGATACCGTGCAGGCATTGCTTTATGAGGCCGTAATAACCTAGTTCCTCAGAGGGAAGAAGAAAAAGGCTAAATGCCAAGTGTTTTAACTCAGCCAGAAGAATCAGATCATTGCCCAGGAAATCAGTGTGACAGTGCAGATGTTACAAGGCGGTTTAGGGTGTGTTTTTAAGAAAAATCTTTATGTAGTACAACAGGAGAAGGGCATCAGGGATACCAGTTTGAATGTAGAAAAGAGAAGGAATGTTCATTTAGTCAAAGTTTGAAAAATATAAAGAAATTACTCAGAACATGCTAGGCAGGACCTGCCTAGTGACAGTGAACCTTTGAAACATCAAAGGTTGGTGAAGATTTGAAAAATCCAAAGGTTTTTCACAGAACTGTTCCACCAGAAAACTCAGCATCAGCTCTTAAGTAGGCAGAGTAGTCTGCCCTTGTGTTTTTATAGCAAAATCTGAACTATTTTTCAGGTTCAGGTTTAGTTCAAGCTGCATTTATAAGATTAAGCCACAAGAGTGAAGTGCATCTATTTTAACTGGGAATTTGTACACTTGGACAATTTACTTTCCATTGCCCAGATGAGGTTCCATGAGTACTGATTGCTTTCAAACAAATCTTATTTTAGTGAAGGCATAAATCACCATCTGACCTTTACTGTACACTCCTGTGTAGTCCTTATAATAGAACTAGACCATAACAGAGCGCAGTGTCTGTTTTCTCTCAACTCTCCCTTTTCCTGCTCCTCTGCTGTCTTAGATACTTTTACAAATAGCTTGCAAGGCATCATTCTCACTGCCTGAAAGTGGAGAATGAGAAAGGTTTGCCTAAAGCAACTCTGCCTCTTGCTAGGAAAGTGATGTCAAAAAGAAGGAGTTGTTGGTAAAAGGGAAGATGTAGATTCAAAGAAGAGGGAAAATGATGTAAAGGGAATTGAGAATGATTCAGAAAAAGGTAAACATGGGTTAATAGGGCAAGAACTTTCAAAAAAACCAAAGAAAAATGAACTATAAGAGTATAGCAAATGGAGAAGAAATTGTTTGAAGGGAAAGCAAGTTCTCTAAGTGAGATTGAATGTGAACATGCATTTCAGTGTGGGGTCTGGTCATGTATTTTTAAAGCTCTTACTGTTGTCAGCATGATGCAGTCACAATACTTAAAATTTACACACATCCTAGATAGGGGCTACAGTTTATCCACCGTTAGGAAAACCTTTTTTCAGTTGCTGCTGTAAATCTTCCCTTACCCACACTTATGGAGAATTTCTTGACAAAAGTGGCACCTGTTAATTTTTTTATACTTTAATGCACAACTGTGGTAAATAATAAATGTCATGTATTTTATGGTCCTGTTGTGAATATTCTCTTCATATACCTCAAGCTTTTAGCTGCGTTTATTGTATTTGGAGATTTTCAGAGGGAGGGTGGGGGGAAAAGCGATAATTAATTATTGGTTTCCTTTGGAGTTCTACCTCGAAGATACGTGCCTATGGTTCTGAAAAAACAGGTTTCTGCTCTCATTCCTTTAAATGTAATGATGAAAATCTTGCGGATTTTTGGCATTATTTAGATAATTTGTTTTGAAGCTCCTTGCCATCAAAAAGAAAAAAAATCAGCAAGACTTTAACAATAGGAAGGCTCTTAAAAATGGTTGAACCTGGCTGACAAAAAGGAGTGTATTTTTTCTGAGAAATCACTGTTTTTAAAGTCAAACCCTTCCAGAAATAGATCGAATATCTTATTTTTTTCTATATAGCCAGTTCAGTAATGAGCTACTCAGAATCAGGATAGTTATTTTTATATTGTGGTATAATCATTGAATGCAAGAACAATCTGGAAACTGTAGCATTGCAGACAAAAATAATTGCCAGTGAAATTCATACTTTCTTTGTATCAACAAACAAAATTCTTGCTTAATGCCCTGTGCTGCTTTGCAGCCTGTGAGCTTTGAAAAGTTTCTGTATGGACAACTACTGTTGCTGGTATCTGTTACTATTTGGAAGCTACTTTGGGTATCCAGATTTCACAATTTTTCTAGAAGAATCTTTTTTTTTTTCCTTCTGGAGCTGCTTATATAGCAACACCAAGTGCAGCTGCAGATGCAGGTTATATATAAATTTGTCTAAAGATTTGTCTTGTAACTGGAATTAAAACTTTTACCTGTATAATCATTCATTCACAAGTTAGTTCTGAGCCTCTCCGATGTCAATTAATCCATGTCCACCTCCTCCAAGCAATATCTCTAGTTCTAAGGACATTGTCCCTGTAATGGTCAGGAGAAGGGACTCCTGGCCATGTCTGATTAGTAAACACATCTTGACTCAGCTGCAGAAGAAACGCAGAGTTGAGAGAGGAAAACAGTGTTAAAATGACAGAGATTTGAGAAGAACGTTCATACCAAAATATCTTTGCAAAGTCTGCATGAGATTTATCCCAAACCACTGCTTGTGATTTATCCCAAGTGAGGTAGACATGAGAACAGATGTTCTGAACTCAGGATTCAAGAGGCTTTGTGTTACTTCAGTCATTTTTGTACCATTTCAGGTGTGGTTCTGGGCATGCAAAGACCCTGGTGTTTTTCTCTTTTGTCTGAAGGCACAAAAGCAGTATTAGGGAAAGTGTTGCCATGCACAGTCCCTGTTAGGTCAGGGGATGAGCCATTGCCCTGTGGTGATTGCACCCATCAGACCTGAGGGACCTTTGCAAACAGTGAGAATCAAATGGTTCTGGAAAGTATTCTGTAGAAACTTTCAGCGACTTCTGGTGTCACCTTTAGGTGACTTTAAGTTATTTAATCACCTCTTCCTCTGTTTTAATTAGTAGAATTTTTATGTCACTACTGCTTAAGGTCTGGCCTTATCTGCAGAGAGCTGGAGTGTAGAAAATGTGTGAGTTTTACTTATTAAAATTTCTGCAATACTCACTAGTATTTGGTACTTACACATCATCCTGACAACCCCATATCGCAGTAATACTAAGCTTTAAGACACTGTGTTTTGCTTCTGCTCTTGTTAACTGTAATTGGGAAAAGAAGAAATCAGAATTGGGTTCTGATTTGCATGTCTATGGCCTTATTTGTATATGTGAATGCAATGCAAAGAGCATTTGTTTTCTTCGAGAATAAAGTCTCCAGTGCTTTGCTGTTGAGGCACCAGATTACTAAGGGGTTTTGGTAACAGTAGGCACATCTGATGAGGTGGGTTTATGTATCTGCCCCTTCCGTATGTGGTGGAAATAGATTATGTTCTCTACTGTATTCTGGAAGATGGTTTTTAACTCATTAGTAGTTATTGCCAGTTAATTTTATTCAGCATTTAGCTCCCCAGAGTGGATTGGGCGGGATTTTAGCTTCCTCTTTTCCCACCCACCTGCCCCTGAGGCTTCACCTTGAGGGCTCTTAATGACCTTAGTGGCATCTCAACACCTGATGCACAGCTGAGGAAATTCACTCTGATGACAAATTATTTTGGCAGACAATGACATGCAAAACCCTCCCAGACACCATGAGACTACAAATTTGTTTTTTTAAAGAGATCTTGCTTCTTGACTGGCATCCCACTTTCCAAAAGGGAAATGCAAGCAGTCCAGCTCTCCTCTTCTCCTTGGGGCAACTTCAAGCAACAGAATACATGTGTACTTGACAAAGGAACCGTCTTACCTGAATGTGAAAAAGTCAACTACAATGTAGCTTGAAAGTGGTTTCTGAATAGTTCCAGTAGATAGAGGAGTGACCATGAATTTTCCACATGGAATGTAAGGTTTTTTTCCATTTGGGTTGCATTTAAAGGATAAAAAATGATGTTGACAGAGTACAGATAGCTGGGCGCCTTGGTTTGATTTAAGTGGTTTACCATAACAGCTATAAATCTGCTTTCTACTCTCTGGCTGATAGCCAAGGCTGAAAGTAGTAGAGTCTCTCTTCTCTTTTTGTTACAACTCTATCCCTTTTTCCCCTTTGCTTCCATCCTTGCTTGCTTACATTAGCTCTTGCTTTGCAAAGCAGACGAGAGGAATATAACAATAGGGTAACTTCCTGTAATCTTGTTTTCTGTTTGTCTGGGTAAAAGAAAATAACATTTGATAATTTTATCTTTAAGGCCTACAGCTTTCCTGCAAGTATTGGACACGTGGTAACTGCATATGGCAGGAGAAGCACAGAGAGTGAGGGACTGATGTTGTCATTGTAGAATGTGAATATCCCTCTCTCCAACTTTATGGAGTGGACAGAGCAGACCTATGTTCCCCAGTAACATTAACATACTGGAAGAAGGGTTGGGGTGATAAAGGATGATTGACAAAAAGAAAGTATGTATTCTTGTGAAACTACTTGAAGCAATTTTATAAATGTAGGGTGGATATTATCCAGCATAGCAGACTTACAGTCCAATAGAAGTTGGAAAAGTAGTCCAAGTTGTAGTTTTAGGTAGTATGTATGTCTGTATTTCTGTGTACTTGTTACTTATTTGGAAGAATTGACGTAAGAAAAAAAAAATACCCATAAAACAAAGCCCAAACGTTCCAGTCCTAGTTTTCTGAGCATTGCACAGGAATAGCAAGCCTGTGTCCATGTGCTCTCTCCCTGCCATAAGGAGCTGCCATCTGCTTGGGGAGGAGAGTGGTTCTTAATGTGTTCTCACTCAGTACCAAGCTGTCTTATCAAAGCCAAAGCTAGTAAGCCTCAGAGCCCCAGTACGAAATGCAGTCCTGTACATATGTCACACACACATTGAACTACATAGTGTGTTCAAGCATTCACACTTGGACATTTCATAATATGCATTCAGACTGCATTTATTAATATCCTGCTCATATTCCTAAGTTCTGATTTAACAGGCACACAGAGTACTACTTTGCATGAGTTGATAGTGTTAAACTCAAAAAAGTTAAACCTTCACTAATTTTCTCAAATTCTTCAGATATCTTCATGTTGGTATTTCAGCTGTGGCTGTAAACTGGAAAGTGTCAAAAATATCATGCAACAAAAAGCTGAAGACAAAGGATAGTTACATAAAAATAGAGCATCCTTTGAGGTTTGCACTTTAGTATTTTAGACCTGCAAAATTTAGAGTGTTTGTGTGAGGCTGGGAACAATATTCTGAACAATATTCGCTTGACTTGTGGAACAAAAAATGAAAACTTTTGAAAACTGGTGCTACTTGAAAAATTCATAGATCAGATGGTTTTTCTTCTTGGTGTGCATAGAAGAAGTTTGTCTTCTGGAAAACATTTCTGGAAACAGAAAGTACCTGTGAACATGAGCTGGGTTTAGTGTTCTTGGGTTGGGCAGAGGTTCTCTGGTTCACTTGGGAACTGCTGAGGGAGCATATTGCCTACATTGTGTGTCCTGGCATGGCTGCTGTGCAGGGAGCTGCCCTTGCTCTTCCATGTCTGGGGTGAATGTCCTAGTCCCCTGGCTGCAGGCTTTTATGTCAGAGTGTAGAAGGTACAGCATCTTCTTAAGATGCCTACCAAAGGACTTCTACAAGCTTAAAAGCATTCAAATTGTCCTTGCTTGTCTGCTGCTCCTCTGTGCTGGGAAAGGAGTGTTAAAACCCACAGCTTTGTCTTGGTAGTTGAGACAGTGCTTAGCAGTGCTGGCACAGAGGGGTGTGTGCAAGGGAGGGAAATATATGAGGAGTGGGGCCATAACACACAGCCTTGCTGAGGTTCCTGGCACTGTTGATGCCCATGGGCAAGCAGGGACAGATGGATCTGGCTAAATTATGCCAAGAGCTGAAATCAGAGAGACAGAGGTGGCTTGGAGCCAGTGTAACCCTGACTCCTAGATTCCTGTCTCTGTGCCAGCCATCTAAAAGTCCAGCATAAACTCATATCTGAAACTCCCATTAAAATTTTTATTCTCCATAAATTAGTCTATAGAAGGAGAGTAAATGGCTCAGCAGTTCTTCTCTGCCCAGGACCTGTGTGTTATGCATGTAAACTAAGGTAATTTTTAAATTTTGGGTCTTTTTTTTTTTTTTTATTTTAAGATGTCAAGGAAGTGAGGATTTCTTAATGCTTAGAACTTTGTGAAAATCAGGCCACTTGTTTTTGAACACACTTGCAAGAATTTGTTTCTGACGGATTCGTGTGTTTCAGGAACTAAATGCTATTTATCAAAAGCAACTGGTTTGCATTGTTGTAACAAATACACTCCTGTGGGTAGCTTCTAGATTGTTTAGAAACCCAAAGGGGCCTAAGATTATTTGGGCAGTATCTCAAGATACCAAGCAGCTTCACCTCCATCTAGTCTGAGGGCCAAGTGGTGATGTGTCTTATAACCAGATTATACCTGATGTTCTTGCAATGTGGCTGTCATGGCTTGTGGTTAGCAAAATAATTTCTTTCCCTGGATTAAATAAAAGGTTAAAGTCATAGCAAAATGATCTCTGTGTTAATCTTTTCCCAGAAAAAGTCCACTGATTCTTTGTTGAGGACAGAGGCCAGATATTTAATTATCTAATTGCATGTAATACATATTGTTTAAAATTTCCGTGTAGAATGCCAAGGAAGTGCATAAACCTGACCCATTTAGTTTCTGTTCCAGGTCTTCTTTGTAATGACCTCTGTCAAACAGCATCCGGTCTCTTGACATCCAGTTTGTTGTTTCACCAAAGCATTACATGGTGTGGTTAGATCTGGCTTTCTTTTAGGGTTAGAGACCTATCAGCTACTGCCTTTCCTTTGCCTTTTGACTCCCACCTTCATCAAGACATTGTCAGGTAGGTTAGGGAGGATTTTGAAAGTTTCATTCAAATCTGGAAATGGAAGAATAGCATTTCAAAGAAGGTTGGATTAGGCCCTCTTATATTTTGCATTCTGCTGAGGTGCTTTGGTGTCATGTGATGGTAAGAGAAAGAAAGACCAAATATTTAAAAATAAACCCAAACCAACACCCAAACCCAAACAAACTGTGATCACCCTAGAGTGATCATGTTGTTTATCAGGAAATACCTTCCTTTTCAAGTCAATAACAAGCCAGCTTTCTCATAGAACTATCTCATTCAAGATGAATGTTAGAACATTTCTCTATCCTTTTTTTTTTTTTTGTTAGCATTAGGAATGTTTGGGTTTATATCTGATTTTGCAATAAAATCTTTTATTCCCTTGTTACAAAGCAATTCCCAGACAACTCCTCTGGGTGTCAGTACAGCTTCAGGTATAGCTGCATTGTGGCATTCCACAGTGGACAGAGAAATGCTGAGATAAAAAGTTAGTAATGAGAAAAGATATGTGACAAAATAAGGGACACAGACATGCCTGAGACTCAGCAAGGAGTACATCTGAGCTGGTCTGATTTCTTTAAGAAGCACAACGTTACTTTCCTGTACGTTGGACTGTTTGTGAACAGCCTAGATGCAGGTAGAGACTGAGGCTGCTGAAGGAAGTTATAGAGATGTTAGAAAAAATACTGATCTTTGCCTTTAGCAGAATTAGGAAAAAACTGGCTCTCCAGAGTGTTGTTACAGATTACAGGGTGTATCCAAACAGATTCATGCAAAATAATAAATAACTTGAATAGAATTTCTTAGATTCAGGGAGCATTGCTGCTCAGCATTTTCCCATGTGTGTGAGACAGTATGGCCATTGTCTATGAGAAATGTTTGAGAGGAAAGAATGACAGGAAAAATGGGATAGTAAAAGAAGAAAGTTTTGTAGAGAGACTCAGAGAATTGCAGAAAAATTTGGGTTGGAAAGGACCCCTGAAGGTCATCTGATACAAATCCTCGTTCAAAATAGATCCAGCTAGAGGAAGTTGTTCAGAGCCTTTTCCAGATGAGTTTTCAGTATCTGCAAAATTGGAGATTCAATAATCTCTCTGCATAGCCTCTTCCTCTGTTTCATCATCCACATGGGAAATTTTTTTCCTAACATCCAAATTGAATTTCCCATGTCCCAGCTTGTGACTGTTGCTTCTTCTCTTCTTTCTTTATGCAGACCCTGCCTCTGCCTTCCTTATATCTTCCCATTAAGTAGTTGAAGGCAGCAATCAGATTTTCCCTAAACTTTCTCCTCTTACTGAATGAACCCAGCTCCCTCAGCCTCTCCTCTTATGCCCTTACCATCTCCGTGACCCTTTGTGGAACTCAGTCCAGTTTGTCAATGTCTGTCTTGTTCTCAAGTCTCACAAGTGCTGAGTAGAGGGTCAAAAATCCCTTCCATCTACCTTATGGCTGTGCTCTTGCAATCACAGCTCAGCATGTCACTGACCTTTGCTGTCATTGGAAACTCTGCTGACTTATGTTCAACTTGTACTCTGCTAACATCATGCATCCTTTTCTAAAAAGCTGTTTTCAGCCATTGAAGCCCCCAGCCTGTGTTATTGCATGGGTTTATTCCTTCTGAGGTGCAGGACTTTGCATTTGCCTTGTTGAATTTGCTATCTTGCTCTATTTCTCCAGCCTGTGATGGTCACTCTGATTTGGGAATGTACAGGGACGAAGTGAAAGTGTTGGAAGCTTTCTGCAGTTCTTAAGTTTTTCATCAGGTGCTGTGGCAGAAAATGGTGGTGCCCAGGCTGAGCATTATCTGCTTAGGGACCAGGAAGCAAGTAGTTCTGCCTTTCTGCCATTAAGATATGTGCCCTGTCTGCAGCTGGGTCTGCAGGAGACTCCTAATCCCAGACACATTGATGCAGATTGCTGAATGAGAGGGTTTCCTCACCTTTATCTTACAAATAGTTAACGTACTAAAAATTTTCTTCATTTGCAATCAGGGAATATGTGAGTAAATCCCAACAGGGATGCCACTTTTGATTCTGACGAGATGTACATGTAAAATGAGAAGGAATGGGTTTAATCTCTCAGCTCTTCCTCTCTCCTCGTCACAGGTAACTGTTGTCAGACTGAATTAGAAAGTTTGCAGAAATACATTGCTTAAGCAGGGAAGAAGGGGAATGGTCATAAAGCCTCACAGAATTGCTGCACGGAGATTGCTATTTGGCCTTTAAATATTAAATGTGTGGTCTTAAATAGGCCTGATGTGGATGGGTTTTGCCACAGGTTTATTGATTAAAATAGCTGCTTTACATCAGCTCCAAGTTTGTTTCTCCAGAGGCTTTTGTCTTCATGAATAATGTACTCATTTGCTGAAATTTTGTTAGAATTCATATGCTGGAGGCTGTCTGTATATCTCTGGGTCCCCAGGCCTCAGCTGACTAGGCTCAAAATTGTGACAGTCCCTGTGCTTACCTCCTTTGAAATGAGTATTTCCTCTTCTACCCATCTAGTGCTGGAAAACTCTGGTGCTTGCACATTGAAGAGTGCACTTGGAAACAGCTCTCATTGTTTGGCTGTTTGAGGAAGGTTTGTGTGATACTGAAGGCTGCCTTGGCTATACTGAGGATTAGATTTTTCCAGCAATGCATCCAAACCCTATGAGTGGAAAAATTCCTGTGAGTTTTGGATCAAACTGTTAACTTTGAGGGCTGACGCTATTATAGGTGGGCATGTCTCATGCCTTCAGTATTGTAAGACTTCCAATTTGATGAGTGTGTCTAGTGTGTGTATGATTAGGGTCTTTTTACACTATTATTATGGCTTTTTAATTCATTTCTGAAGAAGTGTACCTCATTTTCCAGGAGATGCTTGTGTATTTTGTGTTAAGCCCAAAGGCTATTGCTTTGTTTGTGTAGGGGGTGGTGGAACAGACAATGCACAGCTTCTTCCCCTTGCAGACTAAGGCTTTCAATTTCTGTTATCCCTCTGAGTAGTTTCCCACTCTGCAGCAGGAGAATACTACTGCAGAACCCATAAGAAAGGAAACTGAGGTGATAACACCTTTGTGTGATAACATGCTTTTCTCCCTCCTTCCTTCTGCTCCCCTCCCCTATCGTAGAAATATTTGTCTTTGCTTTAACTATCTAATACAACAATAGCCGTTCATTAAACCAGAGCAGGAGGGAAGTCAGATTAATGCCTTTGGTGAAAATATGTGAAATCAGGCTTCGCTGTCTCATTTATTAGTGTGAAAATATCATTGTTGGTAGAAGAGCTAATTGAATCTCATGAATCTGGAAATGTAGCCAGTCACAGACAATCTGGTCATCTCTTGTGGAGAATGGTGAGCCTTTCTTTCTACAAGTTAGTTTTACACCAAGATAAAACCAGTAAAAACTAACACTTGATACCAGGAGCAGGATATTGCAGTGCCTGAACCTTTGCCTAAAGATTTTTTCTGTTTTGTTTAACCAAATGAAAATCACTTCAAGATGTCATTTGGCAAAGCATTTTGACCCAGGTGACACCACGGATCTTGACAGTATATTAGTTTTCCTGAAGTATCTCTGACTTGTCTCTAATTTTTTTAAGGCATGGAGGCTGTGAAAATAACTTGCTGCTTCATGACAGTAAAACACACAGCTAGAATCATGCTAGGAGAGTAGTTGACAGGCACTAGGTTACAGTGTGGTTGTTAGCAGCTGAGAATCCTCCCTTCTTGTGACACCCATCTGGTGGCCAGTGCTGCCACAATATATCCCTCACACTTCTTACAGACCCGAGAGAAAGATGTGTGACCGGAAACATGAACATCCACTGGATTTTTTTTCCTGTCAGGAAAGCCCCCTGTGGCTGTGAAGTGAGTGTATGTGGCTTACAGCAGGTCATTACACTTTCTTTCTTTCCTCCCTCAGAGCCTGTCATGAGCATGGGGTGGACTAGTCAATGGACAAAATGCCCAACACTATTAGTGTGGAATTTTCAGTGGTCTCACTTCCTTCCATTATAGCTACAGACAAGAGTCCCCTTGGTGTAGTTAGGCCAGTATTTGAGCAGTTAGGAAAGCCTCCCCCGTGCTAAAATATATGGCCTGGAATTGTAGGAGGATGTTGAAAGTCCTCCCTACTCTTTGCCAAAATACTTCATGGCAATAGTGGAACAAAGAAAGCCTGATTTGTTAGGGTTGAACCACTGGTACCTCCAGCGGTGGAAGCTCTTAAGACTTTTCCTCTGGCTGAGATATTCAAAACCTCTTTTTGTGTCTTTGCTGCTACACCAGAAAGTTTGAGCTTATGCTGTTGTATTTCCTTGTGAAAGCAGGAATTGACACTAACCCTTCTGCTAACAATGGATAAAATGAGCCAGTAAGATCAGAGTTGATTAGAGTGAGACAGAGAGGTACATATATACACATCAAGATGCTGTGGTTTTATAAACCTTACTTTCTCAGGGTGCCAGGCTACACAGTTCCAAAACGTGCTCAATGAATTCTTTCAACGGAAAACATTTATAGTAACTTCAGTAATAATGGTAGATTTCTTACTACTCAAACATTGTTTGCCAGGCATGCAACTAAGCAACATCGCAGTAATATTTTGAAAAACATATATTAATTTTAGGCACACTAAATATGCACAAATATACTTTTTCATTCTTCCTTTCAGTCAGTGTATTAATTGAGAAGATGGTGGTGTTGTAATAGTGTCTCTCCTATTGTTGATGCTTTCAGGATCTAAGAGCATCTGTTCACCAAGGATAAAGAAGAGCCAAATTGTAGGATAATCTGTATTGTTTATTGTATTGTTTCAAGTAAAGATCTGAAAGGTGATGAAACTGTGCAATTAAGAAACAAAACAAAGGAATAAATTCTGCAGATGCTGCAGGATACTGCATTAGCAGTGGGTGGAGAGCCAGGATATGTGAGCTAAGGAACCTGGCATGACTCCTGCATGTAAAAATATTTTCAAGTACCTAAAACTTTGAGCTTCTTGATATGACCCATTCTGCACTGTTTAACCTTGTAGGAAACACTGAGTGCTGAGTTTTGATTTTTCAGAAGGGCTTCTGCCAGGGGTTGTGGACAAAGGTCTGTCACTAACTGGTCAAAGCAGTGGGACAGTCCTCATGATGGCTGCTAAATCCTCCGGGTTACCTTCATTCCTGCTGTATTTCCACAGATACAGCTGAAGGGCAAGGGCAGAGCTGGCTTGCTTGGCAGCAGAGCAGAATGCTTGCCTAGGATGTTCAGCAGCAATCAGAGACTTTAATGGCTGTAGAGGACTAATTAATTCTGATCCATACAGACACATTGGCTTCTTGTGCAGTCAGAATCTCAATTAGGCAATCAAATTTTTCCCTTTCACGGTGACCATTGCTCCAGCTGTGCTGTAACTATTTCCTTTCTTTGTTTGTCAATCTCTCTCTTTTTTAAAGCAGAAAAATGTGCATACTTTGTCAGGAAAGTTCCCTTCTTTTCTTTCCTTTTTTCCCCGTTTGCATCTATCTACATATTTGCGTATCTGCTTCTGATGTTCTATAATCCCTCAACCTTCATTTTTAGACCCTTGTTATGAAATGAGATCATGAGTCCTTCCTCAGCTTCTTTATTCCTCCAACCCAGGGTTTCTAACCTTTCTTTCCCCCCCTTCAACCCTCAGCTCCTGCTGACTCCGTTAAATATACATGTGCTCTTTTCTCCTCTGTTCCTTTTTTTCCCTTCACCCCTCTGCAGCTGCCTTTCTTATGTCAGCTTTGATCTGTTTGTTGGCAACACTAACATTTTTAAATCTTTTGTAATTTGTTATTTTTGTATATTGTTGTAAAATTCAATATCTTTGAAAGGAAATCATGGATTGCCCCATGCACTGCAGGAACAAACTCGCTGTTACCTGGGTGGGAAGGCTGTGTATGTAACTGTGGTCTTTGCTGGGGAAGTGCTGAGGCAATGGTCCGGTGCACTGCATGATGACAGTCTGGTCTAAATAATGAAGGTACATCCCAGTTTCCTCTGTACAGTTAGCCCCAGTTTTGCTAAGCCAGGCTACTGCAGCAAAGGGAAGAATGGAGGGTCAGTACTTAAGCCTCTTTATGTTCCTTTGTTGTGAGTGATGACCAAAACAATGAGAAGTGTGATCCTTAGTGATGAGAACTGTGACACAAACCCCTGGAATTCAATGGTGTTCTTCTGTTTATCAGCAGGGGCACTGAGATGTCCCTTATGTTTTATAAGCCTTCACTCTCTTGGAGTGTTATCAGAGGATTTATCCACTGCTTAGGGTGTCCTGTAACTAACTCTTGTGTTGCTGCTGGTATGTGTTGCTTTTTCTGCATTTATATCTGTCCCGAACTCTTTTTTTTTTTTTTTTTTTTGTCTGTTGCATTGTTTTTGTGAAGATGGCACAAATTGTTAGTATTACTAGTGTTTTATGCTACCTACTACAGTGATTTATGGCAAAAAAAAATACTCACTGTAATGACTGAGTCTCTGCCAAGATGTAATTTCTTGACCACCCCTATTTGGGAGGTTTTCTCCCAGCAGTGTCAGTAGTAGATGAGTTTTTTACAAAGTATCTACAGACAGTCTTGGCATCAGTCCTCATGAACATGACTCCATATGGTCACTCTGACCTGCAGAACCTGCTGCTAGATTAGGTCTGTGCCTTTACTGCTCTATTTCTTTTTTTTTTCTTTTTTTCTTTTTTTTTTCTTTTTTTCCTTTTTTGGGGGTCAGATGCTTTTCAATCCTCTCTTCTAAGGAATAAAGAATAAAAAACTCCTATTTCTCTGTATCCCATTTCCCACACTGAGATTGAACTTTATTTGTGGCCTTCTTTTACCAAAGATTGACTGGATTTTATTGTTTTATTCCAGGTCACCAGTTTCTTCAGAAGATCAAGGTAAGATCTGTTTAATTGATACTAATAGCATATTAAAAGTGAGACCAAAGACTGGCTAGTAAGCTATATTTTAACACAGTTACAGTGGAGAAAATTGGCTTTATAAAATTGAAACTTTGATCTTGATCAAACTTTGTTCAGGCCTAGACATTGAGTGTTTGATCATTCAGTTGATTTAGTTGAGACTGACAGAAGTTAAGCCTATGTTATTTATAAAATGAGTCTTGCTTAATCAAATGGAACAACTGCAAGTATTTACAATTTATTCACCCAACTGTATAGCTCTTCACCTGTGGAAAATGATGTGTGGCTTAAAGGACAACATATGTTTTTTGTAAAGATGAGTGCATCTTTTTATGACTCTCATAGGACAGTATCTCTGTAGCTGAGGGGTGAGTGAATTGAGCTTTAAAGTCTCAAATACACATTATCTTACTTTACCAGTAAAGTCAGTTTGGTAGGACAGTATGGAATTTAGTGCAGCTGGAAGCTTCTACATGTAAAAATCTTCTGGCTTCAGTTGGAAGAGTTGCAGGTTATGGTACTTTTCTTGCTCTGAAGGAGACTGAAGGATCTGATCTTTCCCTGTGGACTAAAGAGGGAGTTTGAAGTAATTAGCTGGTTAATAACTTGACAAACGTAGGTTCTTAGGTCCAGATGGAATAAATATCCCTCTACAGTACATTAAAGTATAGTTGCATTGGTACTGCAATTGAGACGTATACTGTAAGGAGGGTGGTAATTGCACTGGCAGAGTTGCATAAGGAAGGGTAAAAAAAAAAGGGAGACATTGAGAGGGGAAAGTTCATCATGTATCTCTGAACTGGGAATACTATTTTGGACCAAAAAAGAAATATCTATTTTCTTCTGGCATTCAATTTGTATGCAGTCACACAATCATCAAATTTTCTGGCCATTATGATGTGTTATTCAGGAAAGGTCTGGATGGGAATAGCAAGGACTGTTGCAAATGGAGATGGAAGGAGTTCTGAGCTTCCAAGTGTGTCACTGAACTATGTTAACTTGGAGTGTGGAGTGACTAGTTAGGTATCAACCTAATTTACCCTTGGCTCCAGTGAAGAGCTTTTTCATCCAGTATAGTGGCTGTCAAACATGTTATTATAAATAAATTCTCTTCCATCTGCTTGGTAAGTTCTTTCTTAGTAAAGAAAGTTATAAAGGCAGTCATAAAAATGGACAAACATGCAAGATCATATATATATATATGTGTATATATATATATATATATATATATCTCATCTATTCCATTCTTAGTGTCTGATAGCAGTGGATCCCCTGACAAACATGAGTATGAGACTGGCAGAAGTATACAGGTTTAATTTCCTGGTGTACCCTATTAGCTTCTTACAATTTACAGCTCATTGATTTTGTGAAGCAGAGGGAGTTTTCTTCTTTAAAAGTTCATCTGCTTTTTACCATGACGACAGTACTGGAGACTTGTGAGAAGTCAACAACATACCTCATGTCTCCAACCCTCAGAAGAAATTTGAAATCATCTTTCAGGATCTGGATTCAAGCTGCATCTCAGTGCATAAACTTGCTAGTGATAGCCTGCTCTTGCCTTTTCTTTTCCCTTGCTTTTATTCTATTGCTTCATTTTTATCTATTAATTGAGCAACAGTGTATATGTATTTCCTTGCATATCTTTAAAGTTTAGTATTTCTTGCTATCATAATGCTTTCCTTCTTTCCACTATTTTTATACTACTATAGCTTTTCACAAAACCTTCCTGTTTGCCATCTATCATCTTGCCACGAGAAAGGGGGGAGAGACAGAAATGCAAAGACTTCTAGTCTCACCTGTATTAATATAAAGTTAATAGCTATAAGCATCCTCGAAACAATCAAAGCTTTATGAACCGAAGACTGCCTGTCAACTCTGGACAGAACATAGGCTGCAATGATTTTTGACCTTCCTGTTAGGACCAAACTTAAGCCAGGGAGAACTTAATAGCAATAAGCACCTCCAGAAGATCAGAGCCTTGTTGTCCCAACACTGCCTACCGACATGGATAGCACACAGGTGGAAGGGTTTCTGACATCTGATATGAGACCACACTTAATAGCAAGAAAAGAACTTTCCCCACGACAGCTCCCGAAATAACATTTATTAATACAAGTACGTGACAATGACTATATGGGTTACTTAGTCGGTGGTAACATTTAGCTGCAGGATTGTACAAAATATCCCAAAAGACACCAGCACAAAACACAATTTACAGGCAACTCCAGCAGTATACCCCTCCCATGACAAACTTAACTAACAGATGATTACTAAACAGAAACACAACAGTTCAACACCACACGTAAACACACTCAGTAACCCAAAAGAAAACAACAGGAAAAATATAGCCACTTCCCATTAACATGTATATGCCCAGTGAGCTATAACAAATTATAATTAGTAAGGTATAGGAAAATAAAGTAAGAATTTGGTTGCTTACCCCTGCAATGTCCAATGGGATGGGGGAAACAGAGTAGCTCGTAGGTTACCCTCCCAGAGGTGAAAGTTTTTCTCCCCAGTTTTTGCTTATACTCTCTCTCTTTTTATACCTTTTTTTTCCCTTTAAGTAGTTTGTGTGACTAAAGTCAATACTTTGGGGGTGATAGACAGATGCCTGAGAGGTGGCTCCTTGGGTCTTCTGCAGGGTGCCACAGGGTGCGGCAAAGAAAGGCCATGATAATTCAATACCATTCCATTCTTTGGTAACACCATCACTTACCAGCATCCCTCCAGGGGGGCTGAGGCGTTTCCCTCAAGACCTTATAGGAGCCATCACCCCACACATCTGCTGCCAGGGTCTGGCTTTTCAGGTTTGATCAAAATCTCTGAATAGCCTCTTCCTTCCCTTTCTTCATTTTCTCTCATAAGAAACCTCCTCTGAAATGCAGAGTGAAGTGCCTGTGTTCCCTTGACTGATTACTGCTAGTGATACGGCTAGTTATTAGAAGTTTTTTGACCATGGAGTGTCTAACTAGACTTGTCATCCATGTAGGATGTGTAGGAGCTTCTCTCAAACAAGTTCCTGATGTCTCAGTGACCTTTTGGAAAGAGGTGTCCAATACTTGGATTTCCTCTCCCCCACTATTCTACATAGAGGCCGTGGTAAAGGAGCGCAGTATGAGAAGGAAAATGTGATAAAAGGGCTGTATGTAGCATAAGCTCTGTAGAGCCTGGATGCTTCTCAGTCCTTTGAGACTGCATGTGTGGAAGGATCTCAAATTAGTCTTAGATCTCGTATCTCTTACCTAAACAAAAAAGAGAGGGTCCACAAGAGACCTGAAAACTTATCTTTGAATTGCCTGTTCTTTACAGTGTTTATGCAGACGTCTCCTGGTATACTGTTCTGGCAGTATGTACCCTGGAGTCAGTTTTGAGACTTCCATTTTCATTAATAATTAGTGCTCAACTGTGTGCCTATTCAATATGTTAAACACTTGAGTAGTTTTATAAGGCGGCAATAATGCTTTGGGGTACACAATGGTGCAAGATCTAACTGTAGAATAATGTACTTTCACTGGTATCACTCTGTGTCCTGTGTTACAGCTGCTCTGCCTACTATGGGACGCCATTCTGGTGCTGATTTTCTGATGATGTAATGTTGAGTATTACTGAGAAAAGGCATTTGTTGTGTTGGATCTTTAGTTCTAACCTTCCACTTGGTTCCTGATCTTTGTTTTGTCTGCTTTAATATTGTCCTCTTTTTTTCTACTACTGTTTTCCTGTGGTTTTCTATCCATCATCTTTGTCTTGCATTTTAATTGTCTCTTTCCCACTGACCATGATGTTGCGTTCTGCAGAAATTCTTGCATTGTGCTCCTCACTTTGTTTTCTGAATGTCCTGCTTCTCCTCCAGTGTGGACTGTCTGATCCAAGCACTAGTTGCAAACAGTAGCTGTAGCATCTGTAGTGTACTAACAGACTTGCTACCAGAATTAGCATCTAATGTGAGTGGCACTTCCATTAATCCCTGACGGGACAATGCATTACACTGCCTTTGAAAAGTGGGTGAGGATAAAGCACCATCTGTCTGGGACTGGGCATCTATTGAACAATTGTAACAGCACACAATGCTCCTTGTTGTGGACACGTGTTAAAGGCACCTTTCTCACTTATAAAGCAGAAGCATTTTAATTGGCACAGAAAGGGAAACAGTACTGCTAGAAAATCCCAAACTTTGAAGAAATACCCAAACCCTCTTGGAGGTTTTAAAAGGTTTGTGTCTTTGTTCTTGGTGCAGGTAGTTAGGAAATAGATGAGTGCAATCCATAATTAATCTTTCTTGCTTGCTTTTTTCTTTTTTCTTTATTTTTCATTTTTCCTTCCCTCTCCTTCCCTCTCCTTCCCTCTTTTCCTTTCCTTCCTTTTCCTTTCCTTCCTTTTCCTTTCCTTCCTTTTCCTTTCCTTTTCCTTTCCT